>CP136886.1:23567126-24167126 GCA_033000465.1 Sciaenops ocellatus
ACAGACAGATAGATAGATAGATAGATAGACAGATAGACAGACAGACAGACAGATAGATAGATAGATAGATAGATAGATAGATAGACAGATAGATAGATAGATAGATAGATAGATAGACAGACAGACAGACAGATAGATAGATAGATAGATAGATAGACAGACAGACAGACAGATAGATAGATAGATAGATAGACAGACAGACAGACAGACAGACAGACAGATAGATAGATAGATAGATAGACAGACAGACAGATAGATAGATAGATAGATAGATAGATAGATAGATAGACAGACAGACAGACAGATAGATAGATAGATAGATAGACAGACAGACAGACAGATAGACAGACAGATAGATAGATAGATAGATAGATAGATAGATAGATAGATAGATAGATAGACAGACAGACAGACAGACAGACAGATAGATAGATAGATAGATAGATAGATAGACAGACAGATAGATAGATAGATAGATAGACAGACAGATAGATGGATAGATAGATAGACAGATAGACAGATGGATGATAGATAGATAGATAGATAGACAGACAGATAGATAGATAGATAGATAGACAGATAGACAGATGGATGATAGATAGATAGATAGATAGACAGACAGATAGATAGATAGATACTTTATTCTTTCGTTGCAGAAACATTACAGTCACAACACAGAACAGACACACACTGTATACAGGTATGAGGTAAAAATGGTGACAACAGTATAAATGGAATAAACTCTGAGGAGGAAGAACATACGGTTCAACCTCTGAAAATATACATAAGAAAATATACATATGGACTCTTGTGCAATAACTTGTGCAAATGTGCACTGTGAAAAACTTAAATGGTGCAATTATGAAATGAACTGTTCCAGAATGAGTCTCTCTGCACAGAGGGAGTCATTGTACAGAGTTATGGCAGTATGCAGCGGTCCTTCTTACAGTGGCGCTGCAGGAGTCTGCGACTGAAACTGCTCTGTTGTTTGAGCAGGACGTCATGCAGTGGATGAGAGTTACTGTCCATGATACTGGGCAGTTTGTGGAGCATCCTTTTTTCCACAACGAGCTGCAGGAGCTGCAGAGCAGTCCTCAGAGCCAGCCTTCTTCATCTGATTGTTCAGTCTGTTTGAGTCGCTGGTTCTGCTGCTGCTGCACCAACAGACGGCTGCAAAGAAGACAACAGGCTGATAAAACATCTGCAACATCGTACTGCACACGTTAAAGGACCTGAGCTCCCTCAGACAGTTCAGTCTGCTCTGTGCCGTCCTGCAGACAGACTCAGTGATGCATCTCATGAGCCTTAAAGGACTTTTTCTTTAGAGTTTAGAAAGTTTCACACTTTGTTCAACATCCTTCAGAAAAACAACAAAATTGTTTTTTTTATTGATAAATTTTCATGAATAAATAAATAAGTTGCTGAACATATTATTTATTATTTAATATCAAAAATATTCTAAAAATATTTGACTTCTTTTCTTTGTTTTTTAAAAGAAACTAAGCAGCGCCTTTTACTATTTATATATAATATATATATAATATTTTTATTTGAATTAAATCTTTAATTTCCAGGGACACACTCCTCCTGACTCCTGATTATTTTTTACTCAACAGCAAAGACAGAGAACACAAACATAAACAAAAATATGAGACAGTGAAGTGAATCCAGACGTCTGTTTGAAATGTGTGACAGGTTACTGACTGCAGTACAGTATAGCACAGATTTTTACAGACTTCTTATTTTTATTTTCTTATAATTTCTCTTTGTTTAGATGTATTTCTAGTCTGGAGGGGAGCGACACAAACCCTAAAAATCAAATCAGAGGCAGTGAGTTCATTCAGCTGTAGTTACAGCAGATCACCAGGAGGTGTCAGCGCGGTCACAAACAGCTGGTTTCAGATTTTTACCTGCAAAAACAAAGAAAAGATTTACCTGAGAAGAAAACTCTTCACGTGCATCAAATCATAAAAATGTTCATTTCTGATCTGGTGAGTGAACAGCTGCTGCAGGTCGGATCATTCAGATCAACATGGACGCTCTCTGCAGAGAACATTTAACTAAAAGACAATATTTGTTCAAAAACACACACACACACACACACACATATATATATATATATAAAACTGCAATGTTTCACACACTCACAGGAAATATAACAACACTGATGGATTATTGAATGGTAAACACTACAGTACCCATGAGCCTCAGCAGCTAATGTCACTGTCACTGTTTTAGATTTTGATTTTTCTTCGTCTGTTTTCTGACGTTTTAATCTGGAAAAAAATCTTCAGATTAATAAAATAATTCAAATTCAATAAACGTTTGTCGAATGTAACTGAGTACATTTACTCGACGATTCGAGGCACTCCAGAGACAAATAGTTACTTTTTGCAGCTTTAGTTACAGATTACATTTTTCATTTGAATATTTGTGATAAACTGAAGGATTAAGATAAAATTCTCCCTCAGATGAATAAACTCTTTGTAAACCTTCTTGGATTATCTGGAAACAGGACAAACGTGACGATCTTACAGATCATGATGCATTGCTGTAGATTAAATTAGCCGAGAGCAGAGAGACAAACAGAACATGTGATTAATTATTATGGTGTGTGTCACATTTTAAGCCTGGCCTGTAATAACTTTTATATTTACTTTATTCACCTTTTATTTCACCTTATTAACCTCTTCATATACTGAGTTATTGGCCTGTATGAGCTTGTGACTGATGAAAAACTTCATGCATAATTTATTTTGTAAATAGTTTTAGTCAAAGGCAGTTTACTGAATATCTTTATATCTTTTTTAATTCAAAATACACACATATTCATTTGTGTTCATATACAACACAAATTATTTCGGTGAAAATCGTCAGTTATTATGACAAAGATTTGGCGGACCCCCTGCAGTACCTCTGCGGACCCCCTAAGGGTCACGGACCCCTGGTTGAAGACCCCTGGCCAAGAAGTTAAAATGAGCTCAAGCTGAAACAATAATGCAGAAATATGAATGAAGAACATCAGATATAATCTGACGACACTGTCAGGGAACACTGAGTACTTTCACCTCTCGTACTTTAAGTAAACTACTCAGAAAAGTTCAGGATTTTTGACTTTCAGGTGGAATTTATGGAAAATGTAAAAAGTTCATGCTGCAGTGATTTTATATCATGAAAGTATGACGTTTAAGTAGAAGCATGTGATGGGAACTTCTTCAATTTTCTTCTTTTAAAGCCTCAGTAACTCGATCACAGCTCGACTAGACGTCTCACGCTGTTCACAGGTCGACTCATTCCAACCTGCTGATGACACTCGGCGCTCAGTGCTAACTTCCTCTGAGTACTTCCTGTTTGAAGCCTCACACTGACCAGGTACTGCTGATGGATTGTTGGGTGTCGTCCTGGTGTCATGATGAAGAGGACTGTTTAAATACAAACTGTCTCTGAAGCAGAACATTCAGTGGAACATTCATGGATCAGAGAACAGCATGATCTGCAGTGAGTACTGAGACACTGAACAGTTCAGAGGAGTCAAATTAAAGTTCACCTGTAAAGGTGAGAGTGTGTTTTAGGAGCGCTCTGAAACGTTTTGTGAGGAGTGTGTGTGACAGTCAGCACTTTAAACAGAACTCTGGTGAAGTTTTATCACTTCCTCTGAAATGTGCTGAAATTACAGACTGCAGACTAAAACACACACACACACACACACACACACACACACACACACACACAGTGTTAATTAACTTTTTGGAGACCCTCCAGGTGAATACAGCAAAAAAACAAACTCATAAACTCACCATGAAACATCTCCAGTTGATTACTCACAAAATCGTATTACAATTTTTATGAAATTTGATGTGATTTAAATATGCAAATGAGGCGTTATCTCATTAAAAATGCACATTTGCAGAACAGAAATCTGCTTTCTTGTCTCGATCGTGTGGCTACACACAGATTGGTCCTGCTTGACGTCCACTACACGTCCTATTATTATGATTATCATCATTACTTTAGTCAGTCAGAGACAAAGTGAAGCCAAATAAACAGGAATGTGTCTGTTGTGGAAGCTTCTAGTGTCTCACTAAGTTAAATTAACTGGATGGACGAGGACAGACAGCCGGTGAGACGTCAGCTCCAGATCTGAAACTAAAAAAACAGTTTTCATCTTCACTTTTATCACCTTTGCAGCAGTAGATGACCTCCAACAGACACTTCAGCCCTCTCCTCGTCCTCTGTGACTCTCTGAACCACCAAAGAAGAAAAATATGTCGGGTTGTTTGACGTCCAAACACAGAGGACGAGCCGTGTGTGTGTGCAGAGAGCACGGTGGTCCTGACGTCTCTTGTTCCTTCACCTCGCCTGTGTGTACCGTCTGTCCTGTCGTCTTTTCACATTCATCACCAGGTAAATACACTTGGCCAGACCACAAACAGTCCAACAGGACGAGGAGGAGGAGGATCCCACACTGTCTCTCTGCTGCAGAACAGAAGACAAACACAGAAACTGTGGTGAGGTTAAATTCATCACACAGATCGATTTCTGCATCTACAGCAGCATAAAACAGAGCAGAATGCAGCAGTGAAGACGATGAAGGGTAAAATTCATGCAAAACATCAAGAGACAATAATCTTTGTATTGTCAGATGATTTAATGGATTTCTGTGTGAGACTGTTTCAATTTAAAAAGTCAAAAATCAACTTTAAAGTTAAAACTCTGAAATTAAAACTCTTTCAGTGAATCTGTCATCTCTAATTACAAAATATATTTTTATATTATTTGATTTCAGACGTCGTCTGTGAAGCTGAAGCATTGAAATGAAGTAGAAGTATAAATGTACTCAAAGTATTAAAATTCTGATCATGTTCTCCATAAATCATTTGATTGTTTGAGTCGTCACAGTTCAAAGAGACACAAAGTTTGTCCAAACCTCGAAATTACTCTAAATATGTTCAAATGATTCAGAGGAAAAAGCAGCAAATGACTGAAAATTCTGATCAAAATATTAAATTAAGCGACTAATTGTTTCAGCTGTACTTATATATAAAATGTCTGGCAGTTTAATTAATCATCAGACATCAGATTTTATTTAGATTTGAGCTCATTTTGTGTGCAAACATCTTAAAATACTACATACTGATACATACAGACAAAACAACACAACTGTAAAAATACTGTGAAAACCAGGTGAGAAATACAAAAAGAAAGAAAGAAATGAAAAGATAAATAAAAATAAGTATATAATAATAATAAAATAAAACAGTTCTTCTCTTGCAGACTATGAAACAATGTTTCCCATCCATCCACCGTTGGGCTGTAAGGTGAGTTTCTCTGCAGTTCATCAGGAATGAGCCCCAGATTTTATTATTATTAATATTTATCTTATAGATGAGACGTTCAGGACTCTCTTTGCAGCAGTGATGAAAACTTGAATCCATTTCAAACGTTTGCCTCGAAACATCTTTGATGTCTTTTGTTCAGGAGAAACAAGCTCGGATTGATAATCGTGTGCAAACATCTTAAAATCTGTCAGATAAACGTAGTGAAGTAAAAATACAATATTTCCCTCTGAGACCAGAAAGTTCAATAACTTAAATAATTATAACTAATGAAACATTGACGTGTTTGTCACTGTACTCCCTGTTAAGAAGGAGCTAATGTTAATTCTTTCATAAGCATTAGATCCTCAGGTGGTGACGGAGCGTGTGCCTTCAGGACAAACCTGGAATCTGTGACTTCTTTTAAAATCACTTAAAACATTTTAATAGACTTGTAATTATGAAATATATGTCTATTAATCTGCGTTGGTTCTCTCACGTGAACATTAACAGGTTAAAAGGTGTGAATTAAATTAAATTTTCTGTTAGCATCTTCTTAAATCTTAATTTTGTCTTCAGTTTCTGAGTTTCCTGTTTGTTATTTTGCTGTTAAACTTTGATCTTAAAGCTGCTGTATAAACAAATTATTATTAATTTGATCATTGTTTCATTTTTCCTGGTTCCAGACTTGCTTCTTCTTTTCTTTTAAATAATTGGAATATATTCGTAACAAAGTTGTGAAGGCGTCACTCTGAACAAACCAAATCAAATGAACTGATGAGAAAATGATCAGCATGAATCCAGAATCAAAATAATCTTTGTGTATAAAATAGTTCAGCCTGTGATGAGCTGTGGCGTACCCCGCCTCTCGCCCAGTGTCAGCTGGGATTGGCTCCAGCCCGCCATGACCCTGACGAGGATAAATATATCCAATCAGATCAGAGTACTGAGTACTTTTACTTTTAAAGTACATTTTCCTCATTATACTCACTTACTTTGACTTCAGAGTACTTTTACTTTGAAGTATCTGAGTACTTCCTCCGCCACCTCATTACATATTCAAACGGAGGCAGCTGATTGGCTCCTGGCTCCAGCAGCAGCTCCCGCGCAGGTGCCAGCCTCTCTTCATTGAGCTCGAGCCGTCTCCGGTGTCACAGTCCGTGTTCAGGTATGAGTCAGTCCCGGTTCTGAACGTGCAGGAGGGGGAAACCAGCGGACCGACACCGGGCTGTCAGCTGAGGACAGGTGTGTGTGTGTGTGTGTGCGTGTGTTTGGATGTTGGAGCGCGCACGATGCTGAGCGCCGTTAAAATGGAAGGACACGAACATCCGGACTGGAGCACCGGCACCGGGGGAGGATACTACGGAGAGACCGAGGTCCGTGCACTTTACACCGGGATGGATCTGAACTCATCACCGCTGTATTAGAGAGAGAGTCTGGATCTAATGATCACAGACTGATTAAATTAACTTTAATATCTGAACACATTAATAATAATCAGACATGTTGGACTCATATTTCCTGTGCAGCTCTGCAGAGGCCTGTTTGTTTCATTAATGCAGCTCAGCTTCATGTTTTTATTACAATTTATTAAGTCTCATCATCTTTGCTCTCTGCAGTGCTTCATAATGAAACATTAGAGACATTTAAATGTGAAATTTGCAGCAAAAACTGGAGAAATTTTAATATTTTAATGGAAAAAAAGTTTAAATTTAAGTCTGTTGAGTTCATTTATTTAATTATTCTTGACATCATTCTTCTAATTAGCAGGAAATGTCTGTTCACATGAATTCACTGAGTTTATCTGAAGTGTTTAAAATGTTTTATGATCTTTGAAGAATTCATATGACAAGAACAAAGAAAATCAGAGATCTGACCTTCATAACATCAACATGCATTATTATTATAATAATATTATTAATAAATAACCAAACAGCTTCTGTTCTGGATTTTTAATAACATGAAGGAGTTTTTAGTTTCAAACATTTTGAGGCTGACTGCAGCGTTTTTACATTTTTGTCCTTCTGAGCAAAATATTACAATAATAATAATAATAATTTCCTCGAAAGTTTCCTGAAGAGAAATATAATTAAACATAAATTAATTAGAGGGTAAAAGTCCTGAGATGTCCAAACAGGGTTCAGTCCTCTGATCTAATGTTGTATTGTATATATTCTAAATATATCAGAGGGAAGGCCTGCAGCAGGTCACAACACAAACCAACTTTAAACATTAAACTAGATGAAATATGAGTCAGTAGATTTATTAATTAAGGTGATTAAAATGCTATGATACATTTAATTAAATCCATCTCTATAAATTAAACTCTTAGTTTTAACACAGCAACATTTAGATGTGAAGAAATATTAAAAAGCTTCACAGCAGCATAATGTAGAGCTGCAGTGATCAGTATGATTTAAATCAGTTTTTTAAACATAAATATGGAATATGACCTCAGATTTTCTGACTTTCTTTGTCTTCTCTGACTTTAAGAACCTGTGATGTCATTTTTTAAATAATTTTTAGGCATTTTTTAAATAAAAAATGAATCAAATAATCCAAAATAATAAAAAATAATCGATAACTGCAGCCATAAAATGACATAAAATATCATTTATAAGAGTGAACAAGAAGAAAATGTTTGTTTTTATTGAATTAAGTGTATTTTTTAATGTTGAAGTCATTAATAACTCCTCCTCCTCCTCTGTGTGTCTCAGTGTTACTCCGCAGGAGCAAACATGAACTCCGGCCTCTCCATGAACTCCTACATGAGCGCGCCTGCCATGACCGGCACCGGACACATGAACGCGCATTACGTGAACCCGGTCGGGGTCAACCACACTTCGATGCCCGCCGGGGGGTTGTGTCAGAGCCCCGGGGCGGTGGTCCAAGCCGGAGCCGGGATAACGAGCCTCGGCGCGGGGCTGCCGCCGAGCATGAGCCCCATCAGCCCGCCGCCGTACGGGAACATGCCGGTGATGAGCCCGGTGTACGGGCAGGCGGCCTGCGGGATCAGATCCAGGGAGCCCAAACCGTACCGGCGGAGCTACACGCACGCCAAGCCGCCGTACTCGTACATCTCCCTGATCACCATGGCCATCCAGCAGTCCGGCAGCAAGATGCTGACGTTAAACGAGATCTACCAGTGGATCATGGACCTGTTCCCGTTTTACCGGCAGAACCAGCAGCGCTGGCAGAACTCCATCCGACACTCGCTCTCCTTTAACGACTGCTTCATCAAGGTGCCCCGCTTACCGGACAAACCGGGGAAGGGCTCCTTCTGGGCCCTGCACCCGGACTCGGGGAACATGTTTGAGAACGGGTGTTACCTCCGGAGGCAGAAGCGGTTCAAGTCCGGGAGGAAGCCCGAAACAGGTGACAAGGAGGCGGCTGGAGGGAAGCCGGGCTCCTCGGAGGTCGGCTCGGTCACCAGCACCAGCGACTCCGACTCCCCGCACTCCTCCTCCTCACCTCCACCTCCTCCTCCTCCGGCCTCAGAGGTGAAGGCAGCCGGGGTCGACCTCAAAGCTCACCGGGGTGACCTGCTGCCCTCCAGCCCGGTGCGCGTGCCCTCCCCGCACCTGTTCTCCCATCACCACCACCAACACCACCACGCGCTGCTGCTGCACGAGGCCGCGCACCTGAAGCCGGACCACTACCACCACCACCCCCACCACCCCCACCCACATCACCCCCACCACCATCACTACTCCTTCAACCACCCGTTCTCCATCAACAACCTCATGTCCGAGCCGCAGCACCACAAACTGGATCCGGTGGTGCAGTACGGAGGGTACGGCTGCCCGGTGTCCGGAGCGCTGGTGGCGGCTAAAACCGGCCTGGACCCGGCTCACAACGACTCCAACTACTACCGCGGCGTGTACACCAGACCCATCATGAACTCCTCCTGAAGCACACGGAACTTTTTTAAGAGTTAAAACGTTTTGTTGGAGGTCTGAACTGTTTTTCATCGTTTTGTCTTTGTGTGTTTGTTTATGTGAAACAGATAAAAAAGTTTCTATGAAAAAAAAAACCTCCTCATGTTTATTTATTGTCTGTCAGCTGTGTGTGTTAATGAGATAAAATAGTTCCTCATTAGCACTAAATGGATTCATTATCAGCTGCAGGGTCACGTGGACGCGTCAGGAACAATGACGGAGTGTTAAAGGAACTTTTTAAAGGATAAAACTTCATTTATCTTTAACTCAGTTTGACTGTTTATATCAAAGAAGAGCTGAAGAACACTTTAGAAAGACACTTTTTGTATAATTATCGTCCTTTTCTATAAATGTTTTATTAATTTTTCAACAAATATTAACTTAATTATAGCAAAATCCAACAAATACGTACAAAAACAATAAAATAAAAACCACATCAGTCAGTCATGATGTCCACTTAAAGGTTTTAACAGTTATTTTATCATTAAAACATTAAAAAACAGTAAAAGTTTGTTGATTCCAGCCTCCAAATATCCATATTAATGATTATTTTCTGGAAGTTTGGGCTCCATTTTCTTATTTTGTCATCCGACTCTTTAAAACTGACGTTTATTAATTAAGTTCATGATGACATAAGAGACATTTGTTAAAATGTGGAAAAACGGAAACATACCGGACCTTTAAATCTGAATATTTAATGAAACATTAGAGAGAAGCTGGAAACAAACAATACTGTAAAAAGATGAAGAATCAATTATCAAAACAGTTCCTGATTTCAGGCGATTGATAAAACAAAAATAATTATTTCAGCTTCTTGTTTCAAACGGAATATTCGTTCAAACAACCTGAAGATGCCGCCCTGACGTCATCATCAAAGATTAATCATGAATAATAATAATTAATCAGATTAATCGACAATGAAAACAACCAGCTGCCTGAAGATAATCGATACGTTTCATTGATTTAGTTTTGTGTCGTTGGATGAACCGTGAAACTTTCGTATTACAAGTTTTCTGAAATTTGCACTGTGAATTTCAGCTGTGAAATTCACAGTAAATTACTGTAGACCATTTCACAGTAGTATACTGTATATTCAGCCAAAAAACTGCAGTAATTATAGAGTTACTGTGAAAATTACAGTAACCAAATAAAGTGCTGTAGAGTTACTTGTCAATAGCTGCCTGTGAATTTCACAGTAACCGGTTTACGGTGTGACGTTTAAATATGCAAATGAGGCGTTATCTAACATAACTTCTGGTCGAATGACACAAACAAAGTGACGTCACATTAAAAGAAGGACAACGTGTTGATGTTCAGATCTGTTCCTGCACCACGTTCATTAATAACTTTAACGACTCGTCAACAGCTCGAAACATTGTTTATCAAATAACTTCAGTTCATCACCTGTTAATACGTTCCCATCAGCCTCAGCTGTAGTTTGTGTTCGTGTTCGGGTCTTTCTCTCTAAACCTAACTAAACATTTAAAACCTGACTGACATTACTGAGTGAAATAACGGTAATTAACCGTTAAAACAAAGCCTCTAAAGCCTCTTAAAATGTTGATATTACAAATATAAAAACACGACAGGTTCGTGTTACAGAAGCTCGTCTTCTTCAGACAAATATTTTTATTCCAGACGATTAAATCAAACGTTGATTTTGGGTGAAATCACTTTTAATCTGCTCTTTTAAAAAAACAGAAATGTCACAGTAAATGTAAACTGCTCGCTTCAGTGATGATCAGCCCGTCCATAACCAAAGAGCTGATATCCCTGTGAGCGGACCGTGATGTTTGTCTTCCACTGACAGACAAACAGACTGTTTTTGTACGAGAGATTACAGCTGCAGTCAAAGAAGATGATTCAAACGGACTCGTGAAGTTTGACAGACTATTAACGTCAAACTAAGTCGTCTGTCAGAAAGATTTTTTCTCACTTGATCTTGAAGTCTGATTTTCTTTACTTATTGTAAATATTTTAGACAAACACGTCAACAAAACAATCAAACAAAACCACCACGGCCATATTAATGAGGGTAGCTTACATATAAATAAGACAGGAAAAATAAGAAAATATAATATAATTTAACAGTGACAGGAGCATTTCTGCTGCCTACTTTAAGAACATTTTGTTGGTAGTACTTTTACTGAAGTAAAACTTAAATGCAGTACTTTTACTACAGTGTGATACTTCTACGTGTACTTCAGTAAAATACTTCTTCCACCTCTGGTTACCGACTGTTAATAATACGTGTGTCCTTTGCAGCTTTGAATGTCATGTATGTCAGTTTCATGTTAAACTGATTTAAATGAACCAGATTTTAATTAAATAAAAATGCAAATGAATTAAACTCAAAATAACATTAACACTGACTCATAACAACAGACCTCATCATTGTTAGTGTTGTAGCATGTTCAAGTATCATGTCACCAGATACTTGAACTATAATTAATTAATAATTAATTCAGCCTTTCCCCTGACAAGATCTCCTCTAATTATTCAAACTTAAAGCCCTCGGACACACTGAGGTAGGAACCAGCGAGCTGAAAGTGTTGATGGGCGGACGTTTTGTTACATTTAAAAACATGAACTTCATTTTTCTGCTCTTAGAAATGTACTTATAAAACATCTGAACTTATAAAATAATGAAATTATAATTGATTCAACAACCAAAAATAAACAAAGATGAGTTCAAACTTTTACTTTAGAGTACAGTTATTAACTGTACTTTAACGTGTACTGAAGTATTTTCTACATGACATCATTAAGTAAAGAAACATTTCCTCTACTGCTGCTGACAGTAATCTGATTACCTGTTTAGATTACAGTGAATCTGTTTTAGATTTATACGTAATGGAGTTTATATATGTTCAGATACTCAGATTACATTTTCAGCCCACTGTGTTTTTGTTGTACGTCACTATTTTAGTATTTTCATTTGGCTTTTGTCCTCCAGCCCTGTGGGGAAACGTGTGTTATCTATAATATTCCTATATTTTCTTACAATATTTTTACATATCAAAATAGTTTTTAATACCAGTTCTTTGTCTGTGTTGCCAAAAAGCTTCACATTTTTTATAGATCAATTAGCAAATATTGGTTAATAATCATCTTTATAACTGAATTTATTTTACAAAGTTACAAAGTCCTACTCCTTTATGGAGTAATACACTAAGATGGGTTATTTACAGAATTAAGCAAGTTTCCATCCTTCTTCACTTGTTTTCAGTTTAGTGTCAGGCTTTTAGTTTTCAGTTTTGTAGGTTAACACTCAGCAGTGTAATGAAATGTGTTAGCTCAGCTTAAAGAGCATTAGTTGCAGTAACAGCATTAGACAGAAGATAAAATAAGATAAAGACATAAAATGTAATACACTTTTAATTAAAAACTGGAGTGACATAAATCAAATATAACAAAATAAGATGTGTGTATAAGAAACATGAACATACTATATAAATATATAAAATTGAGGATTGAGAGTTAGAATAAAGAGATAATATATACAGGTAATATACAAGTATTGCAGTCCTCGTACAGTAGCAGCAGACGTGGTTGCATATTTTGCATATTGGATTATAAGTTAAGAAGTCTGATGGTCTGTATTGAAGTGTGTCTCGAGGTCGACCTGAACCAGTCTACTTTATAGAAACACCACGCCCTCGTCACGCCGACTCTTATCATCAAACATCAAGCTTTACTGGGGAGGGACAGCGAAGAAGAAAGCTGCTGGCCGCTTTTCACGAGCGGTCTGGGAGGCTTTCAGAGAAACGACGTCTACAGACACGGCAGGTTGTTCATTAACTTTACACACAGATCAATGCGTGATGTTCAAACAGCCACTACACCGGCTCACAAACACTTCAACCCTTTCTGCTGCGAGACTTTGAGCGGGAAAACTTTGTTTACATCCGGTCAGATGTCATTCATGACGGACAGGAATTAAGAGCAAACACGCCGTCGTTAGTTAACACAAAGTTGCTAAATGCTAGTCTTAGATCTTAGATCTTCTTTTGTGACGAAGATACCGAGCACGACATTACAAAAATCAACCAGAGTTCTTCAGTGGATAAAGTCCTTAATGGAGGCACTCTATTATCTCAAACCTAGTGTGGTTACTTAGCCTATAAGCCAACATATACCAATATTAGCCGATATATATCAGTCTAGAATACGTATGAATTACTTGTCAGCACGGCAGTGATCTCCATCTCCATTACGACCATCTTGAAGGTGCGTCTTTCCGTGATCACATGCTCATCTCGAGTCGTCCTCTTTAGCAGCGTTTACTATTGCACTGTTCAACGGTTGTTAGTAGCCAGCTATGTATCATCATGGATTTTTTTCTTGCTTGAGAAACAAAGACGACAAACAAAGGATGACGAATAAATACTCTAGAAGAGGAAGAAGAGGAAGCTACCATTCAGTCAATGATGACGTTACTGCAACCTGCTTGGAAGCAAAAGACCTGACTCCAGAGAAGGTTCATCTCGAGTGCGACTCAGCAAATTCAGTGCATTTAAACCGATAATGGAAATGCCAGTGAACATGGCACGGTTGGTATAGCCAAACGTTGCAACCTGCTTGGAAGTGGTTGACCCAACTCCAGAGATGGTTCACCTCGAGCTCGACTTTGAGACTGGTAATAGAAACACAGATCAACACGGCATGGTTTGAAAGGAGATGCTCATGAACGTCTGAACCAAATTTCATGACAATCTGCGTCATAGTTCAAGACGTTTAATTCAAAGCTGTAAAAGTCTACCTCATGGGGGCGCTACAGGAAAAGTCAGGGGATCACCAAAGTCTGTAAGATTCATCCTCTGGGGAACATTAACGTCTCTATAAAATTTGGTGTTAATCCATCCAGCAGTTGTTAAAATGTTTGAGCAAATTGTTGGGCCATCCATTGACCACCGCAAGGCCGGTTTGAATATACCGTGTAGCTTCAGTGAAGACGATGCAAAATATATACGTGTGTGTTGTCTGACATAGATATGTAGCTCACGGGGACACTGAAAGGTAAAATGAAGGGGAAAAACAAAGGCAAGGATCGACGTTGAGGTGTGAGGAGGCTCTTTGGACTCGCTGCCTTTGCTGAGCGTCTCTGTTTGCTCAAGAAAGCAATCAGCCTGTTATGAATAATAATGACCTTTTTCTGACCAAGAATAATGGGAAGGCTGCATGCCGAGCGGCTCGAGGTCAGAGCTTAGCCAGCGATGCTGTGTTTGGACAAGGAGCTTTTACCACACATACACACACATGCATGCATATGAGGGATGTGCTAAGTTAAGCTTCATGTGCACTATTATTCCTACAGCGCTGTACAAACCTTCAAGACATAAAATCAGGGAGCCTTTTAACATATATATAACAAGTATATTTGTGTCTCTATATCGCAGAATATTAAGCTAATTTCCAAAAATTGGTTTGTGTTTCCACCTGTGATATTAAATCTTTACAAGCTAAATGTCGGGAATTTATCAGCCAGTAATTTTCTTACTGTTTGTCTTTGACACACCAGCCTCCTCTCCACCTCCTCCAGGTTTAGAGCAGCGAGGCTGAAATGTCTCAACACATGCTGGATATTAGATTTTGCACAGGACCCCTATGACTTTGGGGATCACCTGACTTTTCATCCAGCGTCACCAGCAGGTCGAGGTTTAAGTGCTAAACGGTAAACGGACTGTACTTACATGGCAGATTTCTAATCTTCTGACCACTCAAGGTGCTCTTAAACTAAACATTACATTCATACACCGATGGCTCAGCCTTTAGGACCAATTTGAGGTTCAGTATCTTGCCCAAGGACACTTGGATGGACGACCCAAAGCCACTCCAGAGTTTGAACCATATATTACTGAAATGTGGAGTTAGAGGTTCAAACAGTTTTTCACCAGTTTTCAGTCCAGGATTTTGTGGGCGGTCCTTAAAGGGTGGCTCGATGACACGCTGAGGCCACCCTGAGCAGAGAGATAGAGATGAATTCATCTCATTTCAGAGTGTTTCAGAGTTAGTCATGTCTCATTTTCTGAACTCATCTGACACGTTTCAGTCGCTTCAAAATGGCCGCTCGACTGCTCCCACGAGTGGGCGTGGCTTCAGCACATTCAGAGGACACGCCCCCACAGTCCTGGAGCTGAGAGTTCATTTTTACCTGATTTTGACACCTAATTTCATAAACTTGTCGATATTTTTAATCATTAAGATTTGGCTGGGTGGTTAATAACACTTTCTTCTTTTGTCTGACAAACTCAAGAACTCATATTTATTTTTACTTTACACAGACTTTAAGTTACGTATGTAAGCTGGGCGCTTGTTTTCAGTCCAATGGGACATTTTTTGGGGTCGTCTGAACGATGGCATGGCATTACTCCATGCAAAATGTTAGCATGTAAGCAAGTAACGTTATTCATGTTAGTATGCTCTCAATAAGGAGCTTAGCGTGTGTGAATTGCTACCTACTTATGTTACCATGCAGGTTAAATTCTAGATGAGATGTTAGCATGCACAGTGTCATCAAAAACTGATCCTTGACCTTGAAGGATCTTGAAGTCCAACTTAGACTGAGTCTGAAATGTCCTAAAAATATGAGATAATGTCTGTTAGACCATAAAGACTCAACTTAAATTCATTTTGGCGACAATAAAGTAAAATAATATGCACTTCCTTTAGAATTGACACGTCTTGAACAACAAGAACGACAAGATCCCTTTGCATTAAACAGTTATTCTACGGCTTGGTGAGAAAATCAAGAGGTGTAACTTATTTTTTTCTCCCCTCACCACAGATTGTGTTTCTGAGTTTGAGTCTTCATTTCGAAGATCTGAGCGTCTCTTTACCTCCCCTCCCTCCTCAGACCTCGGTTTCCTCTGCAGAGCTCGGCCTCTCCTCTCCTGCTGCCGTCAGAGGATGTGTACACTGAGCAAACCTCCACATGCCGATGACCATCTTCCTCATATTTGCGCTCGGCTTTATCGGGCCCTCGATTGGTTCTTTCAGCAGTGAGAGAGGAAAAACACTGCTGACGGGGTGAAAACTGGCGGACGTGTCTCACCTCGAAGGGCAGGGAGTGTTTTTATTTGGTTTATTTAAGGATGTCAGAGAGACTTGACGAGTGCTGCTGGAGGTCGAGGTGAGGTCATGTGAGTCGAACAGCAATCAGAGTGAGAGCAGGATTCAGGGAGAATAAATAACACTGTCACCTTCCTAAAAAAAACTGCTTCATGTGCCTTTGAGCTGCTGGGAAAGTGAGGAGGTGACTCCCAACTGGAACGTTGTATTCACACCAGATCAGACATTGTGGCGTTAAGCTTGTGCGGTGGTGTGGGAGTGACTCGACAATGACTGCAGCGCCATGCAAGGCCTGGTTTGGTGTGAACGAATGGTGCTTATCTACTGTCTGAAAATGACTGGGGTGGAAGGGAGCAGTATTATTTATGTAACATCTGACTTAAAGGTCCAGTCTGTAGGATTTAGTCGAATCGAGTGGTGTACTTGCTGATTGCAACCCCGTCGCCTCACACTCTCCTTCCCAGAGTGAAGGAGAAACTACGGTTGCCACAAAAAATCCAGAGTCAGTGTTTAGTTTGTCCGTTATGGGCTACTGTAGAAACATGGTGGACTCCAGAGAAGAGGACCTACTGTAGATATAAAAGTCTCATTCTACACTCAAAAAAATGAAATGTTGACTTGAATTTAATTTATTTTGTCATCAGGGTTCCACTTAATTTTATTAAGTTATTTCAACTCAAAAATGTTGTTAGAGGTTCAATTACATAACATTTTTTAAACTTAATTTCTATTTCAGTTTCAGCAACTTATACAATCAAATAAATGCACATCCACATTTAGTCTGCTGTTTTCCATAAGAGTATATATATATATATATATATATATATATATATATATATATATATATAAAAAATACAATAGGTAATTAAATAATAAGCAGTGTAAATGGACATAAATTAATGGGTTAAAATAAAATAAAATAAAATAAGAAATAACATGACTTTTACTGCATTGGTACGGTCATGGCAGGTCTCCATCTGTTAACAAATATATCTTTTTGAAGCCTCAAGGAATAAGTTGACCTTCTCGATCCACATATTGTATGTTGGAGTATTTAACTGTAAAACATTTAAGAGCTGCAATCAGTAATATTTGTAAAAGGTATTTTTCCCTCTTCCAATTATGTAATTTGGTATTAGTCCTAGTGTTACCATCTTGGGATCTTTTATAAAAAAAAAATCCCGTCCCAGAATATTTTCAGTTTAGGACGTGCCTAAAGGTTCTGGGTATGGTTACCAGTTTGTGTCCCACAACTTCTCCAGCATTTATCAGAGTGTGTGGTTCCCATTTTGGATATGATCACTGCTGTCCTAAAGAATCTGATTACCTTCCACCTGAATTCAATTACATAACATATTTGAGTTTAAATAATTTAATATAATTAAGTGGAACCTGTTGACAAATTAATTGAATTAAAGTTTATTTCAGGTGATTATACGCCAACAAAAACATACTTAATAAGATTATATGCTGTAAAATACAGACAGTATAAAGAGCTCCCAAAATGGAGTTAATCTTAAACTCCATATAGTGACCCTAAATAGTGAACATGGAACATTATACCTGCTGGACATTTGTATGTTAGCATGCTGATGTTAGCTCAAAGCACTGCTCACAGAGCCTCTTAGCATGGCTACAACACCGTCAGGATAACTTTGTTTATCTCCTCGTTTCCTGATGTCTCTCCTGCTAATTATGTTTAGACGGCTAATTTGCAACAGCAAATACATCCTGAAGGAAACATAAAGCTGGCCGTATTTTATTTTAATCACCATAATGAGGAAATGTTAATTAACACATGTGGTGACGAGCATATCCGCTCATAGCAAAGTGTCATTAAACTGTTTTAGTTGTGTTTTGACAGCGCTCGGTTAGGATGAGTTCACTGCCTTGACATTTAACCAGAACCAAAGCTAGGCTCAAAAATTCAAGATGCCAAACCAGATGTGACGAAACAATCCCTGTGAAAATGATCCCAGCTGAAATTTCCCATCAAACTGTCGTAATTGAAATTTAACATCAGCCTTTAAAGTCCAACATGAATCGAACCCGAGTCTCAGGAAGTGTTGTTGTGGGTCGGTGTGTGTGTGTCGTCCCTGACTTGCAGCCACCTGTGTTTGCTCAGCAGCTTTCCCTCTCGGGCCTGCAGGCAGCGTGAGATAACCCGATGCTGCGTCCTTCTGCAGAGGCGGCAGCAGCTTTTTAATACAGTTAATCATCATCTCTGCTCCGCTTTGTCCAGCGGCTCAACGTGGACGACAAGGATCTGCGATGTTTTGTGTTGGCTTGGGGAGAGACGCGAGTCCAAAACCCAGAAGCTTTCGTGTCGACTGTGATTTGATGCATTGTGGGATTTGAATGCAACTCCGACACACACCGTAAAAAACTTCTGAACCACCGTAAAAAGACGTAATAATAAAAAATTCACATATGTGCCTCCTATGATGCATTTGAATATTTAAAACATTACAGCACAAATTAAAGTGCATGGTGGAAACAAACTTTTTAAACTTTTAAAGTAGCAGCATTTATTTTTTGGTCACTAGGGGGCAGCGAAAGATTTAAAGAGGTATTTGTTTTACGTGTTTTTTAAGATGTAAACTAAATTAAATGACTGTACTGTGATGAAACACATTAATACTGATGTTAACATCAATGTTTGAAGGCCAATGCTGACATAAGTCAATGATGTCGGACTAATTTACACCCACTTCCCCGAGTCCCCGTCCCTGTGTGGGAGTCTGTGAAACTAATTTTCAAATATATACAGATCGAGATGCATCATTCACTAAAGTTTATGCTATTTTATGCTAACCCTCTACTCAATATTTTTCTATTTTGGCACAGTGGTTCAGACTTACAGCTGTAGAAACATAATGAACAGCAGGCCTACGGCTACGTACGGACGCTCCAGCCTCTAAGAGCTGCTGCATTTTTTAAATATGTGGGTCTGTAGCTACACTTTACACAACAACAACATTACCATATTATCACCTCGAGACGCAAGCAAACATCCAACAGACGCTGAGCAGAGTCGTATTTGAGTCCAGTATTCATTCGTCTTTTAGCTCTGTTTTGGTCTCCACCAGTGGCGTAGTACAGGGTGTACTTGTGAAGTTCATTAGTAGTCAGCATTGTGTGTACCATCTTCTAAATCCCCTTTGATGCACATCATTCAGTCGTCTTCTTGTGAGCTGAAGTCTTTTTCCTCGGATGTCGAAGGCATGAAGTTAAGAATATTTACGTATAATAATCATGACGCTATCTGCAGCTCTTCTGTGCTTGATGATGATTTCAGAATGATCTTTACTCTCTGAAGTCCAGCAGCAGAAGTTAAGTGACGATGTGTAAAAACTACTGGCCCATTTGTGGGTGAGTTAAATGTGCAAAAAAAAAAGGGGTTACAACACAGTGCGTTTGTTCTTTGCTGGAAAATATCTGTATTTGTTGGATTTGCTAGTCGCTAATGTTCAGTTTGACGAGGTTGAAGAGACCAAAACAGTAAAGTTTCAGCCATAAAATCAAAACAAAGAGCTGAAAGACGCTAAAATACTCGGAGGGGAACAACAGTCAGGTGATAAACCTCTGCGGAGTGACACCTTTTACATTACACATAATTATTAATATGAAACTATTGATTAGTGCAGCTTTAGAGTTAAAGTACGATGACTACATGCTGCTGTTTAGTTAGTTTGACGTTAGCAGAACGTTATCAGGTGATTTGAGAGACTAACTCTGAGGATATATATATTGATTAATCCAACAGACCGTTAAGATCGCTGGACTTTCACGTTAAAATCATGCCAAGTACAACTTTAAAGATCATCTTTGATGTTCGGATAGTTCCCCGCTCAGACGTCAACGTGACGAGAACAAACGGTGGATTCGTGGTCTCACAGCAGAGGGACGTCTTTGAACCGCAGATACTTCAGTCCATCTTAGATAAACAGCAGTTTGCCATTCATGGAGATGTACAATGACGCTTTCTTAAAGGTGAAAAGAGCTTAAGCGTCAATCTGGATGCCTTTCAGACCTCCAGCACGGCCACCCAGAGAGCTCTGGATCTGTTTTTTTTTTTTTTTTGGTGGCGAGGATAAAAATTTGGCGGGGCAACGGTCAACTACGACTAAACGTCAGAGTTATCGGCCTAAATGTCGACTTCATTCTCCCACGTTTGAAGTGTGGAAACACTCGAAGAGCGCTGAGAATATCTAGCTAAAAAAGGTGAACTGCAAAAGCGCCACGTGCGGCGCCAAAACTCAGCCAACCGTCGCCTACGTCAACGGGGGCCAAATAAAACAAGCCCAGAGCGGGTCACCTGACGGTACAGTTTTACAGAGAAAAGGCTTTAAATGACATGAAACCAGTTATATGTAGTGTTGTCTTAATAGCTGGCGACGCAGAGCCGCCACAACAAAAAGGACGCCTGAGACGGCGCCTTGATTCATGGGAACGCCTCGGCTCTGCCTTTGTGGCTGCTCCTCCACTGAGCAAATACTCCAAACTGTTCATTCCCCCGCCGGCCCTTTCTCTCCTCCGGCACATTGTTTGCGCCCTCGCATTTCATTCAGGCTGGAGGTGGGGAAGGAGCGGTGGGGGGATTGCTCTCAGAGCCACTGAGCAAACAGTGGAGAAAGGAGCCTGCCATCTTTACTCTGTTCCCAGGAGAACTTGCCTTTTTTTATTTTTTTATTTGAGCTCCAAGCTGCCGAGCTGAGCTCAGAGTTTGATGTCAGAAAGCTGAATTAATTGCTTTAAGCCAAAGGGGCGGGCCACCCATCACCAAAAAAAAAAAAAAAAACGCTCCCCTGAAATGTTTTATTGGAGATTATTAAAGCTTTCCCACTACACAAGGTGTACAAATATTTGGTCCGCAGAAAGAGTCCAACTCTGTTTTCAGCCTTTTATTTATGGTTTTCAATCATTTCAAGGAAAAATTGTTGATGTTTTGCTCGCTCTTAGTCCACAGTTTTTAAAGGATTATGTCTAAAGATTATTTTTGTTGGGTCTTTTCTCCAGAGAGAGGCACAAACTCAACATAGTGGCAAAGGACCACACCGATGTGTTAGCATGTATCATCAGGCTGTTTCACGGCGATCGGATCGCACAGTTTTCTTCTTCTTCCCATGTTTTGGCATCCAAATCTCAAAAGTACATTTTTTATTAGCAGTCTTTTTTTAAAGATATTTTTTTTGGGGCCTTTTTCAAGCTTTATTTTTGACAGAGACAGCTGAAGAGTGACAGGAATGTGGGGAGAGAGAGAGATGGGGAATGACATGCAGCAAAGGGCCGCAGGTCGGATTCAAACCCTGGGCTGCTGCAGCGAGGACTGAGCCTTTGTACACGGGGCGGATGCTCTACCAACTGAGCTAACCAGCACCCCTTTTATTAGCAGCCTTAAAGGCAAACTTAGTATTGTGCTTAAGTTAAGGTATGAGGTAAACAAAGACGGACATCAGTCATGTCAGTAAATACTTCACTCTCACGGCTCTCGTAGCGTCATTTCTGCCTGTTTTTAGAGAATAAGTACACGACAGACACAGTTAGAGACGAGCTGGTGAACACTGTGAAGCATTTAGCAGCTAAAGATTCAGATATTTCCTTCAGGAGGTGGTGGAGACCAAAAAAGGAGCTAAAAGAACGCAAAACACTTAAAATGTCACGATATGTTCATGTGTCCGTGGCTGTGAAATTAAGTGTCCAAAAGCTGCAGTTCCTCAAACGTCCACTAGAGGCTGGCTCCAGAAGTGAGTCAGTCTCCATAAGTCCCCATGTTAAAATGTCCAACTTCACAGCAGAAATAAACATGTTTACAGCCTGGTACAAAAAACAGTTTTGGTCTCTATAGCTAATTTCCCCGTTCATGACAACTGTACTGAGGGTGAATTTTTATACAACTCACCTGTTCAAATTATATTAAGGCTTAAAGTTATGCAGGATTAAGAGCGTGGACGCTTTGATATTTGATTTGATTTGAGTGCTAATACATAAAATACAATTTAAATATTTTCCAACTATGAAATGTTCATTTTTTGGAAACCATTGATAGAAAATGTGTAAATTAATATATATGACATGTCACTATCCTCACTGTACGAAACAATCACTTCAAATTTTGAAATTAAAGTGAAATTTATTTAATTAATCCACAAAAAAAAGCGTTATTCAACATTAATTTATGGAGCACTCCATATAGACTCAATAAAAAAATGGTAAACTCTTGATAATTAATGTGATCTGTTGGTTTTGGCCTTCATCTGACATGAGAAACTTTTATTAATTCCAGATATAAATGTCGGCATGACTTAATGATACAAGATCCAGAATAAGAACAACGTGTGAAGTCCCAGAAACATCAAGAAAACTTCACCTTAGAACCTTCAGCTGACTTCATGGTGGCGCTCTAACAACAACGTTGATGTTTTTTTAAAAATAACTCGGACATGTTAAAGAGCTCATTCTGCATACAAACACCTTCTCATTAAAAGCAGCTCCCGCCTGCCGTGTCTCTGACCTCCACTTAACATCCATTCAATGTAAAGCACACGGCGGCCTGATAAACACATCTGTGCCGTGTGTTATCAGCAGATTAGTGGCTCTTTGTTAACGAGGCTGCAAACACTGAGCGAGCTATCAAAAATCCTGAACAAAGAAAATGAGAGCGCGCCAGATAAACCTGCATCCTCCAGGGTTAAATATTCAAGAGATCCATCGGTTTGCCTCCTTAAAGAGAAGAAACGTGATTTTCTCTCAAGCAGATCTGAAAATAAACGAGAGACGACACGTTTTAAAGAGCTGTAGGACTCCAAATGTTGCCCTGTTACCTATAAATGAAGTATTTTCACTGTTTTCTAGTGGTCATTTTTTAAGGAAAAGCTCAGATCAGGCGGTGAAACTCGTGCTGGAGGAAGGTGGGACTTTACTGAAAAATATATCATGTCAGCGAGCATCTTCTCGGATTTAACCTTCAAAATCTTCAAATCTTTGAAGGATCACGGAAAGAAAAATCTATCCAGATGTCTCCTGAAAATGACAGTAAACCAGCTGCTTCATGCACAACATCCCCAAAAAATGCAGCAGTCGACAGATGATGCTGAGTTTGGAGGAGGAGGTGCACATAGCACGCTAAAGACACGGTTTAGTTATCTGCAGGGCCGCATCATACACTGAGCAGACCTGCATTAACATTCTTCAGTGTTTCGTTAGCGTGTTTGGACTGAGGCTGTTTGCTGAAGAGTCGCTGCTAAAATGTGAGCGAAGAAGGAAAAAAAAAAAGTGGATTTCCAGATGAGCGGCGGCTCGCTGAGCCACAACAAACAGTCTGTTTATCTGCTGCTGCTGGAAAACATTCAGCGCACACACACACACACACACACACACACACACACTCTGTCCCATGATGACCCTGTGGTGTTTTCACGTTAGATAGGGACTGTAGTTTCTCCTTCATGCTAAGGAGAGAGCGAGGTGAGGAGTTTGCAATCAAGCAATTACACGTCTTGGTTATAGATGGAAAACATTTATTTACATGTGCATAATAATATTATATATGACGCTTGAAATGCTAAATCAACACCGTATTTAACCGCATTTATACCGTATTTTTTGGACATGTTTTCATGTATACACTGTACATAACCACACACTTCATGTATATAAGGCAGAGGTCTTATATTTACTTTATTCACCTTTTGTTTCACCTTAATAACCTGTTTATATACTGGATTATTCATGTATGATGTAATATTTTATTTTGTAAAGAGTTTTTTTGTCAAAAGTAGCTGATTATTGCATATTAATGCTTTTACTTAATATCATTTTTGTTATATTTTTTAAATTCTCAAATTATTTTTGGTGAAAATTGTCAGTTATCATGTCAAAAATCTGGCGGACCCCCTGCAGTACCTCTGCGGACCCCCTAAGGGTCACGGACCCCTGGTTGAAGACCCCTGATGTAAAGTAATCCATTACATTAATGATTTATTTCTTTGTTTGCATATTTTCTGTTTGCATTAACAGAAACATTTGACTTGTATATAGATATAGATGTATGTTGTTCATTGTTACTTTGTATACATATTTAAATACACAGCAGTTTTTCTACCTGTTATATGAACATAATAGTTAAATGTTTGGTTACATGTCTGTATTTCTGTGTTCATGTTGGTGGTAAATCAAGCCGGCTCTGATCCGGTTCTGGTTCCTCTGTGCCACTAAACAGATTTTTATTTAACCTTTGTTTAAGCGTGACGGTCTCTTTGTCTCTTTTTTGACAGAGAGAAATGTGACTATTGATAACAATAATTGATGTGTTGGTATAAACAGCAGAGTACCGTCATCTCATTCAGAGAGTAAACAGGCTGAGGAGCGGACCTGTGGCGCCATCTACAGGCCAGATCACAGTAACACAGTTTGACTGCAGTGAGAAGATCACTGAAGTTTACTTCAGGCTCGTCTCGTACATTTCTCAGTGGAGATTAAGAGTTCTTCTTCATGTTAAAACCTTTTGTTAAAAAGTTAGGAGGACATTCTGATTGCTAAATAAATGTAGACGTTTGCTTGAGTGTTTCGGTCACTAGTGCTGCTCTGTTTTGATGGTGGTGGTGATCACGTGCACATGGACTGCAGTGAAGCCGACTGCAGGGGCAGAAATACTTGAAGGACGCAAAGAAGAACAAGAACAAGTGAACTGGAGAAGGTGAGGCAACTATCAGATAACAAGGAGCTATAACGTCCTAACCACTTTCCCTTGACCTCGATGGAAAACGTCACGAGGTTGAGGAAAGATGTGCGTACACTAGACTACGTCATGATGCGACGGCGAATGTTTTTGACGTGATATTCATTTATTATGTGACTTCTGTGACAGGTGGACAATATTCATTTATTATTTGAATTCTGACGTTGATAATGACGTCACATTTTTCACCGGGTTGTCCACGTTTATATTTCCTGCATGAAACAACACGGTCAGAGCGCACGGGGAGTATCTAGTAAGCATCTCAGATGAAGCATTTTGTAGTCCATCTTCTGGACTTTGTAGTTTTACCACAGATCACGTCAATAACATTCACCGTTGCATCATGACGTAGTCTAAGTGTAAGTGCAGTCGTCTTCTCCTAAGTCCTTATGACCTCTCCTTCACATCTTTCCTTGACCTCGTGACGTCTTCCTTCGAGGTCAAGGAAAAGTGGTTAGGAAAGGAGTTAAAAAAGACTCGACCGGTTTATCAGGAAGTGACAAACTCTAAAATACCATGAAGAACACCTGAAAATACTGAAAACACTTTGTGTCAGTGTTGGACAGACACTGCAGGACAGATGGGACAGAAACACTCAAAGCTCGCATCAGTTTTAACTTCATGAGGACCTGAAGTTTCTTTTATGACAAAGGAAACTGATTCAACACATTTGTTATTCCTAAAGGAGACACACATTTTGTTTTGGCATGTTTCCTTTGACAAATCCTCCTTAAAGGAGATCCTAAAGCTGTTTTAATCATTCTCCTACTGTCTTAAAACAGCACTTAGGAAAGGGAATGAGGAAAAGAGGAGGCAGGGAAGCACGTGAGGAATATTCTCAAGTGAAACAGATCACACTCGGAGTCTTAGATTTCATCTCTCATTGTGCATTCAGCAGCATGACGCTTCTGTCTGCCTTCCAAATGGGAATCTGGGAGAGAAATCCCTTTAAGTCTGAAACCCTGAGAAGTGATCGGCGGGTGAGGCGGCTCGTTACGACGACCAGCTGCTGTGTCAGACTTCCAAATCTAGTCTTAATGTTCCAAAAGCCTGCAAGTCATTTTCTGCCGCAGAGAGTAAAGCTTCTGTAAAGCCGTCAGCCTCGCCATACTAAGCCGCCATGACCATATGTGCAGTACAGAAAAACTAAATATAAATGGAGGTTGACATCAGCCGCACCGGCATAGTTTTCACCTGAGTCACACGTGATGAGTCGCTGACGCTTTGGCCTGAAATAAAAATGTTCAAGAGTCCGACAGGACAACTTATGACCTGTAACGTATGAAATTCACATGAGAACCAAGGATGTCCGTCACCAATGCGCAAGTGACCAAAAACTGCAGTTCCTCTTGTCGTCCACTTGAGGCTGGCTCCAGAAGTGAGTCAGTCTCCATAAGTCCCCATGTTAAAATGTCCAACTTCACAGCAGAAATAAACATGTTTACAGCCTGGTACAAAAAACAGTTTTGGTCTCTAGAGCTAATTTCCCCGTTCATCTGTTGATGACAACTGTACTAAGCTAGCAACGAGCTAAAACAAGCTAACAACAAGCTAAAAAAAGTTAACAACAAGCTTGATTGACAGGTAGGTGTCGTTACAGATGGCTTGTTTGAGCAACCAGGCTTCATTCAGCCCGCCTCAGGTCCACAAAGCTCCCAAGCTAACGACCTATTCACATGCTAGTGAGCCTGGAAAGCGCTGCTTTTAATTACAACAGGTCTGTTTATGGAATTTAACAAAGGATTATAGGGAATGGAAATGTCGGACAGTTTTGGAAGATACCAACCTTTACCTGCACACTGTCATGGTTGACATAGTTAGGTAGTATCAACCTGTACTCGATTTAACTTGGTAAACTTAAACTGTCGTCTTGCAGGGCTTTAACAGCCAATAACACAACCAGTGAACTCTTGACACATTTCCTGATTTTTCTGATAGTCACTAAATCACATCTTAAGATACCCGATGCCTCCGGTATTATACTGGGACCCTCTCACAAACCACAAACTGGACAGAAACAATGAATGTGAGCTGGAATAAAAACCTCTTCAGGTCTGTTGAGGTCAGTGTCTGTTCGGCCGTCCGGTTTTGGATCCGGAAAATTCCACTTGGTTACTGCATTTGTGAGCTTTGGAGTCAATATGTTAAATAGCACCAGAGGGAACATGCAATGTATTGCACCCTCGGTGTGCTGCGCGGCCAAGGAAAACATACAGTGGGAGGTATTGCCATGTGGTTCGAGGCGAAGATATTTGTGTAGATGACTGGACTGTGCGGTCTGGTTCTGGCCGAGTACGTGCCCAGAATTTTCCCTCACAGGCCGCCGTCACGTAGTCAACGCCGACGGAGAAGTTGAGGCATCAGATGAAAACAGTCGGCAGAATTTATCCCTCTTAACTGACTCTCCTGAGGATCACTAACTCACATTGTGTGGACAAACCCGCAGGACTGTTAACACAAAGTTTATGAACATACCAGACATGTCAAGTCAGATTTGGCGGAAATGTGTATGTTGTACAAAAAAAACATGGATTATTTTAACATATAGCTTCAATTAAGAGTTGCCCCCCCCCAGTGGTGACATGTTGTACTGTCAAACCTTTCTATAGACTCTGTAAGAGCAGTGGACAAAGCCACCGTGATGTCACCCACTGGTTTGTGGACTACCTTGTTAAAGCCTTGAGTTTGAGCCAGTTGGGGCCAGAAGTGAGACCATAATTAACTAAATGAACATCATGCTGTATGGAAGAAGACTTCATAAATCAAAAGTCATAAATCAACTGAGAAGAAGGGCGATTTTCTCATAGACTTTCATGCAATCTGACTTATTTTTCCAAGGCTGCATCTAGTTGATAACCCCAGATTTGTGAAACTCTCCTGAGATTGGTAACCCGTTGTTTCTGGATCTGGGAGAAGTTTGTCTTCAGGGCCTTCAGCCAGAATGCTGCTGTTCTTGTCCCATAAGAAACCAAAACTGGAAAACTGGACGTAATAAGTCTAAAAATACAAAGCCAACATCAACCCTTGGTTTCAGATGAGATATGAACCCCATTCTTTAGGATGTAAGTCCTGTTATGGATCCATTAATCCACCACAACCACCTCCCTGTATGGACTTTATGTTGCTTGACTTCCTAAAGGCTCTGTAATGTGTTCTTTGAAACAACAAATGTATTCTTTAGTCTCCTTGTCCGACTGCAGATGTGTTTCAAATCTCACAAGAGTTTTGCAAATCTAGGGGGGTTACCATCTAGACCCGACCAGTGGAGTCGCCCCCTGATGACCCCCATCCACTTCTATTAAAGGGGCTATGAGTGCAACACAGCTAATAAGCTTCAATGGTTTCCTTCATTTTGGACTCTACCCAGATATCATGGCAGCATTGATTCAAAGGTAAAATTCCATCAGAATCATCGTTTTTGTTGAGGTTGAATATTCAAGGTTAGATAACATTGAATCAATGCTGATAATTCGTTTTTTCAATGTTGGGAAGAGAAACATTGAATCATTGTTGATTTAATGTTGGTTCAATGATAAAACAGTGATTGATTTAAAGTTAAACCAATATTGATTTTATGTTTGTCTTGATCTATTTCTCATCATTGAAATAACTTTCATTATTTCAGGGTGCAAACCTGATGAAAAATCAATGTTATATTATAATGTTGATTCAATGACAGTTTCATTGACGCCTCAACATTGGTTCAGTGTTGGTCTGCTATCTGGGTATTGACCTCTGTTCCATCAAAGGTCACCACTGTGGAATTTGCATGTTAAAGCTGAATCCAGTGCAGATGACTTTGACTCCTCTGATAGTGTCATTTCCATTGAACAGAACTGATACCGCTGTGACCAGAACTTTCTTAAAATAAAGACTTTGAAAGACCAAAATGTGGCTCACAGGCGTCCATCTCATGAGTCCATTACAGCTTCTGTGTAAAGTATTACCTCTCTGTGAGCAGAACATGCATCAATTGTAAAATTAGAAGCTTCCAAAGCGACTCTCCTGGTCTATGTTTGGTCCATAATCCCACTGACGGGCTCAAAGTGTCTCAAACAGATGATAGATGTGAAACTTTCCCTCTAAACATAAACACAGTCAGTGTTTTCAGCTGTGGATGATCCGGCCGGGAGGAGCACAGACCACTGCTGAAGGAACCTTTTTTTTTCTTTCCCCCTTTTCAACTATTTTTACTGCGTCCATTTAAACTCCCAGTTGGACCATTTCGGCTGAATGTGAAGAAAAATCGCGCTCGGGCCTCACAAGATGTTTGCTCGCTGCTCCTGCAGGTGCTTTTGCGAGTGTGAAGGCCATAAACCGGTTTGAAATGTGTCGTGTCAATGCGCTTTTTTTATTATCACGTTAAGTTATGTGTCTGCGAGAGAAATGGCCACCGTGATGAAAGACAATCATGGTTAAATGGTCCGTAATTATGGCCCGTAAATTACAGTGTGAACATTTGGTATATTTGGGATTGATAAAATACTCACTGGGTAGCTGAACAAGGTCAAATATGTACAGCTGCATTGAAAATTATTCAACCCCCATTGAAAAACAGTTTAAATAGCTCAACGCAACTAATATTTCAGATGTTTTTCACTTTTAATGACGACCGCAGTCTCAAAATGATTCAACCCCTTCATGACAGGCGTCTTTAGTACTTCAGTAGAGCACCCTTTTGCTGTTATGACCTGCTGCAAGCTTCTGGTGGCGTTCCTGAGGAATCTTACCCATTCTTTCAATGAAGGGTTGAATAATTTTGATCGCAGCTGCAGGTACAGGGTAAGATAACAAGAGGTTAGGAAATAAGGGAGTTTCCTAAGTTAACGTGCACACACCTGACACCATTTGTTTGCCTAGAGTCGAGAGCACAACCCTTTTCACTGTATTTCAGAGACGGACGCCTCACTTTTACATGCAATTATGTATTTTGGCACTAGGTGGCATCACTCTGCAAGCCATTCTCACACAGACTCTTGATTCGGGTCAGTAAAGAAAAGGTATCCATCATGCTGTTGCAGTTTCACCCCTGCTGTCTGTTTATACGGCCTTTAATATTTTTCACGTCAGACACTTTAAACACTGAATCTGTGTGTATTAATATACTTTTCTTCCCCTTCTTCTCTTTCCTTCAAAGAACAGCTGTGGCTTGAACTTCTGTTCATTGTAACTGTCTCTAAAAAACAAGAAAAATCAGTTCAACGTTCAGATCTTTATGGTTTTTTACATCAAATATGGTGGGTATTGTTGGGTCTCTGTAAATAATGTTAAAGAGTACAGTCTAGACCTGCTGATAAAATGTAATAGAAATATCAGAGCTGTGTTGAAACTCATCTTTTCCACATATTCAGTAAATTTAATTTGTCGTCAAGACAGAGGGACTTTCCTGAGGGACTGTACAAAAATACTTTGTGCAAAGACAAAAACTCAACAGCAGTTACATTTCCTGTAAAACACGTAGAAAAACAAATTAGTAGTAAACATAATTTTGATAATCGATTGTACAGAAGTTTACCCTGAAATGTGGTTTAGATATTCAGTTAAAGCGTCAGCATGTTTGCTCAGTCCAACAGTTTTACAGTGCTGGCAAAAAAATGAACAAATGAATCTTTTTCCGAGTCCAGCCGTGGTACGCCTCCAGGAAACAATCACATTCTCGCACTCCTGCCTACTTAGCTTTTATATGCTACCAAACTAACTGCCAGTGAAAAAATGAAAGCATTGCAGCTATAAACTGTATTAAAACTCACTCAGTGCTGTGTGACGAAGTCTAGCTTTAACGTTAAGCGCTGCAGGTTGTGACTGAATCATGTTTTCCCCCCTCAGGGAACCGCACTACAAACACTCGTGTTGGCTGCTGCTGATAACAGCTCTCGTGCATGCTCGCTGCCCTTGACATTTCCTGTACATGCTGAATTGCAGCCCGTACATCGTCAAAGAATATCAAAGAGACCGTGCAGCGTGCCTTCGGGGCTCGTCTGATTCGCCCAGGACTACCAAAGTTGGACGGTAGACTCGGAGCTAAAAGATAAAAGCCTCAATTATTTCATAAGTCAACATGTTTATGAAGCCTACAGCTTAATATTTTGGGAGTATAATGAAGTATGTTGCTTTAGACCTGTGGCCTGAACAATGCCCAATACTCCGGGTTTACCAAAGAAAACAAAGCGCTCATACCTTCAGGCGCCACAGTTTGGTACGTCACAGCCTGTACTGTTCAAGGTGAGGTTCGACATTCTGGAGAAAGATGACTGGTATTTGAACTCAACAGCCAAACAAATGCACCCTTATCTTCTTCAGAAGTTGCTGAGACAACGACACCACCAACGACCAACCTTGTGGCCATTTCAGACACAACTCGACTTGCAGTTTGTTCACCGCTGGGTTCAAACTTTAAGGAGTTGAAGCATCTCGGGATCTTGTTCACGAGTATTGTTAAAACGAGCGTGAGATGGTCTTTTATTAAATGGTGCAGCGCCAGTAATGAGGACGTTGTGGTAAAGAGGGACCTAAGCCAGAATTGATTTACCAGCCGATTCGTTTCAACCCTCACCTATGGTCATGAGTTTTGGGTGTCAGCCAAATAAAAAACTGAAATTGTGGGTACAAGCGGCCAAAACGGGTTTACTCCGTAGAGTGGCTGGGCTCAGCCTTACGGCCCCTTCAGACACAATGTGACTCAGTACTCTGTGTATTGCATCGTGTTTGAAAATTAAGCGGAACGTCTAGCCATCGCAGATGTGGATTGTTCATAGGAAATAGTAGGTGTGGTTGTTTGGATGCTCGCTCCCCGTCAGCATTCCCTCTCGTCCCGGGCCTGAAAACTTCCTCCCCTTCTTCTCAGCGGTCCAAAACGCCTGTGGTACAAACACTAACACTCCCCCGGTGCTCTGAGCTCACAGTCTGGCTACCGTGAGCTAACAGCAGCTACAGCTGTCAGCAGTTTACTTCACTGTCCATCAGGAAACTCTGTAAATCACAGAGAGTTGAGGCGGAGCAGCCGGAGGACATCAGAGGGAAAACCAGAAAACATTTTCTCCATAAAATATGATCCAGTTTCACCAAAATCAGTGAAATAGTTGGTGGTGTGTGACTTAGTGCCGTAAAGCGTTACGTACTTCTCCCGACCCGGAGCCCAAAGTTACATAGTGTGAGAACAGACGTACGAATGACAGAGACACCATTCACCTGATCACAGGTCAGTGTAGATCAACTGGAGTTAAACTGTAGAAAAGTTACACATTGTTGCTTGTTTGTCGTCACATTGAGTCTTTCTGACTGCTTGACTGTTTGAAGATTTGAGATTCCTCCTCTGAGAAACTCAACCTTCAGTCTGCTCTCCTCTTCAGGAGCCTCTCTGTTGTTTTTGCAGCAGAGAAGAAGAAAAAGACCCACATCTCCATTATTCCACCATGATGTCATGAAGCCAACTCCACCCATGTGTGTTATTACTTCTGCCTGTTGTGTATAGTGAAGCAGCCCAGCCAGCGATTGGCCGTCTTTGATCTCGACCTCACAACGTACCGCCGCCCTCCGAGGCCTGTAACTGCACCCCCGCCCTCCCTGCGATGTCAAACTAAGACCCGCCGGTCCGCTGTGACTGTCCACGAAGAGGACCGCAGACAAAACACAAGGCTGACAAGTCCCCCTCCTTCAGATCTGTCACTGTCCGTCTCCGACCCCTGCCCCCACCTCCTCACCTCTGGATATGGACCAAGCACACCCGGAGGGACCACAACCGCTGATGCAACGCGCTCGAGGCGAGTTTGGCAGCCATCTTTGTTTTTACAGCCTCTCCATCTCCATCTGGTCTAGTCACTAGACTCGCAGCCGCTGTCAGATTTAGGCCGACTGCACATGAGCAACGTTCTTCAGAAAACAGTGCAGAAAATCTAAATGTTCATGCTATAGTTGAAAATGTGTCTCCAACAAATGATTACTTTCTCATTACTTTATGTATTTTAGGTAAACTCTTTAATTGTTTAGTCTATAAACGTCTGTAAAGCTCGTCACCGTTACCAAGAGCCCAAAGTGGCGTCTTCGAATGACTTCTTTTGTGCGACCAACAGTCCAAAACTTAAAAGATATTTATTGTTATATTGTTTTCCACTATTCATGTCTGCTCTGATTGCACCCAGGTGACGATCAGGTATCAACAAAGATATATAAAGTTATAACTCACTGACATTTGTGAGCAGCATGAAAAAGTAATCTGGTACGCGTGTTCCGTGATCGTTCGTCATTATTTTGTCAAATCCAGATGCAAAAAAACAAAGAAATTTATTTTTAGGAATTGTTTCGTGTACGAGACGTGTACAGTCTTCTGAGGATGTACTAGCACTCGAAGTAAAAGTAAAATTACTTGTGCAAAAATGTACTTCCAAAAAAAGAAAAATGTAGATCAGGTAAATTGTACTTTAATGATGATATATGATACTGCTGTTAAATTAAAAGATTTACAATAAAATATGAATAAAAAATATCGTGAAACGACCTGTCAGCACTCAACTTTTGTTTTACTTCGTAACAGATGTGACTTGAAATATAGAAAATTAAGTAAATACTTGTAGTAAGATGAATATAAGTTAGAGCATTTACCTTTTTTTTTTTAAAAAAAATCAAATAGTCAAAGAACAAGCACACAAAAAAACTAGCTTTGTTACTGAAACAGAGTAAATATTACAGTAAATGTAATTAGTTACTTCCGCCCCTCGTGTCCTCCTGTATGCAGATTGAGATTACAGGGATTAAATATATAATTCCACCTGCACTACATGCTCAATATTTGCCAAAAAAGACAAAGTTAAAAAAAGGATTATCTCTACAGTTGGTAAGTGTGTTTTCATAATGTTTATATTGTTAAACTACCAATGACAGTAAATTAAATGTTATAAATGTACTCCCCGACCTCTGAAACCAAACCTATGTCCTACATTTTACGAGATCTACTTGATTGAAGTAGTTAAAAATTCAAACATTTGTCATATTTTTGCAGGAATTGTAGAAATGTGTTCAGCTTTTTAAAATTCACACATCAGAAAACATCATCAGGTAACAAAATCTGAATTTTAGCTGCAAATTGCAGCACGAGAAAACTCTTTTCTTCTCTCGTGAATTCAGGCTCACACGTCACGTGTCCGAGAATGTCAGGAAATCCTCGGTGGGACTGTTTCTTTTTGCGTGGTTGGATATTTTCCATGAGCTATAGCGTGATTATCTTGGCTGTTTTCACATGCCAGCCCCCCTCGTCCAAAACACCACCGTGTCCCTGAGCTGCAGTTAACTCATCTCAGAGCAGATTTATGACCCCGTGCTCAAGTCACAGTTTTTGGGATTTAACCAACACACTATAACTCAAATTGTTGATTAGAACACGAGAGACGATGCTCATTTGATACAAGCTTTGAATTTTAACTAGTGTCCGTCCCGTGCAGCTCACATCTTCTCGTCAAACTGCTGTAGTCTGAGCTCACACACAAATTTAACAAGTCAGACGTGAGTGACCTGTGGAAACAGAGTAACTGCACTCTGTGGACCCTGTTTCAGCACCGGCAGGGTGGGTGGTCTGTCTACATTTCTCCCGTGCATGTCTCTTTACAAGAACTTCAATGTGTTTGACAAATAAAGAAACAAATCTGCAGATGAGTCTGACTTTAAATCTGAAAGGTTTTAACATTGTGATGAACTCATCATCACAAAAAAAGGTTTTATTAGAGCTTAGCAAGATGACTTTTACATGAGACATCGACATTCCTGATGAATCACTGTTTTCACTGCAATAATCTGCAACTGACTAATTACTGAGTCTGAAGTGCTGGATTGTGTTTCTAAAGTTTTAACTATCTGTAGTTCCCCAACAATATGTTACTGTGAATGTACTACTCTGATTCAAAGACCTAAAACAACTGTAAAGGTGTTTGTGGACGTTTGAGTCCACAGCTGATTCTGTATAAGGTACGTAGGGATGCGTGCCACCCATTAAATTAATTAAACACACAAATGAAATAAAGTATTAGCTCTGAAGAGGAACAAGCAACAACAGGTTTCATCAAGCCAAACTCAGGGAAGACACAAAGTCAGCTCACCCACTTCCCGAACGCCCGACATCCTGCAATCAGGATCTTGTCTAGGCGATAAAAAGCTCAATGAGTGCCCTTTATTTTTATAGAAGTTTTTACAGTACAGCAGGTTAAACTCAATTGGCACTGACATGTAGCTGCCTGAATAAACTATTTTAAGAATACGTCTCTTTTCTGAGAAAATTAAATTTATTGACGTGCGTTACGTAAAATCTGTTGTGCTCAACTTTGCAGTTTTAAATTTTACTTGTGCCGCCAAAAAATGTGCAAGGCTAACCCAGGCCAGCACATTATATCTGGTTACACCTGTGAAGCCTAATGAAGTCAGTCACGGTGTAAACACTGATCTCAGAGAGACGAAAAGTCGATTATTTCTTGGTGGAGGGTTGATGATTGAAATGTGGTGAGATATCATTGGTTATCGTAGCTCCTCTGAGTTTAAGAATTTGAGATTCAAACAGTTTCACCAAGCCGATTGTCTGCTTGTTGGCATGTTTACAGAAAAACTTGGAAGGGTGTAGCATACAAAGGAAGATCCAAATCACGGGGCGGATACACAGTTCATTTTTAACTTCAACATTGCCAGATAAGTCAATTGTAACACTGGTGTCTATGGTAAAACTGAATGTGACTATATATACACACAATGAACAGTAGGCACCTCAAACATCAATGTAGAAACGTCTTGTGCTCTCTGAGTATTGCGATGAGTAAAAACTACAACAGAAATCTCACATTTGTAACATGCAGATGTTTCTTTCCGAGTTGTAGCCTCATGTTGATGGTAGCCGAACATTATCTAAACACAGTGCAGCTTTGTCAAGTCCAGGACCAGAACTAGTCAAGACTAAATCAAGCTCCAAAGAGGTTGGAGTCCAAATGAGAGATACAGAAAAACAGAAATGTTTTATAATGTTTGTGACGCTAGAGAAACGGTATATCTTCTATTTTAAGATGATAATGATGGTAATACTGTTTATCTGCTTAGCTTGATATGATGCGCAACTAAACAGCTTGTCACGCCCACCTCGAGAAGGGTGTCGTACTATATTTGTGATGATCAGATGGTTCCTTGGTTCATTTTAACCAATATATTTTTGCTCTTGAGGTCTGGGCGATAGCCGGTTTACCCTGAGTGACGACGATCTCAACACAGAGAAGTGCCAGGCCACCTCCACTCTCCATTGCACTTTAATAATAAATTATGAAAATAAATTAAGGTTCCTAGCTTCTCCTGGACTGCCAATGGAAAATATAACAAACAACGGGCAACTGTTAAGCAACAAAGAAGTCACTGTTTTGAAGGGAAAAAACATGTATTGCTGGAGTTGGTCGAGACCAACTAGAATATCTGGCAAGACCAATGGCCAAGTCTAAGACCAAGTCCAAGTATGAGTACCAACGGGTCCAAGACAACAGAGAAGACATCTCGAGACTGGACTAGAGTACTACAGCACTGCCTAAACGCAACACAAGTTATTGTTTAGCCTCAGAAAACCGTCAGACATTTGAGTTGGTCGACTGCACCAAAACTACAAAGAGATTTATGGTTCTCTGTTGGGACGGTAATTCTCCTCAACAGCAGTTAGCGACTCTTGTTGTATGTTTGATTCCTAGTTACAGTACATACATTAGACATTCAACCCCCCAGGTCCAGTGTTTAGTTACTGTCCTGCTGATTTATGAGATCAGCGGCGCCGTATTTCTGGGCTTCGCTCGCCTTTTTAAAACCGGTGACATGCAACGTTGGATCAGAGCGTCCTCGTCCTCATCTGCTGTTGATCAGTCGCCTCTTTTAATGTCGGACGAAAGGTTTTTACTGCTGCTCTCCACCCTGCAGAGCCTCAGAGAGTCAGGTTCACCCAGACGCTGGTTGTAAACAGGTTTCAAAATGTACTCACGAAGACGTAACGTGGGCGAAAATGATCAACTGCAGACAGGTTGAAAATGGATCATGCGAGAGCAGCAGAGATTAATGGATTGAGAAAAAGAAACATGCAGCTCCATGAAAAGTTTTTTGAAGCTGGTATGACTTAAAAATACTGTTGGTGCATGCATGTTAAGTCATGACGTTTATCTTTAGATTTAATGTGAATTCAGTCAAAGCTTTTGACCTTTCAAACATAAAAAAACGTTAATGCTGTTGGATGATCTGGTCATTTATTGTAGTTAAAGTATCAAATCAGTTCATTTTATTGTGGTTCTGTGTATAAATTTGTTCATTTTATTGATTATATTTTAGATTTTAGTTACAAGTAGCAGGAGGAGTCATTTATTGATTGAAATTAATAGAGTATCAAACCCTGTAAAGCCATAAAAGCACATCATCTTTCAGATGTTCTTGTTAATAGCAGACATGATGTTAATGTCGGGATAACAGTCGACGTACAGTACATTCACTGTCACATTAATCTGTTTTATTTCTTCTAATTGGTGCCACTGTACCGCTTTACTGCAGATGAGGAATTTTTATTGTTTTTCCAGACTTCAGATCACGGTGACAATACATTAATGGCCAAGCAGAGCAGGAGAAGTTTCAAAGTGTGGTTAAAATACAACACTGATCACCTGAGATTTACTGTGCTATCATTCAGTCAGTACTTTAAACAGGACCCGGTCCAAGAGCTGACTCACAGATTCCAAAAGAAACATCTCCAGCACTCTCCATTTCTACAAAAGCATTCGACAAACATTTCCCCAACTGTCAGACTGTGCTCTGAATTCATCCGGATGACTGTGGCATCAGGAGAGAACAGCTTTTCAAAGAAATCAAGAACTATTTGCATGCATCAGTGTCTCAGGACAGACTGCGTGGGCTCGATATTCGATCAACTGGAAAGGACGTTGCATCCGAGATGAATTACACAGATGCCACTGCAGCTAAGAGAGCAAGAAAAGTGACTATCATGTAATTAACTCCATTCAGCCGATGGCGAGTCATTTATTTACACAACATGACAGGATTTCTCACAGCTGACCAAAACTTTTGAAGAGTTGTGAATTTCTTTGGCATCATCAGATTCAGCTTTAATATTGCCTCCAATGTACTTTTACTACGTATATACAGATCAAGTATATGATTTAAATGCAAAGATTTAAAAGCTGAACGCAGTATCAGTCTGAAATTTATTACATTTATGCACTTTTATTGTAATTGTAGAGAAAATTCAAATTGTAATGGAGCGCTCTCGCTCCCGTAACGTTAGAGTACTGTTAAATGTAGTATAGATACGTATCGTTAGCTAATAATCTGTCTGGGTCTCCACCAGCTCCTCATTTTGTGTTATCATTTCATTGTATTTTCTAATCCTTGTCTGTTTTACGTACAGATTCATAAATATAAGTTTGTGGTCCTTCATACGAGTATGAATATACATTTACAGCCTCTTCAGTGTCAAAACTAGCATTGATTTCTTATTGTTAACTTGACCACTCTCTCCAGTGTAACGTCCAGTTTAACTTCCAGTTTGTCATTTTTACTCACGCAAACTTCCCGCAACAGCGTCACTCGTTCCCGTAAGGTTGAGGCAAAGTAGTGAAGTAACCACCCCACCTAACAAGAAGTCAACTACCATAGACGTGATGTGAATCTAACCGCTCTGTTCTCCGTCCACGGGAATGCATTACGAGATAAAAGCTAGCTAACGTTCGCCAACGTCTGCACTGTCACGTTAGCTGTAGCTAAGCTAGCTAAAAGGCACTGCTTTTGTGTGTGTCAAAACTTACCTGAAACTCTTGTTTCTCTATAACGCGTTACTATTTTCTCAGCTTCATGAAGACTCCTCGTTGGCTGGTTTTCACCCTGAAAACTAAAAGAAGACAAAGTGACTTCAGTATCGACCTTTGAGTTCATGACATAATGTCAGATAAACATAGCTGCTCAGAAAGTTTGATTTTTTTAGCATAATATAGGCGACATTTAAGTCAAGGCCAAATGCAAACTGGTAATGACACATTGATTTCCATCATCATTTAATTGGTTTAACTTAACAAATTCAGCTCTTTTAACGTGTTGCTTTTTGCATCAGTCATAGTAGAAATAAGTTAAATCCTGGATGAAAGCAACAATCCTCGGATATGAAGGTGTTGGAGCTCAAATTTTGCCTCTCAGTATTTAAATAAACGTGTTCGGATTCTGGAGTCATAAATGTTTTTTCTCCATATTCATAGAAATAGAGTAGATACATTTTGAGATGGCGGTGGTTTCCATCCTTTCTGCTTCTTTCACAAACACACCGGTTTTCCTGAGTTGACGTCTTAACGGCTCGGAAGCAGAGAAGCTTCTGAAAACAAACAGCCGATGTTAAACGGGAGCTGAGGGACTCGGTACATGAAGATCCTCATAAAAAAAAGCCTGTGACATCTGTTTCCTTCCCCTGGTGACCCCTGGGATGTCACGGCGGGGTCAAAGGCACCAGCAGAGGTCACGTGGAGGGGATACCCTACTAAGAGTGAAGTCAACGGTAGACCACCTACCAACCTACCGGAGGGCAAAGACCACCAAGTTCAATTTTGAACGTAGTTTCTCGAGCTTATTTTTTATTTTCCAGGCTCTGGTTTCTCCTTTAGAAGTCAATCAAAGAATCTAGGCTGGATTTTAACTTATCACAAACTCTGTATTTCTACTGATTACAAAACATAAAAGAATTGCTGCTATGAGTTGTAAAATCCTTCCAAATAGTTATTGACATAAAAGTTTCTGAACAAGGCCTGCTTACTGTAAATTTCTGGAGCTTTCAGCCACATCTCCTGGCTTTCAGTGGATGAAGTGAACTAATGAACGAATTATAGACTATCACACACGAACTAACAACTGAACCATGTACTGATGAAAGCCAAAAGAAGGGGCTGAAAGCTCTTTACAGTTAGTCCATCTTGTACTAGGACGTTTTTGTCAAACTGTGGTCAATAATCAGCGGTGGGAAGTAATTAAGTACATTTACTTAAGCACTGTATTTAAATACAATTTGGATTTACTTAATTTGTTTACTTAACTGTGTTTTAAGTAAGTAAGATTGTGGTAAAATACTAATAAAAAACGACACATTCATATCTATTAAATCAAGTCTGATCTACTTACACTTCAAAGTTCTTAAACGACCACTGTCTGGCCTTTGTTTCTGACTGCTACACTACCTGCCACATGTCTCTGCCACGTAAACCACACAGGTGTTTTCGCTTCCTGTTTGATTGGAGCTCTCAGGACAGACTGGACTGTAATGGACCTTTTTCACAGCAGCCATTTTGAAACAGTAGCGTAAACACAGATGTTACCAATGAAACGAACCAATGAGAAAACGGAACAGAACCTTAACTAGTATCACTGGTAACACCTGTGTTGACCTTACTATTTCATGTCACAATGGCTGCTGTGAAAAAGGTCTATTACCCTGAGTCAGTTTCCATAAGTCCCCATGTTAAAAGTCCAACTTCACAGCAGAAATAAACATGTTTACAGCCTGGTACAAAAAACAGTTTTGGTCTCTATAGCTAATTTCCCCGTTCATGACAACTGTACTGAGGGTGAATTTTTATACAACTCACCTGTTCAAGGCCTAAAAGCCTAAAGAGTACGCTCTAAGCCTGCTCTGTATGGAAAGTGAGGTAACTTGTGTTATAAATAAAATTAAATTGAATTAAAAAATTGACTGGGATTCTCAGAAAACGTTGGGCTGACGTCAACCTGACGACATCTTAATGGTTGTTTTGTTCGAATAGTTGCCTTGTTGTGATCCAGTGTATACATAATTTATTCTCAATGAGATTTCCTGAATAAACAAAGCTTAAATAATCTTCAAAAAATCTGGACTATCCCTTTAAGCTAAGCCCTTATGTCTTCTGCAGAAATCAAGCGCCTCACCCTGACTGCTGAGCACCAGAGACAAACAATCCCATGCAGGTTTTCAACTGACCCTCATTCAGATAAGTGTTGTTTCATTTTGTGGTTTATACAGACAGTCTATTTGGTCCCGTTGAGTCTGGAGGAAGTGCCACAACTGTAATCCACCTTATCTGTGACTGCAGATCAATCAGCAGCCATCTCACAGCTTTCTCTGCTCTTTTAAAAAAAACTATTGTTTGGGGCGTCATGGCTACGAGTTAAACACCACAGAAACACTGCAATCAGTTCATCAACACCAACTAAACTTTCTTTCACCTTTTGTCTCAAATGTTGATACATCTTGATATAACAGTTTATGTATTTATTTATTTTTTTAGCTTAAGTCTTCCTAGTTAAATGAGAAAATACATTGTTGGTCATTGCTCTCCAGACCCTCCAGGTCAAATCAACATCTATGCAGACGACACTCATATTTATGTTCACCATGTGATTATGGCCCTTAGACAATGCATGCAATTAAATGTCCTTCAATCAAATAAAGACAAGACTGAAATGTGTTTATCTGGCAACAAGAAGGAAGGAATGAGCAAGACCAAAAAATTATTCTGCAGTTTTATGTATTTTGGGCAACTTCTTACTGCACTGTAACTGCATTCAAAGTGTATGTCTGGCCTTATTCTTTTCTATATAATTTTATATATTTTATTTCATTTTGTCAGATCAATTTAAATCATTTATTTTTTAAAATTTTAAAATCAATTAAAGCATGTTGAATTTCCTCTGCGTGTGTATATATGTATATATATAAATATATAAACAGTCTTCTTATCTGGCACTGCTATGGTTAAGGTTGGTTTAGGTTAAGGCAGGTTCAGGGACCTTCGTTGTAATGGTTACATAACATAATTACTTTGACTACTTCAACATAAACGTGTTGTTTTGGAGCATTTGGTTATCGGGACTATTTCTTTTGGTGGAAAGCAAATCATTGATTTTGTTTACGGAAAGGAGAAATAAGTTAAAACTGTTTCAAATGGAGCCACAGAAAACTACAGAACACGATGTTTATTGACAACAACGGCTCTGCTTCAAAAAATACAACAGTAAAAGTAAACCCACAACTTCAAGCAATACTCTACTAATAAAAAGCATCACTTGAAATAAGTATATCACCACAAAGCTGCACAACTACAATAACAGAAGTAAAAGTAATTAGTTACTTCCTCTCTTTCTCACGGCGGCCTGACCAGCTGCGACATACCTGGTGAGAAGCAGAGCACGGCGGGGCTCGAGACGCTTCACTGCTCCTTTAAAGAGGAAACCTGTGCAGGTGAAAAAAGTTGTATGTCTTTAAAAAAATGAAAGTCTGAGAAGAAAAACAAAACAAGCTGAGCTGACAATTCTCTGTTGATGATTTTTAAATACAATTTTCTATCCAGTGATTAAACATTAAACATGGCAGCAGCGTGATGCCTTCAGGTACCAGGGGGAAAGGTCCATCACCTCCATTTTACTGTGAAACCTGAGATTTTTTACTTAGCATAGCTTAACCTCTCCTCCCACTCTGCTCAGCTATTTTAAAAGCCTTCTGGTGTTAATCCTCAGGTCAAATATTATGAGAGTTTCTGTTGATGTGTCTGAGCCCAGATCCTCCCTTCAGATCTGAAGGCAGCATTAACAGATCAACAGCGCAGGTGAAAGATCTGGGATGGATCCACGGGGTCTTTAGTTTACGACCTGTTGGACAACAGAAGGACATCATATGAGCTGAACAATCAGTTACCATCAATTGGGGTGTGATCACTTCACTGGTCAGATTGTAAGTGCAGGTTGAAAATGGAAGTTTCCGGGGATGGTGTTTAGCTCAGTTGGTAGAGCAGCCGCCCCATGTGCGAAGGCTCAGTCCTTGCTGCGGGGAGCTCAGGGTTCAAGTCTGGCCTGTGGCTCTTTCCTGCATGTCATTGCCCCACATTTCCTGTCACTCTTCAGCTGTCTCTATCACAATAAAGCTTGAAAAGGCCAAAAAAACAATATTTAAAAAAAAAAAAAGAAAATGGAAGTTTCCATTTCACTGCGTCTTTCAAACGATCTCCGCTGTAAACATGTACTACATTTTACAGACCGACGTCCCGGTCCAGCTCTGACCTCGATGTGTCTCCACACACGATAGATGTATTAACTCCCAGCATGTTTTCATCTGTATGTCTTTACTGAACCTACCTGCTCGTCCGATAGACTAAAGACTAAAGGGGTTTTCATGCTACCTCTGATCCCACTAGTCTGTACATGCAGGCTGCTCTCCAACTTTAATCTCATCATGGAGCTAAACTGAATCTTAAAACATGGGAATCGCTCCTACTACAATAATCATCAGTTCACTAACAAAGACCACACCAGTATGGGTTTAGAATAGTTTATATCAGGGATGAAGGTGAACTGAGATGACGAAGAGAAATCAGGGTTGTAGCTGGATGGATTGAGGAGTTTGGAGATGGACCGGCTGGTGGTGGGAAAATCGGAGTGAACCAGGAGGGAGTTGACACTCTCAGTGGGGGAGCTGTCTCCTCTTTACTCTATGAAGATTAAAGCCTCGGTGGTTCTTTCAAACAAAAAGAGAGAGAACAGAAATAGAAGAAGGGTTTGGGGGGGAAGGGAAGTGGAAACTGAATCAAAGAGGAAGTGAACGGATAAGGTGTGCTTAAGTACTTTAGGTACAGAAATGGGATGAGTTGGAGGCGTCTCTTGTATTGTTTCTCTCTGTAGTTTGCGTGGCTGCAGAAGCTACAACCGCCAAGATTATGTTGAAAACAATGGAGGACAGTGGCAGCAACCGGTCACTAACTGAACGCTTTCTAGATCAAGTCTAGACTGTACTCTGTATATTATTATTCACAGAGACCCAACAGTTCCCACCATGAACAAACACTTGGCGACAGTGGCAAGGAAAAACTCCCTTTAAGAGGCAGAAACCTCAAGCAGAACCCGGATCATGGTGGACGAACATCTGACCGGTTAAGTTTAGAGCGACTACAACTATAACTTTTAATGCAGATATGACTAATAGTAGTAATAATGATAATAATATCAATAGTATTTGCAGTGGGTGTCAGCGCTGGAGGTGAAACCACACTTCCCAACAAGTGTCTTTGGCTTCTGCTCTCACTTTTCCTGCATGAATTGTGTCCTTTGCACTTGAAAACCATCGTGTTCACCAAGATGTCATTACATCAAGCAGACCTCTGATGCTACTCACATGGCACTATCACCAGCCGCCATCAGCAACAACACAAAAACATTCAGAGGAACACAAAGATGAGCTGACGGGAGGAAAGTGTTGGCCCGGCAGAACCTGGGTGGCAGCGGTGAATTCTTTCATGGGAGCGTTTGAAGTTAAAGATGGCATGTCAGCAGGGTGTGTGGTAACATGGACGACAGTCACATAGCTCAGATGGCATTCGTGATTGCCCATACAACATGAACCTGTTCTCTCCTCGCTCACGGCTTTGTTGTGTCTGTCAGTCAGCGCCCTACAGCACGAAGAGCTATTCATTAGAGATGCTATCAGACGGCGAAAGGGACTTTTTTCCAGCAGGGGGATATCGAGGTGAGATCTGTGGGAACCATCTCTAAACTGAGCCTGTGAGCCAGTGAGTTCACCTGAAATCTGATGGTCACGTGTCTTTTTACGCATCTGAAGGAGGAATGCTTCCTGGGTCTTTTAACTTTGTAGCGTCATCTGCATTCTGCAGCTTTTTTGGACGGTCCCACAACAGAAATACAATTAAGATGATCTTTTGAATGATACCTGGTTTTAAAAGGTCCGTGTAATGTTTTTGTTTCTGCTACAGCTGAACAAACTGATGTCATTGAAAATCACGGACACGTGAAAAGAAGAAAACTGTCAGGCATATTTTTGTTCTTTTGTCAGTCCGTTCTATTGAATTGTACTGACAGGTGACCTGATTTATATCAATAAATAGCAGAAGCACCTCTAACTCAATGCAGATGGATGAACACCACTGTAAAATTCATTAGCGGTCGTGGGGGTTGGAGCCAGGCATGGTAAACCCTCAACAGGTCACACCTAGTTCACCTTTCCTGCCGGAGAGAACCCACAGACTCTACACAGGAACCAACCCCTATTGCGGTTCAGACCCAAACCCAATAACATTCATGAAGGGAGGATGTATGGAAACTTGCCATTGTCCTGACAGCCCATTATTCCAATAAACGCCAATAGATTGATAAAATGTCACAGTGGACTGAAAATCCATTTGTCCAACAGCCTGTTACCCCGAGAACCAAGTCCACGTAGGTTTGGCAACCAAACATATATGGTTAGGTTTTGGAAAAAATCATGGTTTGGGTTAAAATAGAGTTAGTTCTTTGAGTTTTTTGGGGTTGAATGAGCTACTTATCCATATCCATAATTATAGTAGACGGCTGTTTTTATCTAACAGCCAGGAGGATTAGCATGAAGCTAAGCGATACACTGTTTTGGATGGGGGCAGCAACAGAACAGATTTTTAAAAAAGACTATGTTAAGAGTATTTTCACCACTTTACCTTACCTTCATTCAGCCCTTCCCGACAGTCCATGCTGCCTTCAGTTACCAGACTCCTTTGACAAAAACACAATTGTAACTCAGTTGCTGGTCTATCGCTAACCTAATATTAGCATTGCTTAGCTTCTGCGCACATCAACCGGTCTGCTTCTACCAAATTGAGGGCCGTACCGACTGCCATCTACTATAACACATGGACTATAGATAAGTAGCTCATACAACCCAACTTAAAGAAATCCAAACTAACTTTTTAAGTCACCGTACATAAGTTAGGTTATGTTTCGCACGTGACACAAGTTAAAAATGTCACGGAGGTTGTATCAGGCTGGTATATTTGGACGGAGCTTGTTTTTGGTCTGTTTTTTTTTTTTGGACTACTTGGGTTTCTGAATAATGGGCCGTCGGAACAATGGCATGGCTCCATATTACTGTTGTATTAGACTACATCAGTTTTAGCTTGGTGTACCTAACAAACTGAAAAATGAGTGTATATAAATGGAATATTTTGGAGACAGGGTTGCACATACAATGAAATGGGCCAAACAGGACCTCCTGCAGTGCTGACTCTCATACTCTAGTAAAAGCCGTTCAGATGGGGGCGTCCCGGTACCACAGCAGCCCAGGTTTAATTCCAACCCCCAGCACTTTGTTACAAGATATGAACCCTCCACCTCCCTCCCAAAAAAGAGATTTATATTTAAAAAAGTTGTTCAAATGAGGAGAAATCCCATCATCACATGCAGGGGGGGAAAAAAAAGAAGATTCTCCATCTGACAACTTAAGCCATTGTAATTGATACCTGATGTTCGTAGGGTTGCAACACAAAGCTGAGTTGTTGTTTTGAAGGAATTAGCCAGGGACGGTCTTTGTGCGAGGACACGGTACACTGACAAAGACTGCAGCCAAGCATTGAGAAAAAAAACCACACGGCGTTCAGTCACGAATCTGTGTGAGGTGTTAACAATGCAAGATTCAATGGTGATTAATAGCTGTGGAGATGATATCAGTGATCGCGAACGATACGCCATACGGAGGCACACACATCACGTACACAACTCGACCGATTCTGTAACACCGTCTATCAGTTTTATTCATTTTTCTACATCTACTTTGTCAGCAGTGTGTTCATGCATGACTTTACAGTTGTACAATTTGTTGCGTTATACTCTTATCAAAGATCCGCAATCAAATATTTCATTAAACCTTAACATTAATGTGAAAGAAGTTCAGTGCATTATGTAGTTATTGTAACTGTGGGCGTATGATCCACGCCTGGTGCAATTACGGCTGATTCAGAGTGCATGTTTCGTGCGTTTCGGCAGCTCGCTGTGGTTTCACGCTCAGCCAACGCTCTTCTTCGTGGTGGCGCCTCGATTCTGTCGGCGTTGAGAAACAGAAACAGAGTTTGGCCCGGTCGGTGTGTGGGAGTGATGAGGTAACAACACGTTTGACCTGACAGAGATCAACCAGAGTTTGAAGAACAAATAAGCAGAAAGGTGAAAGCATGTCTTATTACAAAACATCATCTTAACAGCTGCCAACATCCGTAAACTTGAGGGAGGGTTGATGTTTGTTAAAGGTGCAGCACCGAGTATAAAACAAACTCTGCCACTCAAGTACAAATTCAACGTACTTGTACTTTATTTATATTTTTAATTTGTATCTTCTTCTCTACGACATCTCAGAGGAAAATATTTAACTTTTTTAACTCCACTACATTTGTCTGACAGCTTTAGTCACTAGTTTGTTGATTTTGAATGTTTGTGATGAACTTCCCTTTACGTGTCTCAATTTCGTATGTTTATTTATCCAATAATTTTTTAACTCAACATTGGTCATCTCTGGTATGTTGGTTGGGTCTGAATTTATAAATGACTCATCACAACGATTCATTTTAATTATCTAACTTTAAATTGAAACTTCATTGATCAACTTCTTTATTTAACTAAGATAAGTTTAATCTACTTGAACATTTTAAGTTTTAGTTGAGTATAACTATGACCAGCTGGTGTAAACGCTTACAAAAGAGTCATATCAGGTCAAAACCACATATTAAACACGTTTATCACGTGGAACACGATTTCACACGTAATTAATTCACTTTAAAAAAAGCACCATGGGCTTGTCATAGATTTCACATATGACATATCACATGAACACTAATGTCATGTGTTTTGGGATATTTCACATATGAAATACATTTTTTTAACATTTGAAGTTTAATCTACTTGAACATTTAAATTTTTAGTTGGGTATACTTTCCTTCGAACTATGAACGGCTGATGTAAACAACAAAAAGATCACAATGATGAAGTAATTGTTGTATTTAATATCTATATGATGTACTATGTTTTGGTAGTTTAAATATTTAGCATACATGTATTAGTTAACTGGTGTTATCTTGACTCTTAAATGACTCATTATACAGTGATTAATTTTAATTATTTATCTAAATTTAGGTTGAAACTTTATCTACCAACTTATTTTTATTTAATTATATTTACTGGTTTACATTTGTGTACTTATTTATTTATCTTTGTTTATGGTTGTTTATGTAGTCAAGACCAACAAGACCAGACAGTATGAAGCCTACTTAGCTTATTTGTGCTTAATGTTCTTTGGGTGAGGCCGTCTCAGTAAGCAAATTTACAGACTGCTGTGTGTTTTCTTTAGGATGTCGTTTTGTTAATGAACTTTTTGTTGTTTACGAAGCTGAATTTTCTTACAGAAGATTTCACTTTTCAAAATACGTTTAACTAATTTGGTGATTTGTCACCGTTGGTTTGTTGCCATCGCATTGACTTGTTCATTATTACTGGTAAGAAGAAACCCAGTAAGCGGACTTTAATGTCCTTCTCCGTGGGTCCTATCAGTGACACGAGCTGTTTGCAGACAGAAAGCTGCTGACTCACTGATCAACACAAAGCAGATCACAGAAAAAGGACGAGGACTTAACCCGCTTCCTAGATGTCTCCAACGCTTCCCAAAGAGACAGTTTGAAACAAAGACCTGATGTTTGCTCTGTCAGTCCACTTCTCAGCACGCTCAGATGGTTCAGGCATTAATGGATGGACTCTGTTTACTTTGAGCTGTTTGCTGATGGATCATCTTACACCTTTTTCTTTACCTGCAGGAAGCTTCTCCTGACCCGCAGAGGCGACACATAATGAGTCCAGAACTGGAGCTGGTTTTCCAGGTTAACAGAAACATCTTTTAAATTCAACCGGCGATAGAGAAAGTATACAGATCTTTTACTAGAGTAAAAGTACACCACTCCATAAAAATACTCTTTTACAAGTAGAAGTTACATATGTAAAAACATCTAAGTATAATCAGGAATATGTCCTTAAAATATTAAAAGTGCTCAGTACTGTTCCACTATTATATCTGATCTCATTCGATGAGTTTAATCAACTGATTGTTTGGTTTGTAAAAATTAAAATAGTGAGAATGTCGTCACAGTTACCTAGAATCCAACATGATTACAAATGTGTTAAAATGATTCAAATAATTCAAAGAAAAGCAGCAAACACTGACCGACGCTCAGTACGGTTCGGTACATTTCGGTACAACTTGAGACGTGAATGTTTGTATCGTGGATTCAGTCTCAGTTTCTGAACCGTTACAGCCCTAATCAAAATAGTTTCCATTTAATTTTCTGTCAGTCAAATAATTTATATTTAAATTTAAAGCACTTCATATATTATATATTATATAGTATATAGTAAACTAGTAACTAAAGCTGTCAGATAAACCAACAACCAACAATCCAAACCTCAGCATTATTACAAATATATTAAAAATCTTAAAAAGAAAAATCTGGAACCATTAAATGTTTTTATGTGAAAAAATTACTTAATCAGTCTTCAGTATATAGTTGCCAATAATTTCCTCGTCAGTCGATTAATCAGCTGATCGTTTCAGCTGTTTTGTGTGCAAAAATCTTCATTAAAAAAAGTAACTAGTAACCAAATCTGATAAATCAGATAAAGGTAGTGAAGTAAAGCTTCCCTCTGAAATACTGCAGTATGATCATTAAAATAAATGTGAACAATGAAAAGTAAAGCAAAGTACAAGTACCACAAATTTGTACTTGGGTACAGAACTTCAGTTAATGTACTACAACTTCATTGTTACGCTTATGAAAGAATCGTATCACGTCAAAGTCATACGTTAAACAGATTACGTGTTTGTGGAACACGATTTCACACGTGATAAATTCACTTAGAAAAGAGGAGCATGAAGTTTTCATAGATTTCACACATTCACTACATTCACACTTGAAAATACTTTTTTGTGGCATTCTTGTAATTTAGTTGTAAATTTAATCTGCCTGAACATTTGAAGTTTTAGTTTGGTGTAACTATGACCAACAAAAAAGATTACAATGATCAAGTATTTTAATTGTTGTATTTAATGTCATCTATATGATGTACTATGTTTGGGTAGTTTAAATAATTGGCATTCATGTATTAGTTACCTGGTGTTATCTGCACTCTTAATGACGTGGTAACAAAATAGATTTATTATTTGGACGATTCTGCAGAATCCTGGATTACTGTCAGTGTGTATAAATATTCAACCAGTGAAGTGTATGTATGTCTTGGACACATACAGGATCCTATAAAAACTGTGGATGTTTAATAGCTGAGGTTTAGGTTAAAAATATATTTTTATTATCATATCTGACCATCTGTTATTTTTCTCTGCTCCAACATCTGGAAAACGGTTCTTGTAAATGCTCTTACAACGACTGACATACATTTTCTTCTGCATGTCTTTATTAAGCACATTTATAGAAAAATATATTTACAGGTTTTCCAAACATATTTTACAAGATGATACAATCCCAAAGCAATTTAAATGTTCCCCTGTCGTGATGAAAATATGAAAAAGATGAAGCTTCAAGCAGTTGGACAGATTGAGAGAAACACTTATTCACTTTGTTGTGGAGAGTTAGATCAGAAGATTGATACCACTGAGCAGCCGGTTAGCCTAGCTTAGCACAAAGACTGGAAACAGGGGAAAACAGCTAGCCTGGCTCTGTCTAAAGACAACAAAGTCTGGCTACCAGATGATGGGTCAAACAAACGCAGAACTTTAATCCAATAGACTGAAGTTCCCTAACCCAAACCATGACCATGATCTTTTCCTAAATCAAACTGAGCAGTTTTGTTGCCTAAACCCTGGCCAAACTGATTGTTCACAACGTTACCTACGTATTTAACGTCACATGACTTATATAGTGTAATTAACTTGTCGCTGGTACAACAGTCTACATATTGTTTTGGGAGTCATTGGCAGTCAACCTGTTCTGTCTTTTAAGCCTGCGGACGTGTTGTTCATTAAATGAAAGTGTTTCATCTCGGTTGTTTAATACGTACAAAAACTAAAGCGGTTATGTGCAAATCTTTTTTCACACAATCAGGAAGTTACTGTAAAAAATAAATGTGGTATCAATGTTTTAATTTAACTTTCTGCAAGAAGGTGAATAAGTTTATTATTAAAATGTAGAATTATTCCTTTAAAACTGTGTTTAGAGTGAAAAAAGTAAAAACAAATCTGATTTTTCCTTCACCTCGTGCTGCTCATCCTGGGAAACTGAAATAAATCACTAAATAAAGTACTGAAAAGGAGTTGATCATGGATGAGTTGTAACGGTTTCCTCCTCGATGTCTTCAGCAGTCAAAGTCACTTTGTCAAGACTTTCCTGACAGTCTTTCCTCTTCATCATCTTCATCCTCTGGTGTTTCCCTCAGTGTCGTCATGAGGCTGAAGACAATCTGTGAGCATCGTGATGATGTCTGTACAGAGGACTCTGAGGTTTCCTGTCCTCTGCAGAGAAAACAGCAGAAATTAAATCATTAATTATCACCATCAGAGTCATCACTCTGATGCCAATATCTGGATTGTTTCATAAAAATCAAGCACAGCTCACCAAAGATCTCTGGACAACAACGGGGAAACAGGTTAACATTTAATTTGCCGATACAAAATCATAAATTCTTCTTTTTAAACAGTATATTTAAACCTTAATCTCTCTTACTAACTCAATGTACAGTTAACTTAATACTTAACACATAGCTCTTTTAAAGCAGCTAAATTATTCATATTGTATATTGGACATGTTGTTTGTCATATCAATCATTTGAGGTGTAAAGTGATAATCCATCCTACTGTGAATATTAAATTAAATCAACCTCATCACGCAGGAAATGTTCACTTATTTGAATGAAAAGCCACGCTTCTCCTCAGTCGACTGATTAGACTCAATCAGACGTGTTTTAATTTGACAGAAAAGAGATCAATGTTAATTTTTAATTAGCCATCCTAGCCTTAAGAGGTTAATGCTGGAGTTAAAGTAAAGATGTAGATGTAGTGTTGTAAAGATGTGCAACTGTAAAAACACCTCACAAAAGTAAAGTTTGCTAAAGGTTGCTCACTTTCATCAAACAAACAAGAGGAAGTGATGCATTTGTTTGGGACTATTTTGAGCGGTGGATTGATCCACCTTTGTGGCAGCAGGATGGTGTGTGTGGGATTAAGTCAAAAATAAACTACAGTGTGTGTGTGTGTGTGTGTGTGTTCATGGTATGAAGGAAAAACAGTGTGGCTCAGTGATAGTTGTTGGACAAAAATGGAGCTCTATGGCAAAGAGGAAGAAGATGCATCAGGCTGTGATACACAAACAATACTTGTTAGGAGATATATTCAGTATTTTTATGGGATTTATGGACAATAAAAAAATATATAAAATAGCACCAGACTTATCTCATAACACAAACTACAGATTTTTTAAAAAATAAGCAAACGTAGGTGAGAATTGTTGAGAAAAATAGGACAGAAGAATTCTCATTGTCACATTTTTATTGCCCATTTTGTTTTTCTTTAATTATTATTATTATTATTAGCCTATTTAAACAGTTAAGTATAGTCTAAACTAAATAACAATAAGATTAAATAAGAAGCAGCTGTTCGGGGCTCAGACGCTGTGAAGACGTTAAAACTTGTTCCCGTATTTACGAACTCATTTATTCACGGTTTAAACGTCGACCCGTTGAACTCCGCTGATCTTCATCTGTTTGTTAAGCTTCGTGAAGAACAGGTTCTGCCTGCTGTGTGTTTATGAGAAGCTGTAATGAGGCTTGAAGCTGCTGGTTGGAGATCAGATTATCTAACTTATTATTTTGAATTTTCCCAGTTAAAAAAATTACAGCTGCAGGCTGCTGTTCAGAAACCTACGCCAGTCTAGATAAACTGAAATGTAATAATTTAGATGACTGAAGATAGAAAACCTTTAGTTAAAGTTAAAGTTGAGTGTATCACGTTGTTTATATGCAGGTGAATCGGCTGATATGTTTCTGTATTTTGTGCTTGGACAGGGCACAATCTAAAGGCAAGATTTGATTTAAAAAGAATCAAAACCAGGAGCTGTTTCTCCTGTGTAATTTAGGACCATTTTAATCTCAACACAACCAACCCTGTTCCTTAAAAGCACAAACATTTGTGGTTGTCGAGCAGAGAAACGCAGCATTTAGCAGAAAATAAAGCCCCTCTGGTCCGTTTTTGTAGTTTAAAACACAGGATGCAAGTACTGCGGCTTTGCAGATGACAGTTTCTTAGATTTGTAATTTTCCGTCAGGCCACAAAGTCAACTTCCCCTCCAGCGTCCAAAGACTGAAATACAACTGTGAATATCAACAGTGGGCTGGAGGAAAAACTGTGAATTTGGGGGCCAAGAAACTCCCAATTTGAGTCCACAGTGTCTGTTTATATGGTGTCAAAAAGAAGGCCATGGTTGTCATCGAAATAATTATGATTCATCAACTCATCATTATGGAAACATCCAGAACAAATCAGTTTTAAAAAGCAGCGTCTCACCGTCTCTTTGTGGAAGTTTAAAAGGTACTGCCGTGTGGAAATCTGCAGCCTCCGGTGGTGCTGCAGGGCCGGGACGAGCCTGACTCTGAGGCAAACTGGGAATCAGACTGGAGGACTGGGGCTGCCAGTGGTGGTGTCCACTGCTCATGTAGTTGGCTGCTGGACCACCGTACACGCTGTACTGGTTTGGTGGAGAGTATGCACAAGCTGAGACATAACCAGGCAGACTGGACGAAGACTGAGGACAAGAAAGAAAGAAAGAAAAGGTTTTAAAACCAGGATTGAATTCAATGACAAGGTTCTTCAGAAGTCATGGGTAGTATGTCAAAAGTTTGACCAACTTTTGGGTCACCAAAATCACCAGGATTCATCCTCTGGGGATCATGAAGATCCACTCTCACCATAAATTCACACATTCCCAAAACGTCCTCTCTTATTTTCCAAAAATGTCCTTGTATCCACAAAAAGGGCACATCTCTGAAACTGTCCCTTCTTTCCTAAAATGTCATAATTTGCAAAATTGTCTTGATTTCCGACAAACTTTCTTACTTTCCAAAACATTTCCACACTCCCTAAATTTGTCTCACTTGTATACGGATTTCTAATTAAACACACACTGTTGTTTGTAAACCTTGTCTTGTGAGGACCGTCACTCAGTTCGTAGACCAGAATTATGACCGTAACTTCATTTCAACATGAACCCTAAAACCAAATGTTAACCTACAAATCACCCTCACTTTAATTCCACTTTCCAAAAATGTTCTTGAATTAAAAATGTCCACAAATAAACATAAAAAACGTCCTCACTTTGCACAAACGTCCTCACTTTGCACAAACGCCTGAATCCCCCAAAATTCCACATTTCTAAAAGATGTCTGAACTCTTCAACATATTTTTAGTCTTTGGTTGGCTGATTAGTTAACTGTTAAAACCACCACTCTAAATCAGGAATATTAAACCTCAGGTAACCATAGCAACCATTAATTAAACTGATTACAAACACACTTTATTTGAATTAATACAATCAAGTTGTTCTGATGTATGAAGAGAAGGAATGAAGACTTTCCAACACTTTTAACAATCTGCAGCTGTTTGTAGTTTATTTCTTAAACTCGTTGAAAACAGGAAGTTGGCCTCAATGATAGCCAATCAGAGCTCTGGTCGCATTACAGACAGACGCCTCGGTGTGCCACGAAATAAAAACAGACCTGGCAAACAGAAAAAACACACCAGGCATCTAAATTCTTTATTTAATAATCGATTTGTAGCTAAACCCGTCTTTAATTTGAATTTTTCATTTTTATTTTAATCAGTCTCTGTTTTTATTGTCAAATAAATTTCTGCAGCGTTAAGTCACGATTTTCTAAAAGTGAGTTTACTGCAGTTTGTTTTATTTACCTGCTGTGGGTATTTGAGCTCCGGCTCGTTGATGTTTTTCTCCACTCCATTTATTCCAGAAGGAAACGGCCTCATACTGGTCATACTGGTCCAGTCCTCCATTTTGGTTGTGTGTCCTTCAGGTCCAGACAATGCTAAAAAAAATCAGACGTTGACAGTGAATTAACACATATTTAACACATATTTTAACATTTTATGACATTTTTGGCTCATAGCTGCAAGCTGTTTTTAAGAACAAACAAGCCCACCTTAAGAGATCAGAAGTGAAGCCATATTCAGTCTTTAAATGTCTTATTTTTAAAAAACAAACAAACATATGAATAAATTACCAGTCTGCTTGTTTAAATTCAGAGTTGTCAACAATTTAAATGGTTTAATTCTCATGAAAGAAATAAAAAAATAATAAAGATATCTTTTGTTCCTCATCAGATTTTTAGCTCTCAGACAAAACAAGATTTTTTCTCTGCAGCGCGACCAAAGTTCATTTATAAACACGTTTTCTGATTTAAATTAAAACTTTAAAAGCTTTTTTCGCTCTGTGGCTGAAGTTGAAGTGGAAACTGTATTTTTAAAAGCTGTGTATCACAGTATATACATATACAGATGTACAGCACCTTTCATACAGGTCAATCCTGCTTTAAGATGATCATGAAACTTTGAGACTATAAAATGTGACAAAACAGCAAAACAGATAAAATGAGGTTTGTCCTGCAACTACAAGAACAAAACAATGTGACATGCTGGCATTAAATCAGTGTTCAGACTCATTATAATGTCAAATTAAAACTCTACGTCTTCTGCAACACTTCAAACATATGTGTTTATTAATATATAAATTATAATAAAAGTTCAAACACAGTAGTAAAGAAAAAAAACACCAGCATGTAAGACGCTGTGAGGGATAACGTGACTAAATCCAGGATTTATTTCCATGGTGGTCCCTGATCCATCAGCCCGTCCTCACCACAACAAGATGAAGTCAGCCGTTCAACATCCGAAGACACGCGATCACATCAGCTCACATCAAAGAAGCCTCTGATCAAATACGCCAATAAATTCATTATTTTATGTGCACACGTGTAAAACTTTCAGAACTTTAAAGAAGAAAATCAATCTTCATTCATTTTTGAGGTATTTGAGATATTTCTACTTTTACTCCGAGACATCTCAGGGAAACGTTGTACTTTTACTTCACTACATTTATCTGACACCTTCAGTTACTAGTTACTCAATAAAGTATGATGTTTGGCATATGGAACAAATGAAGAGCTTATAAATTTGAACATAAATTAGCTGACTGACAGAAAATTACTATTTTAACTGTTTTAATTAGGCCGGTAACAGTTCTGAAACAACATCCATAACTCGTACAAGTTGTACTGAACTGTGAACCGTGAACCGTGATCAAGTTTACTGTTACAGCGATGATTCTGTGAATTCTTTGAATCATTTTAACATATTTGTGACGGCATTTCTCACTATTTTCTGAATTTTTATAAACCAAACAATCAAATCGGTCCACGGAGAATTAGTTCATTAATCCAGAATGAAAATAATTATTATATGTTGTAATAGTTCAAAATGAGCTCCACCTCAAAACCATAAAATCCTGATTTTACATTAATGCCTGAGTCAGAATATTTAGTATACTTTATACATATTTTTAGTTACAGTTACATTTTACTTAACAATTATAATACATCCTAAACCACTGTTATATATATATATATAAATAAATATATATATATATCATATAAGAAGAACTGCGTATGAATCAGTTTGTATTTCTTTGTTATAAATTATTTTTGATCAATAATGTAAAAAGTTTTAAAAATTAAGTTCTGTAGATTTGAACGAATATAAAATATATATTTTTTAAAACAATGAGAAAATAAATCTAAAATCAATTAAAGGAGATTATGAAGAACAATATTTATATTATTTAACGTGTGATTCTCTGAGACAGTTTAAAGCCAATTCATATTTTTGGAAATGTTTCATTTGTGTTTGATAGCCTAAAAAAAAATCACTTTCATGCATCAATATTTGTGCACAGTCAGAGTTTTTAATAACTTTGGCATCATGTTTGTTTGTTTGTTTGCTTGTTTTAGAGGTCACTTTAGAGGTCATGACCTTTTTGTTTTCAGGAAACTTCAACTGGATATTTTTGATATTTTGTACGATAATTCAAAATTTTTACATTCGGCAACAATAACTGAATAAAAACAGAATAAAATGATCAATAACTGAATGTTTAGTGATTCAAACGTGTTTGGGGGAACTTTGAGAAATAAATAAAATATAAAAAAATAAATAAATGTTGTAACATTATTTACAGAATAAATAGAATAATATTTTTGCTTTTAAATAAAAAAAAAAGTATTTTAATCATCGTTCATAAATGTATTTTAGTGAGATCATATTTTTTATTTTTAATATTGTTGTTTTATTTTGGTGTTTTAATATTTAATAGTAAACATTAATTAATATAATTTACATAATTCTTTAGCAGATTATGAATCAGGGTGTTTGTCTGCACCGACCTGTCGGGTCCATGAAGGCTCGGATGCCCAGGATGTTGTGCCAGCTCCGCGGCAGGCCGACGTGTCCTCCGGGGCCGCTGCCGGTCCTGGCCCCGGTGTGTGTGACTCCGGCCCCGGTGTAGGAGGAGTACGGGTAGACGTGTCCGTACTGCAGCGGAGCCGGGGCCGGTTTGTTGCTCTCATACGGCTGTGAAAGAGTCCCGATTTTATTCCTGAGGATCCGGCTGATGGAGCTCACAGACGGCACGTTGTACTTGTCACACACCCCGTCCGAGAGCAGCCGGTCCCGGATCTCCCAGGCGAAGATGCCCGGGTCGTCCTGCTTGTAGTCCCGGATGCTCTTCACCACGGCCGGTGTGGTGACCCGGGGCTTGCTGCCGCCGATGGCTCCGGGCAGGATGGAGCCGGTGTCGTTGTAACGGGCCAGGATCTTGGACACGCAGCCGTGGGAGACCCGCAGCTGGCGGCTGATGTCGCAGGGCCGCATGCCGAGCTGCGCCAGCTCCACGATCCGCAGCCGCACCGCGTTGGGAAGCGGCCGGCCGTTAACGAACACCCCGCCGAGCTGGTTCACCTCCCCGTAGCTCTGCTCTGCACACACCGGTCAGAAACAAGAAATTTAGTGTGAATATGAGCTCCATCAGCGAGAAAAAAGATGTTTTCTACAGGCCTGATATATATTTTAATTATTTATTTTTATTTAGGCTTCTTTCACAGTGTAATTAAAGCAGATAAAGTTCTTTTTTATGCATTTATTAATTTAATGAAGAATAAATATGTTGGCTTTAAGATTTGTACAGCTCTGCAGATAATTATTGTTAATATTTGATGATTATTGCAGCTGCTGTCTCTTTTTTATTGTTGCAGTTAAAGCTGCATCCTCAAATTAAATATAACCAGTGTTTAATAATGCCAATAGAACATTAATTATGTTAATTTCTTGTTTTTTTATGTCACTGCTGCACAGTAACGAGGCAGATAATCATCATTAAAGGGTTAATTAGTGCTCAGGTTCATTCACATTAATCATTGAACAGTTTGAAGGGAATTACAGGCTCACATGTAATTTGCATTTTAGTGTTTGTGATTTGATTATAACAGAAAACGTTTGCGTGCTGCCTGACAAACAGAAAACATGAAATAATCACATTTAGCTGTCATCTCATTAAAAGACCTGCACTGTAAAAAGAAATCATACATTTACGGCAAATGACTTCTAATTTTTACAGTATTTTTCTGTTTTTTTTTAAACTAGATACAAAACTCTGTAAGATTACAGACATTTTCTGTAAATAAACAACCAAAATGTCATTTTAAGTATTATGCAAATATGACAAATTACAAATTACAGTTATTTCTTATTTTTGTACAAAGAATGACTATTATACAGTTACTTTTTAAAAAAATTACATATAAACGTGACGATAATTATCTGTAATTAAAATTTGGCCAACAATTTAACATTTTTCTTTTTTAGTAATTTTATGGTAAATCTTATTAGTTTTAACATGAACATGCAACTTTATGTTCAAACTCTGTAAACTAATCTTACTGAAAATAACTCGTCGTTAATAATTCAGGTTAATTTTTGACATTTATTTGAGTTTTTATGGTTTTTGTTTGACTACAGACGGCTTCAGTCATCGTCAGCGTGTCAGTCAGTTTAGGAGTGACTGCAGGTGACAGTTACAATATTTTGCATATCAGCAGATTAAAGTTTGTTTTCATGGTAAATTGAAACTTCTGCACGAACAAAAACAGCTACCTGCACAGGTAAGAGCTCCCGTGTCTTTACGCTCTTTTAAAGTGTTAATGTTAATGTTAATTTATGAACATTTCCAGACCAGCAGGAAGCAACATTTCCTCTTTGTTAACTGCTGAACTTTCATATAAAAACATTAGAAGAGTGAAAAGCAACTGCATGCACAATATTCACTTTGTCCTAACTTATTTTTTGCATTTATTTGACTTCAGTTGAAGCCTCTGGAGTCCGAGCAGTCGCCCACCTCAGAGAGTTCACTATGATACTTCAGCATCTACAATCAACCATGTACATGAACAACTTTTCCCAGATTAAGGAGATTAAACGTCAACAACATGTTGTATTTTCTCCATGAAGCTGATATATTAATCAGTGAATCAATCTAAAGCAAGAAAATCTATTAAAAAGTTGCTGTAGCTGTACTTTGAATTCCTGCTGCCGACGTCTTAAAGGACTCTATACTCTAAGAAAACACCAAACGAAGCAGCTTCTCCAGGAGAAAACATCCAGGATGACAGTGACCCTCCTCCTCTCCTGACATGAATCCATCTTTTTTGTGTAAAAGTTGTGTTTTTGTCGTCTCACCCATCAGCGGCCGTCCACAGCGTCTGACCGCTCCACCATCCAACGCTCAGACTGCAGCCTGCAGAGATCTGAAGCATCGCTTCCTCCTCGTGTTCCTCCTCCTCCTCCTCCTCCTCCTCCTCCTGCTGCTCCAAGTGGAAGTCATGTCACTGTTTCCTGTTTGCAGAACAGGGGGATCATTTGGCGTCAGCACCCAGAAAAACGAGCGCCCCTGAAGGGCTCTTTGGTGAGTTTTAAAGTCTACATGTTGACACTGAACGCATCATAACAGGCTGGTTGTCCCATTGGACTCAGTAATGCTGAATTCTGTCTCTGAATTTGGACGAAGCACTGACTGATACCTCGGGGAGTACTTGTGCAGTTACATGACGGGCAACATACAACATGAGATCTTTGACGTTTCTGTCATGTATGTTGTCATGTTCATGTAATCATGGACTTATCATCTGTACTGGACGCACAGCAGCAACAGTTTGTGGAGGAGCAGTGAGGCTGTTTCCTCAACATTCATGCAGACATACTTAACGATGTTCTTCATCGTGACTCATACTGTGTTATATTAAGAATGAATGAATGAATATGAGACAACGTCACACGGTAAACAGCCAATCCCAGCCGACCGTGTGCCAGAGGCGGGGTCCGCCAGCAGACATGGACTTTGTGTCTGAAGCCATCCTCGCTTATTTTTGAAGCGATGGCGCCTCCTTTTGGACAAACCTCTGCATTACAGCGTGTTTCCTCTCAGCGGAGAGACGACCAGCTGTTATTTAACAAACCTGATGGATAAATATTTTAACATGACTAAATGGAGAGAACCAACACACACTACTACAAACAACTGTAATCAGATTACATGTTGGTGTTTGTGGGTAACTTACAAGAAATGATTCAAATAAAATGTGACAGTAAAGAAAAGATAATTCTAGGAGTTAATTAATGATTGAATATTAATATATTTTGATTTTTAGGCGACTATATGCTGCTTTAACTTCCTGTTAACCCTTTCAAAATAAATTAAGGATGAAAACACGATGAAAATAAACAATAAGACGAGATGAACGACCAACAAAACATCTGTTTTATGACCTGTCAGAATATGTTTCTTTATTTCTTCATATGTTTGATAAAAGGTGTTGAGCTGCAGTTCTTCAGTGTGACAGCAGGGGGCAGTGTGAGCTCAGGGTTGGACAGGTTCAGGTGAGTCGACAGGTGGAGACACTTTAAAGCTGCACTCACATTTTTGGGATGTTCATGTTGACGTTTTTTTTTTTCCTTTTTATGTTTTTAGGATTAAATATTTTCATCTTTGTGTGATCTGACCACTCCACATCACTTTTTAATCTACTGAGCATGCTCAGATGACGTCTCCATCTGTGCTGTCTGTGTATGTGACACCTGCAGTCAGTCTGCGGGAATAACAAAGAAAACATTATTATTATTATTATTATTATTATTATTATTATTTTAAAGGGTTTGAATCATTTTGAAGGATGTAATTATGTCACAGTTATTTATATTAAATTAAATTAAATTCAATTCAATTAAATGCACTTGTGACCACACAGGTTACATAAATTATAAATAATCTGTGTTCATTTAATTTGTTTGTTTTGATTTTCATTTGATTGGATTTATTTTATTTTATTTATTTATTTGTATTGTTCAGTTCATATGTGGCTAATAAACTCTAATAAACTGTCTTTAATTTATTGTTTTGTTTTCATTTATTTAATTAGAACATAAATAATTAAATTTATTGTATTTTTTGTTTTTATATTATTTGTATTTTTAATCTAGATTTTATTTATGTTCTCATTTAAATGTTAAATATTATTTTATATGTATACTAACGTATTTTATAACATTCTTTTCTGTTTATGTGAAAAGTTTAATTTGTGTTTTTTTTAGATAAATTATACTAATTTAAATTAAATGAACTCGAGCTGCTGAGATCTGTTTGTGTGTGTGTGGTCATGAATATAGAAGACAGTCTATTGAAGGCAGCGGTCTGAATACCATGACAACTCCCAGCAGCCTCACATGTATTCAGAGAGTGTGTGTGTGTGAGTGTGTGTGAGTGTGTGTGTGTGTGTGAGTGTGTGTGTGTGTGTGTCGGGCCATTATAAAGTGTTCAGGGGGAATAAATGGGATAAATGTGGAGGCTGTGCGGTCTTTGTGGCCGTCAGCTCGTCGTGTGTTTGTTTGCAGAGTTCGACCACCCAGCAGGACCCAACACACACACACACACACACACACACAGAAAACTCAACTCATTGTCACACACATCACACAGCAAAGTGGAAACTGAACCAACAAATCAAAAAATAAAAAAATCCTGGAGAAGTTTGTTTTGAACTTTTTTTCTGACTCTGATGAAGTTTAAAGTTTTTTCTCGTGTTCGGCGTCTAAATATGATTTTTTCTAAAAATAAGAGACGACTGAGTCGATGCAGTGCCGCCGTCTTTCTCCTTCACAGAGCACTTTGACTTGTTTTGGATCAGAACCACAAATAAAGAACCAAAGAATGGACCGGACTAACGAATATCAAAGTTTAACAGTTTGTTTCATCGTTGATTTATCTGTTTAATTATCTGTTTAATCGACAGGAACAACATGCAACATGTGACGTGTGCGATAAGTTTATGTTCTCTTTAGATGAAGGTCGGCTAACAGTTTCCCTCTGCTTCCAGTCTTTATGCTAAGCTAGGCTAAAGACATCCTCCAGTCCAAAAAGTGTTTCTTTAAATGAAAGTTTCATTTTGTTTGCACTCACATGAGTTCATGTTAAAATACAGAAGTTAACTTAAATAACAGGAGAAATATAACAATATAAAATACTACATTATAAGTATATGATATATAATATATAAGTATTGTGACTATTAAGCGTCTATAAGAACTCAGTATGTGAACATCTTACTGAGGGGCAGTGTGACATAATTTAACTTGTTGGACAATAAAGATGTGAACTGTGTGTGTGTGTGTGTGTGTGTGTGTGTGTCCATCAGCTGGTGTGTAAACACTTCGACTCCTTCAGTTAATCCTCACAACAAACACTGAAACACACTTAACACACACTTGGTGTTTCATGCTTAAATTCATTCATTTCTACACTGTAAAAAAAAAAAAAAGTCAGACAATGACAGTAAAATATGCCATGAAATATGACTGTGATTTACAACTTCAGCTTTTATTTATGCAGTATTTTAATGGGACTTATACAGAATAAAGTATTTTATATTAGAGACTGTTGATTGTACAGTGAAACACCGTAATATTTCCTGTTTATACGGCATTCATACAGTATTTTCAGGTCAATACGACAAAACAGCGTTTCTGTTGATGGAAAAAAAAACAACTTGTATTTAAAATTCTGGCAAACACAGCTTCTGTTTTTTTACAGTGTGGATGACATCATTATAATTCAGTTTATTGCTGCAGGTTTTATAATATTTAATAAATCATTGTTCAAGTTCACCTCATAAAAAGCTGAATATGAGTAATAAGAGCTGTGCAGAGAACTTTGAATCTTTTTTTTGCCTGTTTAAGGTTGAAAAAAGTTTTTTAAGAACTCTTCAAAGAACTTTTGCTGCTTTTAAAAAACATTTTTATGTTTAATAATCAGTTTTTTTCTTTGGAGTGCTGATCATCATCATCACACTTCACAGCAATGTGACCTGATTTAGACAGAAACAGTCTGAAGAGCCTTCTCTATGAACTATTTCTGTTTACAGAGGGCGATCAGTAATGTGATGATAATTTACATAAAATCATAAACAACCTCTGAAGTAATTCACCCAGTGCTGCATCTGAAATGAAATGTTTCATTCAAATTATTGAACTCATGGAAATTCTGAGAAGATCTTTGAAGAACCGATAAAAAGTTCCGGTGTGGCCTCACCATGAAGAACCACGTCAGGTTCTGACTGGAACTTTTATTTTTCATGGTGTAACGTGGAGTTTGTGGTCAAACATATAACGCTCCTGAACAGACTTTATGCCTGCAGTCTGAAGAACACAGGAGCTTTAATGCACTAAATAAAGTTCATTAGAGTTCATGAGTTTTATTGAGATATTAATTTAGATGTTTCACTGTTTAAATATTCTCCAGTGTTATAAATGTCTTTCAGTGTAAACAGGAAGTGGATCAGTGACTCTAATAAATGTAAATGAGTCTCTAATCCTCCATCATTAAACATTCACCTCCTCCCTCCACCTCCACCATCTCTCCTTTAAATCTGCTGCTCCCAGTTTTCACACCCTAAAACCACTTGACCCGCCTCCACACACACACACACACACACACACACAGGCCGTTAAAAAGGACGGAGGACACACACACACACACACACACACAGGCCGTTAAAAAGGACGGAGGACACACACACACACACACACAGGCCGTTAAAAAGGACGGAGGACACACACACACACTCTCTCTCTCTCTCTCTTCTTCATGTATTTTCCATGCTGTTAAATCCTCTCCGGTCGGCCCGTGCAGCTCCGGGCATTCATGGACCCAAACCATCCGCTGTATGCTCCTCTGTGACGGGCTGCAGAGGCTGAACCACCGCGGACTCAAACCTGGAACTCTTTCTGTTCTTCCTGCTCTTCATTCTGCGTCATGTCTTTTGGCACCAACACGAAAACGGGCTTCTCCGTGCGGGACATCCTGGATCTCCCAAACCCGACCGGGGGGAGATGCGGCTCCTGGACCGAGGAGACCGAGGAGGACGACACCGAGGAGGCCTCCGCGGAGGTTTCAGGGCCGGGAAACGGAACGCAGAAATTGGGATTTAACGGCGGGAGCTACAGCAGGTGGAGCCGAGGATCCAGTAACCTGCATTTCTCACGTGAGGAGACTCAAATATTAAAAATGTGAAAATTAAATCAAATTTATGACTTTTATATCTGACACTCTGCTGCTCATGCGCAATTACCAAATCAGTGCCATAATTGTGGCTCAGAAAATTGATAATTAGGCCTGATTCAGAGGTTAATTAGTAAAGAAATGTTGAGTTTTATTAATAAAATTAAATGACATCATTTAATCCTGCCTGTCACTTTTTAATCCTTCAGATTGGACCTGATATTTGATCAATAATTAAATATTTACTCATTATTAATTATAATAAACTTCAAAATTCAGTTTTTTAATTAAAAGTTTTGTCATTTTTAATCAGCTGTTGGACTTTAAAACTCGAGTTTTTATCTATAAGCTCCAGTCTGCAGCAGAGTAATCAGATTACTTCTCCTGTCTCCATGCAGTGCACGGTGTTTCTTTAGAGTCCCGCACCGAGCCCAAATCCCCCGAGCTCTCCACGGATGAGTCCCCGGACGCAGAGCGCGATCCGGCGGGCGTCGCGCCGCAGAAGAGCCGCGGCAGGAAGCGGCGGGTGCTCTTCTCCAAGGCGCAGACCTTCGAGCTGGAGCGCCGCTTCCGGCAGCAGCGTTACCTGTCCGCCCCGGAGAGGGAGCACCTGGCCGGGCTGATCCGCCTCACCCCGAACCAGGTGAAGATCTGGTTCCAGAACCACCGCTACAAGATGAAGCGAGCCCGGGTGGAGCACAGCCTGGAGGCGCTGCAGCTGCTACCGACCCGCCGGGTCGCCATCCCGGTGTTGGTGCGGGATGGGAAGCCCTGTGATCGGATCACAGCGCTGGACCTGGAGGCGACGCTCAGGTCCGGCTTGAGTCTGCCTCTGTGTGCCTTCTCTCCGCTGCTGCACCCCGCATACGGCCCGGAGCACGCCGGGCTGCCGCAGCAGCATCCAGGGGTGCAGCAGCTGGCGCACATGTACCACTGGAGCTGGTGAAGACTAAACTGTCACAGAGGGACACAAATCCTGAAACAAACCCACTTTAGGAGCTCGAGTTCGGCCTTAAAATGAGAAATAACCGCTGATAGAAACATTCGAATAATCCACTTTGAATGAGGTTTAATGCAGATTTGATTTCACAGAAATATAATCTGTTATTGGAGCATTTATTCCCACAAAATGAACTTTTTCTGTCTCCTGCAGCTCCATTCATTTCAATCTGAAACTTATTTTCTCTGTTCAGACGCGCAAAACGTTTAAAACTACTCTGTTCAACATGTGAATAAAAAGTTAAAGTGACCCTAAAGTGGATCAAACCAAACGTTTCCATGTTTGGGGGAACTTTCTGTTGTTGATGTTGTAAAGTGTCACTTTTATCTGTGTTTTATAAATCTATTTATAATGTTGACCGGTGAGTTGTTTTGTAAGTTTGGATATTTATGATGGTGAATAAAAGCTGGAGGAAGTGTGCGAATATTATTGTTCTTTAGATGGATGTTATTTATTTTAAATCCTGTTAAACCTTTATTCATACGACATTTAAGAGAATTTATAGAAGTATTAGAGGCTGTAAATTTTACAGTAAAACGCTGTAATATTTCAGGTCAAACATACAGCAAAACTGTGTTTTTTATGATAAAAACTTTAACGTATCTATCCAGTAAAATATGGAATAAATCAGCAACCGTAAGCGTGAAATGGACAGTACTAACATCTTTTACTGTAATATTAGAAAAAGTCACAATCAGTTTTTTTTACCATAAAAACATTTTTTTTTTTAACAGTGCAGAATTTAAATGTTTTTTATTTCCAGTGATTCATTAAGGCTGAGATTTATTGATGGTTATTGATGTACAATATAAACTTGAAGGTTAAAATAAATTAAAATTCTCAATAAATTCACTGAAGTTTTGGACAGTTTTCTGAGTTTGTGGTGAATTTTAACAGCTAAATAAATAAAATAAAAATAAAAGAGTCAAAAGTTCAGGCTGATTAAAGACGTGTTAACATATCAGAAATAATATTTTAGGAATAACTTTATATTCTAGCTAGATTTATAATAAAATGTTTTCAGAAGTTTCCTTCAAATGTTAAAAAAGTGAATGGAGTTTGGTGAATTTGCAGATTTAAAATATCTATTTGAATTATTTCTCTGATTTCATCGTGTGTTTATTATCTGTAGTGATTTTATAATGACCTTCTTTGTCGTTCCTCATAAATCTCAGAGTAAACTGAAGATCCTCAGCAAAATTTAAGGCAACGGTTGACAAACAGAGTCTCCAGAGATAAATGTGAAGGAGTCACAGCATGATTAAAACAATTAAAAAAGACTTTTCTGACATTTTTCTGTAATTTTCTATAAACCATTGAATATTTTCTCCATTTTTTTGTCATCTTCTTCGCAGCTGAAGCTTGAAGTGAAACATTGTATATAATTTTTGAGGTTTAATTATTTCTGCTTTGGTGAATAAAGTTTCTGAATCGTCCTTTTTTACCAATTTTAGCTCTAACATGAATAAACGTCCTCGTGCCGATACTCGAGTACTTTAATGAATGAAGCAGCAGCTCATTGAGCAAAATTCAGTCAGTTTCATTCTTTGGTTCCTCTAAAGGTTCTTCGTCTCCTTCCTGCAGCTGAAACACATCTGGGCTTTTTGAGGATCAAGAGCTAGGCTAGCTGTTTCCCCCCATTTCCAGTCTTTGTGCTAAGCTACGCTCACTGCCTCCAGCTTCGTATTTAAAGTCGATCGTCGCAGGATATTTATGAAATTATGAAGAGTTTACAAAAGTTTTAAAGGATTTATGATGATGGAGCGCTTCAGTGACCATCGGATCCTTTAAATCAGGGGGTCTTCAACCTGGGGTCCACGACCCCTAGGGGGGTCCGCAGGGGTACTGCAGGGGGTCCGCCAATTTTTGTCATAATAATTGTCAGTTTTCACCAAAATATTGGTGAATGTGAGGCTGCAGATGATGGAGAAACTACAAACAGCGGAGGCTTTTGCACTCCAATTGGACGAATCAGTGGACAAAGACGGACAGCTCTTGGCGGATCCTATGAGAGACACTTTGGGTAGAACGGGAGAGAACAACAATAATCTGACTGGAGCTGAACTCAAAATAACAAAATTTAAGCTTGTGGCTCCTCTGATGACTTTAATTATCGAGTTCATTAGAGCTCAGCTTGAAGCCTCCATCCTCCTCAGCGTATCTCCAAATGAAGTAAGTCAGATTTATTTAATATTCTGAATCTATCTTTGGTTTTATGGCACACACACAGTGAAACACACTTTGTCTTTTGCTTTGTACAGCGGCCTGTTCATGTAAGAACGTTTGTTTCTCTTCACTGTTTTATAAAAATCTAATAAAATATGTTGAAATGTTAAATATGGAACTTTATAATGTTTTCGAGACACTTTAATATGAGTTGTGTCTGTCATGGTGCTGATGGTTTAATCTGTGTTTTAATTAGTTTATTTGAGTTTTAATGTGAAACCTTTAAGACAATAAAATGTTTCTTCTTATTAATGAGATTAAAAATCAGCTGTGCTGCAGCTTCACTGAATTAAACTCGTTTGTAGTTTGAATATTTTTGTTTTTCTCTGACGGATTAAAAATCTTTTTTTTTTTTACTTCATTCAACACAAGACAACCGAGCGTTTACTGTGAGGTGACAAAGACAAGAAAGACCCCCCTGTGTGTGTGTGTGTGTGTGTGTGTGTGTGTGTGTGTGTGTGTGTGTGTGTTGGGGGGGTCTCTGTATTCAGAGGTCAGAGGTCAGCTCATCTTAAGATGGATGATGTCACAGGAGGAGGAGGGGTCAAAGCTTTGAGACAGAATGTGTCACTGCTGCTACAAAAGAGACGAAGAAGAGGAAAGATGACGTTATGTCTTCATTTATCATGTTAAATATCAGATTTACGCTCAATCAAAGAATATCTGATAACGGGAACACTTACAATGTTTCTGAGGTCCGCACAGTGTCGAACCGGACAGATGATCTTTCTTCTTCAGCCTAAAAGTCCAAAAATTATGTTTGCATCAAAAGATGAAGATCTGAAATTTTCTGAACGACTGACTAACGAGTTAAAGGTCACGTCATAAAAGAAATAAACCAAATGTTCTGTTTGTGTTTTATGATTTATTATATCTAACACTGCTGTGAACGTCTTCCTTCAATAAATCTGACTTTCTTACTCAGTAATGATTATTGTTTTATTTAATATTTCTTTATTCAAGCAAACAACATTATTTTTTCATGTCTCTGCTCTGTCTTTATTATTTATATTATGTTTATATTTCGTAATTTATTCATTTAACGTTGGTGTCGTTCATATTTTCAGTGTTTGTATTTTCATCTGATGTTCATCGTGCAGCCACCAGGTGGCAGCAAAAGCTTATTCAAAACTTTGCCCCCCCACACACACACACACACACACACACACACACACAGCTGCATGTGTCACCTGAACTTTGACCTCTGACTGAACCTGAAGTGACGCAGCTCTCTGACAGACTGCTCGGCTCGGCTGGAGAAGTCTGAGGACGAAGAACGTCATCGCCGTCGACTGTTTGTCTGTAACTGTCATTCATGTCACAGTGAAGAACTTCAGACTTTCCTAAATGTCGTCACGTCCCTGGACTAAAACTCACAGACGGACACGTAAACTTGTGTTTCCATTAAAGTCATAAATAGTTTGATTGCCTCTCAGACATCGCCACATGGATGAAGGCACATCACCTCCAGCTGAACCTCTCTAAAACTGAACTGCTGCTCCTCCCAGACAAATCTACGATACACCATGACATCAACATCAAAATTAACTCCCCATGTCTCGCCCCCACCAGGGTGGTGAGAAACTTAGGGGTTATGATTGACGACCAACTAACCTTTTCCAATCATGTCGCCTCAGTTGCCCGGTCATGTCGCTTTGCACTTTACAACATCAGAAGAATCAGACCTTACTTAACTCAACACGCCACTCAACTCCTGACACAAGCTGTGGTCATCTCAGGACTAGATTACTGTACCGTCCTCCTGACGGGCCTCCCAGCCTGCACAGTGAAACCTCTTCAGATGATCCAGAACGCAGCGGCGCGCCTGGTCTACAACCAACCCAAAAGGTCACATCGAGCTCCACTGGCTACCTGTTGCAGCCCGCATTAAATTCAAAGCGCTAATGCTCGCCTACAAAGTTGTCTCCGGTACTGCACCTACCTACCTGAACGCCCTAGTACAGGCATATGTTACCTCATGACCCTTGCGCTCCTCCAATGAACGACGCCTGGCTCTGCCACCCGTTCGCTCAGGGCAATCCAAACTTTTCTCGTCTGTTGTTCCCCGTTGGTGGAACGTCCTACCAGTTCCTACCAGATCAGGGGCGTCCCTCTCTACCTTCACAAACCTCCTGAAGACCTCCAGCTCTTCAGAGAGGACCTCCTCTCCTAGCACTCGACAAATCTACACCTTAAAGAATCGTCACTAGCACTTATTACTGCACTAACGCTTCTTATCGCACTATACCTTGATTGTTCCCTTCTCTGTAAGTCGCTTTGGATGAAAGCGTCTGCTAAATGACTAAATGTAAATGTAAGTGTAGTTTGAATAATAATCAGGCTGTAAACTGTTCTTAAACATTATTAAATACAGACGTGTTCTTCCTGTTTGTGGCTCTCAGTGTTCGTTTATTAAAAATGTCCTCAGCTGAGTTTGTTGGGGACTATTTTCTGTGGCGGATGAATCCACATTTGGCGCTCCGTGCACTGAGGTCACGACCTCCACCAGGTGTCGCCAACGCTTCACTAACCTGAAACTGTTACGACGATGACGTCACAGCGACGACCTCAAGACTCGCGGACGATCCCGAGAACCTGAAAACATCCAGCAGAGAGAGTCCAGGTCATGTGACGTCATCTCAAACAGGTACAGTCACAGGAACACCTGTTCACAAAGGAGTCACACTTACTGTCGCCGGTTTGATCACTGTGGGTCAGTTCTGTCCTAAAGTACGGAGGCCGTGATGGTCCAAACACAACAAGATCTCAGAGAACAGACATTTGAAAAAACATGATGACGTTTCAAAAAATGATGACGTTTCAGGCGGGACGTCACTTCCTGTTTGTGATCGGACAAAATTACAGATTGTGAGTTTTGTAATTTTCACTTTCAAACATTTCCAGTAATAATATTCAGTAATAATATTCAGTAATAATATTCAGTAATAATATTCAGTAATAATATAAAGTAATAATATTCAATAATAATATTCAATAATAATATTCAGTAATAATATTCAGTAATAATATTCAATAAAAATATTCAGTAAATATATTCAGTAATAATATTCAGTAATAATATTCAATAATAATATTCAGTAATAATATTCAGTAATAATATTCAGTAATAATATTCAATAAAAATATTCAGTAATAATATTCAGTAATAATATTCAGTAATAATATTCAATAAAAATATTCAGTAAATATATTCAGTAATAATATTCAGTAATAATATTCAATAATAATATTCAGTAATAATATTCAGTAATAATATTCAGTAATAATATTCAATAAAAATATTCAGTAATAATATTCAGTAATAATATTCAATAATAATATTCAATAATAATATAAAGTAATAATATTCAGTAATAATATTCAATAATAATATTCAGTAATAATCCTGTTGGTGAGAGACAGAAAGTTTCAGCTCTGTATATTTCAGTGACGTTCTGTCTGAAAATCACTTATAGACGACAAAAAAAACAATTACTGACAAACAGAGAGTAGATGATATATGTATTATATTATATATTATATATATTATATTATATATTATATGTATTATATTATATATTATATATTATAGACCATCCAGACTCTTTCATGTTCGCTGAGTGCTCCACGTTTTTTTCAACATGATGAAGAATTTCAAACTGAATTTTTTTTATTATTTAATCTGAGTCAGAAATGAATCAAAACATTCAACCAACGAATTCTTCAGTTCAGGAATGTGAGTGAATAATTTAACATCTTGATCAAGAAATAATAAAGTGCTTTAATATTTTTTCAGATTTTATGTAAAACAGTAAATTTAATAATAATAATTATATTTTAGAATTACAGCTTCTACATGCTGATGTATGAACATCACAGAAACAATGATTTTGTACAGTTTATATCTGAAGTTATAACAGACGTTTTCTTTGTATTGATAAATATTAATTATTCGTTTTTACACATAAATATAAATATTAAATAGAAAGAGGATCAATATGATCACATTTATAATTATGTCATCACTTCTTTTTATCTGATTTGTGTTGATCAGTTAAAATAAACATTAAACTCTGATTTGATTTCTCTGAACTCTGTGTGTGTGTGTGTTTATGTTTGTTTATGTGTGTGTGTGTTTGTGTGTATGTGTGTGTTTATGTGTGTGTGTGTGTGTGTTTATGTTTGTTTATGTGTGTGTGTGTGTGTGTGTTTGTGTACTTATATAAAGAAAAAAGAAGCACACTGACCTCACGATGGCGCTCTGGAGCTCCAGTGTGTTCATGTCACAAACACACACACACACACACACACACACACACACACAGCTGCAGCTCTGTGTGTGTGTGTGTGTGTGTGTGTGTGTGTGTGTGTGTGTGTGTGTGTGTGTGTTTTTAATGTTTCTCATGTTTCTTAATGCAGCTTTAACCGCTAAGTGGTGCAGAGGCGTCGCCTTGACCTCATCGACCTGCCACACGCACACGCACACACACACACACACGCACGCACGCGCACGCGCGCACGCACACACACACACACACACACACACGCACGCACAGAATGATTTCTGAAGAACACTTCTGGATGCGTGACCTCTGACCTTTCCCTACACACACACACACACACACACACACACACACACACACACACACACACACACACAGTAACCAGGTGAGGATGGACTCCTTTTCTTTTCCTCCTGTGTGTGTGTGTGTGTGTGTGTGTGTGTGTGTGTGTGTGTGTGTGTGTGTGTGTGTGTGTGTGTGTGTGCGTGCGTGTGTGTGTGTGATGTAACCTTCATAAATAAATAAATATAAATAACATTCAGCCTCTCAGTCGTCGATGTTTGAAGAAAATAACGGCAGAAAAAACCACAGAAGAAAAAAAAAGTGTTTGATGTCGTGATATTAACGTGTCGTCGTCCTCTGACCTGCTTCTGTTCACAACATATCAAACACATGTATGTATGTATGTATGTATGTATGTATGTATGTCTGCAGAAATCACGACCTGGTGCTGCTCGGGATGATCCACACTTTGATGTGAGTCACCTACAGCCGCTAAACGTTTCACGGCGTGGAGAGAAGCGCCTGTAACGAGCTGTAACGTTAGCGAGCTTAGCACGAGTCGGTGGATCCTTCAGTTTTATTTATAAAGCACCGAATCATAACAGAAGTGATCTCATGACACCGTACAGACTCAGTCAAACGTCCTCATTCTTAAAATCATTCACAAAAGTTAGAAAACTTTTGACTTCGAGTGGAAACTCTCTGACGTATGTTCATCCTCCTTCTGTCTACACATACATGATGTAAAACATCTTTTCATTGGTCAACACGAAACACAAAGACACACAGAAGACTTCAGAGAACACATCATTGTCACCACGTGAGCTGGTTATTATAACGTGTTTGGATGAATTAAAAAGAGATGAAACATCAGCACAAACTGAACCGTCTGACACACTCTGAACAAAAACTTTAGAAACATTAAAACGTTCACGAAGATTCACTGCAGCTCAGAGTTCATTACAGCGCCTCCAGTGGTCCAATCAGGGAGTTCAACTGAAACAGACGAATCAAATTAAAACAAATCTGAACCGACATGACGTCATATATATGTACAAACTACGGTGGCCCTGAGGGCTCAACACACGTTCGTGTTCTATGTTACTGTGCTACGCTAAGTGCAGCGTGTTGACGCCTCAGGGCCACCGTACTAATTCTCAAAGTCTGTTCCTCTGTGAAGATTTAACAAGATTTGGTCGATCTGAAGCAACTTCATGCAGAAGAACTTCAGATTTAACGTTTAACTCCAGCTGTGAGAAGGAAGGAAGGAAGGGAGGAAGGAAGGAAGGAAGGAAGGAAGGAAGGAAGGAAGGGAGGGAGGAAGAATTCAGAGTCGTGGCCTCTCGATGGTCGTCACATCTCCTCTCTCTCGGCGTGGAGTTTGAAACTTGGTGGATTTTTCTACGTTTCAGGAGCCAGGTGGTCTGGACGCCTCCCCCCTTCCTTCCTTCCTCCCTCCTCACCCTCCTCCACCCTCCTCCACCCTCCTGGTTTGGAGTGGGCTGCCTTTTCAAGAGGCGTTCAGGGGCCCCAGCTGCTTGGCCTAATGCTCCTCCAGAGAGCCGAGGATTAAACCGAGGGGAGACGCACCGAGAGAGAGGAGAGAGGCAGGAGGAGGAGAGGAGAACCGGGGGAGTCTGCGGAGGAGACAGGACAATGCAAAGGAGGTGGAGGAGGGGAGGTCGGAGGTCGTAGCGTCTCCTCCACCTCCTCCACCTTCAGCCTCCGAGACATGAGTCGATGCCACAGGTGGTTTCACGTCTGGAGGAAAACAAAGACGCTGCGAGGTGGATCAGCTCCGCATTTTTACTTCAGTTCAAGAAGTTCACAGTAGAAATGCAGTGCGAGGACCGAACACTGACTTTTATGAAGATTTGACGTCGTGGTGAAACATTTTTAAAGAAAACATCAGAAACTTTCAAACTTTTGTATTTAAAATCTGTAATAAAAGCAAAAAAAAAAAAACTTTGTGTATCGAGGAATAATTAACAAATTAAAGTAAAAATTAAAAGTAAATGATTTTTTTGGATTTTATTTCAGAGAAGTTACAAATTTTTGATGTTTGTGGCTCAAAAAAAACTTTTATTTTGTCAAAATAAATTAATAAATACACAAAAAAAGAATTTTAAATTGTTTAAAATTGATGACAGACGTGTGAGCGTGGTGTGCTAACACTGCTGGAGAAGTTTAAATGTCGACCTGATGGTGGCGCTACATGCAGAGATCAGCGGAGGCGACAGTTTATTCTGACGGGAAGATTTTACCTGAGTGGAACAAACCATTCGCTCAGGTAACAGAGGGGGAGACAGAAAATAATAACACAAAAACAAACAAAGAAACATTTTTTATTTTATTTTCATCTTTCTTCTTCGCTGTTAGAAAACAAAGTGAAAAAAATTGGAGAAATTTTGCTGATATTTTTGTTTCAGCCGGCTCACGACTCGATGATTGATTTCTGATAACTGATCAGCTGAGAGCTGAACTTCATTACTGATGACGTCATTTTATTTGTTTGTTTCTTGTCTCATTAAAACTGTTCGTGTATCGTCTCCTGCCGAGCGCCAAACGTGGATTCATCCACCGCTTAAAATAGTCCCACGATAAATTCACCACGTCCTCGTGTTCGAGTGACGTTTGTTAAAAAATACAGCGAGCAGCTGATTTATGAAGTTAATGAGACTCTTTAATTAAGACTTTTATTTGTTTTTAAAGAGTTACCTGTTCAGTTTGAACCAATCAGCTCGCAGCTGAGCCTCAAACAGGAAGAGACGGACTAACATTGTTGGTTTTGGGGCTTTTCATGGGATTAGTTGGTGACAAAAAAGATATTTTATCACTGAAGTATTTAAATAATATAATAACAGCTCAAACTCTTTTTTGTGGTTCACTAGAATAAAACATTAATATGATGTGATGAAAAAGTTCAGATTTAAAACAAACACCTTTAAACGTCGTTTCCAGGTGTTTTATTTGTGTTTTAAATATAAAAGATCTGAACATTGAAATAAAATCATAAATAATCAGTAACGAGCTCGGTGAGCTCGCTTCATGTTTGAAGTGTTTCTTCTTCTTCTCGGTTCAGCTGCAGATTAACTCGGTTAAACTCTCTGAAGGATTTCATGAAGTCTCTTTGTTCAGATTAAAAAGCCTGAAGCCGCCTGAGGTCGAGCACGCCGGCGCTGACGCCGCCTCGGACCTGAAAAATGTTTTTTATTCTCTGATCTGATGGAAAATATTTTTTCATTTGGTCGATTTCAAACGAAGAAGAAGAGTCGGCTCACCTTCAGATGAGTCCAGACATGGAGGAGGAAGAACGAGCTGAACCGGCTCCAAAGAACAGATGGAGGTCCTGGTTCTGGTCCAGGTTCTGGTCCTGGTTCTGGTCCTGGTTCTGGTTCTGGTCCTGGTCCTGGTTCTGGTCCTGGTTCTGAGTCTGCAGGACTTTAAAGGTTAAGACGTGATAAATGAAACATGGTGTTATGACAGAGGATGACGCTGTGACCAGGAGTCTCTGTTTAACGTGGATTTTCTTTAATTAACTGATTAATTATAGTTTCACACTGAAGGATCATTAATTTATTGTTTTATTGAACTTAAAGTCATAAAATTATGAAATAAAATAATAAAATACTTTTTATATTAAACAAAACTCCAAATTCACAATAAATAAATAAATAAATGAAATATTTTCATTGATGTGATAAAGTTCATTTACTCAGCAGCATATTTAATTTTGTGTTTTAATTTAACTTTAATTACAAATTAAGATTTAATACAAACACTTCACGTTATCGTCTAAATATTTATATTTATATTTTTATGTATATTGATGATGTCATCGTCCTGAGCTGAAGCTTTCTTTCATCTTTATTTACATTTTGATCGTACAGTTTGTTTCATGCACAAATTTATCAAAGTTTAAAAAAACTAAACGATCAGTACGTTAATTAATGAATCAGTTAATATGTAAATGAGTTTTCACAGCTGACTAATTAAACAAACCAATGTTTCATGATTTGATGATTTACTTTGTTTCAAACTGAAGACGTCACTTTGACTTCATTCTGAATATAATAAATAAAATAATAATTAAATTGATTGATGGAGAAAATAATCATCAGATTCATCTATAATAAAAAAAAGTGACAGAAAAATGCTGCATAATCATAAAACATCAGAGATATAATCAGACTTTTAACATTAGATATATTTTACACTCAGAGGACGTTCAGATAAATTTGATTTTACTTTTAATACTTTCATTTTTCTGATTTTACTTTTGTACTTTCACATTTTCAGTGACGAATCTGTAATATTAAAAGAGTTTCAGCTGATCGAGGAGATGAACTCAGAAATATAAAAATGAAACATGAAGTTTTTATAAACGCACAAAGAGATTTATGAAAATGAATATCGGAGACGTTAAAACACATTTAAGTTCAATAAAAATGATTTACTGCAGAATTTTAAACAGAACGTCTGGTTCAACTTTGAAGTTCTTCCATCATAATTAAAGAATATGTGATGATATAAAGTTTATCAATATTCTGAACGACACGACGGGATTTAAATACATAAAATAAACTTCAGTCTGTCTGAATATAATCAGACGAAAAAACAACTTCAGCTATCTTAGAAATATTATTCAGCATGAATAATAAAGTCATTACAGAGTTTAAATAATTCATCTTAACCCTCCATAAGTCTCTATGATGATGTCATATAAAGTCTTTAGACAGCAGACTCACTGTAACGTTATCCTAACATGTTCTGAACGTTAAAACAACCTTCAGTGAAACAAACGATAAAATGAATTTAAATAAATAAAATTTATGAGTTTAAATCTTTCGGCTGTGATTGGTTGACTTCATTAGACAACATGCAGAGACAGAGGAGGCGAAGTCAGAGTACCAGGGGCACCAAACGCTCCCACGTTATTATCATATATTATATTATATTAAAGATATTATAACAGAGTGAATTATGAAATATTTTCACATTAAACTCCTCAGAATGTTTCACATGAAAAACTTCTTTAAAGTCTGAAAACTTCAGAAACTTTGGCGCCATGTTGTCACGACAAATGTTAAATTTCAGTTTTAATTAATTAAATTAATTAAACAAACTTCCGTCATCAGGTCACTGCACAGCTCCACGTTAAGTCCTTCAAAATAAAGCTGAACTCTCCGGTGTTTCCGGTCCATCTGGATCCCGGAGGTTACCTCTGTGAGCCGGGACGGAGCTCCGGTCTGGTCCCGGTCCCCTCGGTCCCCTCGGTGCCCCCTCCCTCCCTCCCTCCCTCCGGTGCAGCTGGTCGGTTCACCGGACAGCAGACGGGAGGAACTCGTTTTTAATCCGCCGCCGGGAAACTACAGAGAGGACGTGAAGTGACGTGACGCCGCAGGTCAGCAGGTGATTGGCTGCTCGGTGAGCTGAGCCCAGAGCTGCACGTGCAAAAGGTGTTAAAGAGGAAAACACCTGCAGCTGATGAGACACAGGAAGTGTGACGACGTCAGAGAACAACATCAAAAAATAAAAGTCTAGAAAACGAAGAAAAAACGAGAATCGATGAATAATTAACAAAATAAAGTACAAATTTAAATAAAATTAATGTTAAATAAGTTACTCATAAAAACGTTTATTTTGTTGAAAATAATTAACAAATACTTAAAAAGGATTTTAAATCATTTCAAAGAAAAAAAAATGCTGAAAAATGAATTTTTAATCTAAATGTAAACTTTTGTCAGAACTAGACCTGTTTACATAATGAATATAAATAATTAGCGTGTTACATTTATCATAAATTATCATAAATTAGCCTAATAATGAGGCTAATGAAGTGGCTATTTGTTTGGTTTAGACTGAAAATAGACATTAATGATTGCGGGCGCGTAAACGCGCTGATAAGCAATAAAAACAGACAAATTAATATATTTAAGATACTTCAACGAGTGCCAGAAATGATAAAATATAAAGTTGAGCCGACTTAAAAACAGAAATTGAGTTAATTTAAAGATCAATCTTCATATTTAGTGAATAAAATTGAAACTTTCTCTTCAGATTTTTGAGTTTTATGTTGATCAGACTGAGCTGAGTGATTAATAACAGATCTGTTTGTTCATTAAACTCTTTTAATGACTCTGAAGTTTCACCAACATCAGAAATTAAAAGTCACTATGAGCTCATTCAGATCCATTCGTGCGTAATTGGATCCAAAAATGCGCATGATCAACAATCATCAGCTGTTTGGCTCTAAAGGATTGTTCTGGTTCTGGTTCTGGTCGAAGTTTTTCCACCACAGAAGAAGAACACAGCAGGTCCAAACCATTTTCCTCCTCTTACCTCTGAGATGTCAATTGTCATTGTTGGCTGTGAGTCCGCGTCGCTCCGCCCCTCCATGTGTCGGAGTCTGAGTCCGGCGGGATAAGGGCAACTCTTCTCCTCCTGCAGCCGATCAGCTGGACTTCTTCCCAGGGAGACACAAGAAGCAAGACGCCGGAGGGAGGGAGGGGGACGCAGGCAGAGAGCCTCCAGGACAGACCCGACCACATCCAGCCAGAGCACGGGGGGTGGCCGCACCATGTCCTTCAGCCCAAAGCACTCCACTCCCTTCTCAGTCACCGACATTTTGAGCCCGATGGAGGACAGCTACCGGAGGTTTGGAGGTATGGATCCCGCCGCGGGGAGCCTCGGGTCCCAGCTGGGAGCCTACCGGCAGCCGCAGGTCTCACAGCCCGGTATGCAGCATCATCAGCAACAGGCGCAGCAGCAGCATCAGCCGCCTCATCTCCACCATCATCACCACCACCATCACCATCACCACCTGTCCTCCTCCTCTTCATCCTCATCCTCCTCCTCTTCCTCAGCCTCAGCAGCAGCAGCCGCAGCAGCAGCTCTGGGACCCGGCGGGCCTTATCATGTGCCCCACGGGGTGCCACAGTTCTCCGGGGCCGTCGGAGGGTTTTGTAACGGCGGGATCGGGAACGTCGGAGACCTGCCGTCCTACCAGGAGACGGTGCGTGGCGGAGGGGCGGCGGCGTGGTACAGCAACCCGGAGCCGAGATACCCGACAAGTAAGAGCAGCTCTCACCGAAATAAAAGTATAATAATGTTTGAAACGGGAGAGAAAAATGAGCCGAACCTGCAGCTTTTACGCACGGAAAAATATAAAGTTCATAAAATATCTCTGAATTTAAAAGTCAAAACAAAGAAATTAAAATCTGATTTTATGGAATATAAATGTTCACGTGCAGGGACGTTAAACAGGCCTCATGAATTCATTAAAAAACTCTTAATTTAACATTTATAATCATTTAAAACATCTGCGGCGCTGAAACTCGATGTATTAACTTCATATCAACATCCAACGATCATAAAGTGTTTATATTTCCAATTAGCTCTTTAAATATTTAATGTGATATTCATGTATGTTTGTTATATTAATGAAAAGCTCATTTTTGCTTTAATAACCGAAATAATCCTGAAATTTATCAGAAACTCCTCCAGTAAAAATCTAAATGTTTTCTTCTCAACATTTCAGCTTCTTTCATTTTTAAATATTTTGTTTTCTAATTTTCTAAAGTCTTTAAATTCTTAATTTTACTGCCCCATCTTAATATTTGTTGATAAATTTAAAGATTTCTTTATTAATGTTCAGATGTTTCCACTTTATTCGTTTTTTCTTCATTAAATCTTCGATGGTTTATTTGTGCGTAAAGTTTCCAGGTTCATGGGCCCCTCCGCCGGGATGAACATGTCCGGGATGGTGGGCAGTCTGGCCGGGATGGACTCCAGCGCCAAGTCCATGGTGACTCTGCACGCCGCGCCGCGCAGGAAGCGGCGGGTGCTCTTCTCTCAGGCTCAGGTGTACGAGCTGGAGCGGCGCTTCAAGCAGCAGAAGTACCTGTCCGCCCCGGAGAGGGAGCACCTGGCCGGACTCATCCACCTCACCCCGAACCAGGTCAAGATCTGGTTCCAGAACCACCGCTACAAGCTGAAGCGGCAGACCAAGGACAAGACCGCGCAGCAGCTGCAGCAGGAAGGAAACGGTGGAGGAGGTGGTGGTGGAGGTCTGTGCGCGACGACCCACCGCTCCTCCTCCGTGTCCCCGGTCACCTCCAAGAACGGTAAAAGCTGCCGGAACGAGTCGAACCAGAGCGGGAACCGACAGAGCAGCTCGGGGGAGGCCTTGGCTGCGACCCCGCAGCAGCAGCAGCAGCAGCAGCAGGTGAACCAGCTGTCGTCCACGGAGGAGCTGGAGGATTTGTCCCCGAGCCCGCCGCTGGGACTGCACGGTCAGATCCACATGACGCAGACGGACGCGGCGCTAATCGAGTACACAAACAGCATGATCGGCTCCAATTTACTGTACGGGAGGACTTGGTAGGGACACCGGGAGGAGGCCAGACGCGTGCAGCGGGCCTGTGGGGCTTCATCCCCGGGTTGGATTTGTTTGAGAGAACCGGGACAAAACAAGACGAGCAGCAGACTTTTTGTTTCCTCTCCGTGCGTAAAGTTCTGGTTCCGTTACGCACGCAGGGACTCGAGACACTTTCTGAGCATCAAGGCGCCAAAAGACAGACTGAGAGCCTGAAGCTGAATGTTGATTTTCATGTATTTTCTCCTTCAAAACGAAACTTTTGTTTCATTTTTTTTGTTGTTGTTGAAACAAAAACCGCAAAAATCCGGATGAAACGCGCGCGCGCGCTCACCTGTACGACTAATTAAATTATTGCAGGTTTATAAATGAGTCAAAACAAACAGAAATCAATTTTCATCAGATCTTCTTTGTCACAGCTGATTTTTATGTTTCCAGTTTGAATAAACGAACAATTTTTTGGGACATTTTCGATGTTTGATTTGAGAAAAATGTTTTTTAAATGATATTTGGAGCAAAAGAAGAATTATAGTTCATGACAGAGACACTGAATGTTTAAAATGTGTCAGATTCTCCTAAATTAACCTCGAAAATTATCTTTTTTTTCCATTTTGTGAAGAAATCTGGATTTTAATGAGCGACTCATTAAAAAAAGTGACTTTTTAAGTGTTTTTGTTTTTTTTTAATTTGAGTTAAATTTAAATGTGAATCAATAAAAATGAAATCACTTCTTCACCTGAAGGTAAAATCAGGTTAGACTCCTCTCAGAAGGAAAACAGCCGGACACGTCGTCCTTGACTCACTTGTATTTTTTTTTTTTACAAGTTTTACAGGCGTTCATCTTAAAAATCACAAGTTACATAATAACTTTCTATGTGGAATAAAAAGGAAAAAAAACAAAACTTTAAATCGTACAAGAAGACAATAAAATGAAAAAAGATGACGTGTCTCCCCTACAAATAGACAAACCGTCCCTCCCCAAATAAAGTCCCAGAGTCCGACGTTACTTTGAGTTTATTTCCAGGTGTACCGTCTGGATGGAGGAGGTGGAGGGTAACTCCTGCTGGAGCTGTAGCCCTGAAACACAAAAACATTCAAATATCAGCATCATCATCATCAAGTTTAACTCCATCAGCGTCTTTATGTTCATTATTTTCTCTGAAATACTGAGCTTCAAATTCAAACATTTAAAAATTTAAATTTTAATCTTCACTCAAAAAATGAAATGTTGACTTTAATTAAATTTATTTTGCAGGTTCCACTTAATTATATGAAGTTATTTCAACTCAAAATGTAACTGAACCCTGACGTAAGATTTTTGAGTTGAAATAACTTCATACAATTAAGAACCTGGAAATAAATCTAATTAAAGTCAAACATTCAGTCAAAACATTAAAAAACAAAGTTGAATTTACAAACTAATAAACTAAAATGACATAAAATATTTGGTGTTTTCAGATTTTAATCGAAATGTTTCCTGTAACGAGTTTCATGAACTTTCAAACAAACGACAGAAATTCACATTTTGTTTTAAATTCATCAAAAGTTCAGTTTGCAAAAATCAAACATCGCTGGAACTTTTTTTTCTCCTGAAGAAAAAAATTCTTATTCAAACTACAAACAGAGAAAACGTGAATTATTCAGGAAAGTTACTGTTTTTTATTTTAAAACTTTAAACGTTTTTAAGTTAAATTTCATTCAGGTCTCCTGGTTTGAAAAAAAAAAAAACAACTAATCAAAATGAGAAAAATCATTTTTTGTGTGAACGGACCCTTTAATGCTGCTGGACGACTGATGACGTTTGAATTTTACATTACTGTTTTAATAATTTACAAACACACAGAATGGATGTAACTCTTTCATCAGACACTCATATAAACCAGATTAACCAGTTTAACCAGTTCACTGAACCAAAGTGTCTAACTCAACTTCCATTTTGATGGTCGACCAATCAGAGGACAGTCTGTTTCAGATTCATGAACACTGAACAAAACATCAGAGCAGAAATAATTAGCTGTTAATTAATTAAAGTGTTTTATTGAACAAATATTTTAATGTTTGCAGCTTCTGTCTGTTTTTATGTTTTACAGGATTTCACTGTAAATCTTTTGACGTCGTGTTTCACCTCCTTCCTCTCTAAAAGGAGTTTCATTCATTTCAAACGTGAGCTGAGATTCAGACTGGACGACACAAAAGTTTAAACGACGTTCTGACGTCTCGCCTCGTGTATCTACCTGATGCTGCTGCCCTCGGTTGTCCCTGCGATCGTCCCTGCGATCGTGCCAGCCGTCTCGGCGCTGGTCGTAGCGCTGCTGGTAGCTGCTCGAGCCGGCCCCTCCCTGCCCGCGGATCGCGTTCTGCTGGTACGCCGACTGCTGCGACTGCGTGGCCCGATCCCAGCCGTGACCTCCGCCTCCACCTCCGTACTGCTGCTGCTGCCTGCAGACACCAACCAACACATCGAATCACGTTAGCTCCTGAAAAAAGCCCTGAGAAGTACTCCAAGGCCTCACATGTAGATGGAAGTTCACGTGGAGCTCAGGGCTGCGTTTGAAGTGGAAGTAAAGACCTCGACGAAGAAGAAGACTGAAACATCCTGAGTCTGTTCATGAAGCTAAAAATACTTTTCTGCAGGTTAATTAAAGAGAACGAGGCCTTCATAAAAAGTTCCAACATGTCTGATGAGCTTTTACTTTGAAAGTCTCGCTTGTTACTGTCTGGACGACGTTAACAAGTTTAGATTAAGAGAGCACGAATCAGAACCAGTGACAGTGTTTAACTTTAAATACAGGAAATAAAAAGTTCCACCTGCTTTCAAAGGACTTTTTCAGCAGCTTCCTTTGAGTAAGAGAACAAATGTTTGTAACACGCAGACATAAAATATATAAGTAGTCGATCAACAGAATAATACTTAGGAACTTTTTTTTTTTTGGGGATAATTTAAGTCATTTTTCAGCAAAAATAGTGAAAAAGTTCTGAATGTTCTCGTGAGAATCTGCTGATTCTTTTCAGTTTTATATTTTTATAAACTAAATGTGGATGTTTGTTGTCACATTTGTTTTTTTACAGATGAAACTATTCACAGAAAAAAACTATTTGCAGATTAATTAAAAAATAGTTGTGAAAAAAAAAGTTTTGCCTCAATAAAATGTGTTTAAACTGAGTAAACTGAACTTTTGCTTCTTGATTCGAGGTTATTTATTAATAAAACTTTGAAAGTTTAAATTCATTCATGTTTCGTGGCCTTTATCTGCTCTGAGGTGACCTCCGTAAACCCCCTCATCGACGGGCGTTTACCGAGGGATCGAGCTCTCAAAGAGATAAAAACGGCCTCTCGTCTCACGAGTATGAAATGAAACATATTCACATATGGCTCGGATCGCCCTCGCCCTCGCCCCGCATTGCGTCCGTGGGACCGAGTGAAGAGCCGGCACGCCACGGCCCTCCAAACCTCAGCCGGACAATGTGTCAATCCAGCGGTGATATTAAAAGTCTCTTCTTTGTAACAATGACAGAGGAGAGACTCAGAGCGGCAGCCCCATCCCTCATTACTGAACCATGTCACACTCCGGCCAGCGCCGGACTTAACCGAGCGCTGGAATCCGTAATCCCCTCTCTGCGAGTTCCTGCTGCATTTCATTTGGTCCGGTCCCGAGTAGGTAAAGAAACTGTTTTCAGTCGCCGCTAATAACTACTGACCTGAGGTGACATCGAGCCACAATGGGCTTGAAAAAGTTGAACCGGAGAACCTGATTAGAGACTTTGGAGAGGCAGAATCAATAAGGCGGACTGAGCGGCCGCGGCGTTCAGAGCAGCATTAGTGATGCCTCATTAAGTTGCACAAACCTCCTCGAGAGAAATTTGTTTTGGAGCGACGGGGAAAAATCTTTAATTCAAGCAGCAGAGAAGCCCCCGACGGAGGAAGGAAGGAAGGAAGGAAGGAAGGAAGGAAGGAAGGCAGAGGGGATTTAGACGGAGACGAGCTACAATAACCACAAACTGAGGCCTTGACATGTTTGATTAAGGAGACGTGAAGTTTTACTGCAAAACAACATTTCATGACAGTCTGCAGGCGTCGAACACTGGAGCCGATCTCTTTGTTGGTTCAGTGTTTTTATCCAACTTCAGCCGCAGGAACAGACGCCGGCCGTGAACTTTACTTACCGACGACAAACCAGAAAACGCACATTTACAAAAGCAGGGAGAACCAGCCGACTCACCTTGGAAATTGGGGCTGGTGGAAGGGGGGAGGTGCTCCCAGCAAACTGTTCTGCCTGGAATCTGCAGGAGGACAAAAGACGACATGTTCACAAGTGGTTCTGCCGGGTTGAGTTTGAAGTTCTCGGGCCTCCCCGAGGAAAGAAAGAAATCTGACCTGAATCTGAAGCAGCAGCAGCACAGAGCAGCTCATTCTTTAATGTTTTACCTCCAAACTTTAAACACACCAGGACAAAAAACACCTCAAATATTTCATTTTTTTGAGTTAAACTGTGATGAAACCTGAGAAAATAAAAACCCGGGAGGCTTTGACATTAAACATGGAGACTAATTAACCCAAATAAAGCCGGCGTTAACCTCGAAGATTAAAAAAAATCAGAGAAAAATACCAACTATTTCATTTCTGTCATGTATACAGAACGAATCATTTGTCATGATAAAATTAAGCTCTTTCAAAAATGTCGAATCGCGGCGAGCTCTGGAGGTGGAGGAGGTGGAGGAGGTGGTGGAGGGGAGACGGGGGAGAGAGAGAGAGAGCCGGAGCGCCACATTTGCATTTTTTGTTCAGAAAATGAAATAAGCATTCAGCCGGCAGCATTGTGGACGCCTCAAGTACCCTGGTTCCATCGCTGCAAGCTCTTCACAAAGACGCACTTAAAAAAAAAAAAAAGGAGCTAACGGCTTCTTCCAGATTCACCGTTGCCAAGGCGATGACCAGCTGCGAGTTTGTTTATAGGGGGCAGGCTCGCCGAGTGGCTCGGCTCGGGGTGGGTGAAGGGTGCCGTGAAAAAGGAGCGGGAGACTCACGTCTGCAAACCCGGCGTAAAAATAAATATAAATATAATCAGGACTCGCCTGATGAAGTGACCACAATATTTTTACATCGATTCATCTGAGCTGAAACAATTCGATTAATCGAGTCGTTGATCGTCAGTGACGTGAACGTTTGATGGTTTTTCTTCGTCTTCTGGAGCAGAAGATGTTGATTAATGTGCACAACAACGAGCATTTTCTTTCCATCCACTGATCTGAATATCTCGAGTATTCGAGTACTCGATTTGTTCGATGTCGTCACATTTTTCTGTACATTAAAAATGACAAATTTTTTTTTCAGCTGCACATCATTCAATCCAAATGACACAAACGTGAACGGATTCAATGAAAACAGGACAGACGGCTGCAGATGTTTTCACAGCTGAATTATTGAATTATTGATTTAATGCAGCGTCTTCACGTTTGTCAGCTGATCTGCAGTTCCTCCTCCGACCTCACCGAACTGTCCGGGTCTGTTCCCGATGAACTTTGTCACAGTTTGTTTTTATTAATTAATACAAACTTTTTCAATTAAGTCGTGTTGAAACTTTTTTCAGATATAATAAACTGAATATTTTTGTGTTTTCATCGTTTCTTTGAACATCTGACGACTTCATCTTGAACTGCAGGAACATTTCATTGACCAAACGATTCATCTGAAAACAGATTAATTGTGACAGTATCATTTATCTGCAGCCCTGAATCTGTTTTTCAATCGTCCACAAAACGTCTGAAAATAGAAACACACATCAAAAGTTCAGAGAATAAAATGACGATTCATCATCCAACAGAGAGAAAAGATCTGAAGTTTTCTTTTATAACAAAAATGATTAAAATATCTCAGAACTGAAACTTGAAACTGTCCCAACAATCCATTTTGTTAATGATTAACAGAAAAATGAGAAATAAACGAGGTGAAGTCGTCCTCGCGGCCGACCACGTCATCCACCGTAAATCACAGACTTCTTTTCACGTATAACTCGACCTTTACGTCACCTTTAATCGTGAAACTACACGACAGCTCCGTAACATCAACAAACGTGTTTATGTGATCTGAAAAATCCTATTTTGCTGTGATTGGATGAAGAAATGGAGGCGACATAAGTCGGAGGCATGTGATTAATACATGTGACTGTAGAGCTACGCTAACAGTCTGAACAAATTATCACAACTTTGACGAATGATAACTTTTCATCGTGCCCCGTCATGAAGTCAGATTTTAAATTCCAAACATGAGGAACATTTAAAACATTCAGTATGTTCGCACCATCACTGTGAGCACGGTACAGCCTGTTTCTCTTGAGCTTTAGCAAACAGTCGACGTTTCCCTGAGGCTGACATTTAAAATCTGTAAATTATTATTTCAATTTGAAACTCTCAAAGTTTCCAACATACTTTGCTTCTTAGGATATAAAAGTTTGAGCGTCATGAGACACGAACACGGCACCGAAACTTCTTTTGAGATCGAATATTTCCATTTTTATATACTTTTACATACTTTAACGTCGTGCATTAGAAATAAAATAAAACTAATGACGCTGCAGCTTCACTGACCTGAAATGAACCTCGATGTTGGACCATCTGATAATTGGTATCACTGAAATTGAAGTTTTTGGGAATTATTTTAAATCAATCTGTTTATGACCTGATAACTTTTAAGGGAAGTCAGGCAGGAAATATTCCACCAGTCTTCTGGCTGCTGTAAAAACTAGTAAAAGACACAATTAGCAGCCAGCAGGCGGACTGCTGTCGGCACATTATCATTTTGTTTTTGTCTTTCAGTTTTCGTGTTTGATTATCTCCTCCACCAACAAACTTTAAGTGGACCACCCAGTTGGGCTCCAATTATAACTCCACAACACTCCGGTCTTCTTTTCCTCATCGCCAGCAATGACTCAAAAGAGAGAATTACAAGTGGACACCTGTCAATCTCCTTAATTAACAATGATCTGAAAGTGTATAGACCTCCAGTCTGCGCCGGACAAAAGCCAACAAAGGATTACGCTTTAAATCCTTAAAACACGCTGCGTCCACTGTATTAACGCGGGGATTACAACCGCACTAAACAACTAAACGTCTCTCTCCGCCTCTTTTCAATTAGTTCAGCGACTATTTGACTCAGCTCGGGTCCAGCCGGCTCAGGACAGTAACTTTTCTGTCCGCTGGACAAAGACGAAGAACAGACTCTGAAAAAAAACAAAAAAAAACAGCATCTGCCACGTCTGCTTCAGGAGATCACAAACCTCTGAATGGAATGCAGCCGAGGGTGAAATTCAGAGCAGGAATATTTCTCTGATGTCGACGGATCATGAAGAATCATGAGGACTCTGCACTGTTGGAAAGTCTTTGATGCTGATGACTGTACGATGCTGGACTTCCAGTACAATCAGAGAATGAGTCAAACTTGTAAAAAGGCTGCTAAAACATGCCTGAAAGCTGTGTCCAAAAGGCTTAAAAAACATGTCTAAAATGTGTCCAACACGTGCTGAACGTTGATTAAAAATCAGACTGACAACTCAGAATGTGACTGTAAAGTCGATGATATGGACACAATTGAGGAATGAAGTTAAATTTGAAGTGTTACTTCTTATAATGGAACAAAACAAATGGTGCGTGAAACACTTTGGTTTCATTCATTTGGTGAACAGAATCATCAGGACTCTGTACTGCTGACCGTTCGATACCAAACTTACAACGCAATCACAACAAGTCAAACTTCTAAAAAGGTTTTAAAACGTGTCCAAAATGTGCTAAAAAAAAAAACGTGTTCGAAAATTCTCCAAGGCGTGTATAAAAATGTGTCCAAAGCATATCTCAGAACTCAGAATGTGACTGTGAAGTCGATGACATGGACACATTTGAGGAATGACGCTTCATAAAGCACAAAAAATATAAAATCTGATGCACTCTTACTCTTTATATCCAACCAAACCAATCGTGTAAAGCTCAGACTTTAAATAAAATGACTTTGGATCCATTCATTTGGCCAACAGAATTATTATTAAACAATAAGATGTGATATGAATAAAGAAAAACGACTTCTTCTTCAAACGTACTAAAGTTTCTATAAAACCTGAACTTCAATAAAAGGACGACGATCTCGTGAATTCTCCAGAGCAAAGATCACACTCTGTATTTTAGAGTTTCTTTAGTTCGAACACAGAGCAGAGAAACACTGTTATCACCAAGGCCACATGTTTTTGGTGACTCCTTGTTATTGAAGTCGGTCTAGCAGCCAGTGTGAGCAGCTATTATGCTCAGTTGTTATTCTCAAGTGGTCGGGGGAGTTTGGAGGCTTATCAGCCGCCGTGGCTGCTGGATAAATCTGTTACTTTGCTGCCCCTGGTTAAAATTTGGTGTCACTGTGTGTCAGGACAATAATGGCCACCAGCAGAGACTCCAGCGGCTGGTTATTAAACACCGGCTGGTCCGGCCGCGGCGCACAAAGCCCAGCAGCGTGTTTCAGAGGCGGCGTGTTGACACATCACCGCAGGAGGTAGCAGCGCCGTCAAAGGGGGAAGTTAACTTTGGTTTCAACCCTCTTCAGAGCGCGTCGCACACACCCAATCAAACGGGATCCTCCCGGATGCTTTTATCAGAGGGGGCCACTGTGTCCAGCGGAGCCACTCGACAGTCTCATTACCAGCCCAGGTCTCCCACAACGCTAATCAGCAACCAACCAACCAACCCCCCCAACAGAAATCACAAAAGCCCAGTGGAGCAAAGCCTGCAGTGATTACTGGCCGAGCAGAGGATTGGCCCCCCTGAGAAAGTGTTATCCGGACAAAGGCGAGCCTCGGCCTCCTGCTGCAGGATAAGGCCTACTTGTCCGGATAATCACATTCCTCGGGATGCCAATATTATGGCTGGCCCGCGTTAAGTCCAGTTTATCTTTAATGTTGAGCAGAAATCAGAGAAGTCCCAGAGTCACTTATGTTATTAAAAACCACAAACTCCTCCAGCTGTTGATATCTGATCTCATTTTAGAAGGAAACTGAACCATCGACGCCGTCGCTCGAGGAAAAAGTCGAAGGTTTAGAACTTTAAACATCCAAAAAATCAAATCTAATATCAGCGACGCTTGATATAACAAACCTGATGTGATAAAAACCATCATCTGTCTCCAGAATCAGGCTTTACAAAGATTCTCCATTTGGTAAAAGTAACAATTTCCCCAGAGATGATGGAAAAAATACAGATAAAAAAAAAAAAGCTAATTGGCGAGTTTAACATTAAGAATGAGCGGCAGAGGCCAGGAGGAGGAGGAGGAGGTGCCGCCGCAATCCGGAGGAGCCAAAAACCCCCATTTGCATCAAGTGCCACCGGAATAGCTCCGACTCCCCCGCACGCCATCAGCGGTGCAGATGAGATTATTCATCTACTTGCAAATTGGCACATCAAAGTCAAACTGGAGGAGAGCTGGCAGAGGAGCGAGGAGCGAGGGGGCCGAGGCCGAGGCCGAGCGCAGAGCCTGATTAGAAGAAGCTGGTGAAAGAGATTCAGCCTCCACGTGTGACGAGACGCTCGACCGACGCTCACGTGACGAGCAAAAGGAGGACGTTTGATAATACACCGACATTATCTGTGAACGACAGTTTGGTAGCTGTTCCTCTGAGTAAAAGAATGGTCATGTATATAGTTTAGACATTTATCAGTGTTCTGGCTCATGGACACTTCGGCAGGTCAAAGATGAAAGTGTGAAGATGCTGCAGGGCTCGTCAACTAGTTGGAGCTGATGTTGGTTTTATTCAATAATCTTGATATAGTTTATAGTTCACTTGTTCAGAGGCAAAAACATGTTTTTAATCTGCAGATCTTCGTTTCAAATGAGATACGAACATAATCTGATCTGATACTTATATTCACCTTAATGTTGATGAAATATGAATCTAACGCACTGAAATAAGAGGTGAGGTAAATCTGATGTCCAAATACTGCCTGTCGCTAAGACGAGGAGCGCTGCAACAACATCAACATCAAATCTGACGCCCTCACCAGGGTGGTGAAAAACTTCAGGATTAGGATTGATGACCAGCTAACCTTCTCCAATCATGTCGCCTCAACTCCTGACACAAGCTGTGCATCTCAAGACTAGATTTCTGTAACGTCCTCCTGACGGGCCTCCCTGCCTGCACAGTGAAACCTCTTCAGATGATCCAGAACGTGGCTGGTCTACCACATGTTACCCCGCTGCTCATCGAGCTCCACTGGCTACCTGTTGCGTTCCTCCAATGGACTCTTGGCTCTGACACCCGTTCGTTCAAGGCAATCCAGACTCTCGTCTGTTGTTCCCCGTTGGTGGAACGTCCTACCAGTTCCTTCCAGATCAGGGGCGTCCCTCTCTACCTTCACAAACCTCCTGAAGACCTCCAGCTCTTCAGAGAGGACCTCCTCTACAACACTACCAACAACTGGACATGATGAATACTAGTAATTACTAATACTAATAGTCAAATACTACTTAATAATCTGAAAACTGTCCGAACAATAAGTATGATAGATTCAACCTGTCTCTCTTTGTCTTTATTTAAAGGAGCAGTGTGCAGGAGTCGGTGCAATCTAGGGGTGTAGCTGCTGATTGCAACCGCCTCGTTTCACCCTCTTCTTCCTAGCACGATGGAGAAAGTACGGTGGCCATGAAATGCCCAAAAGTGTGAAGTAAAAGACGAGCCGCGTCTTATTTTCAGGTGATTATACAGCGATGAAAACCGTTATGAAGATTATATTCTGTAAACAGAGCCCCGTTAATAATAATACTGTATTAAATCACTGTTCACTTCTTTTCTCTTTCATGGCGTCCGTATATTTCATCGTGGATAAAAGTTTCCAAACTAACATTTTACCGTTGAGTGAATGAACAGTTGTAATTGTGTTTCACCACGTTTGAGTCTCTGTTGTACGTACAGCAGAGCTTCATGGGACAAAAACTATTGACAGGGAGCGCGAGACATGTGAAAGCTTCAGATCACAATGAGAATTTTATGATATTTTACCTTTTCTCACTCACAGCAGAAGTACTTGACCTCTTCTTTCACGACGCTCAGAGCGACATTTTGAAGACGACGATGTGGCAGGTCAGAGAAAATATTAGCTGAGTTTAATGGAACTGGTGTGATAAGCAGAAGTGTGATAATAGAGGACATCATACGGCATTGTCATACGGCATCGACACAAGGCTGCAGCTGTGACTCCAACAATTCACACGCTTTTCAGCTCAGCGTGACCTTGGAAACAAAAGTTTCACGAGATTCACTCACTTCTGACAAAAACTTTAGATTCACGTGACGTTCAGAGTCTGAGAGGAGCTGAAATCTTTTTGTCACCACGCCCAGAGTTCTTTCTGGATTTACAACTCCGGAAAAGCTTTTACTTGATCGTGATAGTAAGAGTGGAAACAGAGCGGGTAGGACATGAAATGATTGTGTTATGGTGCTCTATCCTGCCTAAAAGGCGTCTATAGGCTCGGAGAATCTTTAAGTGTGTGTGTGTTTCTTACGTTGGAAAGGCTGCTGGCCCCCGCTGTGTTGAGGACGGTATCCTTGTTGGTAGTTGCCGGGTGGCGGAGCGTTGCTGTACTGTCCTCTGCCATGTTGGTTTCTGTTCAGACTGTGACTGAAAGAAGAGAAGAAGTTTTACTGGAAGGACGACGACAGAAAAGCCTCTGAATCTGAAGCTCTTTTAGCTTCAGCAGCTCCCCTGAAGGACGAGGAAAGGACATCACCATTTAAAACGGATGTTCAGACTCCATGTGGAGCTCCTTCAGGTAAAGGTGAGACTTTCAACACAACCCAGGAAGTCCTGTTTGATAAAGGTTAAACTAACGAATCCCAGGATGTGAGCTTGCATGTGTTTGACTGGCCAGATCATGTCACTGGTTCACCATCGCGGTGATGTTTCACGCCTGCAGCACACCAAACCTCTGGTCCTAAACTTGGAGGCGGTCGACTCAAACAGTCCTGAGGTTTGATTTAAGGCAATGTGCTGGAATTCAAGGGCGGATATTTGCTATACTAATGACTGGAACAGCTTGGTTACGGCCAAAATGCTAATCACGATTAGTTTTATTGCACTTTTAAATAAACAGTTAACTGCTTTCACCGCATCGCTGGGCAGATACGATGACGCGCTGTACGGCGTCGATGTTCCGGTTGTCTGTCTCGACTCTGGTCAAAGACGAGCATTCAGCGAGGATACATCAGCGACGTTATTCTTCTCGTCCTTCGCGTGTTCATCGTAACATTTGTGGCGTGTGGCGCTTTGCGGCGCTCTTTGTACGTGATTCTTACTACTTTGCCCTGAATCTGTTTGGAGTAGCTCTTCTTCGTCTTCTGCTGCAGACATTTGATTTCTGGTTTTCTGTTTGCTCTCCTACTCTGGACTTCAGCTGCAACGTCCAGAAAACTTCTGCAGAGAAACCAAATGGATCGCCTCAGGCGGTCAGCGCTGTTTTGGAAGCGCTTGATTTAGTTTTCAATGAAGGAAACATCAATATGGTGTTAATTAAATCGTTAATATTCGATTAATTGTGCAGCCCTACTGATGACATTATAATTGCTGTAACTCAGGCAGCAGGCTTCAGATCTTCAGAGGGTGTACGGAAGTAGAAAATATATTTTCTGTAGCTCGTTCCACGCGTCACCGTCTGCAGCGAACAGTCGATGATTTGAAATCAATCAACAATAAACCACCTGCCTGTTCGGCCTCATCGAGCCACCAAACTGCCTGAATTACTGAATTAACGACTCAGTTTAGTCCAAAAAAAAAAAAAGAATTTGGAATACGTTGCGTTTCTTCAAATCCGTGCATAATTAATTCCCAAACACGCGACGGTCGGACCGAGCCAGATGTTCAATTATTCACATTTCCTTAATGATAATATGAACGTGTGGAGGAGAGAGCTTAGATCATAATCAAGCACGCCTGCTTTAATGGGGAGCGTTCACAAACATTTAAACACATTTTAAAACACTGTAAAATACTTCTGTCACATCTGAACACTGAGTCACTGCAGCAGAATCAGCTGCTGTTGTTTAACAGATTCACTGTTACTATATCATAACACACATGGGTTAGAAGCAGCAGGTGTGTTTTGTCTTAAAACAGAGAAACGATGTGTGAAGCTGGATTTTACAAACTTTATCAGGATGTCTTTAAAGTCTGCTCGTGTTACAGACGCTCAAATATCACCTCAACTATCAACCCATGGAAATCTACTGACTCGACAGTTCCTGATCTGAAAACACTGAAATATTTTCTCATGCTTAAATTCCATCCACATTTTTCATTCATCTGTCTGGGAGAGAATACAAGGTGAGGAACAGGGTTTATACAAGCTGGAGAGATTCAAGCACTTTTCAAGGCACCTAAAGCAAAACATTCAAGGCTCGAAGCCTCGACAGTAACATGAACTGTTACTGGAAAAGAAACTGTGAAAATAAAGTTTACAGAATTTCTGTACATTTTTATTTGGTTCATATTAACTGTGATTCTGTGTTTTGATCATAATTACGTAATGCCAGCTAATTTCCAGGGAACAACAACAGAGGACTTAATGAGCCAGGAGAGAACAAATATGTCAGCTGTTCATGATCATTTCATTTCAAATCTTAAAAGATTTTTGGTTTACATGAATAATTATGCCAGATCATCTTTAAAAAAATCAACAATTTTTCAAGGACTATATTTAAATTCAAGGCTTTTCCAAACCTTGAAAACACATCTGGTCAAATGAAGCTTTCCAAACTCCGTATGAACCCTGTAGGAATCTTTCTCTTCGGTGGGCAGCTTTGACAGGAAACTTACCCCAGAGCTCGGAAGCCGGACTGGTCCAGGTGAGCCTGCTGCCTGTTTGGGTTGAAGCCCAGCTGAGGTCTCCATGGTTCCCTGTTCCCTCTCTCCCAGTCGCCCGGCTTCAGGACTTTATTGGGCATCCTGGAAAAACAACAAACAGACGGAGTCAGAGTCAAAGCTGCACTGAGAGTGTTCGATGTTTGGAGATGAATAAAGTTTAATAATGAGAAAGCCTCACTTGGCTCCAGGCAGGAGGACCGCCTTGAACACAAAGTCTTCTGCATAGTGCGGATCCTTGAACTTCACCCTGGAAAACAAGGAAAAACATTCGACTGAGGATTAAAATAGTTCCATTAGGTCACATTTTTACTTCAGCTCAGAGAGTTTGATGTTTCTTCTGCCTGACCTGCCTCGTCTACTTCACTCACTCGGAGAACGACCGCACACTCGTGTTGTGTGTGTCTAATGACAGGTGTGTGTACGGATACACACCGTCAGGCTGAACAGGTGTGGATGTTTGTTTACATCTGTACACAGAATGAACTCCTGAACGATTCTGATTGTGCTTCAAACTGCAGGTTTGACTTACACAGAAGGGGTGGACAAAATAACAGGAACACCCTCATCATTCAAAATGACGGATAAGAAATGGCAACAGAGTCGAACCGACGCGACAGGCTCCACTAAACGCTACATTTGAAACAGTCGCCGTGTTTCCGTCTACATGCGTCGCAAATTTGAACTGATTTTTGAGTAATGTGGCAAAAGAAAAAAAACATGAATTAATGCTCGTTTCCATCCACGATCGTTATGTGAATAATAGGAGCTGTTTCATGAGATGACCTGTAGGTGGCGCCAATTCTTCAAGGCAAAAAACCAGAAGAAGAGGGCGCAACAAGACGACAGGAAGTAGTCGTTCTGCTCTATTCTTTCAGTCTCCAGACAGCTGATGTTAACGTTTCTTACCCGATGGCACTGTTCTGTGAAATGTCTCGCAGCATCGGGATGGGCGACGTCACCGCCCTGAAGGAGAAACGTCAGAAACAAACACTACGATGAACAAAATCAGCCGGTCACAGCGTTTGACGCCGGAGCGGCTCTCCTTCAGCAGGTTTAGAGCGTTTAACAACAAAATGCTCAAAAGTGGGAATAAAGCAGCGTTCCTTACTTATCTGGTAGAATAGGGTCGTCATCAAGATTTAATGTACCTTGGATTCCATGGCACAGCTCTGCAGGGATCTCAGTGCCCTGATGGAGGGAAAGGTGGAGTCTGTATGAGGCAGCAGCCACAGAGCTTCAACATTTACTGACCAATAACATTTGTGTTTTATCCTCACACTTTGTGTATTATGTAGTTAATATTTCTATGAAATTCACATATCACATGAAGGTACTATAATGTGTCAGCTTTCTAACATGTCGGAGATGTTTCAGGCATATTCCTGCTCCTCAGAGGATACACCTGTTTGTTTTTAATCTTGTGCCCAAAACTTTGTGGACATGTCTGTAAAGAGGAGACTTGTGGGTGGCCATGCCAGTTTTTTGTTTATTTAATTAATTCAATCTCATTTATTAACTTTGGAACATGTTTAGCTTCCTTTCTTGGTACCAATGGACGCCTTATGTGTCTTAAAACTGAGTCCACTGCAGCGTCTGTAAGACAGTAATGTCAGCCCGGATGCTGACACCTGGGCAGAGTGGAAGAGATTAAGTAAGAAAACACTCGAGTGTTTAAATGTCACTGATGTTTTTGTCTCTCATAGTTTGAGTCTGCAGTTTTACAAGCTGCAGCTTCACTCTGATCTGCTCATTAGGAAATATTCACCCAGTCAGTAAAAAAATGAGTCGGAACAACAAGATTCAAATGTGTAATCAACCAGAATAAATCCAACCCGACGACACCTGCACAGCTACACAAACATCTGCAGCAGAGTGACGCAGCGAGTCATGCAGATCTTTAACTGTGTGAAAGTTTGACAAGCCACAGAAGAAGTAATGACACCATTTAACATGAATATGAAGATGTTTGACTTGAACTGGACCTCTGAAGTGTGACTGCAGTTTTTTGGCTTTGTTACCTCGAGAGATTCTGCTCGGTAGAGTTCGTGGATGAAGTCGAAGAGCGGGTGAGACTTCCCGAGAAACAGCAAGTCGCTTCCCAGGCTGTTTCTTTTCACTGCGAGAGACAAACAGACAGCAGCTGAGGTCAGAGAGGGAGAAACCAGTGAGGACTGAGAGACTGGAGTTCATCGTGGAGGAGAAGAGAGATGCATAACAGACACAACAAAACAGACAAGGGACAACCATTAAACTAAAAACTGTCTTATGTAAGAAATGATTTATGGTTATGACGTGAATTCTGTTTACAGCAGCTGCTTCAATCAAAGAACATTTGATTGTGATTAGTGGTCTCAACTTCCTCCGTTATAACTGTAAACAAAACAAGCTCGGCCACATAAAGACAATCAATATATCGTAGATTAAATCTGGTCTGAATCGTGCCAACTGAGCTGTGAGTGATCGCAGAGAGTAGCTCAGACTGTAGGGACCAAGCTCGGGAACCAGAGGGTTGGTGGTTCAAGTCCAGCCTGGACCATGATGAAACAAAGTGTGGATGGACAGGTGGAGAGGTGCCAGCTCACCTCCTGGTGAGAACTCGGCAGAGAAAGATCTTTTGTTACAGATGTTCATCATTAAATCCAGTTTATTTTACAGTGTTGGGGTTTCTTTGCTCACCTTCCTCAGGTGTGAGGTCGGGGTAGACGTCAGCCAGGGCCGCCCTCAGCCGACGTTCATCCACAAAAGGCAACAAGGCCACACCTTCAGAAAAGACACACACGCATACACTTATATAACTGTACTCAAAATGACTTTTGAGTTTTTCATTAGATAGGAAACACCGGGTCATCGAACGAGAACGTGACTCACCCTGCCAGGCGTATTTCTTGCCGTTGAGATCGATGGCGAAGTCGTCAGGGTAGAAGTCGATGATGGAAGAATCCTGAGTTGAGACAAAAAAAAAAACAAAAAAAAAAAAAAACAAGTGTTTAAAATAAGAAGAGAAAAAAAAACACGACTTGTAAAAAGTCGAGGAAACCTCCTGAAAACACTGACCGGACTCATCATCAGGCTTCGCCACGTCTCCGGCAGGAAGTTGCCGCTGGCGGCAGGAAACACTCCCATCAGCTGCTCCAGTGGTTTGAACTATACACACACAAATACACACATGTGTCCGTGTGATCGTGGAGAGGAGATAGAAGAAGAGACAAAACGAAAGAAAGAAGAATAAAGAAGTTCTCGGTCCGTTCTTACCGGTTTGGTCCCCTTCTCAAACTCTGTGAACATTCCTTTGATGTCTTTGAAGTCGGAGGCGAACGGGGCGTAGTGGAACGGGAAGTACCATTTCCAGGAAGCACAGCCCTGCAGAGCAACACAGAGACAACCACCGACTTTAATATGACTTTATATGTCAGGAGACGGACGGTACAGGGCCGCACACAGGGGCCACGTGTTGCTTGTGTTTGACCAAACCAACCACACAACCTAAATTTATGCTTAACTCAGACTGCAACTAACAATCATCGTCATAAATGCCTCAGAAAGACGTCTTTAAATGTTCTTTTTCCTGAAACCTAAAAAAACACGATATAAAACAACAATATAAACTGGAGCCAGGGAATAATGTGTCGTTTTTGTTTGATTACAGTGATGATTGATCAGTTATTGAAAATGTTGATTCATTTTCTGTTTGATTCAGCGGTGTCTGCTTTACATTGAAGAGATCACTCGTTACATTTGTAAGTCTTAGGCTCGATTCAGACGAGATCCGGCGATCTGGTGAGAACGGACGTTTTTCCATTCATTTGACTGGAGGTCGTCCGTTTCGGCTCCGGCGGTCCGCACTGCGGGCGTGTCAGTGCCAAACAGCTCTGGCGTGGTGCGAAGAATTTGACCCAGATCCAACTTTTGAGAAAAACAGAGTCTGACGTCACTGTGACCGCCAGTCAGACACTCAGATCGGTCAAACCTCCACAGACAGCCTGAAATGTCTCTGAAGCAGAGACTATCCAGGTGGACTCACGGACTAAACTCTGATAATCTACCTGAGTGTGTGTTCTGACTTTGTTTATTTCATGAACCAGCTTCTAAACCTGAGTCTGACTCACATTTTACGCTGCAAAATAGAGACATGAAGAAGTTTCATTTGATTTGTGTCCGATGGTTCTGGAGAGATTATTTCCTGATTGTTTCACAGCGGTTACATTCAGCAGGTATAGACACGCCCACAGCAACCCACCTCAGCTCCCCACCACCGGACAACCCTGCTACGACTTGCCACACGCTTAATGTCATGTCCAACATGCTAACAGGACAGGAGAAAAAAAAAAAAAAAAAAGACACTTATAGACGAGGAAATAAAAAGAAAAAGCTTCTTTGCCCTTTTTTCCCTCAAAACTTCCACTGCAGAGAAAAGCTTAAAATCCAATCTGATCAGACTAACGTGGCCGGGCTGACATTTAAGAACCTGCGCAGGCCTGAATCCTGATCAGAGCGAGCGTGTTTCAGCTCAGCGGCTCCAACTGCAAAGAAGTTGAATTTACGTGTTCGATATCGATGCTGGGGCTGATTTTTGTTGATTCAACTACGATGGAGCGTCAAACTCCTCCTGAGAGGCGTCTCAAAAATAATTCCCTTCCTCAGCTCTGTGTTTATGAAATGTTTATGCAGCAGAGGAGCATTAAGGGAAAAAAATAAATCTAATCCAGCATTTGGAGCACTCATCCCTCCTGAACAAACACCAAAGAACGACCTTCACTTCCCACAATCCACCTCTGAGAAAACGAGGCCCTCTAATAAATCCACCCATCGTCACATCTCGGCCGATCTCGGCGCTCTGATTATCAAAGACGGTCATTCACATGATAATACGGGACTTTACCATGATAAAAGCCAGAAGAGGCGCCCATCTCCACACTCAAATAATCGCACAAATCATTTGTGTTAATACGAGCAAATGTTTTGTCTGCAGGAGAAATTCATCCGTGACTGCAGCCGACGAGGTCAAAGACCACAAATATAAATTTACTTTATAAACAGCTGATATGAAGAAATAAAGCTCCAGTTATCTGCATTATGTCATCACGTCTACTGCAACATACCAAGGTTTTTATCAATATCAATTCTTCTTCTGATTAATCATTTTATCTATAAAATAAGACGGTGACAGACGAACATTTTCAACTCTTAAAGTTAATTAACAATACAACAAACTAGAAACAACAAAAGTTTGTTTTTTTCTTGATCGATGATCGTTCAATAGATGATTCATTTTCAGTCCATCGTCTAAATTTATCATTTCAGCACTAATCAACCAATGATTCAAAAAAATAATGAACTACAGCTCGATTAGTCTGATAAATTTATCAATAAAATGAATTAAAGTTCAGTTTTACACGAGTCTGAATATTTAACGTTCTGCTGACGTTAAATAATCAGAATCAGACTTCAATCATGAAAAATAATTTGTGTAAAAATCAATAAATCAAAATAGAAACAGAAACCTCTCGACATATTTTGGGAAAGTTCTGCTAAAAATTTGGAACTTTTAAGAACTGTCAGTCACCAAAACACGACAAACTGAACATGAGTGTAAAAACACGTCTGTTACATTTATAATTATTATTAAGCAGCATCGATGTCGTCGTTTAAAGCAGACTGAACACTCGTCAGGATTCGGCACAGATTCCTCGTTTTGATCCAAAAAGTTCTGAATCGATTTGTTTGAATTCTTTAAGATTTATTTACAAGTGCCTCTAAAGCGACACGATTAATAAGATTATAGTTTATTCGGTCCGTCGGGCGTAATCAATGCAGTTGGGAAACAAATCTTGCCGAGATGTTTCTAATATTTTGTACACTAAACATTAGAAACACAGCTGAGTGTATCTAAAAATGTTAATCTGAAAAGTTTAATTTAATAAAGAGAAATAAAACAACATCCTACGAGGACTACAGCCATCTAAAGATCATTTTACTGATAATTATCTGTTTATTTTAGTTCTATTAGGAAGAAAACTTTTTAAATTCATGATAAAAAACAAAGTGTCAGACAGAAAAATGTCTCCATCAGGATAAAACACCACATCAAAGGATGTGAAAACAAAGTGTGCGTCTGGTCTTTTGTGTTCGGGATGAACCCGCTCAGCCTTCCCGGATCATTTGGCGAGGTGTGCGTGATCATAACTCCAGAACCGTGAATGTGTGGCGGTGTGGCGCAGACACGTCCTCGTCCGCCGAGGGCCCGCTAATGAATTCATCCAGAACAGCCCCCCTGAGACGGGCTTTGGATTGGCGAGCGTGCGGAGTCGACACAGAGCGTGCATATGACACGGCTCACAATCAGGCCGGACAAATCCCCCGCGGCTCAGCCGCGAGACGGCCCGGCTCTACTGAAGAGGGCCCACAGCTGATTATTTCATTTCAAAATAAAGATCAATATTTTACAACAATGAAATGATTTAGTCTATAATCACACTGCAAACAGCGAGTGCAGATATCAGAGGCTGCTGCTGCAGGTCTGTTTGTTCAGACACTCCACGCTGAGGAGTTCTTGACTTCACACTGAAAACCTGTCGCTCTCGTAGTCAGCAGTGTTTTCAGGCCACGTTTGTCCAAAAACATGTCGTTTCTCAACAGAACAGACACACGACAGACAAAACTGTCACTGAAGTTAATTAAGGTTCTGATGTTAATTTACTGTTCGAGTGCGTGTAAACGATGCACAGAGTGACTTCAGTGTTACCTGGTAATAGTAGCGCAGCACCCAGCAGAGACCTTCGACGTACGACCGGACCACCTTCCGCCTGAAATCCTCGTCCGTCACATCCACGTCAAACTTGGTCTTGTAGTATCTCTGCTTCCAGCCGTCCTCCCACAACCTGCAGCAGCACAGACAGTTAAACTATAAAAACTATACTACTGTTATAATGTTAGACTTTACTGATCTAACCATTTACAAGATGGAGGGAAGAGGGAAAGTTCACACCTACACTGCTGCCAAAATGCACCATGGGTAGAGCTATGAGATATAATTATCGTGTGTCGCCACTTTTGATCATTTAGACGATGCTTCTCTGATATCGTCTAAAATTCGTGACCAGGTATCGTCGAGCACACGTGTCTTCACTGATCCGATACCATGTCGTTGATTGAAATGGAACCTTGCTACCTCACAGCAGCGACATGTTCACCATTTTTCCCCAGCATAGTGTAGACATGAGCCTGATAATTCAAACAAACCAAACCAACAACGGCAACGAGTACGAGCCAATCAGAGTCAGAGTAGGTCGGTCATGTGTGCTGTGCTGTACTACTGTTTTACAGCAAGAAAGAGCTGATTTCCAGCAGTGTGTGACGTTAGCCAGAGCTCGCTGAATGTCACAATTATGACTGACTGTCAAACAAAACAATAAAATAAAGATCTGTTCATTCTCTGTTTACATTTGTTCACGTTTCATAAAAGGGTTATACAAAATTCAGGTATCGGCAGCGATATTCTGGAAGTACAAAGTATCAAACCGTCTCTCTCGTGAGTAATTCCAAACAGGAGAAGGACTCTAACCAACTGGGTCTAAACGAGGAGGTCGCACCTAAAAGAGGTGTGCGGTGGTTTGTGTGAGACACTGCAGACCGCTCCCAACAGCAGAAACAAACATCGCTAACGTCTTTAACCACCTCCACAAAAATCAGAGAGAGTCGACGAATGAGAAAGTACCGTGAACAGAATAATGTTATGTTGGCATTAATATTTCATATTTATTTTTACATATAAGAAAAAAAACATCAAATATGATAAATTATCTGTTATTATCTCAAGTATATAATTAAAAATCTAATAAGTAAGATGTTTTGTAACGAGCTATAGTACACTGTGATGTATCGTGATCAGATTTGATTTTGGTTGCACAGCCCTGACGTACAGTACATAACTCTGTTTATAATGTGTCATCATGTACAGTAGATCACCTCTCTCTGGATGCTGCTGCGGCTTTAAAATGACAAATATGTTTTATCACTTGTGTCGTTTGTGACCTTTAAATGTAAATATATGCTGCTGTTGAACAGTTACTCGTCCTGATGCTGCTCCGTTCATCTATAGTCTGTAAAATAAATTTAAAAACTGCATTAACTTCCTCCCTGCTGCTGGAATAGTTTAATGGCTTTGACTTCTTGGCAGATTTGGGGCGGCCGTGTCGTTCTGCACATATAATCAAGGCCGTCCGGCATCTGTGTCGCGGATCCTCGGAGCGGTCCGCTGGGGGGGAGCGGCCGGCTCCCTGAGAGGAAAAGCCTCCATGAATACCAATTTAGCCCGATGGATTTAGCAGCTTTGACGAGTGCGTCACAGAGGAATTGACTCGAATATTCCTGCTTTCCATATTAATCACGTGCAGGAGGAGGTGGGAGCTGTTCAGCAGAGGGTGAGTGAGTGTGTGTATGTGTGTGTGTGTTAAACAGCTTGTGCTGCAGCTCTGTTGCATTAATGAGTCCGTCTCTTCAGTAGGGTTAGTTAACGCCTTCACTGACTGAAGCTCTGTAAAGATTTATTTTATGAACTCCTGCAGACTGTTTGGTGAACGTTTATCGTGAATGTGAGCTGATTTATCGACACACACTCTCTAAGAGTTTATTTTTGGCTGAGATGTTGAGGCTGGTCATAATTTTTAAGTTTTAACACCTAAAATAGCAACAGCCTCTTATTATTTAAGCCCACTAAAATCTGAGACCCCGCCCTCCATTGAGACCCCGCCCACGCAGCCTGTGCAGGTTTACCTGACGTTGTCTTCGGGCTCCGGCTCGCTGTCGCTGTCCTCGGCTTTCCTCTTCAACCCGCGGCTGTCCGAGCTGTCGCTGGGCCCTGCAGATGACTGAGCGGGGCGACAAAACACAAAATTAAAAACTCATACGTGGGTGTCGTTTAGCTCAGTTGGTAGAGCAACCGCCCCGTGTACAAAGGCTCAGTCCTTGCCGCGGCGGCCCAGGGTTCGAATCCGACCTGTGGCTTTTTCCCGCATGTCATTCCCCATCTCTCTCTCACTCTCCCCACATTCCTGTCACGCTTCAGCTGTCTCTGTCAAATAAAGCTCAAAAAGGCCAAAAAAAAAAAAAAAAACGTGTGAAAAACGTCACGTCCTATGAATCCTAACTTTCTTCTAGCGTGTTTGACAGAAGGTGAAAGTCGACTAAGCGCCACCTGATCAGTAACAAGACAAAGAAAAGGAGTAAAGCTTCACAAACGAGGAGAAGGATCATCAAAACAATCTGCCGACTGATGAATAAACTAATAAGTTCATTTTCTATTTATGCGATTTTCCTTTTAAAAACAAACCTAAAGAGGAAATATTTAATTAACAATATCTTAAATGAAATCCAGATTTTAAGGTAAAATATAAGTGTGTTTTGTTTGTTATAGCATCAATTAAAAACGTGTTTTCACGTGTTGTATCCATCATAAAAACAATCTTTATACTGATGACGAGACGTGTGCTGCTGTATGATTTATATTTATGGATGTTTTTGTACGTTTGAAGGAAGCTCGTGGCAAGAAGAAGAGGAAGGAAGAAAAAAAAAAAGCTACCATTGCTACTTAGCCTTCGTCTTCTCTGAGGCTTTTGTGCTCTTTTTCATTCATGTGCTAATGTATGGACGCCTATTGTCGCTCTATAGATTTAACAGCGCAGGCGGGAAGGCAGGCAGGAAATTTTACAGCCGACAGATGTGTTAAACAGAAACATGACCGTGAACCAAAAACAGCGCTCGCATTCAGACGCTGCAGAAAAAGATGAGACGGTTTCAAAGCGACTGACTGAATAAAAGTCTGACACGTTTGCAAGGACGCCGATCAGAAGAACGTTCAGCTGAGGGAGTTCAACGGTTCTGATAGAAACATATCAATCAGGGACTTCTACATCACCGCTGGTCGATAATAAAGATTCTCTCTATTTTTAATGATGTACATCCAGCAGAATTACACGACGTTCTGCTGGCAGCTGCCGAGTGGCACTTCAAAAGTCCAGAGTGGATCGAGCCAACTGTGTGTCCATACCAACATGCAGCCCCTTCACACGGAGACAAACACTCCAGAGGAAAGAAAAGCACAAGACAGACGGCTGATTCGTCTCCAAGAGAATGTCAAACTAGTGAAAACACGCTACAAACACAAACACACAAATGCATAACGGACCAGAACCAGACGACTGTTCTCATGTTGGAATAAAGGTTACAAATAAATCCTTTGCTATTAAAGAGGAGGATTATATTCAAGGACGGTTCACCAAATTTGATATGTTAGGACAGGAGGTCTGATTCCAGCGGACTCACTTTTATCTTTTTAGTTTCTTGTTTATCATCTTATTATCAGACATCAGATGTTTGTCTCCGTCTCCATAGAGCTCGGTGTAAACACTCAGGACAATGATGGACGGGGCGTGAAACACTGATGGCATTTTTGTAACTTTTGGGGGTTAAAAAGTGTTTTTAAAAGTGGTTTCATCATCTTTAGTTTAATATTTCTTTACAGATGAGTTCAGGACAAAGATACGCCGTATGTGACGTCATGTTTTCACGTGTCCACTTCAAGAACTTACGTTTCCTCCATTCCTCATCGTGGCCTTCAGAGACTGAGCAGCATCCTGCAGAGAAAGAGAGAAAAAAAAAAAAACACTTCATGGCTGCACTCGAGTCAGAAAAATGATTCATCGCCATGTTACGCTACAAAATGTCCTCCACTTCCTGACGGGATCTGGAGATGAGCAACATGAAAACCACTTCACTGAAACATCAGAATATCTAATCTGACAGCAGCTTCACAAACGACATCCAAGCTGTGCTTTAAAATTCTACAGGCTGTGGGATTCAAGCACTTTCAAGGTACCTAAAGCAGACATTTCCAGACTCTTGAAGCCTTTATCACCACATTTAAATTATTACATTGAACACAGAGAGAACTTATTTACACCCACAGTCGAGTTGCAAGAGAATGTGAGATAGTTTTATTTCAAATATTAAAAGATTTTTGGTCGTTTGAATTCACTTACACCCCTTAAAAAATGTTCCAAACTTTGAAGACTTTGTATGAACTGTGTATTATATTTCAGGATTTTAATGTTTTATCTTTAGTTAGTTGGATCACGACCGAGAAGGTTTCAGGTCGACTCCCGAACATGAATGAAGTATCAAATACATTCAGTCCATCCAGCAGCCGTACCTTGTTGTGTTGCTCCCTGGACTGCATCCTCATGTCGTAGGCCTGGTGCCTAGCGTTCTGGACGGCCTCCGGTCGGTCTCTTCTCCCCAGAGCCTGAGGGGCAAACTGACCCGTGGTCAGGTAGGCTGGACCTCGCTGCTCCGCCTGCTATAACACAGAAGGAAAAAAAAAAAGAATCAGGACCTGTGAATTACTGACTAACTATTAGATCGAGATAACAGTTGTAACGGTTGTCTCAGTCGGTGGTAAGATTTAGAAGCTGGTGGAGAAAACAAACACACACAGCAGACAGGATCATCCTCCTCCTTTACTCACCTTCGCCCTCTTTCGTTTTTCTTTCATTCTTCTCTTAAAACCTTCCTAAAAGACACAAAATGTGATAGAGAATTAATAAACAAGATATTAAATACAAACTGCTACACAGGCACATCTCAAGTGACCCTTCCTAAGCTCTGCTGATCGTTGTGACAAACGGCAGAAATCTTACGTCGTCTTCTTTGCGTTTCTTGAAGATGTTGTCTTCGGCCACGCCGACGGCCTGCATGATCAGCTCCACCCGCTCCAGGTTGACGTAGCCATTCTCCGTCAGATAACCCTGAAAGGCAGACACAGGCCCGGTTATGTCACAGTACCGCACAGTCACAGCCGTCATGCTGAACGCTAAAAATGCAAGACGATACTCACTCCAGTCTTGTGCACGACGTCTTTGTAGATGTTGACCAGTCGATCTATGGCTCCCTCTCTGTGAGAAACAGCAGCAGAGAATAATTAAAGACGAGTCAATCAGCGTTCATTTAAATTAGAATCAAACACTGATTTATCTTTGACAGCAGCAGGAAACTTGGCTGCCCCGTCAGCTGCTCTGGCAGGTAACCAACCAACATTAGACAAATAAAGAGTCGTAGAACAGAACAACAGAAGTCTGATCGCTGTTGGAGGTCAAAGTGAAGTGACAGCACGATTACGATCTCTGTGAATAATGAGGCTGTCTTCAACACCTGCGCTGAAGCAACACGACACAACGTCCTGCAATTAACCCCGTTTGTGTGAAGCTTAAAGAAATCAAAGAAAGTCTGGCTCACTTCTGGAATAATTAGTCTGCATGAAGCATAAATAAATCCTCTATATATGAAGAGTTGTCCCACACGTACAATCACTTCCACTTCTTCTAATATTTCAACCAGCTTTCAGCTGAAGTCCTGCAGCTCACCTGATTTCTAAGGACGGCAGATGTGGAAGGAAATCATTTCCAACAAAGAAACACATGAAGACCCAGTCGTCTATGCTCCTCTCAAAGTCGAAGGGAAACGGCAGGCTGGCCATGGTCAGCTCTCTGGCGAGGTACTGAAAACATGGAAGCAAAGCAGAATTTAACGAAGGTCACCTGGTTTTAATTTGCTCAGTTCAATACCAACATCCAAAAAAATAGATTTAAAGACTGACAGCAGTGACAAATGGAAACTGACCTCCCGCAGCACGCAGAGTCTGATAAATATGAACTCCTGTTCAGACGCTGGCATCGAGTCTGCAAACTCATCATGCTGAAAGAGAAGAAATAAATGTGACAATCTGCTGATGCTTCACCAGCCGTGTGCAGATTATATTATGATGATCAGTCTGACAGGAAACAGCCGGCGCTCACCTGTCCCTGCTTCTCTCTGGCGACGCCCTGACAGTCTTTGATTTCGTGACCGTTCTGTCCGCAGAGGGCGCACGGGCGGGGTTTGTTGGGTTTGAACTCCTCTCTGATGATGGTGAAGTTCGGCTCGTGGGTGGCCAGGCCGAGCATGATGAGGTCAGCTGATCATCAGACGCCACACAAAGAAAGAAAAAGTGATTTTTAATTCATGTCGTCACAAACAGCAACACAGCTGATAGTTTATTAATTATTTAACATTTATTTTGTTGCACTCGTTCGTCATTTGAAGGCTTACCGTCAGCTCCACACAGGCAGTGGTGTGTGTTCGGGTCGTGGTTGGGTTGAGCTGCCAAAGAAATCACAACGTGAGTCAATAAAATGTCTGACTGTGTGTGTGTGTGTGTGTGTGTGTGTGTGTGTGTGTGTGTAGAAGTTTCATCTCGATCCGTATATTTCTGACCCACAGATCAAAGTGTCGACATGATATTCAACAACACTTTCATCTCTCTGCGTTTATCAGTCTGTCGAATCTGATTGAATTCTGCCTGCAGATGATGTGATTTGTCTGTGTGTGTGTGTGTGTGTATGTGCGATCTTTAGATGTTTAGTCTTGTCTGTTGTAAAGTTCTGACTGTGGTTTCATGTGTTAGTTTCTGCTGTATCCTGTACGACACTTATTACATCATGTACTGCAGCACGTGTGCATCAGTTGTTAAAGTCTCTCGGCGTACCTCTCTGCCTCCTGATGAAGTCCATGATCTTGTGTTCACCCTCACCCGGCACGCTGGCATCAGACAGGAAGACCTGCAGAACAAAGTGAAGGTTAAAGGTCAGTGATGATGATGATGATGAATGTCCGTATAAACTCAAACAACAAAAAGGAAAAAAGAACAATGAATAAATCTGCATTTTATTTTTGTGTTTTATGTACAAAAAGAAACTTCTGGCTGAATTTGAAGCATTAATGTGTCACGTACTACGACATTTCTCCATCCGGGATCATTGCTGAGTCTGTCTGCGACGTAGTATCGAAGACACTGAGCCAGGTTGTCCATAAACTCTGTTCCCTGCAGACACACAAAAAAATGACAAGTTAATATTCGTACACTTTATTTAAACTTGAAAGAAACAGGCACATCATTAAAAAAAGACTAACGAGTAACAAATGTTAACAAAGAAAAATAAAGCTCACTTACTGGAGTGATGCAGTTGCTGTCAAACCTCTCTTTAATCTCCTCAGGTGGAAGATAACCGCCTGCAGAGGAAGACAGAAAAATAAAACATGACACGATCAAACAAACACGCAGAGAAACTCAATCATGGACGATTCATTCACTCACCCTGAAGGAGTTTCTAATTAATTCAGGACTTTCCACCAATTTCAGCTGTTTTAATGAGTGTTTTGTTGAGAGGTAGGGTTGCAAAGGGAAACTTGCCATGGGAGGTTAAGCTGGGAAATTTTTGGAAACATTCCAAATTGTTGAGTGTCAATTGGAATTGTGTAACTCTGTCTCAAGTTTTACACAAACGTCCTCAAAGAACACAAACATAATTTTCTCGATCTGAGCTCAGAGAAATCACCGTCCTGTCGTGTAACGTTCACTGTTACACACTGTGTAATGTGAAGCACACAAAAGTCGACACACACTCTCTGTACATGCTATCCAACAGTCTGGATTTACAAATCTCTCTCACACACACACACACACACACACACACACACACACACACACACACACACACACACACACACACACACCTCTCTGGATGACCTCCTCCCTCATGCGATTCTTCTCCTCCACCAGCTCCACTCCTTCTTTGGAGGCACGAAACCGTCGAGAGCGCTGCTGGTTCATTTTGGCCCGAGGAGCCTGTCACAGATAAAAACAGCAGCAGCTGATTACAGGTCAGTCATCAAAACCATCTTACTGTCTATATTAACACAGACAACATCTGATTACTCTGAACAGGAAAGATGAATGAATGAGGATGCTATCAGGGAATTAGCAACGAGCTAGACACTGTGGTCAAACGACACAGCAGACATTTATGATTTAATGTTACAAATATAGATATTTGAATGAGCTCCTCCATGCTCTGCTCTGCTCTGGCTTCAGGTTTCTGTCGCTGAAAGTCGCTCACCACTCCGTCGATGGCCATGTAGAGAACTCTCCTGGGTCGCACGATGTTGAACAGGCGGTCGATGTACTCAAAAATGGCAACCATCATCTCATCTTCGTTTTTAGGAGCGGGTCTGTGGACGGCAGAGTTCAGAGTGTGACGTGTGCAGAGGGTAGATCTCTTATTTATGATGTACTTATATACGTGGACGCATCAGACCAGACCTCACTGAAAAGCTCTTGTAGAATATGAATTAATACATTTCATCCTGGTCTGCCTGCAACCACTTTAACATAATTTAATCTGTGGATTATTTTTCAGATTTATCAAGTCATCTGCAGCCTTTTCACACACAGCTCTCAGCAGATTACTGGAGAAACTTTCACTATTCACATAAGTGTGCCTTCACACACACACACACACCATGGAAATACTGAGATAGACGAGGCAAGGACAGTCCAGCAGAAGTCGTACACTGCAGCATCTCTACCTGCCTACCAACCCTCCAATCAGACTGAGCGGACCTCGACTATGAATTAAATTGTCCAGTTTCCAGATATTCTCAGATCAGACACGTCACAGATCAGCAGAGCCCTGTGATTGGTTTGCTCGAGCCGCATGAAAGCCTCCTTCATCAGACTGATGCAAACTTTTACATGCTTGTCTTGAGGTTCTCCCTGCTCCCATTCATACATGACCCCATGAAGACAGGGTTCCCTGAACACGCAACTAAATGTCAGAAGATGCTGTAGGAGGTCCAATGTGACGTCTTCAGTCTGCTCGCTTTGTCCAAAACATTCAGATCATATTAAGCAAATCAGCACAACAGTAACATTATTGTGAATATAACACAAGAGAACGTCATCGTGACCCTTCAAGATCAGATTTTATTGAGTCAGGTGCCCATTTGAGCCAATAAAAAGGGAGTGCATTTAGATTTTTTGCGTCAAACCAAACTTCAACATCAACAGAGACTTAAAAGTTATGACTAAAATAATAAATAACAAACACTTAAAGGTCCATAGTGCACAGAGGGAGGGGGGGGGGGGGGTCCTACTTGTCTTCTGGATGTGTACACGGGTGGATGATCCCGTTCATGTCCAGGTACAAGTTGTCGAACTCCACCTCGTTGGGGTTCGGCTTGGTTGTGTCGACAGGAATACGGACTCCATTACACTCTTTACCCTGAGGAGACACACACACACACACAAATCAACACACACACTACGCACATGGTGTTTGCCAACAGAGCATGCGCACACGCTCCACTCCCCCCTTTAAATTCAATGTTTTTATCGGTTAATATTGAAGTTAGCTGGGCGGGAAACGTCTTAAATTAACATATATTCTTTAAAAATGGAGGTTTTAACAGCGTCGAGTCGGTCTTAATTGTTTGTCGGCGTCACGTCGTTTTTGTTTACAATCCCAGCAGCTCCTCAGATTCCCGCCTCTCACGCGCTGAACCGTTAAACACGTAAAAAAATACACAAACGGCGAGGCGTTAACGGTCCACAGCGAGCCGTTTTCCCGTTAACCGTGTTTCTTTTTGAATAGATTAACCGTTAAAAGGCTTCCCGCTGACGTTACGTTACGTCAGGCTAACCCGATGCTAGCCCGCTTACCTTCTCCTCCACACAGTGAACGATTATCGACGCATATTTTCGGCTGAGCCAGCGGAAAAACGCCGGGACTCCCATCTCCGGTGAGCTGTCGTTTCTCTGGCAGCTTATAAAAAAATATATGAACTCGTAGGAAACCGTTAAAATGAGCTGAATTTAAAACACGAAACTTGTTGCGGCTGTGAGTCCAACACGGTCGGCTACATGCTGCTGGCCATGACCGTTTGTGTTCGGACTTTTTCCGGTTCATGTCGACTTTTTCCGGAGCACTTCGGAAGGCTGCACGCGCGCGGAGGGCACACAGCGCCCACAGCGACCCTAATGGCCTTAAACGGTACTGCAGGCAGGTGATATCAAAACATCTGATTATTAATATAAAATTATATTAAATTAATTCTGTCTCACTGTTTTTAATACACTCATTAATTAAAGTACTGTCATCTTAATTTATTTATTACTTTTATATACTAATTGAATTCATTTAGCTCTTTGAAATTGTCCCTGCACTTGAAGAAGAAGAGATACTTTTATTAATCCCTCCAGGGGAAATTCTTTTTTCACTCAGTTTTACATGCATTTTAACCTGAAATACACACACACACGTTTATGTACACATGGTTCACATGCAAGTGTGGGGAGAGAGATGGTGGCGTGATGGGCGGCCACCCAGCGCAGCGCCCTGCGAGCAGTTTGGGGGGGGTTTGGTGCCTTGCCGTGCTCAAGGGCACCTTGGCGGTTCCCAAGAGGTGAGCTGGCACCTCTGCAGCTACCAGTCCACCACCATACTTTGTTCCATACTGGACTTGAACCAGCCACCCTCTGGTTCTATCAGTTCCTATGGACTGAGCTACAGCCGCCCCTGCTGAATGCTTTATTTGTTAAAGCATCTCAGCTTGTACTAAATGAACAATATGAAACAGACCACTGATATTTCAACTATATAGAATGTTTGTATGAACTGCAAACATTTAAACCAAATGATTTTATAGCCAGTGATAAGCTACTTTAGTCAAACTAAACTAACTAAAAAATTAAATTAATTACTTTGTTCCCGTTCCTGTGAGAACTGCTTTTTCTTCCTGACATGAAAGACAATGAGTATGTTTATGTACATATTTTGTCTTATATGTCTTATCCTGGTTATTAATATAACCTGGATTCAGATAAATCAAACAGACTGTTGTTTATGTCCTGTGTGAAACCCACGGTGAACATGGACTTTTAAAACGTTTTTAAATGTCCGTACCGTACACAAACTTACGTCAGGTCTGTAATGTAACTTATGAGTTTTTCCTAAAGCTTAAACAAACAGAAGTTTCACACAGGTGACAGGAAATTAGCTTTGAGACCAAAACTGTTTTTTGTACCAGGCTGTAAACATGTTTATTTCTGCTGTGAAGTTGGACATTTTAACATGGGGACTTATGGAGACTGACTCACTTCTGGAGCCAGCCTCCAGTGGACGTTAGAGGAACTGCACCTCCTGTGGTGGCTTCATTTTACAGCCATTGAGGTTGCCGCTTGGAAAAAAAGGAAATAAGGAAAATAAAGAATGACAAATAATCATTTTATTTAAATTATCTTTTAAATTTGAAATAAAAACAAGTTCTTAATAAAAATGATAATCGGGAAAGAGATTTGGACGTCGTCCTGAACACTAAACATCAGCAGGTGTGTGCAGCTCGGTGTTCCCTGTAATTGTATCGTGGTTGAATCTCCATCATCCACAGTCTGATGTTACATAATGTTCCTTTAATGGGGACTCTCTGAACAGATGCCCTCTCGCTTCCCAACCCTGCAGCACCACATTTAAGGTGAATTAGATGTTTTCCCCCCTCTTCATCTCTCTGGTTCATGCAGGGAGGGAGGGAGGACCATTAGCCTCCCCTCTTCACGCAGGGCGGGTCTGACATCAACACTGCAGTATTATTACTGCAAAGAGCTGCTGATGGAAAACACTTGGCCTGCTCCGACGGGCCATTTCCATAAACATTTACGCTGCAGGCACAGGTAATAGGATGAAGCCATCGTTTCAGTGTTTGTGGAGAGAAACAGAGAAAATCTGATGCAAATTCCAGATGTGAGCTCCAACATAATAAAAAAACCTCCCACTCAGACAGAGACAGCTCAGGAATGTGAACACATTGTGACAGCTGCAGACGATGCATTCAGTGAACCCATGTGGAGAAACATCACGCTGATTTGAGGCTCATTTACATACAGACCTTATTAAGAACTGGAAGATTCAATTGACTCGACAAACTCACACTGAAGTTTCAATTTTAATATTTCAGGACTGTTTGATTCAAACATTTTTCTGTCTTCAAACAGGAATAAACCACAACATGCACGTTGATGTTCACAGTTTGTACAGGAGCTGATTTTTTCCTCCAACATGCAGATGACTTAAAGAGGGAGAGCGCCCTCACCTGGTGGGTCACTACCCTTACAACCAATATGAAACCACCCAGCAGCTTTTAGCCTGTGTGTGTATGTGTGTGTCTCAAAACCAGATTATCCATCCACCCATTGCAGGGGGCTGGAGCCAATCTGTGCACGAGGCGGAGTACATCCAGGTCATCACACATGGAGACAAAGTTAACCTGCATGTCCTTGGACTGTGGGAGGAAGCTGGAGAACAAGCAAACTCCACACAGGCTGGGGGGATTTGAACCAGGAACCTTCTTCATGCTGCCTCAAAACCAGATTATTTCCAATCTAAATAGATGTAATGCCTTAATTTAAACTGTCTGTCACTGAGAGAGACCTGTGCACAACAATCAAACATATCTGACAAAGTGTGACACTTCTTTATCGTTCTTTCAGGGAAATTTGTTGCCACAGTCGTTGCACATAGATACATAAATACATGACATACAATACAACATAACTCACAAAGCAGGCCAGGGCTCTGTATCTGTGTGATGTGAGCAGTGTGAGGAATGGGTGGAGGTGGAGGTGGAGGCTGTGTGCTCTGCGTGTGATGGCTGTACTGCTGAGGTGTGACAGGTTGGGGGTGTGGAGACTGATGATTTAGCAGTCAGTGGTGTGTGTATGTTCGCTCCGTGACTACACCTCCACCCGTGCACCGTGTGTCCCTGCTGCTCTCCTGTTGGTGCTGAATGGACGAGTGATCAGCTACGACCTGGGCCGGTGTGCTCTGCCCTGTAAACCTGCAGACGCTCTCTGACTCTCTTTTATCCTACAAACTGCTGACAACATCATTCACAACATTTCTCCCAAATTCCAAATTAAAAAATCGACATTTAGAGCATTTATTTGCAGAAAACAACAAAAAAGATGCGTTTGTGTTTTCAGACCAGAGTTCATAATCACGTTTAAACAAAACAACACTGATGTTTTAACTTGGGAAGAGATCACAAATCAATATTTGGTTTTTAATCACAGCTTTCATGCGTCTTGGCATGCTCTCCATCAGTCTTTCACGTTGCTGTTGGGTGACGTGAAAATTCAAGCAGCTCAGCTTCGTCTGATGACTCGTGATCATCCATCTTCCTCTTGATCACATTCCAGAGGTTTCCAAAGGGGTTCAGGTCTGGAGATCGGGCATGACGGGGTCTTGATCTGGTGGTCCTTCATCCACACCTTGATTGACCTGGCTGTGCGGCATGGAGCATTGTCCTGCTGGAAAAAAACAATGCTCAGAGTTGGGGAACATTGTCCTTCAACATCCTGATTTAAGAAAAATGTACATAAAATATGTTTATGTCTTACTGCTTATGACTGAGTATGTTTGGGGTCATAAAGGACCCAAAGAGAGAAAAAAATCTAATCACATGATTCAAAGTCAGTATGATTTATAATCGTTTATATTATCCGTCAGAAATTAAATTAATCTGTCTTTATTGTTTTTAATCTGTCTTTATTGTTTTTAATCTGTCTTTATGCTCTAACGGATGTAAAACGTGTCAGCAAACACAGACAGTGATAATTCCTCATGTCAGACATTAAAAACTTTTTAAAGGATTCATTTTGCAGCACGATGCTGCAGCAGCTCTCCGTTAAGTATTCAAACAACAGTTTAGATTCTCATTTCATCTTCACAGACTCAGGAGTTGATTTGTTTCACCCTTTAATGCTCACACACCCGGAGCTTTCTGCACAGGGAGCATTTCACACACACACGAGAGATATGAATCATCTCATTAATAACAGAAGTTGAATGAAAGAGCTCGTCGAGGTAAAAAAAAGGATCTCTTTTTCCGTCCAGTTTGGTGCTAACAAAGACGGCGGCTAAATGCGTTAGCGCTCCTTCGTCCTCGCGCCTTTGATCAGCTGTTCCCTTCAGCCCGCACATGAAAAGCTCAGCAGGAAGTCACATGGTTTAATACGGCAATTTGTGTCTCCGGGGTTGTGATGTGTCCTCGGCGGCTCGCAGAATGTCTTCACATCTGAGCTCTCTTTGAGTTGGTTTCCACCCATTGTGCCGCACGAATAAAGACCCGCCGGGTTTCCATTTTTCATCCCTCCAGTGAAACACACACACACACACACACACACACTGAAACTCTTTCTGTCGCCTGTTTAGCTGAATTTTACAGAACGCTGTGATGTTTCTTTTAAAGGCGTCATGGAGGGGATCATTTTATTTTTGTTTGTTTGGATCGTCAGGCGTGGAAAAACTTTGGATCTTTAATGATCTAATTAAAGGTCAAGTCTGTCAGATTCAGAGGGCGCTATTTACAGAATATAACAACTCTATCATAACTCTGTTTTCATTTGTGCTTAATCACCTGAGAATCATTATGTTTTTGTTACAGACGCTGTGGGTCCTCTTTCCCGGAGTCCGCCATGTTGATCCGCCATGTTTCTACAGTAGCCTTGAAAGGACAAACTAAACACTGACTCTAGATAGAACTGTTTGCGTTTTTTGTACGTTTCACAACTGCTGTAGTTTCTCCTAAACAGCAGGAAGAAGTATAAACCGATGTCGCTATCTTGGATTTTTGGAGCCAGCACTGACCCCGACCCGAGAGGTCAGGGGTCAGTTTGACTCCAACAGAAACTAAAATCTGTTGGTGAAAACATTTGAAGAGAGAAATAGTCGATGCAGGAACAAAATCTGGATTCAGATTTGATCAGCACTGCCTGAGTTTGACAGTTTGATCTGAGTTTGGTGAGCCCGCTGGGTTGCAGAGTCCGAGGTTGAACTGGCGCAGATCAATGGTTCGATAGCAAAAGTGAATGTACGAAGATTGTCAGGCAGGGTCAGTTCAAAATGAGGTGAGGCTGTCCAAACACGCAAACAAATCCATAACGGAGCAAGCAGCGTTCAAGAAACCAAGATAGATAATCCAAAGAACAAAACACGAGAATGACTGCAATGTTTGAACATAGAAAGATGAAAGCCAAAGAAGACGCAGACTGAATGCAAGTGAAGAATAACAAGACACAAAGACATGAATACACAAGAAACGAAGGATGAAAACTAATTTTTACGGTAGTATTCTGTTTTTTTTATTAATTATTCTCATAAGTAAGAATAAAACGAGGTTAAGAAGACAACATGAGCACACAGCGATAAGAACACAAGAACACTGAGCTAAGTTACGTCTGTTAGTGTCTGCAACACTTTAAGACGGCAGCAGTGTGAAATGTTTGTTCGTTTAATGAAGCAGTGAGATGATTTGAGAAAGATCGGCCGTGTGCTGCAGACGAGAGCTCCCATTTAAAAAATGTGTGGTGAACTTCCATTAACAATAATTGAGTCCCACTCCAGTGAGATGCTATGGTGGGGAGGAGGAGGGTGGGGGTCTGTGTTGTTATTAAAATGCCTTCTCCTCTAATGTGCAGGTAAGGACCCCTTCACTGTCGCCGCTCGCCGCTCGCCGCCGGGCCCGCCGCCAGGACCGTCTCTCGCTTTTAAGTGAGCGGCTTCATTGAGACAAATTTAGCTCAATTAAACCGCTTTACCTCTGCCAAGAGTGTTTCAGAGCGTCAGTGCTGCAGAGCCTTTTCAATTAGCCACCGCGAGCAGATTCAACACTGATCCTGATACTGTGCAGAGAAAAACCTCCTGATGCTGCTGCTCTGTCAACATAACCTCAAAATATCCATAATGGAGATCAAGGACAGTTTATAACACGAGTAAACAAACAGGCGGATGAATGAGTAAAATGATATATAAATAAATAAATGAGGAAATGAAAAAAAAAACAGTCAAATGACTGTAATCAGGGACTGCCAAACAAAAAAATGAAAAATAAAGTGAAATATCATAATTCAAATATATGTTAGTGTCAAAAACTACAGATTTACTAAAACTTTCAGTCAAGATTTTACAGTGCAACGTCGTTATTTTACAGATTTTACCTGAATTATTACGATCAAACACCGTTTGAACTTTAACAGCCAAACTCAAAATAAATGTACTCAGAATTCAGGGAAGACAGAGATCGACAGAATGTACACAAAGTAAATTAAAGAGAAAACAATAAATATATAAATATATAAGTAAAAAACAAAACAAATGATGAAAAAAAGGCAGGAATATATCTGACTCAGCTGTCTGCGGGTCAAAAAGAACGTATGTAATGTTTACGCACAAACACACGACATAAACATGTATTTAATGAGACATATTTAATTACAGATTTACAGTCATCCTCATCGTGAGAGGACTCCGTTATCAGGATAACAACTGAATATTATATTATTATATTATTATTTATTATAATTAACTGAAGCTCTGTGGTCACCCTGTGCGTGTGAAGACCTCTGACCTTTCAGCTGAGATATTCAGAACTCGGTGTTCTCTTGGTGGTACTGGTGGAATTTTCGACCACAACGTTCAACTTTATCTGGATATAAACAGTCATAACATTGATTTGATGATCCTCTCCCTGAACAGAGGGAAACCCTGTTCATCCACCACCTGTCCTCCGGCACCGCCCTCAGGCCCTACTTGACTTTTTGGTGATGGAGAAAAAGCTCCATGTTCAATGCTCATTGATCACAGAGATCCTCCTCCTCCTGCTGCTGCCATTGTTTCAGAGACTTCTTGTCTCGTGCTGCCCCCTGGTGGCTCCTGAAGCCGACACCACCTCTGGAGTAAAGACGCACTGAGATCAGATTCACCTCCGTCGAATCTGTAACTTTAGGTACTTTTAGGTTTAATTTCCTTTAATTATGGAGACTCATTTTAACTACAGGACTGCAAATTGTAATTAGGGATGAGTATCAAGTCAACTTTACATACAGAGAATTGAAATAACGATTCTCTCATATCCCTGCTGCAAACAGCAACATGAAATATAAAATATAAAATATATATAAGTTTAAAGAGATCTAGAAAGATATAAACAGTATAAAGACGGCAAATATAGAAAGATATTCACAGTGTCGATAGGAACAGTGTGAATGTATGAAAAATAATAGATGTGTACAGTGTAAACTGTTTAAATGGCACACAGCAGTAAAACCAGCATGTAGACTGTCAGTAATGAAATATCAATAATCTGCTGGACAAATGTTATGATGCTGTTAAGTCACATAAACAGCTGAAGATACTAAGATTAACAAAAATGCAACAGAAGAAACAATTTAACTTATTTCTGCAACAAAAGTCGTCATAAAAATCATTGTTATATCTTTTATTGATATTATTGATATCTGTAACAATAAAATCTTCATTATATTAAAAGTTTGTCTGCATCCAAAGATGCTCGACGTCCTCCTGGATCCACGTTCTTCTTCTTCCTCTCTTCGTCGTTTTACAGAATTGATTTATTCGTCCTGCAGATGCGACACGTGTCTCATGTCTGTCCTCTTCTGTTGCTCCTCCTGAAAGATCACGTCAGACTCATCGTCCAGCCTAAAGTACGTTCTCTATCTGATCTTCACGGAGCTGGTCACCTCCCGTCCATCACTGAACATCGCTCACCCTCCATCCCTCCCACAGCACATCACCCATCATATGTGACAAACATACTGAATGTATATTGTTATGGGCGTGCTCGTTGTTTAAAGGTTCATCGTGCCCCTCGAGACAAATATTTACCATCGAGGCGAATAGACCTGACTTGACTCTGACTTTGGTGAAAGGACTCGTTCTTCCTCCACCTCTGAGGAGAAACTTTCTAACTTGTTGTTGTAAACTCGACTCGACTGTGTGGAAACCATTTGTGTGTGTTTACAGCCGGTCGGCGGTGACAAGCGGCAGCTCGGATGTTTTGATCTGTGTGTGTTATCCGCCCGGCCCTCCGCCTCATGCTGCGACATTCAAACAGAGCAGCGTGTCATTAGCCTGGGAGATCTTTGGCTGCCACATAAAAGCCGCCTGATCAGCGGTGGCGGCGGCTCCCGGGGGGGCGGTCGCTTGCATCCCAACGCTGGAGGACGTGCATAGGCCTGCGACCGCCACTGCCACCACCACAGCCACGGCTTCTCTTGTTTTACAGACAGGCTGTTTAGCAGCCGACTTACAAATGACCCGGGTTGGTCTCGTTTGAAGTGAGGAGATGAGGGGAGTCCCTGCGGCCCGCTCACACGGCTCATTACTCAGACGGACGGACAAAAAGGCGACAGGGAGGAGAAGTCACTAATGAGCAAAAGAGCAGATACTAAACGGAGGAATTACGAGCCTCCTCACCGGCTTTTTCTGCTCCTCGTCTGTCGCTCAGAGAAACTCAGAGATTCACCTGAGAGCCCGAAGAGACCTGAGGGACCTGTGAGGTCACGACGCTCCAACATAAGCAAGTTTTATAGATACAGAACGACCACGCTCGAAGGCGTGACAGAAATATTTGAGTTCAAAGCTCAAGTTTGAAGCTGAAAATATGCAGCACTGGCGATATCTAAATAATGGCAAAGACGTGGCTATCTTTAACGACACCCACCTGTCAATCAAAGCATCCACGCTCTTAATCCTGCATAACTTTAAGCCTTAATATAATTTGAACAGGTGAGTTGTATAAAAATTCACCCTCAGTACAGTTGTCATGAACGGGGAAATTAGCTATAGAGACCAAAACTGTTTTTTGTACCAGGCTGTAAACATGTTTATTTCTGCTGTGAAGTTGGACATTTTAACATGGGGACTTATGGAGACTGACTCACTTTGGCTTTGGCTTCACTTCACAGCCACGGAGGTTGCCGCTTGGCCCTCTCCTTAATCTGCTGTTGCAAAGGTGTTTGTGGAGTATTTTGGCATGCTAACCTCTAAATGCCACCAGGCACGGCTACGACGTGTTCCAGCTGCATCATGCTCTTTGGGGTTTGTTGGGTTTCAGAGCGCAAAGCTGCCGAAGAAAGACTAGAACCAACATCAGCAGCACCTATGCTAACCCGCCAGCCACTGGTGTTTTTCAAGCAGACAGTCACATCGTAACACGCCTGTAGATTGTGACGTAGCTGTCAGTACTTGTTCAAAGGAAACTGATTGGTCCGTAACCACTTGCTTGGATCTTGCGTGTTCTTGTGATTTCAGGATGTTGAGCTGTCTCGAAAGGTTAGCTGACACGGAGCCTTCTGCAAAAAAAAGGGCAGTATCGTCTGCAAAAAGGTTGAACTTGGCTCAACTTTTGCTGACAATGTACCAAGCTGACCAATGGCAACCAGTGGTAGACACTCCAGACTTCTGTCTTACAAATATTTGCTCTGTCTCATTTACTTCACAAGTTTTTATGTCCTGTTTCAGTGCGATCTCCAGCATTTATCTTTGTTTACGTGCTCGCCCAGCAAATAGAAAGTGTTTTAACACTTCAGCTCCGTGTTGGGGACGAGATAAAGGCCACGGACAACACTGAACACCAACACGTAAAGTATGTTGGTGCTGAGATCTAACGTTACAGTTTTTCTTTCAGTTCCAAAGAGATCATGCTAATCACTTAGTGTTTTCTGTCTTTTTCCACATCAGATATGAGTTAAAATCTCAGGAAAGATCTGAGTTACAGCATGAACACAAACTGCAAACACGTTGAGGTGTTGAACACTGCTAGAGGTTTGTTTTACAAGAGAATCTAACCTGTGTAACAACCGCTGGATTTCTATTAACAGCTGCTTGAATTTCAAAGAGATTTATCACCGGTCATATTCAGATTTTAGATTATTCAGAACAACTTTTAATGTTCGTCCGTGTCAGACCAGTGTGAACACAGCCGGTCTTGAACACTACAGATGTGCAGAGATTAAAGTCGACTCTTTGTCGAGGAAGAGTCTCAGTGAAAATGTAATTGGTGGCTCGCAGCAGGACGCCGGCTGCTGTGAAACAAACCAACAGTAACTTGTTATTCACAGACGTTTCAAACGTCATCGCAGGACAAACGGCAGCGTGGATGTTTAATCATCTCTGCAGCATGAAGATGCCATTTAAAGAAAGACAAACAGCATCTTTAGATCACAGGCTGCATTTCAGATCCAGAACATCCGCTTTGGGCTGCTTCGCCTTTCAATTTGTCAGAACGGAGCTGCTTTAGATGGAGGCGGGGTGGGATGGTGGTGGTGGTGGTGGTGGGGTCGGGGCAGACCACCAACGCTTTTTTTCGGCCACCATGCTGCGTCGACACAGCAAAACAAAAGCACAAAGCTGCAGCGGGGACGCTTTGTTGCTCGGCTTTAATGTGGCGGCAGGCCGGCTGCCCGCTGACGTGCGGCCTCGTCCTGCTGGAGGCAACACAAACTCTGCAGACAGACGTCTGCATCCTTTTTACATTTTATATTATCATTAGCAACAAATCACGTCCTGCTGGGTATTTATCAAAGCATCCCTTCAGTTATCGGTTAGAAGTCAGCCGAGGAAACTTTATTTCTTTATTATTATCATCATTATTATTTTGTCAAAGTTGCTTTAATAAGTTCATTTCTATCAAACCTGTTTTTATGCACATTTGTGAACTAAAATAATCTGAGTAGAAATGTGGAAAATTCATGAAAAAAGATATATGGAAAGATTAAAAAATAAAAAATATAAAAATTGACAGACAAAGGGCAAAGCAAACAGACTTACACATGAAGCATGTAACGAGGAGGCTGTAATCTGCATCACGTTCATCTATAATACAAACAGAAATATATAAATATATACATTCAGTTTAACACGTTGTTTTCCATCATTTGAGGTTTGAATTAAGTTTTTTTTAATTACATCGTCTTGTTGTGATCAAATCGCTACAAATGTGTGTTACAGTTTGTACGGGGACTTCAGATAGATAGATAAGAGACACAGTAAACTTACATTAAAATTAACCTATAAGATCAATTTTAATTCAATTTAACCTCTTCCACTCGAGGCCTATTTTTCCCGCCGCTTGTCCGAAATGACTTATAGTATATCTTCACAACTCCAAGGGCTGGATGTATAAACCTGGTCTCTAAAGAAAGCTAAGACACGTGAGATTACTACAGAAATGTCAGAATCAAAATATGTGTTACAGTGTCAGAGTAAATTCACCTGAACACTGTAGAAACTTTTACATTTTTATATATTTTTTTATATTTTCTAAAGAAAAACACATTAATTAAAGTGAAAACCACCTTTAAACAGAATAGTAGCTTGATTCATCTAGGAATTAATAAAGTAATATCTGATGAGTAACTAAAAAAGTAAAAACATTTTTCAAATCATTTTGGAAGTTTTTTTCTACTCTTTAGTTGCTAGCTCGCCGAGTTTTGACATTAGCAGAAGCACTTACTGTGAGCGGATGTGCGCTGGTTTCGAGTTTTTCGTTTGATCGTCTGTACTGCACACATCTCACACTCTCGGGGTTAAAAACCTGTTTTTACTACAGAAAAAAAAAATAGAAATAAAAGTTTTTTATAGAATTAAGAAATAGAGATAAAACCTAATATACAATTAAATTAGGCTGTTAAAAAAATGTATGAAAGTTCAACAACTGAGAATGAGGTTATCAAATGTCTATTGTCCTTTGAGTCCTCCGTAACATTTGAGGCATTCCGTAGAGGTGAATGTAGTCTGCACTGTGATTCATGTTTCATGTAGCACTACAGTGAAAAAATGTGAGAATGTAACTCAGGAATGCTTTTCAGACGATTTCGGAGCTTTTAAATCAGAAAGTTTTTAAAGGTGAAGAAGTTGTGCTTTAGTTCAAGTCCACAAAATTTATTTTATTTATTTTTAAATGCCTCTTCAGAGTTCAGACCTCATGAATGTGACGTGGACGGGACGCCAACATCCAAACTAGATCTTTGTGAACGTCTCATAACTTCAGTTTCTTGCAGCTGTGCGGCACAAAAAAACTACAAAAATGAGAACCTGTGAGGAGGACCTGGAGAAAGAAGTGTGTTTATTGGGGACTATTTTCAGCGGTGGATGAATCCACATTGTGGCGCTCTAATATTTGGTGTGTGTTCACGGTAATGAATGAGTCAGCCGGCCTGAGGTCTAATTAAACTCCATGAACTGGATTCCATCAAAAGGTTGTCACCACTCCCCTCTCTCCGCCTCCCTCCGACCTGCCCGCCCGCCCGCCACACGGCGACGGAGGCCTTCCTTTCTTCGCGGCGGCGGCCGTGACCGAGCCGAGGTCACGGCTAATCCTTGAGGGGGGAGTTCTCGCTTTGTCTCGTCACAACCAGGGGTGTCAGAGGCTCTGAAAGGCCGCGGCTCAGTTTAACATCTATTAGCAGAGCGCTGCGACCCCCGCAGGGATGATCCTATTGGCTGCTGGAGCTCAGGACAAGTGTGTGTGTGTGTGTGTGTGTGTGTGTTTCGAAGCTGCATCAGTTTCCACAGTCTGACTCATTCTCAGCAGCGATGGTATCACATTTTACACGTGATCGTCACAGAGAAAATATTGATCAGTCCATGTGTAAAAAGCAACAAAGTCTGCAGGTTGTCCGAATGGTTACGTATACGTTATGCAGTCCTACGTAACTTTACTGATTGTGACTGTACTTATTTAAACCCAAACCGAACTGTGACTGTTTCATAATGTTAACATCGGTTATGACTTTTTCTTTTCTTACCCCCAAAAATTGTGCCGAGTTGCGTGTGCGTCGCGCTCGCCACAGCTATACGCAACCGTTCTAGTCACTGTTTCAAACCCCGCCGGCTCCGTCACAGCCCGGTTCAGAAACATCCTGCGCAAAACTGCGAAACAAATCAAATGCGTAGCATATTTCCACATGTAGAAGCATATTTAGAAGAACATAGACCAGGAAAATGACCAAATCTGAACAAGTACACGAAGTCTGGAGGATAAACGCTTCTGAAACGCTCCCGGTGGGTTTGAAGTCGATGCAGGACGGAACAAAACAACGTGACGGAGATGCACTAAAAGATTAAAACGCGTGGACGCGAAGCAGAACTTTCTTAAAGTTATATACACGACATTTACTGCTGCTAGATATCACGCTAGAGCTGCATTTCTGGCTTTGTAAGGGGCGCAGATGTGATAAAAAGCATTAAAAATCCCCTCACACATCATAATTACAGACATTTTTTGTTTTAGACTGCAGTGATTTGAGAGCTTGTGTATTTTTAAAGGGTGCTGTGACTGAAAAAACTGACTCCATTGACAAAAACAGTAATTTTACAGTGCGGTAGCTTCATTCAAACTCAACAGAAACAAAATAAAACTCATCAAAGTTGTCTTTTCAATCTCAGGTTTATTTGAAATAAACTTTTAATTCACCATATGTCATTCATCTTTGCTCTATGAGCGAGGTTGAACCACGAGCTCAGGGTAGCCCGTCTGTTTGTCCATCTCTCTGGTGAACTTCAGGTCGACCGCCTCGCCGATGACCACCTCGGCTGTGGTGAACACCTCCAGACCTCCCAGCACGTGACCTCCGATCGTCTTACCCTCGAAGTCCGACAGGCTGATGTGGACGTGGGCGTCCGGGTTCAGCGTGCCGACCAGGGAGACGATCTCGAACCTCCCGTTGAGGTGGATCACCTGAGGGAACATGGATGACGACACCGTGAAACCACGTGGATCTTTAATTTTACAGAAGGTGACTCTCGGGCCTTCACGCTGTTCAAAAGTACCTCATTTGTGTTTGTTGCCATGACGTTGGCGAGCCGGAGCGTCGCCTTGGTGACGCTGCCCACGCAGGTGATGATGAACGGCGCTCGGAGGTGCCTCTCCTCCACAAACGCCTGCAGAGATCCCAGCAGCTCCTGACCCGGACCGACCCGGATCGCGTGGACCTGCAGGGTTGATCCTCCTCCTGCTGAACTCTGGGAGACAAAGATGTTTTCATTTGTTAATGTTCTTTTCATTTCTTTGACTTTATTTATATTTGATGCATTTTCTGTCGTGTGCAGTGTAAAAAGTCCATGTGAAGAAGGATGGGGTGGATGGACGGGTCAAACAAACACAGGGACATCACGGAGACTACGTCCAGGTTTTAGACAGTCTGTGGGGACGTCACGGAGACTACATCCAGGTCTTAGACAGTCTGTGGGGACGTCACGGAGACTACATCCAGGTCTTAGACCGTCTGCGGGGACGTCACGGAGACTACGTCCAGGTTTTAGACAGTCTGTGGGGACGTCACGGAGACTACGTCCAGGTTTTAGACAGTCTGTGGGGACGTCACGGAGACTACATCCAGATCTTAGACAGTCTGTGGGGACGTCACGGAGACTACATCCAGGTCTTAGACAGTCTGCGGGGACGTCACGGAGACTACATCCAGGTTTCAGACAGTCTGCGGGGACGTCACGGAGACTACGTCCAGGTTTTAGACAGTCTGCGGGGACGTCACGGAGACTACGTCCAGGTTTCAGACAGTCTGCGGGGACGTCACGGAGACTACGTCCAGGTTTTAGACTAGGGCTGAACGATTTGGGAAAATAATCTAATATGCGATTTTTTTAATTTATTTTTTATTTTATCCTCTTTTTTTTTCCCAACAAAACATAATGAATGATTTTAAATATGACCAACACAATATTAGATACATTTAGTGTAAAATGTTTCTTTCCCGTAGGCTGGGCCTATTTGTTAGAATTAAATTAAAAGACGTATGACTTGAAATAAATGACATTTTTATTTACCTGCTCATTACAGAAACATCTGTGGCTTTGCCACTGTGCATGTCAGTAATTTGAACAAAGGCATGCACTTTGTAAACACTGTGCAAAATTTACAGTCTGAAGAAAAAAAATGGCTGCGTTGAATGAATATAGCTCAAATTTGCCAGAAGATTTTACATTTTTTTAGACTTGTCATCTCAGTACTTTAATTAAGCCTTAAATGGCTAAGCTACACAAAAACTTTCTTAATTGTTCCTAGCGCCAAAACGAGCCCCATTGAAACCACAATTTTTGATCCCACGTTTATCTTAACACAAACTAATGCATCTTTATGTTAGGGTTTCATTTTGGACCACTGGCTTTCAATTTGTAATTTTTCTTTATGTCCACCAGATGGTGCCATTTCCCCATTCAAAGCGTGCAGCACTTTTTACTTTTGGTTTCGTTTTGTTGCTACCTCACAGGAGCGCGGCATGCTCTGCACAACACCTGACGCTGGGCAGCGTCTTCTTTTTTAAAACCAAAATAGTTCCACACCACCGACGTGCTGTTCCTCTTTGAGACTAAAGTCTCAGCTGTGTCAGTCAGACTGTTCCGTCGAGCCAGAGGCCATTGTGCAACAGGTTAAAGGGCAGCATGAAAAGTCGACGCAGCAAAGTTCTCCACTCTTTCGCTCGTGTCACGTGACCACCTTGTAATCGCGCACGTTGCGGTTAGAAAATCGCGTTTTATCATATCGCGATATTATCACAGAGACTACGTCCAGTTTTAGACAGTCTGCGGGGACGTCACGGAGACTACGTCCAGTTTTAGACAGTCTGCGGGGACGTCACGGAGACTACGTCCAGTTTTAGACAGTCTGCGGGGACGTCACAGAGACTACGTCCAGTTTTAGACAGTCTGCGGGGACGTCACAGAGACTACGTCCAGTTTTAGACAGTCTGCGGGGACGTCACGGAGACTACGTCCAGTTTTAGACAGTCTGCGGGGACGTCACAGAGACTACGTCCAGTTTTAGACAGTCTGCGGGGACGTCACAGAGACTACGTCCAGTTTTAGACAGTCTGCGGGGACGTCACGGAGACTACGTCCAGTTTTAGACAGTCTGCGGGGACGTCACGGAGACTACGTCCAGTTTTAGACAGTCTGTGGTATCTGACGCCCCCGTCAAAAGTCAACTGAACGTCACTAACTAAACATTGTGAGTACGTTCTCAAACGTTTCCACGTGTTTCTGTTTACTCGTCCAACAGACGTGAGATCAGCCGGAGAACCACAAAGTGACTCCGCGTACAAGAGAAACACAAACGGACGAAATCAGACAAAAATCTTTTGTTCAGTGTGTGTGTGTGTGTGTGTGTGTGTGTGTGGTCCATTCAGATCTTTAACAGGATCACTGAGCTTAACCAAACACCAGCGTGACCTCTGACCCTGCAGGAGGAGGAGGAGGAGGGTGAAGCTCACACTGATCCACAGGTTTACAAAGAGCTCATAGAAAACAGACATTCATTCACTCTGCGTGTTGACGAGTCTTCAAGTCTGATGATCATCAGATCAGATGATTTAAATCTGACTTGAGTCAGAAATCAGCTTCAAATTCATCTTGAAGAAGAAGTCAGATTCTTGTGTGAGAAAACTTCATTTTATGGATGTGATCGGCGTCTGAAAGGAGCTTTTATGATTATTTTAATCTATTCCTCTTCTTTTCCAGCAGAGTAGGTGGTTGTGGGTCTAAAACGGCTCCTGAGACACTACAAAGTTATTTTATGGTCCAGACTGTTACGAAATTTTCTATCCTTAGGTTCCAAAGGTCGCGTGTGGGCCTTGAGGTCCTCTGCAGTATTAGTTCTTTGGCTTTGACTGGGAACTGTAGGTGCCAGTCTACCTCAACACTGTGGTGTCCAGGGTCGAAGAGACCTATTGCTGCCTTCATAGATATAATAGATATAATAGATAGCTGGCTGTTGACGTTCCAATCTGCTTAAACAGACATCTGTGTCTCCAGACTAGAATATGCTGACAATAACACCTTCCTCTTTGTCGTATTTGGGGCGTAGGGCATTCGTGGTGTTATCTTGAGGGTTAAAGTCTATCCACCAGCAGGAGTTGGGCAGAATGTGAGACCGACTCAGGCACTTCTGATGTACTTTGAGAGTGTCTCTAATTCTCCTTGATCAAGCGACAATAAATATTACAGCATAAGAAATCAGAGGTTCCTGAACACTTTCTTCCCTCCTGACCTCACCATTGACCATTGATTCCAGCAATTTCTCCACGACAACACAAAAAGTGTTGCAAAGAAGGAAGTCACATGAGCTGCTATGTAACGTGTGTCTTCTGTTAAATGCAACTTTAAAAATCAAAAGTGAGAACTCACCATGCTGCACGATTCGGACGCTTCTGAAGGATGAAACTATGAGAACAAACACTTCAGTTAACCATTTACAGTCACACACACAAACACACGTACGGGATTGTTGAAGTCTGTGTGGAACTGATCAAGCTCAGTAAACGGGAAACACTCTCAGGTTGACCACTTCCTGTGAGGTGTTTGTATTTGTGGTCTTTTACTGCCACCTGCTGGTGTTTTTACAGATGAACGACATCTGAAATCATCTGTGAAACATTTCTGGAGTTATATTTTGACTTTACAGCAGATGTAGAATTTATTTTTTATTTTTCAGAAGTTTATGAGGACGTTTGCCGTCATGCTCTTAATTATAATCTTTCTTTAAAGGTACAGGCCTCAATTTTCAGAATAAGGCAAACATGGAATATAATATTCATAACTATGTTTTGATGCATGTATAATCACCTGAAAATAAGAATCTTTTTATGTTTGTTACTTAAAAAATATCCTTTTATATCTACAGTGGGAGAGGGTCCCCTTTCATGGAGGCCGCCATCTTGAAACACCTTATTTCTACAGTAGTCCAGAACAGACAAACTAAATACTGACTCTAAACAGGGTCCTTAAAGTGTTGTTTCTCCTTTACACTAGGAAGGTGAGGGTGATGTGAGGAGATTACAATGCAGTGACTGGACCACTAAATGCAACTAAATTCTACACACTGGACCTTTAAGGCTTTAAGACAAAATGAACTACGATATGTCACCATGAAACTTACTCACATTAAGACAATTATTTTTCTTTGTTACAAGTTTCCTTAAATGTGATGTTTAAATATGCAAATGAGGCGTAATCAAATGTAACTTTAGGTGAAATCTACAGACACAAACACACAAAGTGACCGCAAATAAACAGAAATGTGGATTTTGGGTGTTTTCTTTCCTTTATAGTCTGAAAGACGGCGCGTTATTGAAGAAGCATGAAACAACAAGCTCTCATATTTCCAAAAACTCTGAGGAACTTCTCAGTTTTGAGCTCTAGATGGCGCTGTGGTTTGGAGAATGGACTGACATCACTCACTGTTTATGTTGTCTGATATGAAAACTTTCATTTTACACATAATGCAGAAAAAGTAATTATAATTAAAATTCTATAAATTATGTTTTTGTTTTTTATGTGTTGTTCATAATTCTTAAATCCCAGTGAAGTTTATTATTATTATTGTCTCTGTTACATATTTTAAGTCCTAATTTGATAAAAACTCTTTTCATAATAGAAAATTAAACGTCAGCTCACATGAAACCATTCATAAAGTCTGATTATAACCGTGTGGAGTTATTTCACAGTTCAGTGTCGAAAATTATTTGCTGCTCTTGTTTTGTAAATAAACAGGATTTTATCTTTTGTTTTACTAAATAGAAAAATCTAAATCAGTTTTGATCACGTGCGATCGTCCCTTTTTCAATTTCAATTTTTGTATTTTAAGACAAAAATCAGATTATTTTATTATTATTTTGTCGTTTTTTTTGTGTCCGTTTATGAAAAGAGAATCAAATCCGTAACAATGATCTTTTAGACACTGGAGACAGAGGACTGACAGGAGAAGATAAAACTATCTTCTGAGCTCCTTTAAATCAGTCCTGCCTTCCTGAATCCAGACCACAGCCGGTCAGCGACATTCGGGTTGCCGTACCAGGATCCAGGTGAAAATGTTAATTGTTAACTAATGTTAACTGTCTTTGCTGGACTTCCAGATTGTTGCAGTGTTCAGACCAAAGTTCAGTTTCTTATCAATGAACAGTTGTAGATCTCATCCACCCTCTGACCACCACCAACAGTGGTGTTGATCCATTTCCAGGTGGACGACGTCACAAAAACACCATCAGGTACGATCAAGTTGTCATAACGGACTGGTGACCTGTCAGTCTCCATAAGTCCCCATGTTAAAATGTCCAACTTCACAGCAGAAATAAACATGTTTACAGCCTGGTACAAAAAACTGTTTTGGTCTCTATAGCTAATTTCCCCGTTCATGACAACTGTACTGAGGGTGAATTTTTATACAACTCACCTGTTCAGATTATATTAAGGCTTAAAGTTATGCAGGATTAAGAGTGTGGAGCGTGAATAGACGTAAAAAAATACATTTTTCTTTGTTAATTTCATTCAAACAAAGATTTTCAGATTGCTAACAGGTGAACCGTGGATGATCCAAACGTGTCTTCACGATGGCAGAATGATGAGTCTCAGACCTGCTGATGTATTTTGTCAGTATTTTTCCGTGTAATAATGAGCAGATTAAATCAGGGTTGTGGCGGTGTCGGGGCTCCTGGGAGCCAATGAGGCCACGCTCCGGCGATTATTTCGAGTAGAGGCGCTCGCATGTATTCCCCCTGCGAAAGCCCTTATTACTATCAGGTTACAGCGTCCATGACAACATCCTGCAGCTTAAAGCAACAGGACTTCACCTCAGATCCAACATCACTCTTTTGTTTGTTATTAAGACATGCAGTCTGTCTTTAGGTTGATTTAGTTTAACGGTATCGTGACGATTCAGCGCATAATTCTCAAAATGAGCTGAGCTTTTAGTATGTTTTTCCTACAAACACCACAAGGGGCAGCAGTGACCTCAGTTTGACCCCAGCAGAGAAACTTAAAGCTGCACCGTGTACGGCGTCACCGTGAACAAACAAAGGTTAAAGGTCTGATAGACGTGTCGAGGGGACGAGGTCGAAACCTGTATTGTTTACGTCCACGTTAAAGGACCCTTCGCCCTCTCATTCCAAGCATGAATGAGAAACTACGATGGCAGTGAAACTTTCAAAAAAAATACAAAAAGACCCGATATAGAGCGAGTTTTTTTCCATTCTGGGCTACTGTAGGAACATGGTGCTTCAAAAAGATCAACTGTAGATATAAAAGTGTCATTTTAAGGTAACAAACACAATGTTAGTATCTGAGTTATGAATATTATATTCTGTAAATGGAGCCTCTAAATCTGACACACCGGACCTTTAACTTGTTTTCTTCTGCCTTTGATGGAGCGTTTCTGTGTTTACATCAGTGGAATCGTATAAAAACCATAAAACACACAGAATAAATGAAACATCGCTCCATATTCTTCTTTCCTGCTGAACTCTTGTGTGGTTTCACGTCTCACCTCGCTGCAGTGATGTAGAAATGTACTCCAGGACGCAGTGACATCACTGTTGGGCGTGGTGACCCGACAGGGAGTGGGCGGGGTCATAAATCTGTGATGTATATTGGTATGACGAAAACAAAAACACCACAACAGGGGACCTTTAAAATTTGAACATTTTCTTACAAAATATTAATATTAATTGCATTTTTTAAATATTATATTAGATTTATGTCTATTATTATGTATTTCATTTTTAAGTCATTTCACAAGTTTTTTAATCTTCTGATTGAAATAAATGTTTTCTCTCCACCTCCTGTAAGAACGAGTGTTTTTTTAAATATTTTCATAATTAAGAAAAATTCCTCCAAACTGCTGATTAGTTCAAAACTTAAAACACGAGGAGTTTAATCGGCTGTCCAACTCGTCAGCACAAATTAAGAGATAAACCTTTCCGTCTGTATCGATTCAGAAATGAACAAAATACACGTTACATTGTTTTAGTGAAGCTTCCCTTTAACAGGATTTGGGTATTTAATCAGTGTTTTTGGCATATGTGTGTGTGTGTGTGTGTGTGTGTGTGTGTGTGTCGATGTGTGTGTGAACTAATTAGGACCAGCAATTACCCCAAACTGTGGCTGCGTCTCCGACTGAAGGGGTGGGCGAGCGAGCAGGGTTTGGGGGGGCGGGTGGTCCAACAATAGCAGGCTGTCAGTGCCAACGTTGCCATGCATGACAGATGTATGTGGACACGCCAGACAAAGGCTCGGCTGGCCGAGCGTGTGTGTGTGCGTGTGTGTGTGTGTGTGTGTGTGTGTTGGGGTGGTGCTGATGGGTGGAGGGGGTCAGCTTGTGTCCGATGCAGAAGAAGAAGAAGAAGAAGTGGAGGACCGCTGCTGGCGGCTCAGGCATCGTTCCCAGCAGCCCCTGCTGCCTCGGCCATAACCACCACCACGGAGCTGTCAAACTCCCAGCAGCCCCTGCTGCAGCGCCTTCGGTCCAGCCTGCTAATGGAGGGACGACTCGGTTCATTATAACGTCATCTGCATAACGAGGCCTGATCTGCTGCGACTTTCAGCGAGGAGCACCAACAAGACAACCATCATGACCGAGCGTCACGTGGACGTCAAGACCAGTGACGGCCAATCAGGAGCGACCTGCTGGTGACCCAGCATCCAAACAAACATGTCGAGTACGAAAGTTAACAAGTCATCTCGCTTCCTTCTCTTGCACATGCACAGTACCGATTGGGCAGGATATTTACGGATGTAGCAAACCGCCAATCAGATCTTACACAAATGTCTCGTACTCTGCAGGCTCCAGGCTACGTTAGCCACTGCTAGCATAAACACAACTGAATCCCAGACGGAACAATCAGCGGCCAAGTTGCATTGTGGGTAATGTAGGCGCCAGGTTTTGATAAAGAAGAGGAATATGTTGAATTAAAAAAAGTCTGTTTTTTCAATTTTAATTGATTCCAGTATCAACATTGAACTGTCACACTCAACTGCTTTTAACACTTCAAATACTAAAAATACTAAAACTGCTAGCTGTGCCAGGAGTACCTCCGCTGCTATTTAGCCTTCAACTCATTCAAACTTATGCAACTAAAACTACTGCTACCACTGTCAATGCTAGTACTTCTACTGCTACTACTAACACGACTGATTCTACCATTAATAACAGCAGCAGCAACAAGAAATACTAGAATGAATTCAATTGAACTTAATCTGAAGTAGAGTGATGGAGGTGGAGCCAAGAGGCATTTAGCTTAGCTTAGCTTAGCTTAGCATAAAGAATAGAAGTATGACTTCCCCCTACAGACAACATGTTTTGGGGTACTGCTGTAACTATAGCTCGACAAAAGCTACAAGTTCTATTGTTTTTTTTCGTCAGAGCAGCCTAACTGTTACTACTGCTACTAGTCTTTATGCTAAGCTAAGCTAAGCTAATAACCTCCCGGCTCCAGTTCAGTACTTAACACACAGACATGAGTTATGTCAGTTTTTTCAGCAGAAACAAACAAAATTTCCAAAAATCTGCTTCTGCTAAGACGGCTGAAGGTGAACACACCTCCAACGCTCCAGAAAGACAGAAATGTATCACGTTACGTTGCATCGATCGGCACGTATCAGCTTCTACACTCTGACTTCTGTACGTACGGCGGGCTAATAACGGACGCCGTGTGGCTACCTGGTTACACCTTAGAGCGTCACATGTAGAAATGATCCAAACTAAAGAATCTGAACATGTGTGAGCCCTCAAAGGTCATTGTTACTCCTCCAAAATAAATGAATAAACCAAAAACACGCCAATCACACACACACACACACACACACACACACAAATAAAGTCCTTAATTAGGTTGGAGTGTGTTCAACAAGCTCATTAGTGCTTTGGGCCAGAATTCGTCCCCCTGCTGCTTCTTGTTAATTCAGCTCGTGCTGGCACAGTTCGTCCTCACTCGTTAACTTTTTATGACGACGTGGCATTAAATCAAGATTATCGAATTAAAGGAAACAATCCGTCAATTTCAAGGTCAGCGTCACGTCAACATATTACACGTGAGACAGGACAGAGGAAACATTCAACAGAAAGATTTAAGAAACATTAAAGCAGCAGCAGAGAGAAGAAGAAGTGTGTGTCCAGCTGGAGGTCGTCGAGCTGAGATGTTTCCACATGCAGTGTGTGTGTGTGTGTGTGTGTGCGTGTGTCCGTGATGCCACTCAGCAGCATGTTGGAATGACATGTATGAACATGTCAGAGCCACGGGCAGCTGCATGTGTCAGGTGTCTCATGGGAAATGTGTGTGTGTGTGTGTGTTTCTATGTGTGAAGCAATTAGGAGTGTGCAGCAGCGTGTGTGTGTACGAATGTTTGTAACTATGTGTGTGTGTGTGCACGTGAAATTAGTGTGGACTTATTTTTAGACATGAAGTTCAAGTGAGGACATCTTCTGAAGACACTCTGAAGTGAGGACAGCTTTAAAGAAACAGAGGACAGAGTGAAAAGTGAGGACATTAAAATTCAGACTTTTAGAAGGAGAAGACAAATATGGACGTTTAAGGACAGTGATGATATTTGTTGAGAGTGGTGGTATTTTGGGGAGGACGTCTTTAAAAAATTAGGACATTTTTGTAAATTGTGGACCTTCTTTTAGAAAGGAACACATTATGCATTAAGTATGAACATTTATAGACAGTGAAGACATTAAAGAAAATGGGGACCCTGCTTGGAAACTGACTTCAAGGACAATTGCAAAAGTGAGGACGTTGAAATTCAGGCTTTATTGGAAAGAGAAGACATTTTTAAAAGTGGACATTTATGGACAATGATGTTCTTCGAGGGTGACGATATTTTGGGGAGGACAACTTAAAGAAATTAGGCCATTTTCTTCAATATGGGGACATTATCTTTGAGAAAAGAACACATTATGTGGTGAGTGGGGACACTTTTTTTGATAGTTAAGACATTAAGGAAAGGGAGGAGCATTTTTTTGAAAAGTGAGGACAGTTGTTAGAAGACATTTTGTGACAAGTGGAGACACAGGGCGCTAAAATTAAGGATTTATTGGACATTTTGGAAAGTGTGGACATTTTTTAGAAAGCAGGTTTTTTAATAGAACGTGAGAACTTTCTTATAGAAACACATCATGTGGTAAGTGGGAACACTGTTGGAGGACATTAAGGAATGTGAGGACTATTTCAGGGAAGAAGAAGAGCGTAAAAAGTGGAAATTAATTTTGCAGAAGCTTTTTCTTTCCTGTCTGCACATTTTTGTCTTTGTGAGAGTGCAGCGATGTCTCTCTCTGAATTTATCGCTCTCACACGTCTCTTATTTTGAAATTTCCTGCTTGCTTCAGACTCTTTTTGAGGAGTGCCGCAGGCTGCAGGACGGATCTCGGTTCTGATTAAAGACCAGGATTAAGGAGCGGTGACCTTTTGTTATCACGGACTCATCCTCCACGCCGTCTGAAATCAATAGGCGGCTCTGTAGGCTTTCACACATCCATCTACTCTCACAGATCAATCCCCCTACAATCCTCTCCAGGCCTCAGCGGGAGCGCCGGGGGCTTTTAGGGTGAAATTATGTGGTAGTGCTGCTGCTGCTGCTGGTGGTTTACAGGATGTAATATGTCGACTTCAGGGCTTTCTCATCACGCCAAAATTGCTGTTCGTATTGATGCCACTATTAGCGCTCCCCTCGGCAAAGACTTCAGCCATTAAAAGCCTGCGGTCGGCGCAGCACAAGATGAGGCTGCGAGCAAGTGAGATTGGCTATGATAATAGGGCTGCTGTGAGCCTATTAGAGCCCAGTGTGGTTCAACTGCCTCCACTGCAGGTGAGCTGCAGGGCGGAGAGTGTGCACTGCAAAAAATAACCAGCGCAAAGGTTCATGCAGGCGAGAGATGACACAGATTTTTATGTGTTTATCGCTCACTCTCTCCTTTTCTCTTCTTAGCTTCCTCCGTCAGCGTCCTCTTCGCTCTCTTCTCCTCTGCCATTATGTCCATAGAGGCTGCTGAGCCCGGTTACATTGCCAGTCCGCTAACATCAACAAACAACCCGCATCCACTACAGACACAGAGTCCAAAGTCAAAGCTATCATTACTCCAAAGCGTGTCAGGTATATTGACATGTTGTGGTTTTAGCTGGCTAATGTTGGCTTACTAGCTAACGTAGCAACATGAGCTAATTCATTCAGAGTCTCGGGGCTGATCTGCCTGTAAATTGTCTGTCTCCTTGTTTGCAGGTTACTTTCTCAGCTGGCATTGTAAGGCCGGACATATCAGCTACAGCAGCTAACAAACTGAGCTAACATTAACTAACAAATTGAGCTAACAGCAGCTAAACAAACTGAGCTAACATTAGCTAACAAATTGAGCTAACAGCAGCTAACAAACTGAGTTATCAGCAGCTAATAAACTGAGCTAACATTAGCTAACAGCAGCTAAAAAACTGAGCTAACATTAGCTAACAGCAGCTAACAAACTGAGCTAACAGCAGCTAACAAACTAAGCTAACGTTGGCTAACAGCAGCTAACAAACTGAGCTAACATGAGCTAACAGCAGCTACAGCTGTCAGCAGGTTACTTCACTGTCCATCAGGAAACTCTGTAAATCACAGAGAGTTGAGGCGGAGCAGCCGGAGGACATCAGAGGGAAAACCAGAAAACATTTTCTCCATAAAATATGATCCAGTTTCACCAAAATCAGTGAAATAGTTGGTGGTGTGTGACTTAGTGCCGTAAAGCGTTAACGCTTCGGTCCGTCATGATTTGGACCATCTGATTGTCTGAGATTTACGAGATTTATTCTTAAAAAGCACAAACAGAGAAACTCATCTCGGCTCTGCTGAAGCTGATCTCAGCGTGACCGACACAGATATGAGTCCGACATACCTGCAGTACCGGGCCCTGCAGTGTACAGTTATGGGTTTTTGGGGCTTTAGGAGAAGTGAGTGTTGTATTGTGGAGATTGCCTCCCCCTCTCTCCTCCTCTGCCCACTCATCCTCTCCCTCCTCTCCCTCCTCCTCCTCTCTGCTTTCCCTGCTGCCTGGCTTAAGCTAATCCCATTATCAGTGAGGCGGCCTGACGCTGATGTGGCCTGCTAACTGACCAGCTGCTCCGAGTCTGGCCACCGCGAGCACGCTGCAAAAAGTGTCAGCCCCGAAGGAGAAAGCTAAAATCACGTCTTCAGTCACAGAGCTGCAAGAACGCGTTGAAGACCAAAAAGAGGCTTCTTGAATTTATTCACAGTCATTGTGCCCTGCTCACCCAGCTCCTGTTCTGGCACGACACCGGCTCTGCTCCCTGTCAGCATTCCCCCGCAACCCTGCCCTGTAAACCTCCTCTTCTTCTTCCTGGTGGTCCAAACCTCCTGTGGTACAAACACTAACACTCCCCCGGTGCTCTGAGCTCACAGTCTGGGCAGCCTGGCTAACAAACTCAGCTAACATGAGCTAACAGCAGCTACAGTTGTCAGCAGGAAACCGTTTCCCTGATTACAGGTCAGTGTAGCATCAACAGGTTTTAACAGCTCCACGACGTCTCTTTAACTCTCTCTGATAAACTGAGCTGACTGTGGTTGGAAAGAGTCTCGTGCCCTGAGGTGTGCACACACACCAAATAATGAACCCGGTGACGATAATAAAACTTCTTTTTTGTCTCATTATATGAACTTCATTCATTATTCAGAGCGACACGATGAGCTGTCAGAGCTGCTATCATTTCCTCGTCATCACACGATCGCTACAAACAGACTGGAAGTGTCGCACGCTCTGAAACTGTTGGTGCAACATTAACACCGACCACAACCAAACAAAGCGAGAGGAAGCCATGTTGAAATGACCTCATGAAGGCTGCGAGCAGGTGACCACAATCACTCGACAAGGTGGGAGGAGACAAGGAGAGGAAGCAGAGGGAAGTCCTGTGTTTGTTCAACCCATCGATCCTCCACATGTGGACTACATCACCTGACAGGGAAACCTACAGCGTCTTAAAGGTTAAAGGTCAACAAGGTCTTTGTTCAACATCGCTGACCGTCTTTCCTTCATCTAATGTTGATAGCTTACAAAGAAACGTCACCTCAGACAGTATTCAGGTGTCTGATGAACACTGAACCAGGTTTTAATCGTTCCTCCTGTTCATCCTCGTCATTGAGAGATACTCAAATCTTCATGAGATTATAAAGAATGCTACAGATCAACAGTTCCTGTCAACGATATGAAGATAATACAAGGTTATAAACTTCCTTCAGCTGAGAAACAAACACACAAAAACAAACCGCACACAGGACTACAGAATATATTTTCTTTTGTTGTATATAAATGTGATTTCAGGGTGCCACAGGATGAAAGTTCCCCCATGAGACAGTATGGAAAGATGACAGTGATGCATTATTAAAAACAGACAGGCCCTCTGGACGTAACGTCCTCGGGCAGGACATCATTTACATTTCAATGGCAGCAGCCTCTGGCCTGAGCGTGATGTATCACAACTCCACGTATTTTCTTTTGTCTCTCCACCTCATGCAGTAAAAACCTTTTTCCAGCGGGTCATTTTTTACAGCGTGCTTTGGCACGGCGACCCCCAGCAGCCTGCCAGCCTATCGGCCGCGACACCGGCTCCCCCTGCCACGGATCCCCGAGGAAAAGGCGGTGGCGTTGTTGCGGAGTTCCACAACGCGACACAATAATGCCGAGTCACTCGGAGCGTCGCTAATCCAGCTTCCCAAACAATGTGAGAGGCCCCCGCAGCGGAGTCTGAAGGCAGGTAGAAGAAGATTAGTGCAACCTGGAGACGAGTCTTTGTGCTCGGAGCGGCAAACGAGCTGAAAAGTCAATTTTAACGAGGCGCTTCGTCCTGATTGGACAAGTGAGAGGAAGTGACAGTTTCGTGTTTGTGTCCATCTGTCCTCCAGTGTCTGTCCAACACGGACACAAAGTGTTTTCAGTGTTTTCAGGTATTCTTCATGGTATGTTAGAGTTTGTCATTTCCTGATAAACCATAAAAAGTTGTTGATGATGTCATCCTGCACTTGGGGTACGGGGGCGTGTCCTAATTTTAACATCCAATGAAACGCTCTCTACTCTCGTCTGACGCCGCCTGAGTGGAGTGCTTCCTCTTTGTCTATACAGTCTATGAGCCTCACTGATTGGACAGATAGCTTTAGGCTAACAACTTGCTAAAGTAGCTAACCGCTAATTAGCCGCTGCTAACAAACAGGGTCCGAGCACAGCCTCTGATACCAACAGGGAATGACGTTACACCACCGAGGTGATTTACAGACTTTATGACGGAAATATTGCTAAGTAGCAGTAGAGCTAAAGCTAATATAATAAAGCTAACACAGCTAACACTGAGGATCTAGTTGGTTTGGAGCTAGTGCTAATGTAGCTAGCTGCTAACGGATCTCACTAGTTTTGGGAGAAGGCTTACATAGCTAACTGGTTATATATGCTAATGTTGTTGTAGCTAGTTTTGAGATATAGCTAATGTAGCTGACTGCTAACATTAGCTATCTTAGTTGGCTTGGATGTAAAACGAACATTAGCTAATGTTAACTGTGGTTTGATCAGTCAGTCGTGTAGCTAACTGCTAACATAAGTTAATATTATGGACCATGCTAGTTTTAGCCGTGTAGCTAACTATTAACATAAATCAATGTTATGGAACTTGCTAGCGTTAAGATTGGGCTAATGTAGCTAACTGCTAACATTAGTTAATGTTATGAACTTAATTACATTAGTATGTCCATGTTAGCTCGCTGCTAACATTAGCTAACGTTACTTGATGTAAAGATTACTAAGTAGCGAACTGCTAACTGTAATTAGCTCGGTTAGCCGTGTAGCTAACTGAACTGACTGAGCCCCGGGATGCCAGGAGCCAAACCCGGCATAAAACCACCTCGGTAGGCTGCTGTATTCACTGTTAGACTGGACACCGCTGGTTTCAGAGGTTGTGTTTGATGGCAAATTGATAGCAACCGTAAATAACAATCAATATCCGTGACAAGTCCCTCCGTATCCGCCTGTTTTTACAGGAAACATACAAACATGCCAAAGCAAACATCACTCTGCTTTTCCATTTCATGTGGGAACTTTAATGTTTGTGTCCACCTGATGTCTCCTTTTTTAGCTCCGGTTTTGTTCTCCACCACCTCCCGAGAAGAACATCTGTCTCCTTAGCTGCTAAATGTTCCACTTCTCTTCACCAGCTGGTCTCTAACTGTGACTGTCTGCTGCTCGGTGCTCAGCAGGTCGCGTACAGTCACTTTTTACAGCTTTGAGGCGGCGGTGAAGTCACGGGTCGTAAAAACCAAAACAAAGAGCTGAAAAGAGGCTAAAATGGAGCTCAATGGAGCCGAGGGGCTCACCTATGTCACATTACACACAGTCATTTGTCAGGTTTTTGAAGATATTGTATATATATTTATATTGTTAATATGTTACTACTTGCTTTTTTATCTTCCTATATTTTTAAAATATTTTTTACTTAATGTTTATTCTGCGCCAACTACACCAAGTGCATGGCAATAAACTTGATTCTGAAGTCAAGAATTTGGTTAAAGATGCAAATATTGTTTTTAAATGTGTATTAACGAATGTTTTCTACCATTTTCTAAAATATTTATATCATGTAATGATCAATTTTCTTCATTTTAAGTCGACTAAACGCCTATAAATGCAGAACACCACAGTTCTGGTGTCATTCTTGTCACTATTTATGAAGATGAATGAGAATAACTGAAGAAAACTCAAAATATGAAAAAGAAATGAATTATTTTTGATAAAAACACCTCGTAACACGTCACCAAACCTTGTAGAAAGGATGAAACAGACAATCAAACTTTCCTATTCTTAGAAATGTTCCTCAGCTCCACACGGGAGGATAAAAATCATTTCTTCGTGTGCAGCGGTGATGTCAGCCGTCCTCTGGGTTCAGCTCCAAACCAACACTGATTAATAATTTATGGATCATCCCATTATGCCACTTTACACAGTTCAAAGGCGGCGGCGCATTTGCATCCCAATTTGTTCACTCTAGTATAAAGACACGCTCAGCCTTTTTGCATCAGTATTTCTCTTATAAATGGAATTTGGGACGGTCTGTCCTCACATCAGCGGATAAAGAAGATTAAAGTGCGGGCATCCTGCGTTCCCTCCCTCCTCCTCCTCCTCCACCTCCTCCTCCACCTCCTCCCTCCTTCCATCTCCAGCTCGGCCTCGGGGCTTTGATGTGTCTCGTGATGCTTCTGAGAAAAGGCTGACATGAAATACAGTCGAGTTACGTCCAGAGAAAAGAACTCCGCACGTAGCAAAGAAAGAGGAGATGTTAACACGTGTTTTAATAATAATAATTCATATTGTGCTGTTATAATGCAGGACTTTTACTTACGTTAACGTTAAATGATCGTCGTAAAGTTGGACTTTTACACGTTACGATCACGTAAACGGGAATAAACAGACAATAAAGTATTTTTACAAGAAATTATGAATTATTCCAACTCATTTGTATGTTTGTTCTCACATCTTATGATCCAAACATTAACAAAAATAAAGGTCAACCGTCATACCATCACTTATATTACAGTACATATTAAAATATAGTTCCTGTTTTAAATTAAGGAATAAAATACTATTATATATAAATCTCATTTTACGTTCTTCCCTCTCTTAATTTCAAAGGTTCTAAATAAATAAATAAATCTGATCTTACACTACTTAAAGGTCCAGTGTGTAGAATTTAGTTGCATCTAGTGGTCTAATCGCTGCATTGCAATCTCCTCACATCACCCTCACCTTCTTAAAGTGAAGGAGAAACAAACACCTTAAAGGACCATGTCTGGAGTCAGTATTTAGTTTGTCTGTTCTGGGCTACTGTAGAAACAGTGTTTCAACATGGCGGGCTCCATGGAAGAGGACCCGCTCACTTTTAAGTAACAAAAACAAAAATATTCTTATTTTAAGGTGATTATACAAGCATGAAAAGATAGTTATGAATATTATATTTCATTTCTGCCTTATTCTGAAAATAAAAAATCCCTGAATCTGACACACTGCACCTTTAAAGGAGAGTAAAAAAAAGGGTCAAACATCCCTGAAACCAAAGTTTTAGTTTCCCTTTAATAAACTTCACACAAAGTAGCTGAAACATTTTTTTCCTCTTTAAATAAATGTTCAAAAATCTATTTTTTGTGAACAAACAAACAAAGAAAGACCTCTTAAAGGTTAAAATGATAAAACTTTCTCCCCAAAAAAAATAAGAAAATCGACAACAACAGCAGAGCAACAGGAGGTAAAGAAGTTGAAACGCAGCATTAACATGCGGCTGAAAGGTTCATTAAATGTCACCGCATACATCTGCTGTCTGCGCTCACAAATGACTATTGATCGCGAGGCCGACACACACTTTTTATTTACACGTTTTCAAGCTGTTTTTAGTGCGATAACGCTTCGAGCCCGGGCGAGAGGGGGGACGAACAAAAGGCCGAGCGCCGCCGCTGTCGCTCGCTCGCTGGCTGGCTGGCCACTTGTTTTTGTGAATCCCTCCACATCGCCAGTATCCGGGCAGATATGTACAGTCTCACTGCCTGTCTCATTTCAATTGGCCTCCATCTGTTTTGTCTATCCATGAAAAGGTCTATTATGATCCTCTGCTCTTTGTACAAATGGACTACTAAGCGGATAGGGACCCCCACCCTGCACCACCCTCCTCCACCCTCCTCCTCCCTGCAACATTAGCCCTGGATTCCAAGGAGCTCGTCCTGCCGCTGCTTTAATTATCCAGCGCTGGCGGAGGGATCTTTAATTTTAACGAGTTTTTAAAAGCGCTCCGTCTTCAGATTCGCTGCAGAAAAGAAGCGGCGGGGGCGGAGGGAGGGTTAGCCGGGCTCTTTATTAACCCTACAGTGACTAGCTAATGTGATTGAAGTGGAACCACCTGGCGTGGGGGAACTGTATAGTCAGCTGCCACTGAAGGCCGGCGAATGGGGAGGACCAGGTGCTGCGCTCCAGCCTCTTTAATTGTTGCCATGTAATAGCTTGCTTCAGTGCACAGTATGGCTCGGGGCTGGGATTAAAAAAAGCTGTTGCTGCTAGCTAGCACACAGAAGTCCATTTTCTTTCACTACATCACCCCCCACCTCCACCTCCACCTCCTCCACCCACAGACAGACACTCCTTCAGTCGTAATGAAAGAAAAAAGGGAAGGGACTCGGGCAGGAGGGGATGAAAGGAGGCCAGAAGTGCTGTTTTTATTTGGTTACGTGGCTCGAGGAGGGCTATCTGAGGTGAACAGCCACCGTGTCCGGGGGTTTGGAGGCGTCTCTATCTGCTCCTGGACGACAGGAGCTGCCGGATGGATGGATGGAGGAGAATATTTCCCTTCAGCAAATCTGACTCCTAAAAAAACATCAAGAGGAGTCACACAGGTCCAAATCTGAGCCAGGAAGAGTCCACGAGTAATTCTGTGCACCGCTTCAACTAGAAAGAGGATGTAACGCTCCGTGAAGGATGATTTATAATAAAAAAGATGCATTAAAATACCCGTAAAACGTGTTTGTTCATTCCTCCACATGCAGAGGTTCAAAACATAACTGTGTTAAAGAATCTTTTTCAAAACCTCTAAAAAAAAAAGTAGATTTTTGAGATATCACAGACATAAACTGACAGAAAAATGAACAGGACTCAAGGTCCAGGGTTTGTTTGTGTCTGGACAGACCCTGAAGACTCAGCATGCCAAGAATTTTTGCTCATGTCCACAAAAATGTGCCGAAAATGTTTTTGTTGTTTTAAATAAGCTGCACTAATCCATATTTTACGGCAACAGGGGGGTCAAATGATTCTGTGTAATTTGAGACGTGATAAATCAATATAAAACCTGGACGTCGTCTCCGTGACGTCACCCTCAGGTTTCTGCAGAGCCGTTGTGAAGACGTGGATCATCGGTGGATCACCTGAGACGGGCTGAATGACACCTGGCTGCTCAAACAAGACACCTGTAACGACACCCACCTGTCAATCAAAGCGTCCACGCTCTTAATCCTGCATAACTTTAAGCCTTAATATAATCTGAACAGGTGAGTTGTATAAAGATTCACCCTCAGTACAGTTGTCATGAACGGGGAAATTAGCTATAGAGACCAAAACTGTTTTTTGTACCAGGCTGTAAACATGTTTATTTCTGCTGTGAAGTTGGACATTTTAACATGGGGACTTATGGAGACTGACTCAAGTGGATTTTACTGTTTCAATCCAACTTCTTTAACTTGGTACTTCACAATGAACATCGAAATACATTGATGGAAACACGGCAACTGTTTGAGACTAAGAAAGTTTAGCATTTAGCAGCTAAATAGCCAAATATTTCCGTCAGGAGTTGGTGGAGACCAAAACCAGTGAAGACTGTTCAACAGGTGGACTCATGCACAGACACACGGTGTCATTCTGCTGTTTGCATTTAAAAACTCACTGATGTGACTGAAGTCTTCTTCTGTTGTATTTCACACGTACATGTAACATCATCGTCCTCGGCGTGGCCACAGATGGAGGCGATGCAGTGAGGGGGGATCAGTGCTGAGTGCTGCTGCGTTCAGGGACCTTCGGCCTCCCCGATGCAACCGGCTGCCAGGTAACCGTCCACAGGGTCCGACTGCCTGATCTCCTGCGGGACCCGGGGGGCCGGGAGGAGCCCGGCTGGGACCGAAGCTGCAACAACGGGATTATTCTACTTACAGACAGCAGAACAACACGGTGGATGTTTAGGAGGGATCATAACCCTCTGCAGCATACGAGTACATGAACAAGTACTGCAAGTAATAGTACTTATACACAGTACATGACAACGGTAGAAAGTCTATTTAAAGTTTGTCAGATTTAATCATACAGGTACGATTAAAGTAATTAAAATTTAATATGCTTGCACTTTATTGAGCCAATTGTAAAGTTAGTATTTATAGTTTATTGACTGTTTAACACAGAAAATGTCACGTTTGAGAATCAAAAGCAAAAAATATATTTTTTGAAAACAGATGACGATTAATAAACTCTAAAGGGTTAATGAGGGTAAATATATACATGAAACAATAATTTGTTAAGTAATTAAGCAATTATTCAAATTCAACTCATGGTTCCAAAATGTTATTTCATCTTTCTTATTTCAATAATATTATTTTTATAGGACTTTATTTTTATATTAAAAATGTCCATTCTCATTAACACTTGTATTTAAAGTCACTTCTTCAACCTGTTCAGGTGTCAATTCACCTTCATCGTGTTTCCATCAACTCATTCTGATGCATTTTGAAGTTTGAGTTTAAAGTGAGTTAAACGTTTTAGCTTCCTGAAGTCACTGAGCACAATCCAGACGTTATGTTTCCTTTAAAATCTCCTTAAATATATATTTATGCATATTTTTTTATGTAAACTTTGAAAAGTTATCCTTCATTTCACACATTATTTCCTCCCTCGATGTGTTTTTGTCTTTTTCTAAAAAGTGTTAAAGTTAACGGGAGGTGGAAACACTAAATAAAGAAGTGGTGACGTAGCAAACATCAAACATCAGATCTGATGTAACTTCCTCACATCAACACATGAAACAAACACAGATAATTGATTTACTTCCTGTTACCTGTTTGTTTGTTTTTCACACCTTGAGCTTCCAATGACGCCATCTTGTTGTGCCCTTTCTCCAATTGGCACCACCTACTGCTAACAACTCCTAATATTCACGTACGGTAGCGGATGAAAATATTAACATTTTGCTGATTTACTTGAAATTTTGTCAAAAATTGCGATACATAGGGGGCTGAAACTGTGCCATAAAACCAAAACTATAAGCTATAAGAGGCTAAAAAGCTCTGTTGCACCGTCTTCTTCTGGTTTTCTGAGAACTGGCGCCACCGACTTCTTATCTCGTGAACCAACTCCTAATACTGACGTAACGAAAGTGTAAGGAGACAAACATTCATTCACACTTTCGTTTGCCGATTTACGCAAAAATTCAGTAAAAATTTGTGACACATCTGGATAAAAACACGGCTAACGTGAAGCCAGAGATCCTCCGGCTGTGGTTTTACTTTTAAACATTATCAACATTTTTCTTCAACTTGAGGAATATTTAAATCACTCAGGAGCACTTCTACACCTTATTACACCTCCCACACCTCGTTATATCTAAATACAAAGTGAAACTTTTAATCCTGGTGAACCTTGATGAAGACAAAACACACAAAGCTACGTTTCACCTTGAAATCTTACGTCTGAGGTTTGATAAAGCTCCTTTCAGAGCGTCTCTCTCTCTGCGAAACATTTGCAGAGCTAAAACTCCAATCTGCAGAAATTTTAAGTGCTCTCCAAAGCACTTCTGTCATGTTCTGCAGAGTGCAATAAGGAATTCATTTCCTCCACCCGCGACGCCACACATGAAAGCATTTAATCAGACGGAGCGGGAAAAACCTGAGAGAGGAACGAGGAATAAAAAATACAACAAAGCACGACGACGAGAGGGAAATTGAACCTCAAATCCTCTCATGCAACCTCGGACTTGTTTGTCAGTCGTGTCCGTGTTTACGGACAGATGAATGAAATACTTGCAGCTTTAATACTCTGAGCTCGCTTCATCCTGCCGGTGCTCAGCTGCCTTTGAGGGGAATGTATCTATAAAATGTCTCAGGGAGCCGACTCTCCATTTGACAGCCCTTCGGGAGAACAAAGGCTCAGCACTAATGCAGCACAGATCAACCGCCTGCTTTTCTATTGAGCAAGGTGCCAAGATGCAGTAGCTTTTAAAGCCGGAGCGTCCGACGCCGGGCCACGAGGGAGCGGCTTCAAAGCCTAATGCAAAGTGAGTCATCCACCACCCGTCTCATATTAAGTCCCCCTTTAATTCAGCCCCCTTTGGTTAATTATTTGCCATTGTGTTTTACCCATCTGAGCCCGTGTCCACGTTCAAAAAATTAGTTGGAAAAAAAGGGGGCGGTTTGGTGACGACCTAAAAAGCACAGCAGCCCGGAAAAATGTGGGCCGGCACGGGGGGCTGTGCAGCCATCTGTGACCCCCATCGCCTCGCCAAAACACTGACAACCAGCAGGTCCCATGTGGCCGGGGGACGGGTTCTGCCGGGTGTCACCCTCTTGTTGCTGTTTTGTTGTTGTTATTTATTTACAGAAGCAGTCGGAGGAGATGATGAGCGAGAGGGGCTTTGCCTGGAGTGCCAGCAGCAGTCAGCGAGTTGCTGTTGGAGGAGAGTTTTTTTTTTTTTGGGTGGATTTGGCAGCGACGTGGCGTCCAGCGGAGAGTCGGTCCAGCCAGCGGACAGAGGGAGAGCGAGGCCGAGCCATCTGTGGGACAGACATGGTAGACGTGTCTTAAACGGTGCCAGGAAGCGATGGCACCGAGGCCGATTTTCATCTCCACCGGATCCACGTTTAGTCACACCGTCCTGAAGAGCAGAGGTGGAAGTGTCGCTGAAATAGTCGAATTTTAAAAAAAGTCATTTTAGATTAAAAATAAAAGCGATCATAACCTCATTAACCGGTCTCCCAGGCAAGACCACACGACACACACCAAGGTTTAAATTTGAGAAATTTCTAGTAAAGATCGCCAACAAACCAGAAACCTGGCAACTTTCCATCCACCCATCAACTCCACCAAAGACTATTTCCAAGTACACGTACGTCATCTGACTGCAATGGCGTCCAGAAGGTAGAGGAGTGCCAACAATGTCATAGTTTGAAGTGAAGAGCTGACCAAGCGGCCGTGGATAAATACGTCACGTGTTCTGGTTACAACATGTAAACGAGTGAAGCACTACGTTAATTTATGTTAATTTATTTAGTCGACTGGAGGGATTCTCGGTGTGGAAAGTGCTGGATGTTTGTTGTTGTACTTAAATGCTGACACATTCTCACTCCAACCTTAAACTTATGTTCGCAATATGGAAAGGGTCAGGAACAAAAACTACTCGGTTTGGGTTAAAATAAGTACGCAATCCAACACAATGTACTTGTGTAATGTAACGTAGCTACGTGACGTAATGTAAAAAGAAGTCAACGTTAACTTTTTTGGTTTCACACAGAAATGAATTCCTGTCTTCTGGATAAAGTCTGTTTCTTTCCATCAACTCCACCAAAAACTCTTTACACGTACACGTTACTACGTCACCTGACTTCAACGGCATATCAAAACATTACCTCAGACGACAACGTCCTAGTTTGAAGTGAAGAGCTGATCAAGCTGCCGTGGATAAATATGTCACGTTCTGTAACATATGTAATAATACATACATACAACATAATATGTCATGTTCTGGTTACTGTAGCCTTTTTCTGTGTTAAACTAGACCACAGTCTTTCCGTAACCCTCCGTAACCAAACTGGTTTGTTGGCTAAACAACCATAAAGTGTCCCTCGTTTGTAAGATTAGATATTATGGCAGAAACAAATGAAATGCATTGAGAGAACACGTAATTCACTGTGAGGTTTTTTTGCCACCAAAGGTGAACTGACCAACATTTGTGCCCCGTTAACCTCGCGACCACTGGCCTGAACAAACGTCACCTCCAGTCAACAACATGATGATGATCCCTTCCCAGGAAACACACCATCTTTGTCCCTGCACATGAAACACACCCTCACAGCAGCAGTGTGATCCTGCATGTAACTTCAGGAGAGCAGAATGCTGATGTAGAGTGAGAGAATGTCCCCGAGGTTCAATTACCGAGCCACCACAGGTCCTCTCAGCCTTCATTAGCTGCCTGCTGGAGCAGACACTCCTTCCACAGCCCCGGTGTGGTTGTTGTATTGTGCCGAACCTCGGGGAGATGCCTTTCTCTCCTCTCCACTCTCTAATGATCACACGAAAAGCTTTCTCAGAACTCAGAGGCGCTGCCGTGTGCTGTTATGTGGTTTGTTAATACAGCGGGGAAGGTCTCGTCAGCCACCTCTGCGCCTTCCTGCCGCCTCGGCACGAACTGTTCCCGTCGTTCCCACCAGATCGGTTAACTAGACGCCCGGGTGCTGGCATGCCCAGACAGGGTGGAGGCTGATCAGCGCTCAGCGGGAAGGACGCGGTCACACAGACTCCAGACCCGAGCTTCAGCTTCGGTTGTTTTTTAAGGAGTACGTCCAGGGTCAGCTCCACAATTAAATCCACCAAGACGTAGTTAAAACATACCCGCTGGAGAACCCTATCGTGTCCGCGAGGTGACGAACAGTTCAGTCGACTTTTGAGAGGCTCCTGTTTCAGCTGTGTAATATAAATATGTATATGTATATGTGAACATTTACATTAACATAAATCCAACATATTAGATAAATCTGTGTATTCGTAAAAATATTATAATTTCCACAACACTGATGAACTTTTCTATGAATTCTTGGCTAAATAATGTTACTTTATTGTAGACACAGTTTAATATGTAACAATTTGATACAATATATGTTGTAGGAGGTCCCTGTTCCATCTTCTGTGTAACTGGTCTGAAAAACATAAGAGCACGACCAGCTCTGGTTTATAGGATTTGGTTTTTGCCAAATACAGGTTGTAATTTTGAGTCTGAGATATTGGAAATCTCTAAAACAATAAATCAAACCTTATTTATATAGCACCTTTCAAATAATCAAATAAAACAGAGGATGTTAAAAAGGATTTAGAGACTACACCAACCAAAAGTTAATTAAATAAGATGGATAGTTATAGTAATATAAGATAAATATATATATAAGATAATACGAGCAATAAAAATGACCACCATTACCTGGACTTGTTAACAAACCGCTGTAAACGTCAACATGCTAAAAACAGCTAATTTAGGGTAATTGTATCGCGTGATGACAAGACTGACAACATAAGTTACCGTGGTAGGATAATGTGTTAATGCTCCCGAGTCAAAATAACGGGAGGTTTATGAATTTTTATCATTGTGTCGACGTCAGAAAGTCGTAAAGAACTTTACAGAATGTGTTTACGTTTATCTTGAATAAATCTAGAATTCACAACAGTGGTGGGAAATATGTATATTCAAGTACTCTACAAGGTACTTTTACTTTACGTAGGTATTTCCATGTTCTGAAACTTGACATTTCATTTCAGAGGAAAATATTAAACTTAACCACAGATTCAGATATTACAGACAAAACGTAAAGTAGCTTATAAAGAATTCAAAATTATATCAACCAGCTATAAAATTGTGGCTGGTATAAATCTGTTTTTCGAGGAGCGGTTGAAGGAACGGTGTTACGTTGAGAACCTCGCGAGGGTTTGTTTCGTAGGTTAACGGACACGTTAACGGATGGACGCGTTAACGTGTTCATCATTGCTGTTGTAGGAACGAGGCCATTCTGCATGAATACTTTTATGTAAATTAAATAACACTCGTTAAACTTTAAAATCTCATTATTATTCTCATTTTCTCATTTACAAATTGTATCATTTTCACTGTGAATAAATTATAATGAAGCATTTTGTGGATGACACACACACAAAAGAAAATCCTAATTTTCACCGTCACTGAATATCATGGATGAGAAACGTGGCACTGACAATCACATTTAGCAGCAATCAAGTCTCATCTCTGTTACAGCGCCGTCTTAATTTCCTAAACCCTAGATGCAGATGAAAATGTAATCTGCTCACTTATTTGGGTAATGGAGATGGAAATTAGATTATGAGATATTATCTCAGCCACGAGCCATCTGGGACAAGACTGATGCTTGTAACTTTCAGCACCGCAGAGTCTTCAGGACCAGAAGACGGTGACAATAAAAGAGAGAAAAGAGCTGGATTTAACCTGAAATATGATTTTTATGGTAACGCTCCATTATTTAAGCTGGCATGTTGTTTTCATTGAAGCGATTTCATTTAAAAGCTTTCATCCGGCCCTAGCAGTGCTGAATTTTAAGCTCAGTGATGCGTAATTTCGTGACCGAAATGCACCTTGGGAGTCGTAGTTAACTTAATCAAAGATCCGTATACCGAGCTGCTGAAGTCCTCTAACGTGACATCGTTTTTGGTAAAAAATTAATGAGAATTTTACTTCTGAACTTCCAGAATCAGTGACATCTCACTTTTTAACTTTACACAAAGACAGTTTCATGGTGATATGAGACAAAAATTTTTGATACATCAACATGTAGTATTAGTAATACTTTGAGGTACTTGAACTTTTGGACCACCAGGAAAAGGAGGAGGTTTCCAGGAATGCTGACGGGGAGCAGAGCTGATGTCGTGCCAGAACAGGAGCTGGGGGAGTAATCGGGCTCTGCAGCCTCTTTGGACATAGTGGCAGAGGAGAAGAGAGTGAAGAGTAAATCTGGGACTGACTTTTAGTGGTTGGCGAGAGCTTGGTGAGGCGTAGCCATCCGTCACTGCTTATTCTGTATTATTAATCCAAACTTGTGGCAATAAATAACTTTATTTGACTAAATACATCTAGTTTTTTTGCTTCCTCGTCTCTAATTATCAGAAAGTGTTTATATGTAGGAAAGTAAATAAGCGTCTTTCATAAACTGTAGTATATCTGCCCTTAATTTCATGTATTTTTCAGCCATCATTGACTTAAGGTGTGTTGACTCAGGCAGGAAGGGATGCCTGAGTGGGTCTGCGTGCCTCTATAGCTGCACCACACTGAGCCCACCCCCCGTGACCGGCTTCATATGTACAGGCCAATTATCTCTCTGAGGGAGGGTCGCCGTGACCGCGGGCCTCTCGAGCGTGTTACATGAAGGTCAGCGTCGTCGATGGGGGCTAATTAAGCAAGCGTCGCTCAAGAGGCGGTGGAGTGTGAGTCACCCGGTACTTTACCCATCAGAGGAATGTCTTGTTTTCTTGAATTCAAGGACATATCTGCGTCTCAAAGCGGAGACGGTTTCCTTGTGCGTGCTTGACCCGTTACGCAAACACTTGAAAATGCCCCTGGTGAAATCTTCTCTTTGGTTGGGATCACTTCTTTTCACTCGTGTTTACAGTTAAAGAGCGCTGGATGAAGAGGAAGGAGAGCGGGATAATTCAAGGTTAAAGGAAACAGAGGTAGCGCTCAAACACTGGTGAAAGGTAATGACCTGTCAAAGGCCAGAAGACTCTGTGTCCTTACATCTTTGAGCTAAGAGACTTCTCGTCATGGTCTGCCATTGCAATAATCCCTTTGCCTGCAGCTCCATTAGGCAATGAAACAAGTTGTCCAACTGTGTGTGGTTGGAGGGGGTTAATCCTCCAGCAGCTCCTCTGTAAAAGGCCTCAGCTGCCACCATCCCCAAACCTTTTGAAACCTCTGTCAGTTTATGGGGACTTCAGACGACCCTTTCTCCCTGACCCTTATTGATTCAGGTCTGCACCGCGCCCTCTTCAACTCCCCACCCACCCATCCACCCACCACACATGCTGCCTCCAAAGAGCTCAGGCCCTCCAGCTACAACACCGGGGTGCCGTAATGTTTCAATTACTGATGGCTGTCATGGTTCAGGCGCGATGGGAGGAATCCATTCGAACAGTCTGAGTCCAGAAAATAAATATCACGTTATCTAAAGTTTCATTATGTTTGGTCATCAATATATTTTTGCTACGCTGACTTGTAATCAGGTGAATGTCTCTGTCATTCATACGTTTGTTCTCACTGTCTCACTGTCTGTTAGCTAACATTAGCTCAGTTTGTTAGCTGCTGATTGCTAATGTTAGTTTAGTTTGTTAGCTGCTGTTAGTTCATGTTAGCTCAGTTTGTTAGATGCTGATAGCTAATGTTAGCTCAGTTTGTTAGCTGCTGTTAGCGCAGTTTGTTAGCTGCTGATAGCTAATGTTAGCTCAGTTTGTTAGCCGGGCTGCCCAGACTTTGAGCTCAGAGTGCTAGTATTTGTACCACAGGCGTTTTGGACCACCATGAAGAAGAGGAGTGGGGACGGGGGAGCAGAGCCGATGTCGTGCCAGAACAGGAGCTGGGTGAGTAACCGGGCTCAGCAGCCTCTATGGACATAATGGCAGAGGCGAGAGCTTGGTGAGGCATAGTCATCCGTCTCTGCTTATTCTGTATTATTAATCTAAAGTCGTGGCAATAAATAACTTTATTTGACTAAATACATCTAGTTTTGTTGCTTCCTCGTCTCTAATTATCAGAAAGTGTTCATATGTAGGAAAGTAAATAAGCGTCTTTCATAAACTGTAGTATATCTGCCCTTAATTTCATGTATTTTTCAGCCATCATTGACTTAAGGTGTGTTGACTGAGGCAGGAAGGGATGCCTGAGTGGGTCTGCGTGCCTCCATAGCTGCACCACACTGAGCCCACCCCCCGTGACCGGCTTCATATGTACAGGCCAATTATCTCTCTGAGGGAGGGTCGCCGTGACCGCGGGCCTCTCGAGCGTGTTACATGAAGGTCAGCGTCGTCGATGGGGGCTAATTAAGCAAGCGTCGCTCAAGAGGCGGTGGAGTGTGAGTCACCCGGTACTTTACCCATCAGAGGAATGTCTTGTTTTCTTGAATTCAAGGACATATCTGCGTCTCAAAGCGGAGACGGTTTCCTCGTGCGTGCTTGACCCGTTACGCAAACACTTGAAAATGCCCCTGGTGAAATCTTCTCTTTGGTTGGGATCACTTCTTTTCACTCGTGTTTACAGTTAAAGAGCGCTGGATGAAGAGGAAGGAGAGCGGGATAATTCAAGGTTAAAGGAAACAGAGGTAGCGCTCAAACACTGGTGAAAGGTAATGACCTGTCAAAGGCCAGAAGACTCTGTGTCCTTACATCTTTGAGCTAAGAGACTTCTCGTCATGGTCTGCCATTGCAATAATCCCTTTGCCTGCAGCTCCATTAGGCAATGAAACAAGTTGTCCAACTGTGTGTGGTTGGAGGGGGTTAATCCTCCAGCAGCTCCTCTGTAAAAGGCCTCAGCTGCCACCATCCCCAAACCTTTTGAAACCTCTGTCAGTTTATGGGGACTTCAGACGACCCTTTCTCCCTGACCCTTATTGATTCAGGTCTGCACCGCGCCCTCTTCAACTCCCCACCCACCCATCCACCCACCACACATGCTGCCTCCAAACAGCTCAGGCCCTCCAGCTACAACACCGGGGTGCCGTAATGTTTCAATTACTGATGGCTGTCATGGTTCAGGCGCGATGGGAGGAATCCATTCGAACAGTCTGAGTCCAGAAAATAAATATCACGTTATCTAAAGTTTTATTATGTTTGGTCATCGATATATTTTTGCTACGCTGACTTGTAATCAGGTGAATGTCTCTGTCATTCATACGTCTGTTCTCACTGTCTCACTGTCTGTTAGCTAACATTAGCTCAGTTTGTTAGCTGCTGATAGCTAATGTTAGTTCAGTTTGTTAGCTCATGTTAGCTCAATTTGTTAGCTGCTGATTGCTAATGTTAGTTTAGTTTGTTAGCTGCTGTTAGTTCATGTTAGCTCAGTTTGTTAGATGCTGATAGCTAATGTTAGCTCAGTTTGTTAGCTGCTGTTAGCGCAGTTTGTTAGCTGCTGATAGCTATTGTTAGCTCAGTTTGTTAGCCGGGCTGCCCAGACTTTGAGCTCAGAGTGTTAGTATTTGTACCACAGGCGTTTTGGACCACCATGAAGAAGAGGAGCGGGGACGGGGGAGCAGAGCCGATGTCGTGCCAGAACAGGAGCTGGGTGAGTAACCGGGTTCAGCAGCCTCTATGGACATAATGGCAGAGGCGAGAGCTTGGTGAGGCATAGCTATCCGTCTCTGCTTATTCTGTATTATTAATCTAAAGTCGTGGCAATAAATAACTTTAATTTACTAAATACATCTAGTTTTGTTGCTTCCTCGTCTCTAAATGAGCTCAGCTGTGACAGTGATGATCAGAAAATGTGCTTTTTGAGAAACATGTTGGTTTTCATATATGAACATGTTCTTTAAAATCACATGGATGTTCCCATGTGACTGTCCATCTGACACAAACATAGCTCATATCCACAGAGAGGGTCAGAGGTCACGGACAGCCTTCTGAGAATAAACACCGCGTGGGAGCTTCAGATGTGTCCGTTAACGTATGAGACAAACCCCTCACGAGGTCTTTACTTTAACCGTTCCTTCAACCGCTCTCCAAACAAAGACAGTCCCAAACAGATGTACGTGACTTGAGTGCCTCTGACTCGGATCAATACTCGCCCGGGGGGAGCTCGGTGGGCCTCCTCGCTCCTCCTGAGTTCATGTAACTTACCGGCTGCTCGCCCATCAGTGACTCATTTCTGTGAAACCGAATCTGAAAAGCTCCGTTCCTATGGAGATCGAGGGCCGAGGTTCGTTTTAAATCAATTGCTGCAGTTGCATGCAGGCATGCGGGGAAATGAATTTTTGCTAATTGAAGTTTATCTGTAGTTATTTTGAAAACACAGATGGTTCAATGCTGAAAACAAAGCTCTCAGGATGACTCATGACATAAAAGCAAACCCATAATGCATTTCACTTTAATGCCTGCAATCATTTGGGTTTGGAGTGGGTGTCAATTTTCTGAAAATGGCCGTTTGTAACGTCCTCATTTGGGCTTTTTATATAATTGCCACATCAAAATGTTGTGATACAGTATGTTGTGAGTTTTTTGTGAGGCTTCGGTTGCTATAGCAGCCGAACTGCTCTGATACAGTCCTGAAGCCTCCGATGAGACTGTCTGAGATAAGATAAAGATGTTTATTCAGCCACAATGTTGCTGAACATACTGAGCACATGAAAGATGTAGACGACTGGATGCAGCTTTCCCTAAACATGCTGGAGTCCACCGTACAGAGAAGTTGGAGGTAAGGGTGGAGGTATTCCAGGCGTGTTTAACTCGTAGAGAGACTCCAGGATTCCTCCTCGAAGAGCTGGAGGACGTGGCTGGGAAATCCAACGTCCTCTTCGCTCTCTTCTCCTCTGCCATTATGTCCGTAGAGGCTGCTGTGCTAACAGTCCACGCAGCCTGGCTAACAAACTGAGCTAAAATGAGCTAACAGCAGCCACATTTTGCTAAATATTCCAGCTGCATTCCCTCATGCCCTGGGCCTGAAAACCTCCTTTTCCTGGTGGTCCAAAACACCTCTTGTACAAATGCTAACACTCACACCTCACAGTCCGGACAGCCCGGCTAACAAACTGAGCTAAAATGAGCTAACAGCAGCTACAGCAGACCAATATTTCAGCCACTTGACATTAAAATAAAGATAACCGATGACCGTCCTGTATTTTTTGTTGACGTGTTTCCAGATTTCAGCTCTTTGGAGTAGAAATGAAGACAGGACTCGGATAATAACCTCTAAACAGATGATTAAAGGACAGTGTTGTGGACGTTGGTGTCTTGTCCTTGGTTTCATCAGTGTGTCCCGGCGTCTGTGCCATCAGACCGTTGGACCCCTCCCTGCTCGGTGGCTCAGGTGTTCGTGTGCGCAGCCTTGCAGAGTTTCCTTTCAGAGATTCGTCATGCCTCGGCCGGGGCCGCTGCGCCGGCGCGTGCCAGCTCACCGAGGAGGGCCGGGCCTGCTCGCCAGACGGCCGCTCGGCCACTGACAGCCTGGCTGCTGTCAGCCAAGAGGGGCCCGGGAGTCACCGTCAGGCACCCTGGCAACCGGTCCACCGGCCCCCGCCCTCCATCCAGGGACAAGAATAGGCAGCAAAAAAACAGCCCCACCTCCTTCCTCTCTGCAGGCTTTTCATTAGCTGCAGTCATCAGGAGGTTAGCACTGAATGGGACAAGTGGAGAGCTTTGAACACACACACACACACACACACACACTCAGCTGAGTGTTTAACTGTATTGACCAGTGATTAAAGTGAAGTTGTGTTGTGAAGGTCACTGTAGCATCGACATGGAAACGAGCAGGACAAACACAGATGAGATTTTTATGTCATGATTTTCTCCGTTATATTTTTAATGGTCTTTATAGTTAATTACTGTACATCTAATCTAATTTTATTTTTTAATATTTATAAGTTTGGTCTCTTATTTTGAAGAGTATTCTTTTGGTTCTATTTATTTCTTTGGTTGGAGCAGCATCAACATCTTTGGGTCATGTTCTGCTGGGACACTTTGGGTCATGTACCGTGACGGTGTATCTGTGACGTCACACACAGAGTTGTTTTTTAAGCTCAGTGTGGTCGCTCTGCCTGCCGCCGTGTTGGAAGTACTGCTTCTTCCGCCTCACGGCTAATCTAAAAATCAGCAAAGACGTTGGATGGATCATCAGTGGAGCTGAGGCGGGCCGAATGCCGACCATTGAAACAATTAAAACTACTCACCAACTCTGTTGGTGTTCTGGTGTTGGTGTTCTGGTGTTGGAGGGCTCTGTTGGTGTTCTGGTGTTGGAGGGCTCTGTTGGTGTTCTGGTCCAGGTTTTGGCCGTGAAGGTGTTGTGGAGCAGCTGATGAAAAGGTCATCAGAGGTCACATCTCGTCTCCTCATCGCTGCAGGAAGCATAATTATGTTAATGAGCCTGGATCATCAGTGATGCTGCCAGTCTGCACACACACACACACACACACACACACACATTTTACAATGGTGACTAAAGTAATAAAATAAATATGTATCATCACCTTTATAATAATCACGGGTATATATTTCACTATGATTGTTCTTTTATGATGATGCTTCATAAAACATCGAGCTTGTGCAGAAAAAGGTGCAGATGCTCCCAAACAGGCTATCTATTAAGTATAATTATGACATTTCTATGGTAACGTCACTGAATTGATGTCGTATCCGTGACGTCACCCAGAGTGTGGTCGCTCTGCCTCTTGCACCTCCCGTGGATCACCGGTGGACCTGGGGCAGTTCCTCTAACGTCCACTTGAGGCTGGCTCCAGAAGTGAGTCAGTCTCCATAAGTCCCCATGTTGAAATGTCCAACTTCACAGCAGAAATAAACATGTTGAACATGTCACAACAGCTCGTGGGTCCAAACTGAGCTAACATTAGCTAACAGCAGTAAACAGACTGAGCTAACACGAGCTAACAGCAGCTACAGTTGGCAGCGGTTCACTTCGTCCAGGTTTTTTAGCCTGTGGCTTCGTTAAAACAACACGTTTGTTTGGCTGCACTGTAAGCAGATAGTCGTTCTTGCGCGTCAACAAGTGTTGTTGCTGCAGCGTTTGCCGTCACCACGGTAACCATACGTGCTACCAAATGATCATAAATGTTGAATCTGTTAAATCACGGCTCAGATTCTTCCGTCTGCACACATCGATGCAGGATCGGGTCTGCCGTGCAGACAGAGCGAGCCGGCTTCAGCTCGCTCATTAGAAATTCATTCTGAACAGCTTGTTATTATCTTTGGCCTCTGGATGTGTGAATAGATTTACAAGCATTAGGGCCGGGGCATTGTGCGGGGCATGTGTGGAGGAGGTCCTGGCCCCCTTTGTGTTCGCCAGGGCCCTCAAATCAGCTGTCCCCCACCACCACCCCACCCAGCCCACCATCCACCATCCACCCCCTCCATCCTACCCCACCCATTACCTCAACCCTCTGAACAAAAGCTCGCTGATGTTTTGCAGGATTTTAGGAATTACAGAACAGACGTGTGCGTTCAGCCTCAGCAGATGCAGAAAGCTGCTCCCCAATTTACACCACGAGCTTATAGACACACACACACACACACACACACTGTCAATGCAGAGCCAATAACCAATAATAAGTGATTTTATATCTATATATTTATGGACTTTAGACATCTAAAATGCTTCAGACAGGAGCTGATGAAGTCCAGCCTGTGTTCGTTAGCTGACTTACTAGGCTACTGTAGTCGCTGTTAGACTGGAAGGTAGACGCTGATGCTAGCTCATAGCGCTAGCTGCAATGCTATTATTTGTAGAATGACCTTTAGCCTCCATCACTAGTTTATATCCACACGTGGCACTGATACTGAAGATGTACTCTGGCTTATTAAATATCACATTTGACTGACAGTACACAGAGTTTCATGCGTACAGAGTATTTGGTATAACACAGTACATTTTGTACATCATCTCTGTGCTGCTGGCTCGAGTTAATTAGCATTCCCACTCTGAGAGTCTTTCAAGTCAACAAGGCGATTAAGGTTTTACTTGAGCTCTGCTAATCAGAGGAGAGATGGGTATCAGAGGCAGCTGTATCCGTCTGAGCCGAGCAGAGACGCCGTGACCTTGGAGATGATGTCACAGTTTTACTCCATGATTGAACTACAGAGAATCAACAGAAACAATGTATCTAAAACACAAATAACACGCCAATGTGTTCGGTCATTTAGCGTGTTTTTTACCTTTCGCCTCCTTTCATGCAAGAGATAAATCAGTGAGTGAACGTGACGTACGTGACGTACGTAACATGTTTAATGAACGTAACGTACGTAATGTGTCGTTTTACGTGTGATTGTCTGAGAAGAATATCAAGTAATGTCGCATAACAAGCAAGAACGTAGAGTTAGGAGGTTTTCAGGTGTGGGCGAATGCTAACAGGGAATGGAGCCGGTGTTGTGCCAGAACCAGAGCTGGGCGAGCGAGCAATGTAACCGGGCTCAGCAGCCTCTATGGACACAATGGCAGAGGAGAAGAGAGCGAAGAGGACGCTGACGGAGGAAGCTAAGAAGAAAAATAGGGGGGTGCTAGCAGAACTAAGAGAGCTAACGGAACTAAAAGAGCTAACAGAGCTAACGGAACTAAAAGAGCTAACAGAGCTAACGGAACTAACAGAGCTAACGGAACTAAAAGAGCTAACAGAACTACAAGAGCTAACGGAACTAAAATAGCTAACGGAACTAAAAGAGCTAACAGAGCTAACGGAACTAACAGAGCTAACGGAACTAAAAGAGCTAACGGAACTAAAAGAGCTAACAGAGCTAACGGAACTAAAAGAGCTAACAGAGCTAACGGAACTAAAAGAGCTAACGGAACTAACAGAGCTAACGGAACTAAAAGAGCTAACGGAACTAAAAGAGCTAACAGAGCTAACGGAACTAAAAGAGCTAACAGAGCTAACGGAACTAACAGAGCTAACGGAACTAAAAGAGCTAACGGAACTAAAAGAGCTAACGGAACTAACAGAGCTAACGGAAGACGTTGACGGAAGAAGAAGAGAAAAGGAGAGTGCTAACGTAACTAGCATAACTAACAGATGGAACTAACAGTTTTTGGGAGGTCAACTCAGGTGACTCAGGTGTTTTTTTCCGTCTCCTTGCGCACACTAATCACCAAGAAGTAAACACAGGTGATGATGAAACTGTCTTCCAGGTGGATTATTCAAATATAAAATAAATATCACAGATCATCTGCGTACAGTTACGTTTAAAATGGACTGGATATAAATTCCTGTCGAGCAGGTGTGGAGTTACATCACAGCAGCTCCATCAGAGTTTCCAGTCATCCTTTCACCTCCTCCACCTCCTCCTCCGCTCTCTGCCCTCCATCTTGGCCGCCCTCTCTCAGCTGCTGCACGCGCCTCCTCTTATCTCGAACACTCTCAAACAAAGAGACAAAAAAAAGAGAAAGGCCGGAGCAGACAGAGTAAACACGGCGCGCTGCCTCTCTCCGCGTAGGCCGGGGGAAGTCAAACAAACCTCGGGGGCATTTTCCAGGCCGCCAGGTGTTGGTGTCAGAGGCAGGCGAGCGTGGCGTCGAGTCAACAAGTGGAGGAGAACGAGCAGTGAGAGGCAGAGGCAAACACAGGAACAGTGGGCTTTAAGTGCACGTTAAGCTGCAGGTAGAGTGTTTGCTGCCGAGCGCGGGGGCGCTGAAGTTAAAGCGGTGAATCCTCGTGTTTGTCTTTCGTTAAATATGCTGTTGTGTTTCTGCAGCAGACCTCCGTCAGCCACAACAGAAACAGACTTTCCTACCAAACACTAACACTCCCCCGGTGCTCTGAGCTCACAGTCCGGGCAGCCCGGCTAACTAACTGAGCTAACAGCAGCTCACAAACTGAGCTAACTGCAGCTAACAAACTGAGCTAACAGCAGCAAATAGACTGAGCTAACTGCAGCTAACAGCAGCGAGCTAACTGCAGCTCAACAACAAACTGAGCTAACATTAGCTAACAGCAGCTAACAAACTGAGCTAACATGAGCTAACAGCAGCTAACAAACTGAGCTAACATGAGCTAACAGCAGCTACAGCTGTCATCAGTTTACTTCACTGTCCATCAGGAAACTCTGTAAATCACAGAGTTGAGAATTATGTTGTTTATCTTTTATATGTATGTCCACACACTGCAGGTAAACAAAAACACACTCATTTATCTGCACACACACACACACACACACACACACACACACACACACAGACAGGTTGTAACATTACTCCCTGTCTCAGGCTAACAGCATTAGCGAGCAGTGGATGTCTGATTAAAGTCCACAAATTGAATCACGTCGTGTCGTTTTCATCTCTGATAACGAGGAAAACACACAGAGAGGACAAGACTGACCACAGACTGTCTAAAACCTGGACGTAGTCTCCGTGACGTCCCCGCAGACTGTCTAAAACCTGGACGTAGTCTCCGTGACGTCCCCGCAGACTGTCTTAAACCTGGACGTAGTCTCCGTGACATCCCTGCAGACTGTCTAAAACCTGGACGTAGTCTCCGTGACGTCCCCGCAGACTGTCTAAAACCTGGACTCAGTCTCCGTGACGTCCCCTGCAGACTGGAAATTAGCTATAGAGACCAAAACTGTTTTTTGTACCAGGCTGTAAACATGTTTATTTCTGCTGTTGGACATTTTAACATGGGGACTTATGGAGACTGACTTACTTCTGGAGCCAGCCTCATGTGGACGTTGGAGGAACTGCAGCTGAGGATGACGCTGGATGAAAAGTTGTAACGTGAACGCGTGTCAGATTTCGCACACGCAGTAACACAAACGGTGGAATCGCGTGTTGTTTTCTGTTTCCTTCGTGTTCATGTGTTCAGCTCTGACAGCTGCTGCTTCTGTTCACACTCTTTATTTCTCTGGTCCATTATAGTGAGTGTGTGTGTGTGTGTGTGTGTGTGTTATCTGTAGCTCTTATCTGCAGTCTGCTCCCCAGCTGGCTTACACCTGTCAGAGCCACACAAGGAGGGAGATACACACTGTGTGTGTGTGTGTGTGTGTGTGTGTGCAGAGGCAGGGAGAAAGTGCTGGAGTGTGTGTGATGGAGTGATGGAGTGATGGAGGGGTGAAGAGGTGGAGAGGTGGAGGTGAGACAAAAGGTTTCCATCCAGATGTCGTGAAAATTCTCAGCAAAAAAAGATAGTTTTCAAAATAAAAGCGTTAAAATAAAACTCACAGTTTGTTCTGTAAATGATTAAAGACGAATTAAAAAAAACCTTCGAGCAGCTGCTGAGGAGGAATTATTCTCATCTTATTTTATTTTAATGTTACATCAGGAGAAAAATGAATGTTGAGGTTTGATCTGAGACGCGATCAGAAGACTGGAGTGAAAAATAAAAAAGTAAAACGCCGTTTAAGAACCGTGTCGTGAACGTGAATCCACCTGAGATGATTCATGTGAGAATGTACCGAGTTCATTTGACCATAAAAAATGAGGCACAGTCGAACATCAGAGAAGCTGACAGAAGAACTGCAGGAATGTTTTGTCGTGTTGACCTCTGACCTCTGAACATGTCAGGATCCTTCACGACGCTCAGGTCAGCTTTACTGCAGTAAAACATCCAAATACTTCTTCAGCTCATCAGTACACGAGTGTTTAACCAATATTCAACGATAAAAGATGGGAAATATTTAGAAAACTTTAATTTATGGAACATGGTGACTTCCTGTCTTGTTGCAGACAGCTGTGAGTTTGAAGATAAACGGGTCATACGAGATGTGAAATGTGATTTTTCTGGACACGGAAACAGAAAATCTAGAAACTCTGACGTCATCTGTACGAATACCTTCACGTGTTTTCAGGATGCCGACGTCGTCGCTGACGCTTCTGGGAATTTATCGACCCCGAGAAGGTCGCACGCAACAAAAATACCTGCAGTGAAAATGATATGAGCAGTACTTAAAGTAAAAGTACTCGCATCCTGAGAGTACTTTGTGATATTCACAGTTTTCAGTCGTTTCAGGGCGATTCATCTGAATATTTGACAGATTTTTTGGCTCATTTTAAATAACTAGAACTGTCAGACATGTAGAGGTGTAAGTATACGAAGGAAGTACTCGAGTTAAGTGCAGTATTTAAGTAAATGTACTCAGTTACATTCCAACACTGACAACACATATCACACATGTTGGTTTATTCTGATGTTTTTAGACAAAATATCTTTAAATTCTGACAGAAAATCATCATTAAATATCAAATGAAGGAGTTTTCTTTGAGTTTGGTCACGTCAGGAGGTGAAATCTGCTTTTTAAAACGTGGCTGTGAACATGAAAATACACGACAGAATAATTCAAAACTGTTTCTCAGTTTGGTTTTTATTAATTTTTGGACATTTAGCAAAATACTGCAGAAACATCCAAAGCAGTAGAAGAGCTAAAACAAAATAAAAATGATGATTGCATTCAGTTATTATTCAAACAAACAAACAAACTCATTGATTGCTATAATGTCACGTGAACACACACACCGTCCTCACACATATAAGTTAATAAAGAAAACACAGATCACGGAGAGCACGCGGAGCAATAATTTACACAAATAATTTAATAAATACATAAATAAATAGAAAACAAAGATATACTGTATAGTGGTAATACAGAAGGCTTTGTAGAAAATAATAATCATATGTCACCGAGTGATAAATAAGAAACAATCAGTTCAGTTTAAGGCAGTTTTACAGCAGAGGTTCTAATCCGAAGGCATTACCGGCTACACTAGTTTGATCCACAGATCCACGAGCTATGTTAAAGCTAATCAGGGCGCTGAGATCAGGTCGTCTCAGGCCCGCCACGTCTGCTTCTTCTGGGCTACAGGTCAGGTCGTCCCCCCCTCTCCCGCTCTCTCTTAGGTCTAGAAGCTAATAGCACTTGTGCAGAGATGCTAGAAAAATAAATGAACAGTCTAAAAAGAAAAGGTGTGGCGTCAGAGATCCTTTAAGGTGGAGGTGGGGAGAGGTGGAGGTGGATTATAGGTTCAAACATACATACACACACCCAGAACCTGCTGAAGTGTCCTCGAGCAAGGCACTGAATCCCTGCTGACCTCTGACCTCTGCAGAGATGCAGAGTCAGGCTGCAAAAATATCCTTTTAATCAAAATGTGCCTAAAAATGCTGAAGACGGGAAGAGTTCCTCGCTCTCCTCGTGTGATTTGTGCATTTTCTTTGAAACTTTTTAGACAAAACTCTTTAAAAATGTCGCAAAAAGTTTAAAATTTGTTGATTTTTTGTGCCAAATAACTGAAATAAGTCAGTCCTGACGGTGAATTCACCAAAGTGCCGCTTGATTTTAAAGATTTAAGATTTCAGAGGTCAAACTTTGTTTTGTAAGTTGGATATTTTTGCAGGTGGAACATGTGTGGACTATCTGACAGTCTCTCAGCAGTCCATGATCGGATCAGCAGGCGGGGCGCAGCGGCATCTGCAGCAGGATCACCTGCCGGTTCTCGGACGGGTGGCATTTGTTGATGTGTCTGGTGAGTCCCGGCGAGCTGTAAAAGATGGCGGGGCAGTACTTGCACGGGTACACCTGTGAGGAGTGCAGCAGGCGGATGTGCCTCTCCTGGCTGCCCCTGTTGGAGAAGTTCTCCCCGCACACGGGGCACAGGTGGCAGGAGGTGGAGGAGCTCAGGTTGAGCGGCGCGGCGCTCTGCTCGCACGCCGGCGCGTCCTCCTCCTCCTGCGCCGGCTTCGGGGAGCCGTGCTGGGACGCCAGGTGTTTCCGCAGGTACGCCTGGCGCTTAAACTTTTTCCCACAGTGATTACAATCATACAGGCCTTCCTCTGAGCCGGACTCGGACGGCCCCGGGCTGGGTGTGTCCCTGTCACTTGTATCCTTCGCTTCCTCCGGTGCGGGCTTGCCGGTCTTGTCGCTCTCCGGGTTCTGCGCTCCGCTCTGCGGCTTCGGTTTGTGCCACCGCCGGTGTGAGGCGAGGTTAGCCGGGCAGCTGAACACCTTGTCACACTCGGGACACCTGTACTCAACCCGGACTATCCTGGAGCACTTGTGCTGCGCCAGAGCGAACGGGTCCGCGTACGCCTCCCGGCACAGCTGGCACACAAACTCGCCCAGCGGGTTGCCGCTGTCCCCTCCGCTCGATTGCGGTCTGGGAGGCTTCTGGTCCACGGGAGCCTCTTTAATCTTGAGCCCGAGTACCGGAGACGTGGTGACATCATCCTCAAAGTGCAGTTTCCGGATAGCTTTGGTTTTCTTGGACGGGGGCTTGCTCTTGCGCTCGGGGTCGCTGGACGGACGTTTGGTCCCGGTGGCGGTGGGGAGCGTCGCGGTGGACGCGGATGCAGCGGCGGCTGCGGCGCTGGTGTCGGTGCGGCTGCTGTTGCTGGAGCCGATTTTCAAATCCACCGGAGCGAAGAGGTGATCCAGGGCGGTGAGAGCTGCCGGGGTGGGGAAAGACTCCGCGGAGACCGGTGACCCGAGGTTGAAGCGCCTCTCGAAGTAGGAGCGGTCGTGGTCGTGGCTGACGGGGCGGGTGGGGCTGTACAGCGCCTGGTACACCGTCTCTGGGTTTCCGAACTGCACCGGCTTGGCATCGTGCTCCGGAGCCGTGGCCGCCGCCCCGCAGGTGGGCGTCGGCGTCTGTGCGCGCACCGGGACGGAGGCTGGAGGCGCAGAGGAGGACGGAGGCGCATCAGAGGCGGGTTGTTCCGCTTCCTCCTCCTCGGAGCGGACCCGGTAGGACACCGGGTTGGCCTTCTTGTTCCTTTTCACCAGAAATCCTCTCGGCATGTTCGCGCTGATGGACGGAGAGCTGAAGGCACTTTGGACCGGAGCAGAAATCAAACATCTGATGGAGCGTCTCTCCTTTTTTAGCTTGTTGTTGTTGTTCCTCCTCCTCTGTTCTCCTCCCGAGGTGCTTTCACCACAAACATAGCTGCACTCTTTTTAAGGCGACATGATGACATTGTTCCCGTCCCCCCTTGTTGCCTCATCCGCGACCAATCAGAAGGAGCCGAGGTCCCCCGTGGATTTGGGGAGTGGGTGTGGGAGGATGGAGAGGCTGATGGAAGGGAGGAGGAGGAGGAGGAGGAGGAGGATTTGCAGATTGCAAAGCAGATGTACCTGAGGGTTTTATTGTATTTCACCCCCCCCCTCCACCTCCTCCACACACACGCACACACACACACACTCTCTCTCCTCCGCCTCCTCCTCCTCGTCTCGACCCGGGCACACGCCAGGAGCCTCCTGCTTTTACGGTCTGATGAGTTTGTATAGAAATCTACACGTGCCTCGGCTTTATGTGTCTCCTTTGGGTGGAGGAGGTGGCGGTGGAGTGTGTGTGTGTGTGTGTGTGTGTGTGGGGGGTGGGGTGGAGGAGACTTCCGTCCACAGTGAGGAGAAATAAGTTACAACACTTCAGACTCTGCGCGCTCATTTACCAGAATTTAAAGATATTCAAGGACTTTCCAGGAATTCAAAACCCCAGCCCTGGAAGTGCTAACTCCTCCAGACAAATCATCTGAACCCTCCGCGGACTCTGCAGCATGTGCGCCGGCGTGACAGTTAACTCCGGACATATGAATCCGTCATTTTACGCATACATAATTAATACGGAGAGGAGGAGGAGGCTTTCTTCCTGCTTTGCATCACAATGGCTGCGCTTGTGCAAGCTGTAGACTCTCCGTGATTGAAAAGGAAATTGCACAGTTGAAAAAAAAAAGCCTCCACCTTCCTCCACCCTCCTAAAAACCAATCTGGCCCCCAGATACTGTCGGCGCGTGCTGTGCGTAATCAGTGCGCTTTTTTTCTCCTGCGTCTCCAAATGGGCCAAAGTGAGATTATCTGCGAGTTAAAACACGTCAACCACCCCAAAACCTGCAGGTCTGAAGCAGGGCAGCCGGGGAGGGTGGATGATGACGGGATGTCATGGTGGTGGTGCAGGAGCTGGTGGATGTTGGAGATGTTTGAGGAGCAGCAGGTTTCACATGAGCCGAGCTCACTTTTCTTTTGACTTTCCAGACTGAAAATTTCAATTTTCAGCTCGTTAAACTCAGAAAACTTTTGATTTTTCTTCATTTTTTCACATAAAACGGGTTCAAACAATTCAAATAAATATTGAATCAGCTTGTTTGAAGAATCAGAAGTGTCATCTTTCAGGATTTGTCCCATTTTTTCCATTTTTTAAGAGAAAATTTGATGTTCGTTGGAACATTATCTCAACAATTTGGGTCATTTTTTTGACTTTTATTTAAAAAAAAAATCATATTTTAAGACCAGATTGACTCTAAAAGTTTGACATTTTTTAATTATTTCAAATCAAATATATAATATGATATAAAATGTTTAAAATATGATCAAATCAGAGGAATCCAGCTGGAGAGCGTCACATTTTAACGCAGCTTTATCAGGTAAAACACAAAATAAAAAACATTAGGTGACCAAGAACTCAAAACTGAACACGAGCACGCGTGCAGAATATTATTTGAATTCTGTGACACCAAAAAAACAACATAAAGGATATTTTTAACCATAAAGGACCAAAACTACGAGAATCTAAGAAGATTTTGAAGATTAAAGTTCAGTTAAACACAGAAAATCAAACTTTTGATCTCTGCTTCTTAAATTAAAGTTTATGTTTGATTTAAAGTTGCTTCGTCATGTGACACCAGCAGTCTCTGTTTGTGGACATATGTTGTTGTGTGTGCGGTTATTTTCCCCCGACAGGCTTCAACTCAGCCTCATTAGCATACAGCTGTAGAGTGACACCACCACCTCCTCCACCTCCTCCTCCTCCTCCTCCTCCTGCACAAAGCTTTCATCTCCAGCCGCTATACGGGGCCGTGTGATTGGTCACGCTGCTGCAGAGTCACTGAGGGCAGAGTTCACAGTTACAGTTGGCTCGTCGTGGAGGAAATAAAACAGAAGAAACTGAACGTTTACTGAACGTTAGATTTCAGTTAGACGACAAATTAGAGACAAAAAAAATCAAATAATTTGTCGTTAACGTGAGAAAAACGAGCTCAGAGGGTGGAGCTCATTTAGAGTCAGTGTGGTGACTGCAGAGGATATCATGAAAACCAACAAAGGCAGAGAAGAAGAAGACAGTTACCACGGCAACATGGATGTAAACAACACAAACCTGCAGTCTTATATTTTTAATAATATATGTTGATTTGGTGAAGTCACCTGTGATGTCACCTGTGATGTCACCTGTGACGTCACAGCTGTCCCGGGTACGCGAACATGGGCAGCAGGTTTCGGTTGTAGGTCAGATATTTGACAGCGGCGCTCCTCAGAGCCGCTCGACGCTCGGCGTCTTTAACCCCGTCCAGAGGGACGATGTCCTCCGTCACCTGCCGCCTCCACTCATCCTCGCCGTCCTGCAGAGACACATGACGGAGAATATAAACACTCCACTGTCTGTCACTTCTGTTTTTCTATTTTTGTTCAGACGTTCACTGAAGTGAAAAACACAAACTGAGGTGGAGGTGATCTGCTGAAGCTCCTGCTCAAAGTCGGAGAATCTGTCGTGACAAACGGCCAAAAACCAGCTCTGTCTGAAGAAACTGAGAGGACACACACACACACACACACACACACACACACACACTTCTGTTAAACACCATCAAGATCCTACAAAACTGCTGTTAACAACCTCAGAGTCTTCACTGAATCACATCTGTCTGTAGAAGTTTCACACAGTTAGCAGCAGTTTAATATAAGGCAGCGTGAGCAGCTTAATATAGATTTTTATTTTAACTGTATCAGATGTCGATGTGAAAGAGGTATTTTTCTTGTAACAAAGTAATGTTGATCAGTTTTTCTCCTTCACGTCGTCAGCTTGGCCCAAAATCCAGCGTACAGTCTGCAGTGTCTCTACATATTTAAGATTTTTAATCCTTTACTGGTCAATGACTCGTTTCCTCTTCGAGTCTTCGGTCGACTACGATATATTTGTTGTCCAACCAAATTTTTCAACACTTCTTAAACTTCTGAAATATAGAAACAGCTACGCTTCGTGTCTACAGAAGCTCTGGTCAGGCCCGTCCAACAGGAAACAGGCAACAAGCCCAGTGCAACTACATGTTGTCCTCCCGCCTCCCGTGGAGGTTGCCGCCTGGTTTTCTCCCGTCATGTTGCCACAAAACGCTGCACAGTCATGACAAACGAGGGAGACGACAAGCCAAAAGAATGAACTGAAGCTAACAGCGGTGTGTGTGTGTGTGTGTGTGTGTGTGTGTGTGTGTGTGTGTGTGTGTGTGTGTGTGTGTGTGTGTGTGTGTGAGCTCTCAGAGGGTTCTTAAGCCCTCACAGCTGTCTCTCAGGTGTCTCCACCTGCAGCACAGAGCCCGGTGTCAGAGTGACAAACTGTCCTTCTCTGTGATCTGTGTGAGCTGACCCTTTAAATAAAAGTGCAAACACACACACCAGAAGCGACACTAAGTGCGTTGACTGAATAACCTCCAGCCGCCACACGGTCAATTAATTATTTTAACGGCTCGCGACGCTCCGCCGGCCTCCACAATGACTTTATGAGTCAGCCGAGGGAGCGGCGTGACGAGGGATCGGCCTCTGCGGCGGGGAGGCTCCGGCTTTGTCTCGTCCTGGACGTGGACCACAAAGACAGATTGAGAGAGGGGAGAGCTGCATAAACAGATTAGGAGGCGGGTGGAGGAGGTGGAGGGGACAATAGACGTCCATATCTGGGGGGTCATTTGTGTTGAAACCTCAGAAGCAGGTCACCCGCTGTTTGACAAACACACACACACAAAGTCACAGACCGCGCGAGGACAAAACACACCGACGGCCTGAATCTCTCCGCTCGTGTTGTTGTTTTGACTCGAGGTCATCAGTCAGCAGATGAATCATGGGAAGTTTGACGACCTGCACAAACAGTGAAAGTGGTTTGTTTTGGTCACGAGAACACATCTTCAGCTCCGTGTTTATTCGTACGACTGTAAATCAAATGGTTCTCCTGCGGGGGCCGGACAGACTAACAAACATCGTACAATAACTGTGCGGAAAATATCAATTTGATGTTCTGATGACGGCAGACTGAAAGCAGACGTCCTGTGATTCACCAAACTGATCGTTTCTGCAGCTCCATTGTTACGAGAACTCGTCTCTTTGTTACCTGAAGCTCGTGAAAGACTTCAGATATTACAGAAAAGAGTCTCCTCTTACAATGTTAGAAAACTATTGCAGGAAGTACGACGGAGGTCAGAGATTTATCGTGTTCCAACAGCCTGCACAGGAGACATAGATGTTCGTTAAAGGAGGATTCTGCTTCATCAGAACTTCTTTTATAGTTTCTTCCTGCTGCTGACAGGTTGTAAACAAACTGACGGAGCGGTCGAACGTATTCAGATGATAAAATGACGCTAACGATAAAATTATGAAGCAAACCGTCGAATTTTAAACTGCTCACTTTCAGTCGGTCTGATCGTGTTTTCAGTTGGACAGCGACAGCTCGAGAAACTGAAGCAAAGGATCCAGACTGGGAGAGAACCGAGCTCGCTGTGGTATAAAGACTTAAACTACGACCAACGCTCGACCCAGACAACTCAGAGCTCCAAAAAGTACAACGGAACGACACTCAGAGAGCAAATCCATCGACCCGGCATCACGAAGCAGTTTTCCTGAAGTCAGACTCACTTCTCTTCTACATTTCTATCAACAGAGGAGGAAGCATGTCTTTGTAGACCGCAGTATTTGTTTGTTATAGCTGGTTGCTTTGTGTTGTTTTGACCCAACAGGTCCACCATGACCCGGGTTCTGCTCGAGGTTTCTGCCTCTGAAAGGAAGTTTTTCCTCGCCACTGTCACCAAGTGTTTGCTCATGGTGGTGACTGTTGGGTCAAGTTCAGTTCAGGCGGTCGGCCATGTTGTTTGTTTATGTTTGGGCGTCGTGGAGGTCAGAAGTTCGCTGAACTCGGTCAAACTAACACTCAGACTTCAGACGTCTGAATTAATCTGTCTGGTTCTCGACCATCTTAAGTAGTACACTTTGCCGTGAATTCTGGGTAAATTAAGACTGTTTTCAGACAAGACAACATGGCTGACTGAGCAACCGGGTCAAACTGCTGAGGTCACTTCACTCCAAGTGTTAATCTTTTCTCTCTCTGTAGATTGTATTTTTATTAGTAGTAATATTAATATTGTTATTTTATTTATGTCTTTGTGTCTCATTTTAAGGTGACAAAAACAAAGATTCTTCTTTTCAGGTGATTAAACACTGATGAAAACAGTAAATCTGTGAATGTGACACAGCGGACCTTTAAAGTTTCTTCAGTCGAGCTGATCTCTCACCTGTACAGGTCGTGGATCAGGCCCTGGTGGTAGCGGGTGGACAGCTGGCCCAGCAGCTGCTGGTGTTTCCTGTACAGATTCAGGTAATTGGAGAGGGGGAGGGGCTTCAGGGACAGACAGGTGAGCGTCTCCACCAGCTCGTAGCGGTCCAGATGTAAACAGAAGTAGTTCCCCGTCTCTGCTCGTCCGGTCACGATACCCTGGTCCTGTAACTTCACGTGGACCGAACACACAAAGTTTGAACTGTGTTTATGATCTTTAAATGTGTGTGTGTGTGTGTGTGTGTGTGTGGTGTTAAATCATCCGTCCTGGTGCTGGTCTCACCCTGTCACTGCTGACGTGATGTAAACCGGAGAAACGCCGCCACAGACAGTTCAAACTTACGTGTTTAACAGCAGGACCTGTCAGGACGGTTGCGGACGGTTTGGTGAAGTGCAGGTAGTTATAACCTCCAGGCAGCTTCCCACCTGAGAGAGAACACATGAAGAAGATGAAGTCTCTGTGACGTCCCCGCAGACCGTCTAAAACCTGGACATAGTCTCCGTGACGTCCCTGCAGACTGTCTAAAACCTGGACGTAGTCTCCGTGACGTCCCCGCAGACTGTCTAAAACCTGGACGTAGTCTCTGTGACGTCCCCGCAGACTGTCTAAAACCTGGACGTACTCTCCGTGACGTCCCCGCAGACTGTCTAAAACCTGGACGTAGTCTCCGTGACGTCCCCGCAGACTGTCTAAAACCTGGACGTAGTCTCCGTGACGTCCCCGCAGACTGTCTAAAACCTGGACGTAGTCTCCGTGACGTCCCCGCAGACTGTCTAAAACCTGGACAATGAGCCCATGTTACACTAGAAACACAAATGTGAGATTTATGCTTCAACAGACGTGTTTCCAAACTTTATTTTTTGGTTTTACAAAAGTCTCAGAGACTGAAGACTAACTGAAAAGAGCAGCAGCTGTTTTTCTGACACACTTCATCTTTTGTGTTTGTAGTGATGATTCAACCAGGAGAATGAATATGAATGAATGAGACTTTCAGAACCTTGAACACGCAGACTAACTCGTCCACTTCATTATTCTATGCATGTTAATATTGATCATAAATTCCTTCACATTCATCAGCAGCTGTCATGTTTCTGTATGTTCTCAGTGTGTTTGCCTCGATGAGCTCCTCCGTGTCCTTCCTCCCGTCTGTGTGTGTTTTGTCTGCTTTTATCTGAGAGAATTTGCACTGCCAATATTTTTTCATTATGTTTTTTTGTGGAATATTTTCCAATCTTTCACCCGCCCACTGCCGGCGTTATTGTGGCGGACACTCAAACCATAGCGGGGCGTAACAATGGCGCATTGTGCTGCTTCGTATTCATGGAGTAACCAAGGCCACTCCACAGGTTACATAAACACAACAGCCACTCTGCTTCGTCCTTCTCACAGAGATGAAACACGCGTGAACTTTTCGATGTTCACCAAGAGCAGAGATGTCATATCGCCGCCTGCTATCTGAGTTCATTGCCTCGACTCTCTTCTCCTCTGTGGGTGGATGCTGACAGTGAAATGCACATTATGATGCTTGGTGTCTGTTCACGTTTCAGCACTGAGAGTAATCTGATTACAATGTTTTCTTCTCATAAAAACACGTTTTTTTCTTAACTTTCTGAATCTGACATTTTAGATTTTGTTTGGCAGCGTGCCTCTCTTTTATTATTATCCCAAGCAACAACGTCTGTGGCTGTGAAGTGAAGCCGAGTATTAAAAACTGCAGTTCCTCTTGTCGTCCACTTGAGGCTGGCTCCAGAAGTGAGTCAGTCTCCGTAAGTCCCCATGTTAAAATGTCCAACTTCACAGCAGAAATAAACATGTTTACAGCCTGGTACAAAAAACAGTTTTGGTCTCTATAGCTAATTTCCCCGTTCATGACAACTGTACTGAGGGTGAATTTTTATACAACTCACCTGTTCAGATTATATTAAGGCTTAAAGTTATGCAGGATTAAGAGCGTGGACGCTTTGATTGACAGGTGGGTGGCGACACAGGTGGCTTGTTTGAGCAACCAGGCTTCATTCAGTTCATCTCAGCTCCACCCACGACCCATGACTTGAGACTTGGAGGAAGCGGAGACAGGACTGCCACCACACTGACTCTTCAGAAGCCCATACCAAACTGATGGAGGGAAATTGGTCTCCATAACTTGACATACAATAAAAAAGTCCTTCAGGAGAATTCTGTGTTTAAATAGTCGTGTTTTGATCCAAATGTGTTGTCAATTTTAACTAAATTTCAAGTAATTTGACCAAAAGAAGAAAATGATTATTTGGACCTCCAACTCTAAATTTATATAAACACAATAACCAAATCTGGAGCAATGAAACTGACATTTGTGTGTGTGTTAAAGTAATAAAACTCCTCAACCTTTAAACCTCATTAAAAAGACCTGATATCCAGACCTTGAATCTTGGCCTGCTTGTACAGCGGTACGAGATGATCCATTTCAGGTGGAGGTTCGTCCGCGGGCTCCTGCGTCGGGTCAAAGAGGGGCAGCAACTTGGCCGCCAGGTCCTGGCCCACTTCTTTGGAGTTGAAGTTGGCGTGTGACCACTCGTCTGTGTAATAGCAGCGGGAGAATTTGGTGAGAGGTCCGGCGCCGCAAATGGCTGCATCGCTGGTCTGGAAGGTAGCGTTTACGACAAGTCTGCTGTCGAAGGGCAGGAAGGAGTCTCTGATGCTCGTGAAGGCGTCGTGGTCAACGCCTTTGTTGGAGAGGTTAATGAACACCTGTGAGGAGGAAATGAAAACACCTGTATGCTTTATCATGATCAGACTCAAACACATTCTGACATTCAGACCACATTTCTAGACAAAGTGTAAAACATGGGACCTCGGCGTGGCACATCCACGCAGCCTTGCTGCTAATTTGTACCCTGAAATCGCCAAACCACACTGTGTGATCCTCGAAGCCGAAAAGATGTGTTGAACAGTTCTTCTGTTTTAGACTGAAATGAAAACAGACAGTCGGATTCTGTCTTACTGTCTGAAACAATGAGAACGGGAAACACACCAAAATCATTTTGTGTCGGCTTCCAGGAGAGAAAATTAACATCCAGTCAGCAGCCACGAGCTTTTCAGCTCTACCACACATCCTGGCTGGTGACCCACCATTGTTTGGACAACGTTTTGTAAAAAACTAACTGGGTGAGCAGTGAAACCACCAGAAACTTTGACTCACTCCACACTGCAGATGGAGCGGCTCAGCGTCGGTGGTGAACGTCACGGATGTGAGTGGATCGGGACGTTCGTCGTCTCCGTCGTTCATCTGGGCCAGCAGGCAGTTACGGTGGACGTGGACCTCGGCCTTCTCCATGGCCGTCATCGCGGCCTTCTCGACGACGGGGTCGCCGAAGCACGAGACGACACCGGGCTCGGAGGGCGGTGGGAGGACGAGATGGATGCGACATCCCCGGATGCCGAGGCTGAGCAAAGTCTCTGTGGTGGTGAAGACGTCGATGGTGTTTCCGTAGACGACGGCATTATCTGGAAAAACACAAAGAAGAAAAAAGATATGGAAAAAGAGATACAGATGATTAGATTCGATCCTTAAGCCAGCGTAGGGATGCCAGAATGGGAGCGATGTGTCAAGGATGTCAAGGGTCTGGCCACAAACAGTCAACCTTATGGAGGCACTAGAAGAAAAGGCAGGATGTGAACAAAGTCATTGGGATTCACTCAAGTATAAATCCACTGTTGCATCACCTGTTGGTCTGTGGACAACCATTTGGAAGCCTTGAGCCAGAAGTGACCATATTTAGACGACTTGGTTTGGGCTCTTGGTATGAAAAATATCATCCTGTCTGGTCACAAACATTCTCAATTGAAAATCAGTTTTTAAAACATTTGAGCAGAGAAATATTGATTGCAGGAACAAAATCTGGATTCAGATTTGATCAGCACTGCCTAGTTTGACAGTTTGATCTGAGCTTCATGAGCCTGGTGTGTGTAAATGTGTCAATAATTTACTAAATGAACGTCACGTCGTGTGGAAGAAGGCTTGAAAACAGAGACTGAGACCATGAACTCATGAGGAAACTGTCTACTGATCACATACTGAGGGGACATGAACAGAATTTTCCAAACCATTCAGCCCTGCTCTCGACGATCTTCAACGGTGGAAATCCAATTTAAGTCATCGTACTTTTTAAATGCACTGAAGGATGCAGAAGAAAACTACACACTACATTTTTCTCCTCAGTTTCGGTGCTTTCTGTCGTGGTTTCTTCTGATTACAGGTGCAGTGGATGTTTATCCGGTAAATTATACTATTTCAAACACAAAAAGAAGCTCTGAAATTTATGGGAACTGAATGGTGACCATGAAGCATTCATTTATAAAAATAGACATTAGTTTGCAAAGGAACTCTTCATTCACTATAGAGGAATGATACAATTACTTTTTTCTATCTTGAAAAGATTTTCCAGGAAGCACGATAGTCGATGCTCAGGTTTTCCAAGCAGCCTTGGACGTGAGCAGCTGTCCTCAGATTCTTGAACCGTGAACGGCAGATGTGCAGAGACAAATATGAAACCGTACAATGTAAATCTGAACATCTGAATGGATTCTTTCCTTTGTGATGTTTGCTCTTCAGGAGAAACCTCTTGACATTTTAAAGAACGTAGCTCGCACATAATGACAGGATGTGCTCCTCGTCTCTCGATGATTATGTTACAATTCAAGTACAATGCCTGGAGCAGCAGGGTCGTCATGCCAATGGTCTGTCATACAAAGACGACAAAAACTTTACAAATTTAATATGTTCATGAATTTAGAGTAAACACTAATCTAAATGTCTAGTCCAAAAAGCTCCAATAAAAGCTGCTCTGCTCGCAAAATATCTTTATTAAAGGCATCATCAGTGTTGTAGTCAAGACCAACTAAACCGAGACCAAGACAAGACCAAGACCAGACAGTGTACAGCCTACTTAGGTAGCTAATATTCACCAACACTTTTTGGGTGAAGCGTGGTTGTAGACTGAGGTGGGGAGGCTGGATGAAGGCAGCGGTGTAGAGTTACACTGAAGCCATGCTGAAGCATAATTTTGACGTACAGAGATGAATTTTAGGGGTTTTCAGCGATACCTCCTGGAGTTTTAAGTAAACGTCCTGAACTGTTGGTGTAACCGAGTCGAGCAGAGTCGGTGTCGTTGAACGCAGCTTTAAACAGGCTGCTGCTCGGTGTCTCTGTCCATGGTGCTGAAGGAGAAGCACCAAGGCCAGCAGAGCACAGCTCCCATCAATAAATCTATAATTCACTGATTACTGACGCTGCTTTGTAAAGGTCCAAAAGTTACAAATCTTCATGTTGTCACTGTGATAAAAGACTCACACCTTCACAAACCTTGACAGTTTTGAGGAATTCGTTCTTTGTTATGGAGGACATTGATTTCCTACCTGTGCATCAGGAGCCCCGTTATGTAACTTTTCCACCTTAAACTAACAGCACCACCAACTATTTCACTGATTTTGGTGAAACTGGATCATATTTTATGGAGAAAATGTTTTCTGGTTTTCCCTCTGATGTCCTCCGGCTGCTCCGCCTCAACTCTCTGTGATTTCCCGACAGAAAGCTTTACTTGTTGCTAAAGTAAGTTAACCACTGAACTGCTTGGACGGGGAGCTTAAAGTACCGAGGGAGTGATTTTATTTGCACTGTTAGTAAAGAAGCTTTGCACCGCCAGGAGGAGGTTTTCAGGCCCAGCGTCTGAGCGAAGTGAGCGATGTAACTGAGCTCAGCAACCATTTATATCCAGCTAAGAAGCTAAAGAGCCTTTATTACCATGAACACAGACACAGACAGGTTTATTTGAACTCTAAACTAAACTACAGCGAGCAGCTGTGTTAAAAAAAAAAGATGAAACTATATTTATGTGACATTTTTAAAGATTTATGTCTCAGTTTGAACCAATGGGCTCGGAGCTGAGAGCCACAGACAGGAAGTCAGGACGTACTGAGAGACAGACAGATTGTTAGATTTGATATTTTCGTGATTTTATTGTCAAAAAGGAAAAAATAAACTTCAAAGTTTAATGCTGAGACAGAAACAGAGACGACTGCCTCTGTTTCTTTCTGCTGTTGTTATTAAAATATGGAAATAAACATGGTATCTGCTGGAGTTTAATTTGCATTTATTAATGGTTTCCCTTTATGACTGGGATCAACTAATTAGTATGTATAAAAGCCTCACTCTAGATCACTGCACAATTCCTTCAGAGAGCAGATTAATTTAGCTTAATGACACTGTGTACTTTTTCCTGCTCTGAAAGGCCCGGTGCTCAGAGACTGATATGATAATGGAAAATGGATGGAAGAGGCCGACCTGATTCACAGAGATAAAAGATTTCTCTGCAGCTAATTAGCTGCTAATTATACCGGGGCACTTCAGCGCTGACTGGCTGAGTAATGACATACTACTACAGATTCATTTTAGGCTCTGTGTGTGTGTGTGTGTGTGTGTGTGTGTGTGTGTGCGCTCACTTACCCTCCAGCTCCACAAAGTTGGCACACAGCCAGCGGCGAGCAGCCATGCAGTCGTGGAGGTCATTGAGGGTGAAGAGGTTGGACGGGACCGGCCCGGTGCGTCTGCGGTGAGCGGACTGAGCAGCCTGCAGCTGGCTGTTTGTGACGGGCTGGCTCAGATCCACGCCGGTCGGACAGGGAACCTACGTGATGTCACGTGACACAATGGCAGAGGAGAAGAGAGCGAAGAGGACGATGATGGAGGAAGCTAAGAAGAGAAAAGGAGAGAGTGGGCGAGCGAGAAGCTCACCTGGTACTGCAGGCCGGTACAGAGGACGAGGTAATCGTAGTGCACCCTCGTACCGTCAGACACGCGGACATATTTGGACTTCCTTTTGATGGACACCATCTTCCCGGTCACCACGGTGATGCAGGAATGCAGAGGCAGCTGGGCCAAGTCTCTGCTGCTGTATGCATGACTGCAGGAGGTGAAGAAGAGCGAGGAACTCGAGAAATGTGCTAAAACTGCTGTTGTGAAACAAAGTTCATCAGTTTTCAGTTGTTGTTTTTTTATCGCTTGCAGTTGCAGATCAAAAATATGACTCCTCTAATGAAACATCTCATCTACATCGATAAACACCAGAGTTCCCACATGGTGCCAGCATGAGGTGAACATTTGTGATTTTTATCTGAATGTCTTGGACGTCTTTGTCCAATATTTTGGTTTATGATTAAATTAGGGCGATCATATTCTCAAACCTCCAAAACTGGGGTTATACGGTTATTATATATAATTATTATTTTGATTGAGGTGAAGATATTTGCGAGTGAACGTTGAAAACTCACCCAGCTTGAAACTGGAACAAAAACTGGGACGTCTGGTTGCTGCATTTAGTGCTAATTAACAAACATTTGCATGCTAAACACGCTAAACTAAGATGGTGAACATAGTTGGCATCATACCAGCTAATCATCGTCGTATTATATCATCATCATATTGTAGATTATCTCAGCGCAGATTTTATTTAAATAGCTCAAAATCACAATTTAACAATCTGTACTAAGAATCTTGATTCAGGTGAGGAAAAACTCGCCAAAAAAAACTGTCAACGAGGAAAAAATGTAAGAAATCTCAGGAAATTATTATTATTATGAATTTAAAACAATAATTTGACAACTTTATAAACTCTGGAGTGAATCAGTGTAGGTAAGAGGGACACCGTCACATGATATAATCACACAGGTTGAATGCTTTCAGAACGTTCTCATGGTATGTTCAGACGTATCTCAGGTATTTAAACGCCAGATGCCGAAACGTTTCAGTTTTCATGTCTGATGTTGTTACATCGGCTCACCTTGTGGACAGGAATCCGACGTCCTCGCGGTTGCAGTCGCTGGGGAAACCGTGTGTTGAGATGAGGGTCAGGTTGTTGAACCTCAGGTGAGGGCTGCGAGGGAATAAACAGCAGTGAGAGGCATGAGTGCTTTTCTGCACAATCCAGTGAATACGTGCAGGACACGGTGTGAGCGGAATGTTTGCTGTGGAAGGACAACTTTCATTTCTGCAACAACGGCTACATTCTTCATCCGGTGATGTGCAACAGAATTTAGAAAGCCTGAAAACCTGACTGAGACGTCTCTAAAGATGCTTGACCCTTGAACTCTTTAAATATTATCTGGTAATATGAAAATAAAGGACTATGAGCTCGCATAGAATCTTAAATGAGGAGTTAAGTAAGATCAAGGACGTGCTCGTAAGACGTTTGTGTCTTCATATGGGCAAACTGAGCTTATTTCATTTGGGTCAACATGGAGGATCATCAAGTTACCGTCCTTGTTAGTCAGTGTAGACGCTGCATACGGAGAATAACAGAGCTAGTTTTGGTGAGAAAAGCTCCCATAATTGAAGGTTTAAAGGCCCCCGCACAGCTCAGTACGCCCACACAGGTGATTTCACTCATCCATGGATGATTTGACCTCTTCTCAGGTCTGTGTGGGCGTGTGCAACATCTCCATCATCGTCCTGTTCGCTTTGTCGCTTTTGTTAAGATGGAACAAATTTATCATTCGAGAGGTTCCGTGCAACCAAACCGACCGCCGTGTGCTCTTGATTGTTCATAGTTTGACGTTATTCAGGTTTTTTTTAAGGCTTGAACCCAAACAAACATGTTGGTGAACAGCTGTTTCAGCAGCTCAGGTCGTTAAATTTCCAGACATATTGTGTGTATCTGTATACTTACATATTTTATTTTTAGATTTCTTGTTTAGGTTAGAATTTAGTTTTTATATTCGCTTGTCTCGGTGTCAGTTTATTCAGCCCTATCCTCGTGTTTTCCTGGACCTGAACTGTTTTGGACTTTTGATTCTTGCCTGCTCTGCCAGATTTGTTTGCCTGTTTGTCTTCCCTGGTTTTGACCTGTATCACCATCCCATGAGCCTTTTCTTAATCTTTTTGCTATGACATCATCTGGACTGGACAAACTCTGCCTCTAGCGTGTGCACTTGGATCCTTCCTATCCTGTTTCTTGTTACCTTGCTTGCACAAACAACATTTGCTTTGTTGAGCTCACATCACAGACACAAACCTCAGGATATCACAGAGACATAAAACAGAAGGTGGAAACAAACTGACCACAGTCAAACAGTGAAACAAAATGGACATCCTCACAGGTGTCAGTGCTCTTACAGAAGCTGTGTAACATTTTAAATCTTTTACATTAAATATAAAAACAACATGTCAGGTGTTGAATCAGTGGTTGAAAGTTCTCCAGCCCCTCGATGCATTTGTGGTTCCCGAGCGTGAAAAAATCCTGAACTGCCCTCCTCCCTCTGCTGTGTTTACTGTCCACAACATCTCTTGTGATGCAAATGATCTCTTTTGTGGCGGCCTGCAGGACATTACACAGCTGATAACAGCAGCTCCAGCTCCTTTCGTCCAGTGAATGGCAGAGTGTGTTCGGCCTTATCACACCGACGCCTCTGATCGCCTCCTGCTCTGTTCTAATCTCTGCTTCCTGCTAAATGAACGCCCACCGGCACAGATCTACAACGCCAGACACCAAAACGCTGGTAAACTGAGGGGAGATAGTGTCAGCTGGACTGACGGTCGGTCCGGTCCGTTGTTGTGTTGCTCAGTAGCAGAATGACTGGACTGACATTTGTCAACCAGCAGAGATTTAGTCAACGTAACATCTCCAGCTGTTTCAGAATATTGCGGACAATTTTGCAAATAAGAACTACGTCATGATTAAATTGGATTTTCAAGATTTTGGCATCAGTTATGAAGTACCTGGATTCATCAGGTGTTAACTTAGTGCATGAGCCAAAAAATGGCCAGTCCGAAAAATGAACTACACCGTACACTGACATTATGACTAGAACTTCATAATTAATTGAATAGTTGTCAACACATTGATCTCTGTGACAGTGCTGACTGAATTTTTTGGACATTTTATGGATTAATTGACATTTTGCAAATTAGGGCTCCAACTAACAAAGGTCTTCATTATTGATTTCCTTGTTGATTTTTTTTATTGATTGATTAAATGTTTAATCTATAAACTGTCAAAATAGTGAATGTCCTCAAACTGCCCAACAAATTAATTTTCAACGAAATAAAAACAGAAAAAAGCAGCAAATTGTCACATTTTAGAAGCTGGAACCGTCAAATTTTTGACCTTTTGCTTGATAAATAAATGATTTTCTGTCAATCTACAAATGGTTTAATTGACTGAAGTTGGAGTTCTCACTTGTAAATGATTGTAATCTTCAGATTAATCAATCAAACAACAGAAGTATGAAGTAAAGAATCATTTCTGAGCTTCATCAGTGGTTTGATCCTCGGACATGCAAATAGTAATACTGATCGTCCATCAGACGATGACAGCAGTCAAACTTTCCTTGTTAATCTGTGCCAGAAGGTGGATTTACGCCGCAGCACTGAGGCATTATGGTCCATTATTGGTGTCTGGATGTGGCTGTGGATTTGCTCTGTTATCAGCCGGTGACAGACGGCCGCGGTGACCCTGCAGCCTGACCGCGGCGAGCAGAGGGCCGAGCCGCCGCAGAGCTCTTTATCTGTATGACCCCGTCCCAGCCAGTAATGGAGTTGGGGGGGTGGTGCTGCTGGTGCTGCTGGGCTGGATTCAATGAAAGCTGGAAAGCTGTGTCGGTGTGGAGGGGGTGGACGTTTGGGCAGGGCTGATAAGGGGGGCCCCAGCAGGCCGAAACTGACCCATCATTCACCCTCTCAATGCGTCGCCGCCTCACCATTAGTTCAGCGGACACTAACTGCCTCATTAGTCAACTCATTAGTGACAGCAAACACAGATCGCTGCAGCAGATCCCTGACGGGGGGAAACAGTGGAGTGGCTAATTAAAGGGGGCCAGCGCTGGCCCCGCTGAATGCCAGGCCTCAGACAGCTGCATGCTACCCGCCCCGGCCGGCATCACCGCCGTGCCAGCCTTTGCCAGCTCTGAGAGCTGTGAGATCTCACTAGCCCACAAAACAACGAGCCCGGTTGCCTGGCAGCTATCGCCTGGTTTTGAATCAGCAGCCCTGCGCTTCTTATTATCTGCCGGAGCAGTTAATCTCACAAAGGCAGGACGGAGGCAAACATGTAAGACGTCCGACCCGGAGTCAAGTGACATTTCCAGAGGGTGGATTCCTGGAATAAAGGACGATAAAGAAATGAAAGAGAAGCTTCACGGTGGGACTTGATCTTCTTTGGGTTCAGGGTTTCTCCACAGACACATCAGAGTCTGTGATAAACGCGATCATGGCAGCACTTCATCATAACACCTGCCAGCTGCCTATTACACCTACACTGCCTTCACTGTAAACTGTCTGTTTACCGGCGATTGGAGGTGAAACATGAGAGCCATGAGGAAACAGCTGATCAGTCATGTGACTTTGTTGTTCTCTACGTCACAACTTATTCAGAAAAAAAGTGTTTTTATCTCCCGTTCAGAGAAAAAGACAAAAACTACCTGAAGCGAGCGAAAACTTTTGTAAAATTGAGGAAGTTTTCTAGAATTTTGCCGTTTTCATCAAACTTTTCTGAGGCGATACTAAAACACGTTGATGGAAACACGACTCGTGTCTCTCTGTGCTTTATAGTTTCATTTTTAGATTCAGTTGGGACTACTTTCAGCGGTGGAATAACACACATTTGGTGGGTATTCCTGACATCAGGCTGCTGTGAGCGCTGTTCTCGATGGGTGCTTGGAGACGACAGGGTGCATACTCAATGCACAGATGGTGAGAGGTGTGTGTGTGTGTGTGTGTCTGTGTAATAGGGGCCCCACAGCAAATTTTTTGCCCCAGGGCCCCTTAAGAGGTTAATCCGGCTGTGTGCTGCAGAGGAAGAATTGTGACATTATTTGTCACTGCTGCCACTAATTCAGAAAAATTCAGGTTTACTGCACCTCGGAGGCAGACTCACCAGAAACAAAGCACCTCGAGGAAAGATAAACCCGTGTCCGACGCCCCCACCACCACGATCCTGGCGTTAATGGTGACCTTTGGCTCCAGGGTTAACTTCCTGCTGATGAGGCTGAGAGCAAACGGTGCCTGACAAACAAACAGAGAGACGACCGTCAGTCAGATTCACTGTGAAAAAATCTGGAGGGCGTTTGTCACTCGTAAAACGACTGATGCCATTTTCTGAAAATTAAATAATCCATCAAATGCATGTAGCCTTAATTATTAATACGCTAAAAGCATGACAAAATGATGTGTCCAATTTTTCCCATTTGAAGCAGGAACGAGCTCTAATTAAAGCACTTAAGAGACAGTCCGGCTTTCAGGCAACGTCTGTGACGTTTAAGCAAAAGTCTGAGCTGAATCTTACACGTCTGAGTGAAACGGACATTAGAGGAGCTAAAGTAGACACCTTGAGACTGAGATATGTCACGACAGAATCCAGCAGACTGAAAAGAGACTCGGCTATCTTTATTTTAGAAGACGAGGCACTCGATTGGCTGCAGGGACGAGCTCTGCATCTGTTAACCTCCAGAGTCTTTCTTCAAAATTTTGTTTGACATTGAATTTGGCATTTGTGCACTATAAAAAAAAAGTTTTATTTCAGTTATTTATTGGCACATTTAAAAAGATGGAGCGGTGACAGGAAATGTAAAAAGAGGATGGGGAACGACACACAATGAAAGTCCCTGTCAGACCGTTCACCATCGACGTGCCACCAGCCATTGTGTTTGGTAAGAGTATGAGACTTCAGAGCCTCACACAGTTTAAAGAGTAGCTTGAATGGACAATCTAATATTTTCCCTCTTACCCACAGTGTTATTTATCCATCTCGACTGTTCTGTAGATATCAGATGTAGAGATGTCTTGAAAAACCTCGACAGCGACGTCTCTTTACAGAAATCATGACTCGGTTACTCAAAATAATCCACAGACTTTGTTGTGAACGTTTCACGTGGGAACTTTTTTAATATAGGATGTAAACCTTGATGGCGTCCTCCTTTGCTGATGGGTGATGTCAGAAATGTGCTCTGCTGTTCCTGTAGCCTCACCCAACTGTGATGTCACATAGTCCTGGAGTACACCTGTGCATCACTACAACGAGCTGAGACGTTAAACCACCGGAGGTCGGCAAAAACATGATTTTTAGATGTGTTTAAACTCTTTAAAGACCTTCATCAGTTTGCTAAATATGTCCTGAACCTGTGAAGAGTGCAGCCATTCTAACCAAATCCTACATACCACTGCATACTTGGTGTTTCGACAGAGAACAGCCTCATAGCAGGAGATAAATGTATGATAACTCTACTGACTGAAATTTTAAAGAACCTTGTGCCACCTAATTTCTGCTTTTTAATCAACATGAGGAAGAGAACATGACAAGAATGTGACACTGAACATAATCCAGCAAGCAAGTATACGTCACTTCTTTGACTGACCTGGAACAACCTCCCTGTTGACGGAGGAGATGCAGAACTTTAAAGTAGACTAGAGAGGTTTTCAGGTTCAACAGTCCAAGAAAGCATGGCAGTCTTTTCTGAATTATAGTGAAATAAACCCGACAAACAAACAAACAAATGTATCAGTCACATGTAGATCCATCACACTTTGAAACGCTGGTGGTGCTTTGGTGTTTGCTCTACATTCACATGTTCAAATAAAAACATGAGGATTGCAGCTTCAGACTGTAATGAGATGGAAACACGGGGATCAAACATGTGACCTGACAGTTAAGGAACACGTTTCTACAATAATTACAAAAGAGTCCCGCAGGAATTAGTAGAACACTGCTCTCTAATTTCCACCAATTCCTCCACCGCCGCCGCCAAGCGTCTCTCGGTCCTCGCCCTGTGATCTGAGGCGACTAATGGCTCCTTCATCATTTATAATTAGGCAGATTGGCCCCACAATGCACCTTGTTGGATGAAAACAGCATCGAGCGAGAAAGGGGGAAACCCGAGGGTGAAATTAACCTTTGTGTAATATTCAGATAATTTCCACGAGGGCCCGAGTGCCCGACATCTGTCACGTAGTGAGAGACGTGATGGCTCAGGAAAATAAAAGAGCATATGGTTATTTTAAATGAGAAAAACAAGCCACCTTATAAATATTTCTAATTGTAGCAATTAAACAAAAGCGGCTAATGCTTTAATGCTTCGGAGCATATTCCTCAGTTTGAAAAGTGCACAAAGATTTTAATACTTTAATCATCTTATTTAAATATTATCAGGTCCAGTGAGTGAGAGAGTTTCAGGAGATACTTCGTCATCAGAGTTCTGACGTTGAAGATGTTTGGGAGCTCAGGGTTGTGGACGTGCAGCTAAAGTTGCCCAACAATAGCCCATAATTCCTCCAGCTACGAATTAAATTTCCATTCAGTCCAAACTTGTATCACTTTTTGATATGTTTACTCGTTGGCATGCCTCGGGACACATGACACAAAGCGATGCCCCGTGCCACCTGTCATGTGACGCTGTAGCATCCAGACTTGGCGTGCCATTGTTGCCATTGTTTTGAGGCTCTGTTGAAGTTGAAATGATAATTGACGAGTGGCAGCCGATAACCAATGGCTGCCCTGTAAATAAACATCTCCGTATGCTTCCAAACAAGGCGCAGCTCGTCAAGTATTAACTTATACTACGCTATCACATAAACTCACCTCAGCTAAGCTAACATATAGGCATGCAACGTGCAAAATAACTCATCAGTCATTGCTTTACGTCTGCGCTCTAATTTTATAGTTTTGACTGTTGAGTCATGCTATATTCGATATATGAAGCTACGTGTCATGTGCGATATGTGTGTACCAACCTAACGTCATGTTAGCATGCCTTAGCAGGACAAATAGCCACTTTAGCTTCTTCCTAGCTTGTGAGATAAGCTGCTAGCTCATTCAGGTCGTGATTAATTTTCTAACTAACAATCTGGTGTAGCTCATAGAAGATCCACGTTTTTGCCAATTTTTGAGGCAGAGCTTCACAATGGCTCTTCAGACACCTGTGGGTGACGTCACGGAGACTACATCCATGTTTTATACAGTCTATGATGTAGTCATGACTACAAAACATCAACAAGTGTGTGAGAAATTGTTGGATTTTTGACTCCCGAGGAGCATCTTGGCACAAAACATCCAGTAACACAGCTTAGAATTCTGCTTTCTATGCTACAAGCGAGCTAAACTGTGAACATTCAGCACTTCACTTTAAGATTCGGGTCAATTTTGGAAGAATTTGTTCCCAAATGCAACAATGAAACCTTCTGAATTTGCTCGTGGAGCAGAAAAGCTGGACTGGTCCACCGTCAGCCAGAGAGCCACGCTGGTTATTTCCTCTAGAAGTCATCCATCAAAACAATATTTACTCAACATAAACAATGATTTTGAAGCTGTGTGTCGTGCAGACGCTGTATTTGGACATTTATTGAAAATGAGTATTACGGTATATGTTAAAACGCAAACGTGTTTGTCATTGCATGTAGGCAAATTAAATGCCTACATGCATCCATCTGAATACTGCAGGAATTAACCAGATGAGCCATTCACATGAACAAAGCTGCTGTCTCATCTGCATGTGCGGTGGAGCAGGTGCAGCGGCTCTTATCATGCCTCACCTTCCCTGAACACAATGGCCGCTGCTCTGCGTAATATGATCCCGTATTGACGGAGAGGGAACAGGTGCTTTTAAATTTGATTAATCATCCCGAGGCCGACATCGGGAGGCAGGGGGCGAAACCTCGGAGGCGAAGCTCTTATCTGCACGGGAGCCTGGAAATCATGACTGCTGTGTTACGGAGGCGAGGGCGGGGGAGGGTGGAGGAGGTGGATTGGGTTTGATGGAGTGAAATGAACATGTGAGTGTACACGGTGACGCCTCGGTGCTGCTCTACATGTGGTAAATATTTGAAGTGCGGGACATTAAAATAAATCACAGCCACCATTGAGATAATCCAGAGGATTTAAGAGCAGAACACGTGACTGACAGGACCTGTGCTCATCATTGTTCTATATTTTACGACAGAAGAAAGAAAACGTTGGTCTCAACTCTGCCAATGTTCGTAGAAACAAACAGCTAGCCCTGAGGGAGGCAGACACTGTACTGAAAACACCTTGAGAGATTCAGGGCTGAGGTAAAAACACGAAGGCTGGCAGGAGTATTTCGAGCTGCTCTGAGTGGCTACACTCAAAGGCCTGCTGTCATTCAGAGGAGCGAGATACAATAATCAATAATAAACGAGGATAATAGTGCACAGTCTCTCCTCAAAGACGTGTACTCGAAAAGTGTCAGGAGTATTTGTGAAGGATAAGAAGTTTAAATCCTGCTACTCTCTCAGAGTCTAAACATTCAGCTAAGTCGTGGATCATCAGCAGAGCTGAGGCGGGCTGAATGACGCCTGGTTGCTCAAACAAGCCGTCTGTAACAGCACCCGCCTGTCAATCAAAGCGTCCACGCTCTTAATCCTGCATAACTTTAAGCCTTAATATAATCTGAACAGGTGAGTTGTATAAAAATTCACCCTCAGTACAGTTGTCATGAACGGGGAAATTAGCTATAGAGACCAAAACTGTTTTTTGTACCAGGCTGTAAACATGTTTATTTCTGCTGTGAAGTTGGACATTTTAACATGGGGACTTATGGAGACTGACTCACTTCTGGAGCCAGCCTCAAGTGGACGACAAGAGGAACTGCAGCTTTTGGACAATTCACGGCCACAGAGGTTGGTGCTTGGTTAAAGAATACTAAATACGATGGATTATTACGGCGTACGCAAAAGAAAAGAGGAATAAAGTCGAACCTGAGAATAAATCTAACTAACAGTGGCAGAGCATACGGCTGCCTGACGCTCACACTCTTCTATATTTAAGACTTCAATAATCCTCCAAGAAGTTGTTGCTGAATTAGATTCATGATGACAAACATCTTCTCTCAGTTATCTCTCATTGTTTGTCACATATTGTGAGATTAAAAATCACGTAAAGACATCAGGATCTTAAAAGGTTTTTTTTTTGAAACATTTTGTTCATTTTCACGTGTTCTGTTGAGAATTTTCTGTTTTTGTGAAGGAGACCTGCAGATTGAAGGAGGTCAGAGAAACTTGTTCAGGTAAAACACCTTGAACAAACCAAACAAACACTGAGTCAGAAACATTCTTCAACACGGCCCACCGTTCATCTTTCTTCTTCTCCTACGTGCATGTTTTTAACACTTTATCTCCTTTCAGTGATTACACTTTTTCAACTCCTCAGTGCTTTAACATCATACATTATGTATATTATAGATTATTTCAGATGCATCCTGATGAAGATGAGCTCCTAAAACTCAAAAAATGTAACAAAAACAGAAAATATCTAAAAGGAAATATTTTTTAAACTAAATGAGAAACATTTTTCGACATGATATTTTTTGTTTGTTTGCAGTTTAACAGAATTCAAATGTATAAATGTATAAATGTATAAATATCGATGTTCATTCCATCACCCTGTCTTCTCTGTCCTGGAGCTTCCTGTCATACCTTTAAGTGAAGCTGAGCTTTCCCTTTTGAAACAGCGCCGTCTAGTGGCCACGTTCACTCCCTGCTGCCTCTGCTCCCTCTGTCTGCAGCCTTCAGCTAATCTACATTCCCTGGCAGGCTGCTGCCTGTCGGCCAGCTGCCGCCGTGCCCACCTGGTCCTCGGTGATCTGCCTGGATGGGGCGTTGATGCCAAGCTCCTCCAGCGGGTAGATGATCTGGCGTCGAGGGCGGACGGGGACCGCGCAGTTGAGGATGAAATCCAGATGGTGGACGCAGGAATTCTGGGTGCAGAAGAAGAGGGCATGATGTCAGCGAGCTCGGGAAGAGAAAAATCCCCTCGGAGGTTAAACAGCATCAGTGTGGGAGGCTCGGGGGGGCGACAGAGTGATAATGAGCTCTGGTGAAGAGGTTAGATGATGCAAGGTTTACACCACTGACATGAGCTGCCTGGAAAACATCACCCAGTGATTTGACCAGAGCTAATTCTCTGGTTATCTTCTGCCATTATTCTATTTGCACATCACCATCTCCCAAGCTGGTGCTTGTTTGTGGAAGGTAATTAGCAGAGGAAGTGGAGGCCTCTACACGTTGAGGAAATGTCTTATTATGGTGGTGGAGAGGTGGAGCTGGCAGCGCTGTCGGCACCTGCTGCCCCGACCTCGGGGACAGCAGCCTGCCGAGGGCCAAACTCTGCAAAAAGTGACATTTTCACATGAACGCATCGTCTGTGTGATCAGCCTGAAGCGCTACACCAGAGCCCGATCACCATTAAAATGAGACATATTAAAGCTTTACCTCAAACAATGGTAAATAAATCAGAAAATTAACAGTTAATGTAGACTAATTATATTGAAAAAACTACTAAAAGAAGACCCAGGTAGTAAAAGATTGTACTGATGTAGAGTTAAACTTTTAAAAAATGTTTACTAAAATAAAAAGCTTATTTTCTGAATATTCATATACAAGTTCTCATTTTCTGAAGATTTAGATATTTGCATTAATTGAACATACAATAGGTTTTACATTGTGTGACTCGTACTAACCCTGACTGTCTGTACCGGGGGCCACCACAGGCCCTCCATCCAGGCCTCACATCATTCTCTAACCTCAAATATCACCTATCCTAACATCCTAACCTCTTATCCTCCTCGGCTCCTTGCCTGACATCAACCTCTTTGGATTCTGGCCCAGATAATTTCGTTGTAGACCCGGGACACGCTGGAGTTCATCGTCTTCCCTATAGGCCTTCCTTACTAACTGCTTAGACTCTGACCTGAATAACTTCTGAATCGTATTCTCGATCTCACGGCCGTGTCCTTAGTTTCTTCAAACTCTAACTGCTCCGACTCTTTCCCTCACCCTAACAGCTGTGACTCAAGACCAATCAGGGACCCGTACATTCCAATTACAAACCACCTTCTGGCCTCTGACTCCAGCCCTGGATCAACTGGAACAACCAATGTTAGCAGAAGCACCAATGCTCTCCTCCTCTATATTGTGACGGTCTCTGTCCTCTATGCAGAAGAACAGAGGGTTTCTGAATTGAACATGTTGAATTGTTCTCTCACCATAAATAATGGAAACATCAAATATGATTAAATATCTCCTTAAATATTTTGTTCTTGTTCTGTAGTTTGTCGTACTTTTGCACACGATTTTATCTTTTCCTACGACATCTTAAAAAATCTTTAATTCCAGTTTTCCTGATGATTTTAAATTCATGTGATCTGTGTAACGTCTTCGTCTGTCAACAAGTGAAATGAATTTTGGGTTTGATGGATATTTTTTGCAGTGTGTGAGCTGAGCATCATTACACTAATGACAGTGTGTATCTGAGCAGACATGCACAGAGGCTGGAAGGGGCCCAGCGACGAGGGGGCCAGTGAGGGCCTGAAGGTTCCCCTGTGCACCCACCTCCTGGCTGCGGTCCGCCGGGTAGATTCTGTGGTACAGGCAGGATCTGTGAGCCAGCCGGAGGACCTCCTTAAACAAGTGTTTGGAGAAGTGCTGGAAGGAGGGTTTGAGGACAAAGTGGCGTATCTGAGCGTGCTCCTCGTAGCGGTGATGGCTGAAGTAGATGAAGTTCTCGATGTTGTAGTGGGCGCGGATGTACTCGACATCCTGGAAAAGACACATTAAATAATGATGAACTGCGACAGAGGAACAAATATTTGACGTGTTCATTTTCTTTTGTTTAACACAGTTCATCTGTTTTGTTTCATTTCAATAATAAAAAAGAAAGATGATGATGATTCAGTAACATCATCATCATCATCATCAACTCTTGAGTCTTAGTCATGTTGAGCAGACAAAAATGTCGAATCTTAATTATTTTTATTTCACCTTTTATTTTCAATTCTCATCAGGATCCATAGGTTTTCAAATATCCTGAATATTTTAGTCTGAGTTACAGGAAATAGTTCTCTATACTTCAGTACTTTATACTTTCCATGTTTCTGTGATATAACCTCAATGACGCTCTGGAGGAGATCGATTATTTTCATTATTAGTTGATCTTCTCATCAGTTCTGATTGAGTTTTTAAGTGATCGTCTATAATCGTCTATTTCTTCAATTTAAAATGTTATAAAACAGAAAAAAGACAGATATCATAATGTTTGACATTTTGACATCTACACTGCGAATATCTTTTTTATATTTGCCATGTTTATACTGTTTATATCTTGTTATATTTTATATTTGCTGTATTTTTTTAGATCTCTTTAAACTTGAACATATTTTATATTTCATGTTTGCAGCAGGGATATGAGGGAAACGTTCAATTCTTGGATGTCCCGTACGTATGGCAGCGTTGACACTAAAGTTGATTTGACATTTTAACTGATGATTTGAAATAATGATGATGATAAATTATGATTAATTTCACATTAATGATCACGTGGTGGAGTTCATTATCGTTGTGTGTCATGGCTCAGAGTTTGCTGGTTTGTGTTTCCTGTTTTATTTTGTAATTCTCCGCTCTCTGTGTATCTCGACTTCCTACCTTTGATGTTTTCCCGCCCAGTTTTGAGTCTGTTCCAGCCTCATTAGTCTCACCTGTGTCCCCGTGTGTCTTTGTCTGATTGTAAATCATAATAATAATAATAATAAGTTACTTTTGTTCACTTCATTCTCAGTCTGCATTTGTGTCCACTCCTTAAACTTGACCGTGACACAGTGTCAATAAAGTGCAGTAGATACTAATTATGTATGATGTTGTCAAATAAAGAAGCAAATGTGTATCTTCACTTTTGAATCTACTCGAAGAATTTTGCACTTCCATGAAGTCAGAATTGATGCAGCAGAATCGATACATGTTTTAAAAAAAACTCATATTCATGATAATATGTTTAATTGTGCAACATAACTGTTGTTTTTTTTTAAAGTAAAGTTCAGACAGAGAATAAAAATCCCCCCTCACCTCTCTGAGGTTTATCTGAGGACAATGAATACGTACCGGCTCGTCTCTCATGATCAGCATCCCCACGACCCGACCGTGCACCTGAGCCACGAAGGCCTGCAGCGGCAGCCCGTCCTGACGGTCGACAGAACAAAACAAAATCTATGTAAATACGCACACGTGCGCGTTGAACCGCAGCCTCCTGCGTGCATGAATCCAGTGCCATGAATACACATGAAGTGGCTGCATTCTCATTTGAGAAGTAATTATCAGTTTTGGAGCTGCAGCAGCGACAGCTGGGGTGTCAGTCAGAGAGGAAAAACCCGTTCAACTGAATTCTCACCAATCTGTTCGCTGGCATACGTGCGATATTCCTCGTTTATTCCAAGACAATCATCGTCAGCGGCTCGAGCCACACTCGACTGTCCAAAACAATCATGTTTCCATTTGACAAGTTAAAGGGGAGCAGTCCGAATGTCAGCCATGATGTTTACTGTTAGTGCTAATTAAAATCATTTCCAAACACCGAGCGTGTTACGGGACAGTGTCAGGAATAAAGATGAGTACATACACTGAGGTTTATTCAGAGAGAGGACAGGAGGGAATCATGGAGGGACAAGGGTGGAGGTTTCAGAGGTGGAGGCACAAAGAAGTGACAGCTTCTTTAATCAAAGAAATAAAAACAGGAGGAAGAAACTTTGAATCATTCCTGCGTTTAAACACATTTATATGATTCTATCAAGTTACACATCACAGTTAAACTGGTTATTGTGTTTAAATAAAAAGCTAATTATGTTCATAATTGTATTATTAATGCACTAATTCCACCTTAAATCACATCTAGTCCATTAAAAAAACCTGAAACTTCATAAAACTGATGTTTTGTGTTTAACTTTAGTCTCTTTTTAGGAGAATATACAAATTAAATAGAAGAAAATAGAAGCATCTGAGTAGTGTCTGCTTCATCCCACTTTAAGCTCTGCTGCAGGGCAGCCTGTAAATACACAACAAAACACTCGCTGGTGTGGGTAAAACTTCTTGCTATGATGTGTTGTTTCATAGCTGGACAGTCAGAGAGTTTTTAGTGTGTGTGTGTGTGTGTGTGTGTGTGTGTGTTGTCTGACCGGGTCTCTGTGGGTCTCATAGAAGCAGTCCAGGTCCTGCAGCAGGGACTCGTTCAGTCTCAGCCCCGTCACCAGATCAGAGACAGCGGGCCGGTCTGCGGGCACAGCCGGCCTCACCTCCAGACTCCTGTTCGGAACAACCACACCATGACCACAGACATACAGGTGGAGCCACAAATGTGCTGGGTCAGCTGTTCACCTGTTTGTTTTTTAAACAGGATGACCCACCTGAGCGCGGTGCGGTGGGTGACGTAGAGGTCATGGAGCAGCGAGCTGGTTTCACGGTGAGGCGCCCTGACGAAGCTCTGCAGCAACGGGAACTCAGGGGACAGAGTCGGTACGGCGATGACGCAGAAGTCCAGGTCCTGACAGACAGACAGTGTTTATCTCATCAAAGTGACCGACTTACCGTCCTCGTTAACATCAGCCGAATGCCTTAACGTGCAGAAATGATACTCACAGGGAAAAGTTTGAACACATATGGAATAAAGTCCACTGATCTGGAAGAGGAGAAGAGAAAGTTAAGTGAAAATATGTCTGTGCCAACTTCAGAACCAAAGCAGAGCCGGGCTGCCAAAGCTGCTGATCACTGTGGTGGAACAACTGGCCGACCAATCTGCCCCCGCTGCTTCCAGCTCAACTTCTCGCCTTCAGCGCTTGTCTCGCTGTCACTTTAAGCGCAGCCCTCATTAATAACATGCTCACTCTCGGCAGGAAGCGGCTCGACTTCGCATTCGGTAACAGCTGGGAGGTAAGGCGGTGGTGAGAGGAGCCCAGCGGGAGCCAACTAACAGTCACTCTCTCTGCTTTAACGCAGCATATGACTGATGTAACTCTGGACAGCTGCCACCAGCGCCGACTCAAAAATGTAATTATGAGTGAGAAAATATGGAAGTTCAAAAAATATGGAATGATTTTTAAACATTTTATTAACGTACTTGTGAAATCTGACGAATTTAAACCTGTAACCTGCAGCAGACGGCACTAATTATTTTTACTTATGTAACTTTCATGTTACATGTCTCAGCTCAGAGCTCATTGGTTAATAAATAATAATTAATAACAATAAAAATTGTTCACTAATTTCCTAAAAAAAAGGTCTTACAAACAGGAGGAAATCGTGCATTTGTTGGGGACTATTTTCAGCGGTGGATGAATCCACATTTGGTGCTTGAGTTTGTGTTTGTGGCAGCAGGACAATGTGTGTGTGTGTGTGTGTGTGTGTGTGTGTGTGTGTGATTAAGTCAAAACAAGTGTGTGTGTCTCCAGTGTGTGTGTGTTTATGGTAATGAAGGAACAACAGTGTGGCTCGCTGATATGTTTGAGCTCTCTGGCACAGAGGAAGAAGATACATCAGGCTGTGATACGCACATAATACTTCTTTTCATGGGATTTATTAACAACACAAAGAACATTAACAGATTATTGGCAGCTTCGTCCTCGCCCTGAGCTTACCTCATTTCATAATTCTTGTCAATGATGAAGAACTTGATGCAGAAAGCGTTTGGTTTGTCTGCTCCGGTCGACTGTGTCTCCTCCTGCTGAGACCAAAGACAAAGACTGTTTATGACTCCTGCACTAACGGACAGTACACTACTTTATCTGTGACGTCAGTCAGTTTACCTGCCGTGAATCTGCCGTTTGTGTGTTTCCCTGTTCTTCTTCGTCGTCTCTTGAGTCAGACCGAGCAGCGGCTTCGTCGTCTTTCGCCCGTTTGTACAAACCGTCAAACTCGCTCAGGTCAAAGTTTTCCTGCAGCTGTTTCAAATCGACATCAGACGTGACGCTGATGAAGCCGACGGCCGCTCCGTCGCTCTGTGGAGAAGACAGACAGACGTCGATACATGCGGTCACACTCTCATATATATTTCACCACGTATTGTAATATTTGTCTGTAAGCCAGCAGCTTTCCACAAGTTCATGGAGGAGTTTTGGGTTTAAATGCTGAGATTCAGCGTAGACTAAAACAGACCTCTTAATTCCTAAGGTCAGTTTAGTAGCTGTTCTGGAGCTTTCAGTCATCATAATTGGACCATTGTAGGTGTTAAACTGAGCAAACTGATGGACATTCATTCTTTATTGGAAGCTGGACTTTGACTTCAGACTGAAGTCGTGCTTGTGACACATAAACCAGGAGAAGAAAATGACATACTTTAACAGAAAGTTTGAGGCGTTGAGCGGAGAGAGAACAGCCCAACCCTCTGGGGCAATGTTTGACTGTTTGTTCTTTGACTGCTCAACATATTCAGACAAAAAGCCCAAAATGCTTCAGATGTCTGGACACAATATGTTCAGTGAGAGCATGTCTTGGCCAAGTATCAGCTCGTATCTGCCATATGCTGCCGTGAACACATGTCGGCCCCGACTGGCGGGGAGGGAGGGGAGGGAAGATCTGTCGTCTCCCGGGTCCCAGAGGGATCGGACCCCAGTGGGGTCTCCGACAGTCTGAGCGTCATCGGTGAGTGGAGCAGACGACCAGGAGGGACGAGCTAAATGATTTTTAGATCAACAGTGTACCTGGAGTTTAAAAGAAAACATATAATTCTGTGTTTAAAGGTCCAGTGTGTCAGATTTAGGGGGCTCTATTTACAGAATATAATATTCATGACCAGGGTTCCATTAAAAATTTAAATAATTGTTGTTTTTCTTGAGACTTTTATATCTACAGATGTTACAGAGGGTGACGTGAGGGAGGTTGCAATTACCAGCTGCACCACTAGATGGCACTAAGTCCTACACGCTGGACCTTTAAGTGAGAGACAGTAAACAGCTGGAACAAACCTCACAAACAGCTGTGTGACTCTCTTCGTTCTGTGACTCAATGAGCTCTGACAGGAAGTACGGCCGATGTCCTGACGATAGTTTGGTCTGCCCTGAAACTATCTGCATGACGTCATCGTGATCTTCAACCCTGTAGTGTACAAAGAGTCAGTGTTTTTAATCAGATTATTCTCTGTAACATTAAAACGCTCACTAACACATTTAGAATTATCACCAACTACAAACTTTTTAGCCTCTTTTAGGTCATAGTTTTGGTTTTGGTTCATCAACGTAATTTCCAGCAAGAGCAACAAACAATGGCAGATAGTCAAAGTTAGCGACAAGCTGGTGAAGACAGTGGAACATTTATTAACTTTACCCACTTACAGCACAATAAATCCAAATAAAACGAATCCTGCTGAAAAATCTCACTCTTGTCACACTGTGTGCTTCGAATGAAATGTGGGCACATTATTTGACTTCTAGCCAGCCCATGACATGCTGAAGTTGAAGTCCACATGCACGTCCACCACCGTGATCCTGACAGCCTTTTCACTGCACTACATGAGCATACAGCTATGTATGTGAGCTACACGAGTGAGCAGATTGATGTGGTGGAATCAGCTGAAGTCACCTGGCTGGTCGGATAGGAAGCCTTGGACTGTGCTGCTGTCGGTGGCAGATGAATGCTGAGCACCGAGGCCCGGGGTCAGTCAGGCGCTGCAGCGGCTCAAACACCTCGTCCAGCGCTGGCTCTGGAAAATCACAATACGCACAAGTCTCTTTAAATTCAGAGAGAAAAATAACTGATAAACGAAACAATGAATCTGAAGCAGTTCTTCACCTAAAGCACCGACGTTCGGGCTGAGCAGGCAGACGTGTTCAAGCTCTACGACCGCATTAAAGGCAGCCCTGCGAAGAAAAGAAGCAGAACAACAAGAGAAAATGATGCGTTCATCTCTGAATCTGAATGTTCATTATTTTACAGTCCAGCTTTGTAAGGTGACAAGAACTGTAGCACCGTACCTCATTATTTCCTTCACACTTGCTGCTGCGAAATTTGGCTCTGCCACGAAAAGGTGGAGGAAGAGAGTGTTCAGAGGCTGCAGAAGGAAGCAAATGTAGCTCCATCACCAGGTGTCAGCTCACTTTTAGAAGTAGCTTTACTTAGTGAGAAAGTCTGAGCATGAGAAGTCAGATTAGGTCTGTTGGAGCAAGTCATTAGCACACATAAACAATATTAACTCTATTCCAGCTGCTCTCTGCAGTAAGACCTCATGATTGATACACACCGTGCATTCTTCAGCCCTGAAGTGTTTCTGCAGGAAAGTTTCCCAGCGAGCCTGATCCACCGAGCCTCCGACGGGGTGATCGAAGAAGGAAGCGTGGGCCAGGATGTCGTCCCTTTCATTGGACAGAGTCAGCGCCAGATTGGCTTTCTCTCTGGAAGATCCAGGAGAGCAAACAAGAACCAGACGTTAAGATGACATCAGATACTTGGAGTGTGTCATCATTACTATGATCGCTCACAAAGCTTTCACAGTTTCACAGTGGGAATAAAACATCAAAAAGTCCGTCCAGACACGTGAAGCTGCTCTTAATAATCCGCCTCTCTGCTGTCTGACCGAGTGCTCGTATGTTCACATCATCATTTTACCAGAATATGCTGAAATACACTTTTTTTATAACAATAAATTACAGATGCAGTTGGAGAGGAGTGGAGCAGACTGCAGGAGAGGTTTGAGAAGTTTCAGACTTTTTTTCTTGTAAGAAATTTGTTTTTGTAAAGAAGCAAATTTACCAACATTTAGTTCATTTTTACAACCTTACAGACGTCCTGACGGCTCATTTAAAGACACAGTTTGTGTGAGCCGAGTGTTTTGACACGTTCACAATATTTATACAGAATCTGGAACTGCTTTATAACAACAACAATAATAATAATAATAATTAAAAATGGAAAACTCCCTTTCTACAATATGGGACCTCTAATGAATGATACTGAGGAATATATAGAATAAATAATAATAACAGAATAAATTAATGTAACAACGATATATGGATTGTTTTCATTGTTTGTGATCAGTTGTTGTTGTTTTTGACTAAATGATGAACAGAAATTATTGATAAATTTAGATGAAATTATAAAAGCCGTCATGTTATCAATGATACTAATTATTGCACCATTTCCTGAACTTTCTGTCAGAGAAAGAAAGACAGATGTTCAGTCTTACAGTAGTTGATGTACTACAGACAGGTGTTCAGTCTTACAGTAGATGGATGTACTACAGACAGGTGTTCAGTCTTACAGTAGTTGATGTACTACAGACAGATGTTCAGTCTTACAGTAGTTGATGTACTACAGACAGGTGTTCAGTCTTACAGTAGATGATGTACTACAGACAGGTGTTCGTCTTACAGTAGTTGATGTACTACAGACAGGTGTTCAGTCTTACAGTAGATGGATGTACTACAGACAGGTGTTCAGTCTTACAGTAGATGATGTACTACAGACAGGTGTTCAGTCTTACAGTAGTTGATGTACTACAGACAGGTGTTCAGTCTTACAGTAGATGGATGTACTACAGACAGGTGTTCAGTCTTACAGTAGATGATGTACTACAGACAGGTGTTCAGTCTTACAGTAGTTGATGTACTACAGACAGGTGTTCAGTCTTACAGTAGATGGATGTACTACAGACAGGTGTTCAGTCTTACAGTAGATGGATGTACTACAGACAGATGTTCAGTCTTACAGTAGTTGATGTACTACAGACAGATGTTCAGTCTTACAGTAGTTGATGTACTACAGACAGATGTTCAGTCTTACAGTAGATGATGTACTACAGACAGATGTTCAGTCTTACAGTAGTTGATGTACTACAGACAGATGTTCAGTCTTACAGTAGTTGATGTACTACAGACAGGTGTTCAGTCTTACAGTAGATGATGTACTACAGACAGATGTTCAGTCTTACAGTAGTTGATGTACTACAGACAGATGTTCAGTCTTACAGTAGTTGATGTACTACAGACAGGTGTTCAGTCTTACAGTAGTTGATGTACTACAGACAGATGTTCAGTCTTACAGTAGTTGATGTACTACAGACAGGTGTTCAGTCTTACAGTAGATGGATGTACTACAGACAGGTGTTCAGTCTTACAGTAGTTGATGTACTACAGACAGATGTTCAGTCTTACAGTAGTTGATGTACTACAGACAGATGTTCAGTCTTACAGTAGTTGATGTACTACAGACAGGTGTTCAGTCTTACAGTAGTTGATGTACTACAGACAGATGTTCAGTCTTACAGTAGATGGATGTACTACAGACAGGTGTTCAGTCTTACAGTAGTTGATGTACTACAGACAGGTGTTCAGTCTTACAGTAGTTGATGTACTACAGACAGGTGTTCAGTCTTACAGTAGATGGATGTACTACAGACAGGTGTTCAGTCTTACAGTAGATGGATGTACTACAGACAGGTGTTCAGTCTTACAGTAGTTGATGTACTACAGACAGGTGTTCAGTCTTACAGTAGATGGATGTACTACAGACAGATGTTCAGTCTTACAGTAGATGATGTACTACAGACAGGTGTTCAGTCTTACAGTAGATGGATCACATTGACCCGTCCGAACACCGCCGCAGCCTCGGGGCCGCCGCTGACGATGAGGCTGTCGATGCCCTGAGCGTCCGCCGATTCACTCCTCCGGACGGCCACAGTCTCCTCCTGGCCACTGGGCGAAGTTATAATCCTCATCTTCACCTGGACTGAGTTTAATAAATTCACTTTAATTAATGTCATCATCGACGACAGCAGCTAATACAACAACGTCAGTTAATAAAATATCTTAAATGTTAGCCAGTTTAGAAGAACAGTTACTCACGTAGTGTGTATTTCCCCAACTGATAAACTTCACCGTTCGTCTTATTGTCTAACTTTCTATTAATTACGGGTGAAATTATAAGTAGTTTAGCGTTAGCTCAATTAAAAACGGTAACTTCCGTCAGCAAACTCCGTAACCATAGCAACAGAACGCCGCACCGCGGGTTAATGCTGGGAACTAGTGATGGGAAGTTCGGTTCTTTTTAGTGAGCCGGATCATTCGACTCAGCTCACCAGGAAGAGTCGGCTCTTTCGACTCCCAAACAGCTATTGACTGTTGGATGTACAGCACGCACGTGACATTCAGTCACTGCATGCATGGAGCACCAGTACTACAATCTACTAAAATGCTGATAGTAGGAGTAAAATGACGCGTACACGGGATACTGCACAGAGTAAAGTGACTACAGACGGTATTACTTTACAAAACAAAACAAAAAAAAAATGTTAAAATAAAAATAAACGGCTCGTGGACGGGAGCCGGTGTTGTGGAATTTCCCGACTCCCCCTCAGAATCTGGGGCAGTTTGTTAAACGCTGCTATGGCAGAAATGACAAAACCATATCTAGCCTACGGCCTGACGGCAGTTTTATATGAATTGAGATGTGTTGTTTTTTTGATACCTTTAATTGTTTAATATAGCGTAAAAGGGGACTTGAATTTCTTTTAATGAAACTTGTGAAACGAAACTAAGTGAGATGTAATCCATCATAAAACCATGCCGATTTACTGGGCTATACAGCCTGTTCGTTATAGTCATTTGTCTTGCAGTAAACAGAAAAGAATGTGTAAGATTGTTTCCAGTAATTATATTTAAACCAAAAATCTGTAAATTGACAAGAGAATGAAATGCTTGCAGTGCATGCGCGTTCATGCGAAGGGGAGTCGGGAAATTCCACAACACTTAAAAGAGCCGGCTCTTTGAACCGGCTCGTCCGCGACCGACACATCACTAATGTGGAACTCGCAGGTCGCAGCGGGGCATTCTGGGTGCAGCGTCATGGTGGCTCGCGGCGGTGGATGTGAGGGAAACGTTTCGTTAGCCGTTGTAGTTTTTGTTGTCGGAACGTTTTAAATACGTTTTTCTGACGTTTTTGGGGACAAAAAAACTGCCAGCCAGCACAATGGCGTCCACCGCGGCGGGCAAACAGCGGATACCGAAGGTGGCGAAGGTAAGAAAAGAAGACAAACAATAAAAAACTACAAGAGCCATGAGCTGACTGCGGCTAAGCTAATGCTAACAGAGAGCGCTAAAGTTTAAGGACGAGCTAACGACAAACAGCGCTTATGTTTAAGTTCATATCTAATATATGTATGTATATGTGTATATATATATGAGGTCTCTGGTTAGATTTCACGTTAACATGGTATTTTAGTGTGGCAGCGTTAAAAACACGAACTCGAGTAACGGCTAACTCAGCTAAGTTGACTTTCCCAGCTAACGTGAAGCTAACTGTGTTAGCCTGTATATTTCCCACCATGCTGCGATTTGTTTGGGTTGTTTATGCTTTATTTTTACACTGTATTGTCAGTTATTAATGCTTTTATGAACGCGGAACATGGTAGACTTTTCCCTCTCTGGAAACATGTTTGAAACATGTTTGAAACTGGTCGGTAGCTCGCTTGAGATGGCTGTATGTTGGTGTTATTGTAGTAGTATGTAGTGACAGTTTCATGGATGCATCAGGCACATGTGCACCCTGTGCAGTGGTGAAACATCACGTGTAAACAGAGATAACATGTTAAATTCATCCAAACATACTTTACTACAGACCTACCTGTTTTTATGGGTGATGAGTGACTTACATTTAGTCATTTAGCTGACACTTTTATCCAAAGCAACTTACAGGGAGCAGTTTGGGGTTCAGTTTCTTGCCCAAGGACACTCTCAACATGCAGACTGGAGGAGCCGGGGATCGAACCACCGATCATCTGATTAGTGGACGACCCGCTCTACCTGCTGAGCCGCAGCTGCCCTTTCATTCATAGTGACAGTGTGACGAGGACATGTTAGTGCAGCAATAAGTTCTACTCACATAGAATCAAGGTCCAGTTGTAGACGGGGGGGCAGATGTATCATGTCCAGTTGTTGGTAGTGTTGTAGAGGAGGTCCTCTCTGAAGAGCTGGAAGTCTTCAGGAGGTTTGTGAAGGTAGAGAGGGACGCCCCTGATCTGGTAGGAACTGGTAGGACGTTCCACCAACGGGGAACAACAGACGAGAAAAGTTTGGATTGTCCTGAGCGTACGGGTGGCAGAGCCAGGCGTAAACAAATCTGGTTCAGGACATTGAGCATAAAGAAAGCGTTTCGCTCATAACTCAAACATCGTGTTTAATGACCTCCTCTTGTATTCCAGGTGAAGAATAAAGCTCCCGCAGAGGTTCAGATCACCGCCGAGCAGCTGCTGAGGGAAGCCAAAGAGAGGGAGCTCGAACTTCTGCCGCCGCCGCCGAAACAGAAGATCACCGATGAAGAGGAGCTGAACGATTACAAACTCAAGAAGAGGAAGGTATGTGCGCAACTCTCGTGCTCTCCACTGACGGCATGATGTAGGTTTTCTGCAAACAGTTGAACGTTACGTTTTATGACTTAATGAAGCAGAAACAAAGGCAGGAGCTTCAGGAAGACAACTTTTTAAAGTTTTGTGACAAGCCGTCGTCTGTTTTTCTTTCAGGGATTTGAGGACAACATCCGAAAGAACCGCACTGTCATCAGTAACTGGATCAAATACGCACAATGGGAGGAAAGCCTGAAGGAGATCCAGAGGTAAGTTTTCCTGCAGTCTGTCTAGTGTTAAACCAATCTGTAACCTTTAGTACCACTGCTTCATGCTGTAATTATCCTTTCTTTTCTGACTCTGAGGATGTCAGAAAAGAAAGAAGTCTTTGAATGTTGATATTACAGGTAAACTCGGCTGTAACAGTCTCTGCTGTGTTGTTTCCCTCACCGCTGCTGCTTCCTCTGGTTTCAGGGCTCGTTCCATTTACGAGCGAGCGCTGGACGTCGACCACCGCAACATCACTCTGTGGCTGAAGTACGCAGAGATGGAGATGAAGAGCCGCCAGGTGAACCACGCCCGCAACATCTGGGACAGAGCGATCACCATCCTCCCACGAGTCAACCAGTTCTGGTGCGAACGACGTTAAAACGTTTGTCTCTGTTTACGGGGGAGTGTGTTTATTTAGGGAGCGTGATTAACCTCTGACTGTCTTGTAACAGGTACAAGTACACCTACATGGAGGAGATGCTGGGGAACGTGGCCGGCTGCAGGCAGGCGTTTGAGCGCTGGATGGAGTGGGAGCCCGACGAGCAGGCGTGGCACTCCTACATCAACTTTGAGCTGCGCTACAAGGAAGTGGACAAAGCCCGCACCATCTACGAGCGATATATCCTTTTTGTTTAGTGTTCTGAGTATTAAACCGATGAGATTTTGTAACCTCGGGATGATTTTTGTTCCTTGACTCCGCTGCACTCGTCATGGTTCACCCCGAAGTGAAGAACTGGATCAAGTACGCTCGTTTTGAAGAGAAGCACGGCTACATTGCTCACAGCAGGAAGGTGTACGAGAGAGCGGTGGAGTTCTTCGGAGAGGAACACGTGGACGAAAACCTCTTCGTGGCCTTCGCCAAATTCGAGGAGACGCAGAAAGAGGTTTGGTTTTTATCTTTGTCCTGAGATGCTTCGTACCAAAAGTTGCTGAATGACTGTAACTATGAAATGTCTCCTCCTCTACAGTTTGAACGGGTTCGGGTGATCTATAAATATGCTTTGGACAGAATCCCTAAACACCAGGCTCAGGAGCTCTTCAAGTATTACACCATGTTTGAGAAGAAGTTCGGAGACCGACGAGGAATCGAGGACGTCATCGTCAGCAAGCGAAGATTCCAGTACGAGGAGGAAGTCAAGGTATTTCCAGCATCTGTCATCATGTCACGGAAACGAGTGAAGCTGCTCAGGAACACGTGGAGTTTTGTTATCTGATGGTTTTTCACGTCTCTCTCAGGCGAACCCACACAACTATGACGCGTGGTTCGATTACCTCCGCCTGGTGGAGAACGACGCCGACCCTGACACGGTGAGAGAGGTCTACGAGCGAGCCATCGCCAACATGCCGCCCATCCAGGAGAAGAGACACTGGAAACGATACATCTACCTGTGGATCAACTACGCCCTGTACGAAGAGCTGGAGGTCAAGGTCGGTTCACACGCTCTTCATCATCATCAACGACCTTTCTTTCACTAGCAGTGAGCATGTTGGGGTCAAAGTGTTTTATAATAAAGTTGATTAATTAAAAGGTGCATCTCAATTTTTCATCAGGACCCTGAGAGGACGAGGCAGGTGTACCAGGCCTGTCTGGACCTCATCCCACATAAAAAAGTAAGTTTCTGTTTTCGGTTTCTTGTGTAATAAAGACAGTATTTGTCAGTCAAAAGCTGTTAAGACCACAGTGTGATGATCTTATATCATGTTTTTGTTTCAGTTCACGTTTGCTAAGATTTGGCTGCTGTACGCTCAGTTTGAGATCCGACAGAAGAACCTGCAAGGAGCCAGAAAAGTCATGGTGAGATTCAACAGAACTGAACCGGCTGTGCAAAACATTAATAATATATATTTAGATCAACAGAGAACAGACCAAACAAGAAGTAAAGTTGGAAATGGCATGCTAGTAGAAGATAAGAAACTCTGTCTGACTTCATCGCTTCTCTCCTCAGGGCACGGCGATCGGTAAATGTCCGAAGAACAAGCTGCTGAAGGGTTACATCGAGCTGGAGCTGCAGCTGCGAGAGTTCGACCGCTGCAGGAAGCTGTACGAGAAATACCTGGAGTTCAGTCCGGAGAACTGCACCACCTGGATCAAGTTCGCCGAGCTGGAGACCATCCTGGGAGACATGGAGAGAGCCCGTGGCATCTTCGAGCTCGCCATCGGACAGCCGCGACTGGACATGCCCGAGGTATGGACGACAGATTTGTCTCCACATTTACAAACATACGGACACAGTTTCTAATTTCTAATCGTCTGTTGTTTTCAGGTGCTGTGGAAGTCCTACATCGACTTTGAGATTGAGCAGGAGGAGTTTGGAAACACAAGAAACCTTTACAAACGGCTGCTGCAGCGCACTCAGCACGTCAAGGTGAGAACTGCTGCTTGAAAAAGAAGTTTTGCACACCTGGAAACATTAAAACGCGACGTGACTCTGAATCGTCCTCCTCTTCTTCCCGTGCAGGTCTGGATCAGCTACGCCAAGTTCGAGCTGTCCATCGACGGCCCCGACCGGCTGCAGAGGTGTCGGCAGATCTTCGAGGAGGCCAACAAGAGCATGAGGAACTGCGAGGAGAAGGAGGAGCGTCTGATGCTGCTTGAGTCCTGGAGCGACTTCGAGAAGGAGTTCGGCTCCGAAAGCACCATGGAGAGAGTCAGGAAGCTGCTGCCGGAGAAGGTGAAGAAGAGGAGGAAGCTGACGGCCGAGGACGGGGTAAGAACCACGAAGAAGACGATGAGATTCGATCTGTGGTTGCAGTCGTCACAGGTTTTAATCTCTTCTCTCGATTCTTTCAGTCGGACGCAGGTTGGGAGGAGTACTACGACTACATCTTCCCAGAGGACGCCGCCAACCAGCCCAACCTCAAACTGCTGGCGATGGCGAAGATGTGGAAGAGGCAGCAGATCGTGAACGAGGAGGAGGTTGCAGAAAAAGCTCCAGGGGCTGAAGAGGCGACGACGTCGTCGTCATCGCCGTCGCCCCCACCGTCCACCTCGGACGAACCTGCAGCTCCTCCCGAGAACGACTCGGACAGAAACGCAGCAACCGAAGCAGAACCGGAAAAGACGTACGACGATCGAGACGATGACGACAGCAGCAGCAGCGAGAGCGACAGTGACGACGATGGGAAGAAGAAGAAGGAGGAGGAGGAGGAGAAACCGAGCGGAGACGAAGATAAAGATTAGATTCCTGTTTTGTATGAACGTTTCCTCGCTCAGGGACTCGAGGGGAGCGACGTTCATCCCGGATTCATTTTTCTACCTGATGTGTTTTATAAGAAAAACAAGAAAAGGAGCTGACGAGAAGTCTTTATTGTATGTTTGCTCTGCCGTCACACACACGTGAAACCAAACTCGCCTGTTGTCTCATTAAATTTTCAATGTACAGAAATCAAAACTTGTTTGGGGAAATTAAAATTTGTACAAATCGGTGGCTCTCTGACGAAGCGATTTAATTATGTACAACGTAACTGAGCGGGAAAATGTACCCGTGATTCACAGGTGATTATCAGGATGCAGAGAGCCACGGTCTACTGTTATTCAATGTCTTCAGGTCTGACGGGATGCGGCAGCGGGATGATCGACTTCTTCTCCGTGTCTCTGGACAGAGCTTTCCTCATGTCTGCAACAAGAGAAGAAGAAGTCAGGTCACAGCGCCCCCTGCTGCTCCGTGTGCAGCATGAGTTTGTCAAAAATACAGTTACATTCATTCACCTGCAAATCTAGATTTGGTTTCCTTTCTCAGGTTTTCTGAAACTTCTACTGAAGCTCAAAACGTCAACCACACAGAAAAATGTCCAGATTATAATCCACAGAATGAAAAGAGGTTTTAGACTGTTTCTAATCTTGTATGTTGATATATGCGCACATTACGTGAATGAGAACTAAAATGTTACGTTATATACTAAGTGGAGGTAAAATTAAAGGTTGTGCCACTTTTCTACCAAATGAACTCTGATCTTGAGCCGGTTCTGTTCAGGATTCAACAGTCAGCATTAAATAATCTTGTCAGGAATTAATCTGCCTCCTGTGTGAACTGTCTGTAGCTGAACAGTCAGTCTATGCTGCTGCTTTTATAGTGATACATGGAGACGAATATTTTCTGTGGAGTTGAGAAACAATGCTTGAGGTGAACAAAAACTACGAATAAGACCAAGCTCACTTCAAGGATTCATAGCACTAATCTTTGGATCGTTCATCCTTGGTGAGAAGACACAGACCACCAAGGTGACAGAGAAAAATGTCATGCTGAGGTCTCTGTTAGGTTTTCTGTTCTTGGATCTCATTTTCAGCAACCGAGGTTCAGAAAACTGAAGTGTCGAAGCTTCACACCAGCCCCTGAATGCACCACAGTGACTTTTTTTTTAAGCCGTCTGTACTTTTAGAAACATTTCTTAAAGATGAAGATGAGCTCAAGCAGGTTGACCGTCACCGTGTTCTGAAGATCTGGTTTCAGTTTTGATAACTCACCGTAAGCGTCTTCGTCCGGTTCTCCGTTGCTGGCTGAGTAATACTCGATGACCGTCCTGTACACGCTGTAGCCGAGACGTTTGTACATGTTCACCGCCACCTGGTTTGAGACTCGTACGAAGAGGTCCACGAAGAAACCGCCCTTCCTACAAGACGACAATAAAAGTCAGTTACGCCTCCGTGATGAGGAGATGAACTCATCAACATCAGCTGTTCACTGTCAGGCAGCAACATCTGTAGGTCTCTGATTTTCAGAATAAAAGCATCAAAAACAAACACTTTGATACATATTCACTCATCATTTCTACATTACTGTCCATCAGTCACTCCAGGCTGTGACGATGGCACGAACCTCTCTGAGATTTCCTCCAGCATCTCCATGAGTTTGGCTGCCAGGCCGAGTCGCCTGAACTCAGGCGCGACGGACAGAGCGGTCACATGACCGTGCCACTCCTCCCGAGCCACGGATCCCTCCGCCTTCCCCATGACTGCAACACAAGCGACGAGTCACGTGATCTTTAAAGAACAATACTTTACACATGAGGTGTTTGAAACCTTTAATATTTATGAGTGTATTTATTCAAAAGGATGCCACCTGACCACGAGAGGGCGCTAAAGAGACAGAAATATCTCCAGACTTTTGTTTCCTGTCACTTCCTTTGTTTTATTTTAATACTGCTCACTCCGTTTCTTCCACTGACGAGTGAATTTCCCCAGTGTGGATCATTAGAGTCTATTTCATCTTATTACTGAGGGATTCATTTGACAGTTTATATTTTTGTGAATCTGTTTTTATTCGTTTATTTGTACATATTTGATGTAACAAGGATGATAGATCAGATTCATTCCTTCTTTTTAAAAGTTATGACATTATTTTGACTTCATTCAGCTGTTTTTTGTATATTTCCTCAATATATCACAATGAAAAGTGAATTTATGACAGTATGGGCACAAAAAAGACATTTACTTTCTCTCACAAACGTCAGAGCTTCCCACCAACATGTTTTCAGATTAATGTGCCAAAATAAATTAAATAAAACTGAGAAAAATCTGAAGCTGTTTATATTGTAATGTATGGAGCAGAAGAACTTACTGTAGCCCATCAGTTCACCACCAGGAGCCTCTGCGACGATGAAGTACTCCGGCCAGTGAGCCAGGTACTGGAGGTAAAACGGGATCCCATACTGGAGGTCAAAGGTCAAAGAAAACTACAGACATACACACACATGTAAGCATCAGAAACAGTCCTCTGTATGACACATACAGTTCATACAGCTGATATTTCTGATCTTTTCATGTTCATATGGAGGATACGGTTTCTGTCAGAGGGTCCAGGTTTCTGTTGGACGAAACACAAACAGAAGTTAGCTTCAAACCTCGTCAACAACAATTATAATGACTGGAATTTAATGTTTTTTTAATTTTATGAACACTAACGCGATGAAAGAATGATTAAACTTGATATTTATTTCATTAAAATGTACAGTTTAATACGAAAACAGCATAATATCGATATGAAATGACACATAAACAACCTGCACCGTTCGCTAGCATCCTTAGTAGTGTTCCGGTTCAACGAGTGACCGTGTTAACTGGTGACTCAGTCAGCCGAACGCGCCGTGGTTGTCGTAGAAACGAGAAGATGACACGTAAGTGTCACGACAAAGACACCGAAGACGAACCGGGCAGTTTTAACGAACACACAAATAAACAGATATTCACGAGCACAGCTACGTTTTAATCCCTGAGTCCAACACGTGCCGTAACCACGACAACCACACATTCGCCAGTGAACACGGTCGCTCGTTTAACCGTAACACCGGCTCAGCTTAGCTAGATTGTAATCGATGTTTTACTAAAAACGACAGTTAGTTGGCTGATTTGATGTGTGCCGATATTTTCAGAGCACGGTAACGATTCACCCGGTGTCTCAGTCAAACGTTAATTCGTCCAATTAAAGCGGGAAAACTGAAGTTTGGCCTCATCGTTTCCATCACTGGTTAGCATGCTAACGCTGCTGCCGCACACCGGCAGGATGTAGCGGTGACCGCACCGCGTCAAACAAAGAGAGCAGCTTCACAAAGAAGCTGCGCGGTCACAGAGACAAGCAGTTCACTCACATGTTGTTGAATTTAAATAAATCATCGCAGGTAAACGGTCTCAATGTTGTCATGTTAGCTCACTGCTCTGAGAGAGGAAGACACTCAGCGGCTTCACTTTAAAGGCAGGGAGGGAAACGAACAGCGCCCCCTGCTGGAGCGGAGGTACTACTGCACGTTATGTATTCATACTGCATGTGTTAGGGCTGTACTGTAGGAATACTTAAGTACAAATTGGAAGTACTTGTACTTGTACATATCATATCATATGTGACATGTGTTAATATAAACCTTGTTGATATTATATATCATATTTATACAATATTCTTATCTTTTTGCACATTCTATTTACATATTTATATTCATAGTATATTATTTATAGCAGGGGTCTTCAACCAGGGGTCCACGACCCGTAGGGGGTCCGCAGAGGTACTGGAAGGGGACCGCCAATTTTTGTCATAATAATTGACAATTTTCACCAAAATGACGGTGAATGTGAGGGTGCAGATGATTGAGAAACAGTGGAGGCATTTGCACTCCAACTGGAAGAATCAGTGGACCTGTCCAAAGATCTCTTGGTATTTAATAACCAATAACAATTATGCATGAACTTTTTATCAATCATAAACATAAACCGTGGTGTGTTTTTCATTCAGAGCTCCATCAGCTTCTCGTGATCGGTATGACTTCACTAGTTATCACCATCTGCTGTTGGAATAATGAACAACATCTTTTCAGAGCGTCGGTGTTTGTTCAAATGAAGGAAAACAGAGGAAAGAAGCTCGACACATCAATGAAATCTTTCTTAAACAAAGAACAAAGATTTTTATCTCATCTCATCTTTCATTGCACGTAGTCTGACATGGGAGTTCACTGTGGCACTGATAAAACAAAAACAAATACTTTATTCTTCATATTGAACCAATTCTCCCGCGTCCATTGGCCAGGAGGGCGAGCCTGGGTCGCCCTGAGATGATAAAACATAAAACATACAATGCTGCTTAAAGTTAAAGAGTCACACAAAAGCTGAACTCACAGACATTCCAAACCACAAATAAAATCACAGGTTCACAGTGGAAATATGCTCACAGTGAAAACGCCCAGTGTCAGCCACTAAATAAAGCCTTCCCGGGGGGATTCAGGTAAACTGACACTGGTTCAGTTCATCAGGTGATACTGTATGAGGGGGGAGGGGGGTCACCTATCTGCAGGTATGAAGGCTGCCGCTGACATTAGCTGCTTCCAGCACTGAGTGAAGCCCCGTGGAGTTCACTCATGCAAAATGGAGCGTCTCCAGATTTTGGGATTCTTCGTCGTCTTCATCGTCCTCACCGTTGGCAGGAGCGCCGCCAAGAGTGACTTCAACATCAGGAAAACAAACAGGTACAGGTGGAGCCGGTGCGGAGGGGGGGGGGTCCATCAACAGAAGGTTTCTGTTTATTTTTACATGTCAGGTCACGTCTGTTTGAGGAGTGTTCCTTTAAAATAACATCGCTTTAATCTTTAAGATTCATACAGATCGATCTTCTGACTTGCTGTCTGTGGCTCTCAGCTCCAAGCTCATCGGTTCCTTCTGAAAACACCTCACAAATATAAAGTTCCATTAATAATTTGTTAAAACAGCTGCTCACTGCAGTTTTTAGTCAGCAAACAGGACGAAATAGAGCATTTGTTGGGGACTATTTTCAGCGGCGGATTAATCCACATTTGGTGCTATCTTTATATATTTGCAGTATCATGAGCTGTGTGTCGGCTGCGGCTTCACATTCAAAGCATTTAACTGATGAACACATGTTGATTATTTGATATACTCAAAATGGTTGTCCACAAACCAATGATGACACCAAAGAATGCGTCATTGTTTCTCTGGACAATCCACACAGCACATCATCAACAGGACTATTAAAGCTGTTCATGTTTGTGTTTTTACCCTGACTTGTTCCTTATGCTGGTTTGGTTTTTCAGCTCGTCCACCTACGTGGTGCTGGCTCCCAGTTCCCTCCGTCCTGGACTCCCAACGCCGGTGTCAGTCACCGTCCTGACCACCGAGCAGGTCTTTGTATCTGCCCGCATTGTTCAAGGAAACGAGACCTTGGCCTCAAACTCTACTTCAGTTGAAGGAGGTGAAACGTTTTCGTGCATTGTCAACAAAAGACTTCTGACTTGATTTACTTTGCAGTGTAATTAAACTACATTACTGTCAACAGGTGGGACCAGGCTGCTCATATTACCAGCTGTAAGTATGACATATATCATGTTTAACCTTTGCAGTTTTTAGCTTTGCTAGCTTTTGCTCTAACTGCAGTTTTGGCACTTCCACGTTAAAACCACCCACCTACAACTTAAATTCCTGAAGTTAAACTCATTGAAACCAGGACCGTTTTCTTGAATTTAGGTGTTGATAGTTCCACATGTGGCTGCATCCCTCCCTTTAATAATCTCTTACAATGTTAGTTTATATGAAGACACATGCCTGGGAACATAAGCATGTAACATAGTATGACGCAAAGCGAGCTGTCCTTCACTGGTTTCGTGCCCTTGTGCCCTCGAAGCAGCTGTTTACTGCACTTCTGACCGGATCTCGTCGAGGATTTAAACACTTTGGTTCTGGACAGTGTTGGTGGAATTGTCTGCTATTGTTTTCTATCTCAATGAAACCAAAACAAACACAGATTTTTCTGTTTTGAAAGCAGAGAGGAGAGGATTTTTCCTCCAAGCGTAAACGGATACTTTTGAACAGAACCAGATACGATCAAGTGAAATTTAGACAGATGCTGAGCAGATCCAAGATTGAAGCATCTTATCTGGACCACAGCTCTCAGTGTGCCGTCCTTTCGTTTATGGACACATGAGAAGCTTCTTACTTCACAGATTTCCATTATTAAACAAAATAATTGTCATACATGTCGTTCCTCTGCAGATCAACGAGATGGGCTCTGGCAACTGGCGCTCTTACCTCCTGGAGGTCAAAGGTTACGTCGGTGAACTTGAGGTTTTCTCCAACTCAACGCAGCTGCACTTCAACCCCAAAGGCTTCTCCACCTTCATTCAGACAGACAAACTGAATTATCTGCCTGGGCAGATGGTAAAGATCAGAGTGGTGTCCATTCAGCCCGACGGGAAACCCTTAGCAAGCCCGGTGGACATCACCATCAGAGTGAGTCTGAAAGTATCCAAACACACTTATGTACAGCTCCAAGCAAGTGTATCCACAAGAATACACAGTCTGACTGCATAAAATTATGGATTTAAATGAAGACTTACTGACCAGAAAACTACCACAAAGGGGTTATAAATGTGCAATGAGCAGTTAGAGGTTTGGTGTCTTGACCTGGAGGTGAGCTCCATACTGTAGTCGATGCCGGACCTGTGGACTGACCTCCTGGTTGTTTTCTCCTCATAAAACCCAGAATATTCTCAGCAGGTCTTCACACTTGTACAAATTCCTGATATCCAAACAAAACAAACAAAAACTGGAAAAATTCCGGAAAGCAACAAATCAACCACAGCTACCATCAGCTTAATCTACAACAGCTTCACAGTACGAGAGTGCAGAAGTAGCCGACCAGCGGTGGTGGAAGAAGTGAAAGTACTACAACACACTGAAAAATACTTTGTTACTTCAGTGACTTCAGTGACTGTTCTGCGATTATATCTGATCTCATCAGATGTCCAAGCAGGATTTTACTGTTGGAGTCGCTGAGTTGGAGCTGATTTTAAACTATTTTATACTGTAAAAAAATGATTATTTTCTCCATGAATCTGATGATTTTGTTTGTAAAAAATCTGAAAATAGTGAGAAATGTCGTCACTATTAATCCAACGTGACGCCTTCACAATGTTTGTTTTGTCCAACCAGCAGTCCAAACCTCAGCACTCAAATGATTCTGAGACTGAAACAACTGTGTATTGTGTCTGTCCGTCTGTCTGCGCCTGATCCAGGACCCAAGGGGAAATCTGCTCAGACAGTGGGTGCACGTTGACACTCTCTACGACCTCGGAGTCGTGTCCAAAGAGTTTCAGCTGTCCGACAATCCGCCTCTGGGTCAATGGACCATCGTCACCATGGTCAAGGTGAGTCAGTCTGGCACCATACAGAGGTGGAGCTCTTGCTGGGTTTGGCTCCTGGTATGAGCTGAGTCAGTTCGGTTAGCCACCTCTGTAGTGTATTGTAGTCCCTGTCCAATCCAGTTTGACTCGAAATCCAAGAACACGTTTCATATTAAGATAAAGACGTTTTCAGTGTCCCTGAAACCAAATTACATCATTTAAGACACACGACTGCAGACGTAAGACCTGGACTCAAGTGAATGATCAAAACTCTGATTTGGACTCTTCTGCTGTAACATTAGACCCGACTAGGTCCAATAGAATGTAGTACAGATGGTGTTGCATCATAAAAGTGATGCTCAGCCATAGTTGGCCTGGAGTCAAGAGTTGAAATTTAATAAGACAAAAAAATCTACAGATACTCAAATGTCCCCCTGTGGTGCTTTAAGGCGAGACACTAGGGTCAAAATTTGAACTCATAGATATCACCATGAAACTTTACCAGTTGATTACTCACATTAAGACACTTATTTTTTGTGTTACAAGTTTTCTGAAATGTGATGTACAAACGAGGCAGGAATTCAAACTCTGGATAAATCCAGGTTCAAACTTCTTATTTCATGTTGTTGACATGTTAGAGTCAAAGTTTTTGACAGAGGGGATGTTGGATATCTCTATTTATCACTCCATAAATCAGACAATACTAAAATAAAAATAACAAAGAGACACCTTAAATGAAAAGTGTTTATCTTCTTTGTGTTACAGAATGTTTCAAGTGAGAAGCATTTCAACGTGGCTTATTACGGTACGTTTTTTCTGACCTTCACTGAACGTCCCAACCCTTTTTTTTGTGCAATGAAATCTGGATTATTTTATGTCTTAATATCCATGTGAATATATTAAAATAATTTGCAAAACACATGATTCTGTCTGTAACACCCAATAACGGAAAGTAACTCAGAACATTTAGTCATGTTCTTTTACTTAAAGGTCCAGTGTGTCAGATTCAGGAGGCTCTATTTACAGAATATAATATTCATAACTCTGTTTTCATTAGTGTTTAATCACCTGAGAATAAGAATAATTATGTTTTTGTTGCCTTAGAATGAGACTTCTATATCTGCAGACACCACAGGTCCTCTTCCATGGAGTCTGCCATGTTGAAAAGCCCAGTACAGACAAACTAAACACTGACTGTGGATACAGACTTCTGTGTTCTCCTCGGGTTTCACGGCCACCGTAGATTCTCCTTCATGCTATGAAGAAGAGGTTACAGCGAGGGGGTTGCAATCCTACACACTGGACCTTGAAGAGCAAATTTGAGATACCTGTGCTATGCTTTACACATCTCCTCCACTACAGTTCAACCTTTTGGCTTGTGATCACGTCTATGAATTGTTATCAGCTTCACCGAAGAGACATTTCACAACTAAACTTCTCAGGTGGTTTCATTTAAATACAATTTGAGGCACAAAGAGGAAAAATGATCCAATATTTAACAAAACAAAGCAAAAAAATTCCATCCAAGTCCAAAAAAAAAAAAAAAAAAACCCAAAAGAGAAACAGATTTTTGTATCAAAGTTTGTTTCCTTCTTCTTTCCACTCCCATTAAACATCTCATGACCTCTGATTTATCAGGTGACCCTGTGATGGGGAATGACCCCTAGATTGGTTACTAACGTCATAATAATACAACGTGGGACGAAGCAAGCGCTTTGACTTTGATACTTTAAGTACTTTTTTGCCATTAATGATTCTGTAATTTTACTTTTTGATTTTGAATACTGGACTGGAGTATTTCTACATCGCTGTATGGGTACTTTTACTTCCATTACTGGTATCATGCAGCTCTAAAGTCCATTCGTTGTGTGTTTGGTTGCAGTTCTTCCAAAGTTTGAAGTTTCGATAATAGCTCCACGTGTCATTTATTACGAAGACACTCTGTCGGGAAACGTCACCGCAAAGTAAGAACCTTTGTTTTTTTAATGCAGTTTCAATACTTTTATTTAAATAATCTTGTTTGTGGATAAACCTTGGGAATTATTTAAAGATTATTGTGTTTTCATCTTCAGGTATCTGTACGGCAAGCCTGTTGATGGACAAATGAATATAACGTTCCTGCATCATTATCATGGTTTTGAAGTCCTTTATCATCAAGTTAAACCGGTGTGTAATTTCATTTAAAGCTCATAACTGTCATTTGGATCAAAAACACCAAAAATGTATTTTAGCATTTGAGAATTTACAATTTTACAAATTTTATTTAAGTCATCTTAAAGATATGATGGACGTGGACAATTGATCAATCAACCAACAAATACTGTATAATCAACAGATTAACTGATGAATGAATGTCACCACTGACACAGTTGCTTTGATTTAGATTCACGGCACCGCAGGCTTTGTGTTTGATGTTAACAAAAACCACCCAACGAAACCAAGAGCTATAGGATTGGACTTCTCTGACAGACGCATGGATGAATATCTAATGGTTATGGTTAATGTGACTGGAAACCTCACAGGTAATCAGTTTTAAAGTCACCTTCAGGCTGTATGGGAATGTGTATTGATAAATGTGAAAGTCTCATTCTAGCACTTTGTTAATCCATCAGACAATTGTGTATGATCGCTGTACAGCTCCTAAGATCAAACATAATGATTCCCAAAGTTGTTCTATACTGCAGTAAAGTTTTAAAGTTTATTTAATATTACTGTCGTTGTTGTTGTTGTATGTTCTTAACATCACTGTTGATGCTTCTCATCTCTCAGGTCTCACATACAGCAGTATGACAAAGGTGTCTTTGGCAAAGTTCAGATATAAAGTTTCCTTTCATGACTATCCCAAATTATTAAGGCCCTCTCTGGATTTCACTGCTAGGGTAAGGACAGTATATCTGTTGTATAGTTTTAACATTTGAATTGTTTACTCCTATACTTTATATATTTTCTTTTATATTAAAGACAATTTAATCCAATAAAATGTTTTTGGTTGTGTTGGGACTACAGGGCAAAAGAACTGTTTGCGCAACAAAACACATTTACATTGATGTTTTCAAGATTTTGATGACTATCGATTTTCAAAAATAGTCATTTTAATTCAGATGTTATTATGGCTGACAATTTAATTCACGTTTTTGCTTTGTTATCATTACAAAGTAGAAAAGATGTCAAATTCAAACAGTATTAGTATTACTTTCACATTCAGAGTGATTTTACCCGAAGGAAACAATAGATTTTTCACACTGTTCTTTATTCCTACATAAAGATCTAAAAAGCATACTGTCAATTTTGCAGGTGAAAATATCTACATACAACGATCAGCCGCTGTCAGAGGACGATCAGCGAAAGATGGTTGAAGTGTCAGTGATGCAGGGAACGCAAAGTCCATGGAGCTGGAAAAGGGACGAGGTGGAAGCACTGGCACCTCGATCAAACATGTCGGTCCCTTTGGGAATGCGGCCTGACATGCCTCCTGAAGAAATGGAGTTTCACGTCCCTGCAGATGGAATAATACGTCTCACCGTCCACCTCAGGAATAACACTGAAACACTCACAATTGATGTAAGATGACCTTTTTATCACCATAAAACGTTATCCCAACTACATATGCACTGAGAGTGTACATTCACTGGAAGAATAAATGCCAGGATGAAGGATAAAATCATTAGATTTTTCAGTGTGATTTGATCGGCATTATCAAGCAACGCTAAAACAGAAACAGGAAAGCGAAAATAAAAAGAAATGTTATGTTGTTTTCAGGTGAACATACAAGTCAACACAAATAATTAAGTTTCCGATTACAAACAAGTTAAATAGCATTTCTGTGTCGCGGTTTCATTGACGTTTGTCTGTACACGTTCTCTGTTGTTTCCCTTTGGTACAAAACACATTAAAGCACATGAATGTCTTCTGCCATGGAAATTACAACCTGGGGGTTACTGAACTATTGATATTTTGTGAGGAATTTGAATACAGTGCTCTTTTTTTGACAGGATTGATTGAAATATAAAATGGTGTATCATCGGCATAGAGGAAAACCAAAAACGTGTTTTTATTTGTTGTTTGTGGCCAATTCACTGGGATCCAATTCTGGTGCTTTGCTGATTATAAACCATTCTTGTTTAGAAGTCCTCCCACATGTGTGTTTTGGTGATTAACAGAACTTTCGTTTGTTTACGAGTAAAGTCCGCAGGGTACCGCCAAATTAGAAAATATAACAGCAGCACCAAGTACTCAAAATTACAGGAATGATCAGGATCAGGACAGATTATTAAGCATCAGGAGAAGAAACTTAAGAATTGAATTGTATACTTATCAATTTTTTGTTTGTTTGTTTGTTTTCAGGCTTCTTTTGTGGACAGTCACGCCACTCTACAACTATATAGAAGCTACACATCCCCCAGTAACAGCTACCTAGAGATCCAGAAACCCTCTGGACCTTTAGAGGTAAATATGAGAAACACAAGAAAGTTAGTGCAAGGGCTACATTTGTAACACATGGTTCTACATTGTGGAAATATTTATTTATTATGTACTTACTTATTATATACTTACTCTGGCCCTTTGCACAAATATACACACAAACCCAGTTGTGATTCTAAAATATTCATTAAACATGTTTTCACGATCACAATCTACTCTTCCTTCAGGTTGGTTCACCTGTCCTGCTTCCCATTCAGGGTAATTTTCCAATAACTGAGATTCACTACATTGTGAGTACCATGCTGTGACGCTCGAAGAAGATCTTTAATTAAATGCAACTGTAGAATAAAATTTGTATTATTGTTTTATTTTATAGATTGTTCCTGCCATATTCTTACATTTATTATTTAATTTTATTTTTAATTTTGCACTATTTATTTGTTGTTGTATTGTTGTATTTGTCTTCGTACCACTTTAGAAAGTTGCAGTTTGTCTGTCAGCTTGTTTTGGAGAACAAAGGCCTCACATTTGTTTTCTCTGTGTGAAGGTGAAGTCCAGAGGTCAGGTGGTTTCTGCTGGGAAAAGCTCTCAAGATTTGACTCTGGTCCCAGACGTCACCTGGGCTCCTATGGCCTGCATCATCGTCTACTGTGTGCATTTCAATGGCGAGATCGTCAATGACGTGATACAGCTACCCATCACCCAAACTTTACAAAACCAGGTGATTTATTGTTTCAGTTGTTTTAGTAAGTGTGATGTTATCAAGATGGTAAAAGCAGTGCATAGAAATGTAGAGAAGAAATTGATTGTTGATTGGCCTAAACCACCAATCAAAATCTTGTGAGGGGAAGTTAGAGGTCAAGATTGACTTTCTTCAATCACAACAGTCCGCTACCTGGACAGAACAGGTGGGCCACCTCGAAACTAAATTACTGAGCGAACAAAAACTCATTGGAACTCACTTTTTGAAGCTCAACACAAAATATCCACCCATGCAAGCCAGTTTTTTGGGGTATTATTCTGGTTGATGTGTGTGTATGTAATAAGGGTATATGATGGCAGGTGTCTCTGAGCTGGAGCGACACCAAGAGGATGCCAGGTGAGGAGGTCACACTGGGGGTCAAGGTGGCAGAGCCCGGCTCTCTGGTCGGGATCCTGGTGGTCGACAAAGCAACACATTTGATGGGCTATGACAACGACATCACCAAGGACAGGGTGAGCTTTGCTGTTTAAGCTACTAAAAATCAAATAAAGAAAACAAAGATAAAGTGTGTGAAAGAACAACCTTCTTAAACTAAAATGGCTTAGCAAATAATGAGGCACTTGGTGCCATGGTGTCTGTAGATATAAAAGGCTCATTTACACTTCAGTCTGTCCCTCAATCAAAAAGATAAATCTTGAAAACTTTAGTCACATGTTTTGTAACATCATTTGTTTGTCATGTAACTCGCTTTGTCATTTACAACAGTTCATCCTGTCATCTGTGAATACCGAAAGCTCCCTGGGGTCATCTCCAGTTTAATATTATCCAACGGTAGTAGTTTTAATGGTGCTCCAGCTATATATCCACTGGCCTTACAGATACTTTCCGGTAACATCTCCCACAGGTACTTGTATGAAACCCAATCTGCCGCCCCCCACCCCAGTATCAGTTCAATGTGAACTGTGGCACAATGATTTTATCCCAGCTTGGTCAAACAGGTTTTAAACAATAAGTGCCCTTTTTGTGTCATGGTCTGTACAAAAAGTGCTCTTTTCTTGTCATGGTCTGTTTTGTTGCTCTTTGTGGGTTGCAACAGTAGTGGCTCTGAGGATGTTGGTATTGCTTTCACAGGTGCTTAAGGAGATGGGGGAGTACGGTGTTTCCAAGGCCGACGCCTTTTCTGACATGTTGAGAATGGGAGATCCATACTCTGTCTTCAAGGTCAGCCTCCCCAGAGACACATCTGTTCATTCTATCAATGGAGTATTGTATAAACTTCCTGTTTCTTGCTTAAAGTCTAACTTCTTCCGTTTACTTTGTTACTGTTTCTCGTATTTACTTGTAATTAGTAATGTACAAATGATCTGCCATACGCTATAATTGCTGGTACACAGAAATATTTGTTAGACACAATTAAAGTAATTACAATGGCAACAATCCCTGGTGTTGAAGAAGCCACTGGCATTGCTTTTGAATATGGTTGAGTTATGATATCTACCTTCACTGGCCTTACAAATAGCCACTAGTTATACTGCACCACTCTCTGACCTAATGCAACTGTCCATGGTCTTTAGACCCAGTCTTATATCTACAATGTGTCTGCATAGGCGAACCTGCATTGGCTGAGCCAACTGGCCTGATAAGCAGAGACAATAGTCATAATTACGACAGTCAATACATCTGCTTTGTGTATTGAAATTAGAGTTATAACATTTTGGGCATTAAATGTCGATCAAATCATGATTTGCACTCAACTTAAGTATTTTTATATAGGTGGCAAATCAACACTAAAAGTTACTTTGCCAGTCCTGTGTAACATTCCCTGATTAGACAGACTTTAGTGTTTGCTCACTGGTTAAACACCTCTTGAAAAATGACTCTTGTGATGAACCAACCTGCTGTTTTTAGTGTACTACTCAAGCCTTCCAGCCACACGTGGAGTGAAATATGTCTTGATTGTCTCTCTGCAGACATGTGATCTCGTGGTGTTGACTGATGCCAATTTACACGAAAAAAAAAGTGATCCGTCGTTTTTATTACGTAAGTTTAAAAATCAATGTTAATCAAAAGTTTGCCTTCACTGTATTTTTTTTGTCTATTGTGACTATGTGATGCTAATATAACCAACATTTGTCTTCTAAACAGCAGGGGAGGGAATACAAGTCCTTGCTGATATAGAGCGGCCACAAGTGGATGAAGAACAACAACCATTGCCTCGAGAGCGCTCAGACTTTCCAGAGACCTGGATATGGATGGATATCATGAGGTAAAGCTTGAGAAACATAAAACTTTAGTATTTATTCAAAAATAAAATGGCAGAGAGAAACCATAATCCACTAGGTAGCAGGGTGCGATTTCAGACTTCAGATTTGGGTAAAGAGGATGGAGCCCAGGTAGAGCTGAAGTGGGGCAAAGTCGATAAACATTCAAGCAACCACAACCTTATATTGCTGCAATCTGCAACCTCACCACTAGAAGGCATTAAATCCTTCACACTGGGACTTTTAAGTCCATATATTTTTACTTAAATGTCTGCAAAATCCATCTGTATGCAGATGATACCACTATTTATTCTAATACTTTTTTAGGTCAACAAGCAAACAAAGAGGTTAATTTTTCCTAACATGAAAATAGTAGGAGTTATTATACTGTCAAACATATTTACAACATCAATGACATCTACAGTATTTTTACAGATTTTTGCAGATATTAGACGTATGTCAGTGGCACCAAATTGTACCAAGGGTGAGAAACTACAAAGCTATACAACTCACAGAAAAATGTGTTGTTATTTCATATTTCCTGTATATCTTTTTGCAGTGATTCAGACTCAACAGAGAAAACTCTAACTGTACCAGACAGCATTACAACCTGGACAGCCACTGCCTTTGTTATATCTAAGAACCTGGGACTGGGCATCATAGACAAGCCTGCAGAGGTTGACATCACTTTACTTTCGTATTTTCTGATTTCCGTTTAGTGTTGTTTCAGTATTATTTAGCCTTTCTCTCATTGATTTAAAACACTTTTAACCCTCTTGTATTGGCAAATTTAAGAATTATATACTAAGGTACTAATATTGCTTTCAGTTATGAGCATTGTCCTGTTAGTGTTGTTTACACCTGATGAGACAATATAAAGTTTCCATGTGACCTTCCCACAGCTCACAGCGTTCCAGTATTTCTTCCTGTCCTTGAATCTGCCGGCCTACATTATCCGAGGAGAGGAGCTGATACTGGAGGTCATTCTGTTCAACTACCTGCCACGTGACCTGGAGGTCAGTCTGCTTCTCCTTACACAGCTGGACTGGATGAGAGCGCATGGCCTCCAAAAAATCTTGATTATCACAGGGTTTAATATTGTAAATGTAAAATGTTGAAGGTGTATGATGGCTAATGAGAAACTCCATAAATGATGCATGTAACTGTTGTTGATCAGTTTGGTGGATGGCTTTAAATACTGTGATACCCACAAGCCTCACCGGCTGCTATGTTAAGAATGGAGCTTGTCCATTGGTTTGCACCTGTGTGTTGCTGTTTCACATCACATATGTGACATATTGAGTATGTTGCGTAGTCAAAAGGAAAAAATGTGGTTAAGTTTAGGCAACAAAACTACTTTGTGCGTGCTATGTTTGACGTTACGTACACGACATAAGTTAAGCATGTTATGTAGTTGAAAAGATAAGTGTTGGTTAACTGTAAGCAACAAAACTACATTGTGCATTATATGTTTCACATCACGTACGTGTCATAGGTCAGGTATGTTTTGTAGTTATAGATCAGTTTTAAAATATGTATGTGTCGTATGTTACGTATGTCAGATTAGTGTTAGTCAACAAAACTATTTTACGTTATGGCATAAGCTATATGTGTTACATAGTTAAAAAGATAAGCGCTGGTTAATTTTAAGCAACAAAACTACGTTGTGCTTGCTATGTTTTATGTTACTTACTTGCGTTAGGTGCGCTATTTCACTTTACGTATGTTACAGAGTTGAAAAGATAAGTGTGGTTTGGTTATGAAATACACAAACAGTTCTACATTTGCTGCCAAAAATCCAGTTATATTAGTTATCATAATGTAGGCAACGATGTTGACCTGCTCAGACTACATGATATTAATATATGCATGTATAGGCCTATGTCACTGCTCACCAGCAGTAGAATACAGCAGGTGTTGGGTGACAGCTGACTGTTTGTGGAGTGAATGTGATTAAGTGTGTCAGCGTCAGGTTGCTATAATCTGTTTGTTTAAAATCTTATACAACTCTGCTGTCACCGCCGAGGACCTGAATGAGGTCCTCCTTTTAAATCCTTCAGCACATTAAGCTTCATGAAAAAGCTCATTGAACCCGCAGAGAGCAGTTTTTCTTTTGTGTTTTAATTTCATATTTGGTTACAACAACATGCTTCTTCTGTGTTCCTCCCACATTCTTTGTCTTGTCCGACCTCTGTTTAATGTGATCTGGGTGGATCCCTTCTGTCTTTGTCATCAGGTCTGGGTGATTGTTGCGCAGAGTGACACCTTTGAGTTTCTCTTTCCGGACAATAACGAGATCCCGGTGCCCAGTTCTCGTCACGTGTTTGTGAGGAGTCAAAGTGGAGCGTCCGTCCTCATTCCCATCAAGGCGCTGCTCCTCGGAGAGATCCCCATCTCTGTGAAAGCCGTGTCATCTGTGGCATCCGACTTTGTACGACGGACCATGCTCGTCAAGGTGCTGTGAGAAAATCAAGGAGGGTTAGATAATGTGGTTGGAGGAGCTCTGAGATTAGACAAATACACCACACTGCAGTCAGATTCAGCTTTATATTATGTGTGCACATACAAGGAATTTAAACCCTCAAACCACTGTGTGCTATATATATGCACAGTGACCTCCCCCTACTGGTTGAAACCTGGCTATTGCATTTGAATTTTCCTATTGGCTGATTTTGGAGGCAGCAGTTCAACCAAAGGCTAATCATCCTTCTCACTATGTTTCATTTTCATAGACTTTAGAGTGCTTGAGGGGCAACATTCTCCAGAAAAACACAAAGATTTTCTAATCACATCATGGTGTGGGTGGTCTTGATCGCTGAAAGTGAAAGAAGTCTATTGAAGTCAGAGGTTCAGCATCTTGCTCAACATAAATGTCATGGCCAGCAAGAGTTGAACCAGTCAGATTGAGTTCATCAGAGCATCTGTCAACCTGCTGCAGCTCCAAAACAAACACAAAGTGTTTCAGACATGAAACTCTTCTAATGTAACCGACATCCATCTGCTGCTCCACTGTAACCCGAGAAATCTTGATCTTGTTTTACAGCTCTGCCTTTCCCAGAAATATTACTCACCGGGTTTGTTTGCGTGTTGTGTTTCCATATTTCTCGGGCTGTTGATTCTGCAGGCCGAAGGACTCGAGCAGACGTATTCCACCGCGGTGCTGTTGGAGGTTTCTCCCCCACAGCGGAACGTTTCCAGGGAGGTGATGTTCACCTTCCCGGCAGATGTTGTGGAGGGCAGCGAGAGAATTACAGTGACGGCTGTAGGTACGTAAACACACGTTAAAGTCCAACAAACAGATTCATGAATCTTATGAAACAACAGAACACAACATATAATCCATGATCAGTTTATTTATGTAACTACTGGGCCTTGCACATGTGCCCTGTTTTGTCAGGGCACATGTGCAAGGCCGGCGCTCGGTTGCACCAGTCATAAGTCATAACTAAGGTCAACTGGCCAATCGATGATAGCGTTCCATCATCATGGTGACCATGCAAAGCTTTAGCTACTTTCTCGCCGGCATTAGCCACACACGGACGACCCCTCCAGGTTTCTCCACCACGAAAAGGTGCTGATTCCTGAAGTACAAAAACACAGTAGGTGCTGCAATCCTCGCTTGTAGGTGATGACTTCTGCAGGCCTAAACCGCAGCTGCCTGAAGGTGGATCAGGTTGGACTAAAAACACTCATGTCATCCACCAGAAAGACCAAAAATCCTGTCGGTTGCATGACAACTTCCTTCTCTGTCACCATAGCGACTGATAAAAACAGCACAGGCGTGACAAGATATATGAGCAGATCAAAGCAGCTGCAGTTAGTCGGTATAGTTTTACTGTCCTGACACGGCTTACAAATGTTTTGTGTGTTCTGTGGAGAACACGTGTTCACCCTGCAAAGCTGTGCAGGAAAGTCAAAATGTTGCTTTTCCATGTAACACGGTGCAGACGCTCAACACGAAGCACACATGTGCGACACAAACCGCGGCACGCTGAGATCATACTTTCCTGCACAGCCCAGGTGTTGAACATGGAAGATATTTATAACAACAGAGTGAGAGACGGTAAAGGTTAAAGTGTCGTGGTGGCGTCAGCGGCTGTGATTGGTGGAAATGTGACTTCACGCCGCGAGTTTTCACGCTGAAGCAGCAGCGACATCAAGAGCCGAGCTTGGCTTCGTCCGGTCACATGAGCAGCAGCTACCTGATGAACATACTGATGTAAAAAAGATGAAGGAAGAGCTACATGACATCTGCTTTCCATCATTAAACTGGAAAATTACTGCGGCAAAGAGGCCGTGCAGCTTCACCAGATGTTTTTACATTGACTTCACCCTCATTTATGATGACATTATTATAAGCTTCACTAATGCCATGACAAACACACCAAAGACTTTTCTAATGAGATAAAAAATAACTGATACCGATGTCCACAACAGACATTGTTGCGAATATTCAGCAGTGAGACATTCAGCCTCACTGTGTTCAGTTTTACAGCAAAAAAATAGGCAGATTTTTTAAAATAAATAGATCAGTTTGGAGCAGATTCAACGCCCTGATGCATCACACGTTTTCTCAGAAGCTCAGAAAATGCTCATGGAAATAAAAACTGAAGAGAAAGCCAAACACAGTCCTTTAAAGAGGAACTTACAGGATGGAAGAAGCCGTTCACTGCCCTCTGTGGTTCAGAGTTAAAGTGTGTAACCACGCCCCAGCAGTGATGTCACAGTGTACAGACACGCCCTACAGTACACTTCTACATCACTGTGGCGAGGTGAGAAGTTACACCAGTGGAGGGCAGCAGAGACACGAGTTTTAACTCGAGGTTTTAAGTTAAAATTAAGTTAAGCATATTAGAAAATTATTCTCTGGAGTGCAGATAAAAACATAAATGGAGATCTGTTCTTTCAAATTAAAACATAAAATAAAATGTGCATAAAATAATGAGCTGTAAGCTCATCACCATGAGTGTGAGTTTGTGGTATAAAATAATGACAGAACATACATTCTAGATAAACAGATTCTCACTGGGAATACATAACTGTTCGAATCAGCGATCTTTGCAGGGCAACGAACAACGTCGAAAGGTTGAAAGTGAGAACAGGATGCATGAATTTGCCTTCATTTTACCACCCTTAACCACTGTTTAACTTGCCAGGTGCTGTATGCAGGTTGCTTACCTCAGTGCAGCGTTCCCGTCTGGTAGCACTGCAAGAAAAGAGAAGATTACAACTCAGAAATGATCTTATTGTGCCACATCAGTGATCGTAACCGTGAGGGAATTTTCTATAATAGCGTGTACACAGGGTCACACGGGGTCCATCATATGTGTCCACACAACAGATAGGAACCTCCAGGTTTCTCTACACTGACTTGAACTAATGTTTATTCATTTAATTAAATCTAATATTAATGATTTTATAAACTGGCCAGTCCAGTATCTTTGCTGTTTGCAGCTCTTGTGGGAACAGAAACGTCGACAGCTTGATTAAATTTTCAGGTTTTGGTAGAAATCAAAGTTCAAAGATAAAATCTTGAATCTGGGATTATCAAACATCAGAAGAATCTGCAGCTGTTGACCTGCTTCGGTTTTTGCTTTTGTTGTTTCCCATTATGACTAACGTTGATCTTATTGCTCATGACTGACTCCGCCCACACCGAGGTTCACAGTCAACCAATGGGATTCATCGTGCGTCCGGAGCAGCTCGTCCAAATCCAAATATTTGTGTCAGTAATCTGGTGCGACAGTGAAACATCTTTTTTATTCACGGCTCAGCCTGACTCGATGTGACGTTCTGTTTAGGTTGGCTCGGTAAACACTGACTCATCTCCCCTGTGTTTTACTTATGATGTCTGATTTGTCTGGTTTCCACGGTGATGAAGGTGACATCCTCGGGCCGTCCATCAGCGGCCTGGACTCCCTGGTCCAGATGCCTTACGGCTGCGGGGAGCAGAACATGATCAACTTTGCGCCGAACATCTACGTCCTTCAGTATCTGAGCGCTTCAGGACAGGCCAACCAAGACATCACAGAGAAAGCCACGGCATACATGCTGAAAGGTAAAAACCAAATTTCCTCTCTGATTTCCTCACGTTCAGTCTAAGTCCTGGCTTCTGATTGGTTAGTTGAGTCACGTGAGAAGTCCGAACACGGAGGTGGAAGTTGTTATGAAGCGTGGAATCGAGTAAAGTGCTGCTTAAGAAAGTTATCCGTCTCCATCCTGCTGTTTCTTCTTATAAAGAGTGATCCAACCACCGCACATCGAACCCTCACGTCGCATTAGCACATTCTACTTGAGTAAAAGTAAATCATCAAAATGAATCAAAAGTAAAAGTAACTGCTGCTGTGTAATCTGGTGTTTTTCCCACCAGGTTACGAGCGAGAGCTGTCCTTTCAGAGATCAGACGGCTCCTACAGCGCCTTCGGAGAGAGCGACTCATCCGGAAGCACGTGGTACGTCGTGCACGAGAGCATACGCGTAGTCTGAACATGAGCATTATAAAACCTCAGGAACACTGACACCGGCAGTGTGTTGTCTCTGCAGGCTCTCCGCGTTCGTGCTGAGGTGTTTCCTGCAGGCGCGGCCGTTCATCAGCATCGAACCCAACGTGCTGCAGAGAGCGGCGGCTTGGATAGCGGTCCAGCAGGGGGCTGATGGGAGATTCGAAGAGCCCGGCAGGGTCATCCACACCGAGCTGCAAGGAGGCCTGGACGGCCCCGGCTCCCTCACGGCATACGTCCTCATCGCCCTGCTGGAGGACAATCACATCCAGGTGAGAGTGTAAGGTGACACGTCAAAGAGTGCTCCACCAGTTTCTCCTCCTTTTCAACAATCCAACAGAACTGAGTCCATGCTGTGTAGCCATTCGCTGCTTCCTGACGGCGCTCGAGAGAGAACGCTCCTATTGGTTGTTGGCACTCACGTGATTGAAAGTCGCTGTTTGCATGAGCCAAGACCAAGTGCCAACCTCCGTGATTGTAAAGTGAAGCCAATGCTAAAATGCCAAAAACTGCAGTTCCTCTTGTCGTCCACTTGAGGCTGGCTCCAGAAGTGAGTCAGTCTCCATAAGTCCCCATGTTAAAATGTCCAACTTCACAGCAGAAATAAACATGTTTACAGCCTGGTACAAAAAACAGTTTTGGTCTCTATAGCTAATTTCCCCGTTCATGACAACTGTACTGAGGGTGAATTTTTATACAACTCACCTGTTCAGATTATATTAAGGCTTAAAGTTATGCAGGATTAAGAGCGTGGACGCTTTGATTGACAGGTGGGTGTCGTTACAGGCGGCTTGTTTGAGCAACCAGGCGTCATTCAGCCCACCTCAGGTCCACCGATGATCCATGTCCTTGTCGATTTTTAGATTGGCCGGGAGGCGGAAGAGGCAGGACTACAAACATGGCGGCAGCCAGAGCTTCACAACGGGTCTTCAGAAACCTGATGTCCGACGATGTCCATTGTTTATACTGTCAGTGGCCGAGACTAAAAACCTCCAATTATATGAAATATGTTTTTATTTGCACCACAACTTGAGTTGTTTGGTGTAAAGCAACATGATGCACATGAGAAATGATAAAAAATATTATATTTATAGTCAGAAATATCCAGTTTGTTCACCCAGAATGCACTGGCTCTGCGTGAGGAGTGTTTTCTCTACAGAAGACAAATGACTTTCTCACTCTCCAACCACATGGAGGAAAAAATGTAATTGTTTGACTTGATTTTGGCTCTTAATTGGATGGATATCTGTTTTTCCCCCCGCAGCAATCAATAAAATTTGATGTTAACGAGCGATCTATAAAAACACGCAGAGCTAACGCGGCCACAGATGGGATTAAACACAAAACGAATGTTTTCAGGTCCAAAGATGTTGCCTCATCGCGCCGCGTCTTTACGACCTGATCTCATAAATGCCATTGAGCTGAAGTGACTTCTTACATGCTGCTGCCCTGTTCGCTGTCTGTCAGGCTCAGTATGGGAGCCAGGTGTCTGCAGCCCTGATGTTCCTGGAGACCCGTCTGGCTCTCGGCGTCACCAGTAACTACAGCCTCAGCCTGCTCACCTACGCTCTGGCTCTGGCCGGCAGCTCCAGCGCTCACGCGGCACTCGATGAGCTGATTGGACGAGCTGAGATAATAGGTATGATGACCACGTGTGTGTGTGCGTTGTTAACTAATCTTTAATTAATTGAAAACTCTTCTACCGACGTATCTCCTCTGACTCTCCTAGACGGCGTGCCAATGTGGTCGCGGCAGCCGAGCTCCGCGGCCATTGAGATGGCGTCCTACGTGCTGCTGTCTCAACACAAACTGGGTCGCGCCGTGGACGGCTTCAGCCTCATGAAGTGGCTCAGCCAACAGCGTAACCACAACGGAGGATTCGGGAGCACTCAGGTGAGACAGCCTCAGAAGACATCGAGTTGGGTCCCATTGATCATATATGGTGAATGTTCAAGGTTAGGCAGATGTGAAGCTTAGCAGTTTTACCTGAGCTGGAAGGCAACGCTCTCGATTTTCTGGTCCATCTATGTTCCAACCTCCACCTCTGGTCAGGGTTGCAAAATTCTGGGAATTCAAAGTTGGAAACTTTCCATGGGAATAAACTGGGAATATACACAATTGAAGGTTGGCCCTCTAACGGGAAACTTAAATATAGTTGGGGAAAATATATTTTAGCATAATCTTGACTAAAACAACCAGATTTCATGCAGGTACACTTGAATATCTGCTATTCCTCAATCACATGCACATAACACACTGCTTACTGCAGGGTTACTGAGGCCACGCCCCCTACCTGCACAGGTGATTTCTGTACCTGGACCACACTTTAGAGCCCAGAGCACACAGAGACTATTGAAGACACATTTGAGCACGTAGAAGTTACTGCCAATTTACACTTAATTCCCATAAATATCCATAATTCCCAATATTTCCAAAATTCCCAAACGTAACTTCCCATGGAAAGTTTCCACTCCTTTGCAACCCTCACCACTGCTCATGAGCTTTGGGTAGAGACCAAAAGAATGAGATTGTGGATACAAGCGGCCAAAATGAAGCTTCCTCCATCGGGTGTCCAGGCTCAGCCTCAGAGATAGGCTGAGGAGCTCGGACATCCGGAGTGGAAGCTGCTCCTTCGCATCAAAAGGAGCCAGCTGAGGTGGTTTCCTCCTGGGCGCCTTCCCTTTGGTGGTGTCCCACTGGAGGGACTACATAGCCCATCTGGCCTGGGAACACCTCCAGAGAAGAGCTGGAACTAGTTGTTGGGAAGAAGGACGTCTGGAAGGTCCTGCTGCCACCGTGACCCGATGCTGGACAAGAGGAAGAAAATGGACGGATGGATGGCAATTTATGGTTAATAAGCAGTGAAAGCTATGACTAATATGTTATGGAGTAATGAGCCTAAGAGAGTACAGAGTTCATCTCAACTGTTTCTAGTAAAGTTAAAGCAAAATCATCTGTTGCCCCAAAGTAGAGCACGAAATGTTGATTAATCCACCGCTGAAAATAGTCCCCAAGAAAACGCACTAGTTTATTAAAAATCGTCACTAGAGCCACAGACTGATGACAGACAGTATGTAGAGATGGATGAATTCATACGTGTGCATCCTCGTGACACGATGTGACGTGACCTTTAAAAGATTTGAGCCTTTTGTTTACTGGTCAAACTGGATTCATGTAGAAGGAGGAATTCCCATCTGTGCAGCAGGACACTCTGTGGTTTGTGTCACATCTAAAGGGGAATGTGGCCGTCTGGGCATGCGGTGACTAAATGGAATTAACCCCTCAGCACGCACGCACGGACACACAAACAGACGCACAAACATTCATGACAGATGCTACAAGGGAACAAAATAAGACGTAAATACTGCGTGAGTGGCTCCAAATACAGAACGTGGAATCAGGTTTGTTCTCCCGATGCACAAAAATCATGAACACGCTCACGTACGCGGCTGTAAACAGGAAATCAGCTGTGAATTTCAAAGCAAAAGTCCATCAGCGACTGTAAATGAATATTTTTGGAACACAGTTTGACTCTGACTCTTGTTTCCTCTCTCAGGACACCATCGTGGCTCTGCAGGCGTTGTCCAAGTACGCATCGTACGGCCAGCTGCACGACATCGACCTCACCATCAGGGTGAACACCGACGCCTCGACCACCGTCGCATCCTTCCACATCGACCAGGACAACTACCTGCTCCTCCAGAGCTGGCAGGTACTCGTCACATTTATCTGAAAGAGGATCCGGCAGTCACGGTTCAGCATCTGTTGCTGATCAGACACCGATCAATAAGCGAGCTGTGAGCTGAGGTCACGCAGAGGTGAGGCAGATGTGTTAACCAGATCAAAGCCTGATTAGCGGCCGTGCTTGAATCTGTTGAGTTGTCCTGATTTGGGCGCTGAAAGACGCGCCGTTGAAATCAAAAAGGGGGTTCATCCTCTGGGGAGCTGCTCGTAAACGTTTTGGCTCGTGAATCTTTAAAATGAAGCAGATGTTTCTCAGATTGAACAAATTCAAACTGACGTGTAATAAATTTGAGTTCAGATAGAATACCTCCCCGACGATGTGCATCCATCATAGTCAGAGACAAGACGAGACAGACTTTATTTCCTTCCTGCAGCGACCCGGTTCTGTCTCCGGCCTGTGGTCCACGGACGCTTCCTTTGCTGTGTGTCGTTCCCCCTCTGTCTCCCAGTGAGTCCTCACTGACTTCATTCAGCCTCGTCTCTGTGATGCTACACTCTCCATCCTCCCTCTGTCAGCCTGGTTAGCGCCGTTAGCTCTGCCATGTTACTGTGGAGAGAGCTTACGTTCCCCATGATAACAGACGGTACTCATGGTTTGTGCCGTCTTTAGATCCAGCTCCTCACTTCAGCAGGGATCTCCAGTCTTTCCACCATCACTGCAGTGCGCTAACAGCTGTTCTCGAGTGTAAATAAGAGAGCCGTGGCTTTTTTTGAACGGGTCACTGATGCATCACGAAAAAAAAAAACATCATTAAACGCCATAGTCCAAGCTGCTGTGACTGGCTACCAACCACACGGCACCATTGCAACAGTGAATCACCTTAGCGGTGGATTGCAATGTTCTGAATACCCCTCAACTCATGTTGGATGAAGCTAAAAAACTAAATGTTTCCGACCCAGCTCACTGATCTGCAGGTAGAAGACGGTTATCAGTAGATCAGCTGAAATCAGCTGACCGGTGTTCAGGTCGAGCACAGTAATCTGGAGGCTAAAATTTGTCTCATCTTTCAGATTGAACCAGAAAAGGAGATAAAGCTCCAGGTGACTGCACAGGGAAAAGGACACGCCCTGTTTCAGGTATGAAATGTTCAAACTATCACGAGAACTGCTGTCTGTGCAGACGCAGTGGTGACATATGTATGTTTGTATGTAATAATCGTGTACAGTAAAAGTTTGGACACACCTTCACTTCTAATCCAGCTTGTTGAAAATTATTGTAGGCGACTAATCAGGTGAATGGTGTCTCTGTCATTTGTACGTCACACACCACCAACTATTTCACTGATTTTGGTGAAACTGGATCATATTTTATGGAGAAAATGTTTTCTGGTTTTCCCTCTGATGTCCTCCGGCTGCTCCGCCTCAACTCTCTGTGATTTACAGAGTTTCCTGATGGACAGTGAAGTAAACTGCTGACAGCTGTAGCTGCTGTTAGCTCATGTTAGCGCAGTTTGTTAGCTGCTGTTAGCTAATGTTAGCTCAGTCTGCTGAGCACCGGGGGAGTGTTAGTGTTTGTACCACAGGCGTTTTGGACCACCGGGAAGAAGAAGAAGAAGAAGAAGAAGAAGTTTTCAGGGCCAGTGGTCAGCAGCATTTATGGACATAATGGCAGAGGAGAAGAGAGTGAAGAGGACGTTGACGGAGGAAGCTAAGAAGAGAAAAGGAGAGAGTGAGCGAGCAAGAAGCCGCCGGACAAGAGTAAATCTGGGACTGACTTTTAGTGGTTGGTGAGAGCTTGGTGAAATAAAAGGCTGAAAGACAGACGCCGAGCTGGGCTGACTGCTGTTGGACTAGTCAGTAATATTAGCTGGCTGCTATGTCTGCTGTTGTGAGAAGGTGTGTCCAAACTTGTGAGTGGTTCATAACACAAACTACAACAACAAGACGTCTGCGAGTTTCTTTTCTCCTCGTGCTTCGTGTAAGTCCGTCCCGTGCACGTATATATCAGATTTTCCACCTGAAGATCTGCAGCAGTCCGCCCTGCGGTCATCTCTCTTGTAATAACACCATAATTTAACCCAGCCTTGTTTTCTCCCAATGAATTTAATCTTGTTCACCTGTTGTGTAGTTTGATGAAAACAGACGTGCACAGTCTGACTTTCCCTCTCTTCTTCTTCGACCTCAGCTGAACGTGTTTTACAACATCAGGAACAGGAAGCCGTCGAGGCGGAGGCGGGACGTACACGCACACGAACACGAACACGAACACGAACATGAACACGAGGCGTTTCATCTGTACGTCGAGCTGTTTGACCCAGAAATCGACTCAGCACATCTGTTGATCTGCACCAGGTGAGCGCTTTGGCTCCCCGACAGCCTTTCCTGTTTGTTCACATAACGTCAGCACGATGCAACGTAACAATCAACAGCACGTGTCCGACATCCGTCAAACTTTCGCTGCGGCGTTTTACAAACAATAAAACATAATCAGGGAAGACGTCAGAAGATAAACAGCAAAAACACCAGATGTGAGTGTGAAGAAACAAAAATGAAACATCAGAAATAAACTTTATAAAACATTAAGTTCACTTCTGAAAAATGTCTTTGCTCTTCATTAAAAAGTAACTTTGATTTTATAAATAAAATCTAATATAGCATTTATATTTATTATGTTCATTAAAAATTTTAATGATTTTATTTTAATCTAGGAGCAACAAAATGTGAAAAAACAATTAAAATACAAATAAAAGAAGAGAACATGAAACAAAACAAACAGTAATAACTCATTAAATTTAAATAATAAAAATAATTTAAGTCAAATAGAATAAAGTCGTTTTTTTACATTTTATTTCCTCATTTCCAGATGTTTTGTCATTATAATCATAATAATATTATAAAAATATTTATAGGATAAAAAATGAAGTTAAAATTGTTTTAGTCCCCATTAAAAATTGTTTTAACTCATGAACAATTTATTAATGACTCAATGTTGTTAAAAAATAATTAAATTAAAAATACTAATAAAAAAATTAAAATTAAAAATTAAAAAAAGTAATCTAAAAATCTAAAACAATAATTTGTAAGTTTGTAAATAATATATTATTTTATAAACGATAGAAATAACTAATAATTATCATTAAAAGAAGTGATTGCACAAAGTTTGTTTTTTTGTTTTATATTTTTTACATCATACTCCGTCCTATAACAAAAATAACTTCCCCGTCACTGATAAATAAATGTTTCGTATCTCGGTACATAAATAGTCTAACGTCTTCACGTTGTCGTGTCGTCCTCTGCAGCCTGTCAGATGATCTGGGTCTGAACGCGACGGGCATGGTCATCATGGAGGTCGGCCTGATGTCCGGCTTCATCATGTTGCCGGACAGCATCCAGGTGGACGAGGTCATAAAGAGAGTGGAGACGCAGCCGGGGAAAATCATCCTGTACCTGGACTCTGTAAGTTTCACTGTAACTCTCACAATCATGGACTCGCCGTACTGAGTTTGACTGATCACGTGAAGCCAAAGACCAAAATGTGAAATGTGTTTCCAGGTGACGATGCAGAGGATGTGTATCGAGATTCCTCTGATCATGGAGTACAAGGTCGCCAAAGTCCAGGAAGCGAGCGTCGTCATCTATGATTACTATGAACCGAGTAAGAGCCATCTTCATTTCTACATTTCCAACAAACAGTAAAAATTCTGAATTTAAACTTGGTTGGTTACTTTGTTTGGCTTCTGGTCATATCTGACACATTGCACCTTGAAGTAAAAGACTCATGCTGAGCTGTTGACCTCTGACCTCTCACCCGCTCTTCCAGGACGGAGGACGGTGAGGGTGTACGAATCCGACTGGCGGCACGACATGTCCCTCAGCAGCTTCTGCGGTCAGGACTACAGCGAGTGTGTAGCAGACGTCTACGATGAATTCAGCGCTGCGTCACGCTGCAGCCAGAACGTCCAGCTGATGAGTTTACTACCCGCTCTGCTCCTCCTCATCGTCACCTTCGCCACCTAAATAAGACCTAACGATAGTTCAGCTTTGTGGACGTATGAAATTCTCAAATGTAGCTTTTTGTGGATGCATGATTGGATTTTTGAACACGGTGTATGTCTGTAAACTGACGTGTTTACAGTGTGATGGTACTGTAGTCTGAGCCTGAACGAAGTGTTCTTTTTTTCTTTTAACATTAAACTTAGACTTAGCAGTAATATTAATAGATTTCCAAGGTAGTGAGTCCCCAGGACCCACAGGTGGCCAATAAAATCTGTGTTTTTTGACAAATGGTGGTGTTAAACTTGTTTTTCATTCATCATTTCACAGCCATCTCCTCAGTTTTCAGTATTTTTCCAGTTCTACTTGCACAAAAGTGAAAGTGAAAAACCAAATTTGACACTTTAAAAAGGTCCAGTGTGTAAGAATTTGAGGAGTGTATTGGAAGAAATGTAATACAATATTCATAAGTTCATAAGTGTTTTTTTGCTTGTTGTTTTATGCCCACTGAGTTTCAAAAGGTTCTGTGGTTGGACCAATCTTATTCACCCTGTATGTGCTTCCTTCAGGCAACATTATTAGGAATCACTCAAATGTTATGCCGACAATACCCAATTATATTTATCGATCAAGCCAGAAGCAATTAATCAGTTAGCTAAACTTCAAACATGCCTTTAAAGACATAAAAATTGAATGACCTTGGTCTCAAACAGGTGCAGAAAAACTAGTCCATGCATTTGTTACTTCTAGACTGGATTATTGCAACTCCTTATTATCAGGCTGCCCCAGAATTTGCCACCAAATCCTTCACACTAGACCGACAAACGTATCCTTGAAGAGTCAGCAATCAGAGACCAAAAAAGACTTGAGTTGTCTCAGAAGACTTGGAAGATGCAATCACACACTGGACCTTTAAAGTTTATTTGCTTACGTGCTCACGTAGGCTCGCCTCAGAAGATTTTGAGTTACTTTTCTTAATCCACATGAATCAGATCCACCACACGGCGCTTATTTACTTCATTATTATTTACTTCATTAAGATGTCACTTTATACAGGAGCGTATCGCTGCCAGACCAGAACGATAAAATTTATCAGTATAATGTTATAACGTGATAAGTGTGTATGTTGTAATAACGTTAAACTCATGTTTGAATGAGAAAAGGTGAGCTGAAAGTGCAACAGCACAGCAAACTTCACAAAAGATGCCAAAAAGTAGTTTTCAGTCCTGTTTCCGTCCTAAAAAATTGTCCTCTGACATCCTACATGAGACACATATTTCATATGAATCCATCCCGTAACCCACACCAAGTCTCTGTGATCCCTGAACGGGTCCTGACCTCCAGGTGGAGAACCAGCTGTGTCAGAGAACAGTAGCAGTCAAACAGCTTCTCCTGCCCTCACCAGAATAATGACGGAGTATAAACGATCACCAAATGATCAATATGGAAGATTTACTCTGCTGACATTAACCTCAGAGTCGAGAGAATCAGACTGTGACCGTGACAAAATGAAACACAAGCAGGAGCACGAGCATGAGCACCTCCTATAAATCTGCATAATAAAGCAGGTATGTGGTGCAGGAGCACAATAAATCCCTGCGACAATCAAAGTGATGGAGGCATAAACATTAACGATGCAGCGCCGCGACTTCAAAGATGCTGCGATGATGGACAGCTTGAACTTTCCAGTTAAGAGTGACGGAGAAGCCGGGGCCGAGAATATTTGACCCACATGTGGAGAAGCAGGTGGGTCCGGCACTTATCTGGTACTCTGGCTTTTTATGGACTCAGCCATTCTGCCTCATTACAGCTGACCTCCACTCGTGGTGCATGACGCCCTGCAGGTCAACTTCTCTCAGAGTCAGCATCAGTTCAGCATCTGTAGTGTAGTTTACATTTAAAGCTGCTTTGCTGGAACAAGCTGATAATATCAGACTTATCAATTAACTATTTATACGTCCCGCCCCTTTTGGGTCTGTGCTCCAATCACATTAATATAGATCAACTAGCTCATTAGCCAGCTTTTTGCTCAGCAGTAAAACCACAGACTGTATAAAACATGGATGTCGTATCCATGACGTCCTCCACAGGTTTCTGAAGAACCGTTGTGAAGCTCAGCGTGGTGGCTCTGGCTGCCTCCATCTTGGCATTCCTGCCTTCGCCGCCTCCCAGCTAATCCAAAATTAGCTAAAGAGGTGTCAGTCAAAGCGTCCACGCTCTTAATCCTGCATAACTTTAAGCCTTAATATAATCTGAACAGGTGAGTTGTATAAAAATTCACCCTCAGTACAGTTGTCATGAACGGGGAAATTAGCTATAGAGACCAAAACTGTTTTTTGTACCAGGCTGTAAACATGTTTATTTCTGCTGTGAAGTTGGACATTTTAACATGGGGACTTACAGAGACTGACTCAAGTGGACGACAAGAGGGACTGCAGTTTTTGGCTTCACTTCACTTCACAAAAGGTGGCAGCTTGACCAAAACAAGGCCATTTTATCAAGTCAACAAGACAAATCACCTTAACTGCTAAGTGAGGCTGCACATCTAGACTTTGAGCTAAACGCTATGCTAACAGTTGCTAATGCACTACACTAGACCTGAGGCATTTATTCTCGCAGGAATTCAGTCCTAAATCAAAGAATTGGACCCGATGATGGAGAAGATTTAGAGAACAACTCATCCTGAGGGGAACACGAATGTCAGTACAACAGTTGTTGAGACATTCGAGTCAAAACCACAAATGTAAACTGATGTCGCTCAGTGTTTAGTCAAAAGATCACCAAAATTCAGTAGGCTTGAATGTTTGTACTAAATTTCATGGTAATCCATCCAGTGTTAACAGATATTTCAGTCTGGAATGAAGTGGTGGACCACAGATCAGCTGTTTGCAGAGACACTCTATGGCTGAAAATAATGAATTCAAATGTTGATGCAACAAACCACCAAGTCACATTCTTTGTGTCCGCCTCTGATCATTAAAACTGGTTACCCCTTCTTGTGCCATAAAGTCCAAACGCAAACATCTTCTGTGTTACGCCAAGCTCGAGAAACAAAAGTGTGAAACTCTCACTTTCTCTATAAGAAAGAGGCGAGTTTGGATTATTTTGGACGGAGCCGATCCCGCAGCGAAGGCAGATCAAAGCCTCCAAACACTGGACCGGCTCGTTCATCGCTCAGCCCTGACAGTGTAGCAGACCCCGTCAGAATATAAACACGACCGCAGAGGCAAAATATTTCCTCCGCAGAGCTCCTAACTCCAAACACCGGGCCCTCCAATGCATCATCTGTCAGCCGAGCAGAGCTGCACCACATGTACGCTACGTTCAGTCAACACATGCGCTGCAGACCACTCCGCTCATTCTCATAGACATCAAACAATGCAAGAATGTCACAGTTACACAGCGCTGGCGCTACCATATTTCAAGAAAGCCCTTTGGACGAAGGAGATGAGTCATAGGACGTGCAGCCGCCATCTGGGTTCAATCAGCAGCCGAGCCTGGAAAGGTTGTTTCTATTGGATAAAAATCTGACAATACTCACGTCCTCCTCTCAGGACTTCTCAGTCCCCAATCAGAAGAGAAGTGGAAAAAAACTGGAAAAACTCCTCCTACATTCCTAGGATTTACCCACACAGGTGTTTCCACTCTGATTGGTCAGACCTCCTCAGGTGGACTCAATCTGTTTCTTAGTTTTGGTGGACAACTCTTTTAACTTGAAGTTAGGTAATGTCACGCAATTACCCTCAGTTTTAATTCCAAATGTGAATATTTGCTGACAATAAACTGAATTTCTTCGGTTGGTCGGATAAAAACAGACATTTTAACGACGTCACCTGAAACGTTTCTCACATTTTCTGACAAGTTTTGGGCCAAATGATTAATAAATTAGTAATTTTACAAGCAATACACCCTTAATTTGAGTTCCAAATGTGAATATTTGCTGGGTTTTTTAAGTATTCTTCAATAATAAAGTATTTTCTTTGGTTTCAACCCTGGATAATGTCTTTGGTTGGTCGTGCAAAGACACTTGAAAACATTGCCTTGGACTCTGGAAAACCTTTTCTGACATGTTTTAGACCAAATGTTCATTTAATGAGTCAAAATGTCCAAAAATGTCATGGCTACAGCTGCAGTGTGAATATTTGCTGGTTTTCTTTGTGTTCCACAATAATAAAGTGAATTTCTTTGGTTGGTCGGACAAAAACAGTCATTTGATTACATAACATTGAACTCTTGGAAACTCTCTGAAACTGGAAACACCAGAGTCGGTGTGAAGGTCATTTAATGTAATGACTTTGGGGTAATGGGTCTTTTCACATTAATAATCCTGCTCTAAGACGATCATTCCTTAATTACCAGAGAATCCATCAATCATCTTACTAATTAATCCCTCATCGTAGAAAAGCTCATCGTACAAACTCTTGAAGCTACGTTATTTGCAGCCATGCTATATGTCAATGATTATTGGATGGATTGCCTTCCAATAGACTTGGAATTTGGTGCAAAGATAATGGTATAACAGTTGATAGTTTCATGTAATACTTTAATCCATATAACAGCAAGAACTGCTCAACTAAGGAAAGAGAAACAACAATCCATCATTACTTTAAGACATGAAGGTCAGTCAATCCAGAAAATATCAACAACTCTGAATGTGTCTTCATGTGCAGTCACAAAAACCATCAAACACTCCGATAAGGAAGACCAAGATGCTTCGAGTTCAAGTAGCAGACACATCTCAACATCAGCTGCGTGAATCTGTCCTTCATGGTCTGAATTCCTGAAGAAACCAACCACAACAACAAGAAGGAGAAGGGAACTACTTGGACCAAGACCAGAGGAAATCTGGACTTTTGGTCTGATGAGTCCAAATCTCAGATTTCTGGTTCAGACCACCGTGTCTTTGTGAGACACAGAGAAGGTGAACAGATGGTATCTGCATGTGTGGTTCCCACCCTGAAGCATGATGTGGGATGTTTTGCTGGTGACATTGTTGGAGATTTATCAAAAAATTCAAGGCTAACATGGCTACCTCAGCATTCTTCAGTGACAAGCCATCCCACCTGGTTTGATTTACAACAGGACAATGACCCCAAACACACCTCCAGGCTCTGTGAGGGCTATTCGACCAAGAAGGAGAGTGATGGAGTGATGTATCACATGACATGGCCTCCACAATCACCTGACCTAAACCCAGTTGAGTGAAGGAAAAGCAGCCAACAAGTGCTCAGCATATATGAGAACTCCTTTAAGACTGTTGGGAAACCATTTCAGACGACGACCTCAAGAAGCTGATTGAGAGAAGAGTGTGCAAAGCCCAAATTTTGACGGTTAATGGAAGATAATGTGGTTGTATTTGAATAATTGGACAGGAGCTCACTTAAGTTCACAATCTAACTGCTAATATCATCTTCTCATGTCGCAGTCATGGTTATTTTTCAAAAAAAATCTGACTGATAATTCACATTTTTTACCCTCTAATAAACACCAACACTGATCCCTGAGCTGTTCCCAGCTCCACCAGTAGGTGTCATTCTTGCTCAAGCCAAAACAAAAAACCAACATAATCCTGGTATGAACTTCTCCAAACGACAACTTTCCATGACACAAAGGTAACAACGGGAAACTTTTTATAGAGGCTTTCACATGGGCTGCGTAAGTCGAGGCTGTGTGAGAGTCGAGCCTCTCTGGCTGCCACCGTTAATGGGAGGCAGATGGACCTGGCCCGCACGCTGCAGACTAATGAGGGAAATATGGAATCAGTGGAGGTTTCACACAAGCAGGCAGACTGGATGCTGATTGTATATTTTGCTCTGTCGCCGTCAGAGAGGAGGATTTGATCCAGTTATTCTGCTCAGAATAATGCAGTGTGACATTTAGAGGAAAAAGAAAGGACTCATGTCGAATAATGACACTTTTAAAATGTCACGAGCGACATCTGAAGAAATATTCGAGCAGATTAAAAAAGGCGATAATCTTACTTTTGAGCGCCGCGAGCATATTTTAAATTTAATGCATGCATTTCCAAGATAAACAGCCGCGTCACGGTAATATGGAAACAAGCTGATGTCTGTAAACCGAGCTGCTTTTTTTTTTACAGCCTACTTTGCAGTTTGAATGTGGATTTAACTGAACCACATTCAAAAAGGCAGAGCTCCATAAAGTGGATGAGGTCAAAGCTCAGAAACTTGTTACACAAGCCTGAACGCTTCAGTTTGAGACAAGAAGACAACACACACACAGACACACACACACACACACACACACACACACAGACACACACACACACACACACACACACACCTGTAATCAGTGTCTCTTGCTTCACATTCATTCAGTTTGACATGTTGCTACTGACAGTGAAGGATGATTTTATTTATCTCATGTTGATGAGAAGTGAATCCTGCTGCCAGATGAATGGACAGTAGTGGAGTAAAAAGCCAATTTTTTCCCTCTTAGATGTCACGGAGGAAAAGTTAAAAACTCTTTCAAACTGTAACCGAACCTTTAAACTATATGCTGAAATCCGTCCACCCATTTTCTTATCCGGGATCGTGGCAGCAGGTTAAATGGGGTATTCCAGACGTCCCTCTCCTCCCCAGCAATGTCTTTCCAGCTCCTCCTAGGGGATCCTGAGGCATTCCCAGGCCAGATGGGATATGTAATCCCTCCAACGAGTTCTGGTTCTGCTCCAGGGTTTCCTCCCGGGTTGGATGTGCCCAGAAAACCTCCAAAAGAAGGCGCTTGGGAGGCATCCTGATCACCACTTCAGCTGGCTCCTTTCAACGCAAAGTTCTCCAAACTCCTCAATGATAATTCTCTGTAGGTCTATCACTACTAGAGACTTTCACGTTGTCATTTCATACGTTTGTATGATAGCCACAAAGACTTTTTTCTTGTTCTCGTGTTCAATCAGAACATATTTCAGTCCTTACTGCTGCTCAGATTGTGCTTTAGGTAGTTAAAAAAACATCTATCTGCTTGTTAAAACACATCATTACAGTTTTATGATCAATGGGAAAATATTCTAGATGTTTCGTGGCTCCTGTTACTCTCATTTCTTTATAGTTCCACCTGGCATTTTTTGATATCTTTGGAAACTTTGGGATCTCCACTAAAATTTAAAATAAAGTTCTGTGGCTCGTGAGCACAGCATGAGTTTGTAAAGAAGGAGCCACCAAAGGTTTCCTGCAGGAGTGGAGAAGCTAATCAAGTCAAGTCAAATCTTATTTAACAGGCGGATTGGTACTGGATCTTGTACCGGACTGTACCGGCAAAGGCAAAGCCAGTCTATCTACGTTCCAACCCTCAACTATGGTCATGAACATGAGATCAAGGATACAAGCAGCCGAAACGAGATAGGAGCTCGGACATCCGGAGGAAGCTCCTCGAAAGAAGCCAGCTCAGATGAGTCTGGCGTCTGGGTGGGATGCCTCCGTCTTTTGGAGGTGTTCCAGGCACGTCCAATTGGTAAGAAACTCCTGGCAGGACTACATAGATGAAGGCCTGGGACACCTCAGGATCCCCCAGGAGGAGCTGGAACACCCTGCTACCTGCTGCCATCACGACCCAACCCCAAGAAATAAATGGATGGATGGAAATTTCATTTTCATAACCACAAATCACCAATTTGTACAACCTTCAACACCCTCTAGACCCTCGATTCAGGTCAAAAACTACCTAAAAAACCTTTTACCAGGACCAAAAAAATGGAGGTCACCAACTGAATGATTAAGCAACACAGCGCTACTAATCTAACTCTGGCATTTGTCGCCAAGAGTAACCTCGTTCATCATTTCTACGGCAGACAGAAGAAACCTTGTGAGGCCAAGTTATCACTGATGATCAGTCCAGCTGACAGGTTCATGTTTGTAAGTGTTGGCTTTGTGTTTTCTGGGTAAATCTGCAAGCTCAGACCCCCGAGTGGCTCTTTATTCTTGTGTTTCATTGCTGAAGTCCGGCAGCCAACAGAAACTCCAATCAGCCGGCCGTGATGTCATCTCGGAGTGACGGCCAGCAGATCAGCGCTGCTCGACCGTCTGGTGTCGGCGGTTTGAATAAGTCCTGGATCTGACCGAAACTCTGACGGTTCTCAGGACGTGATCGACCGTTCAGTTTGTTTTCGTTGGTCTAAATCTGAATGGAAAAGTTAGATTTTTTTGTTTTTGTTTGGCACTTTCAGCTTCACACTGACCAATTAGAAGTGAACCAGGGCCCGTAAACCAAAGTTATATTTTATTTATTGGACAGTGTTTTGGTCATACATCATCCTGCCCTGGTTGGAGCTTTTGGAGGTTTTATGAATTCAAAACAAATTTGATTCCTGTCAGATAAGTTCAGGATGATGAGCCCGACTGTCTCTGGTGGAGCACATGAAGAAACAGCTGAATACTTTTGGTCTGTTTGGTTTCCAGCCATGATGAGCAGCTCTTGAAGACCTGGAGGGTCATTATTTTACCATCTTCAGCTGGGTGAGTACAGCAACCACACATCGAGCTCAATGGACATTCTAATGTGGAGAACCAGTTCAAATGCAACATTTCGGCATTAAAATGTCAAATTTTCTGTAAAATGTAATATTGCCACACAGCAATCCTACATCATACATAATCAGGAAAGTGAGGAGTCATTGCAGCCAAATGGAAAGCACTGGATACTTCTATTAGTGCTCTAAAACTTCACTTATTTCTAAGTGTTATTAAAAAGACAACATAACCATAAAACTTGAGAATGAACCGCTGTTGAAAGTTGTTCCTTCAAAGGGGGCAAATAATAAATGGGCGACCATAAAATTCAGAACACCAGCATCAAAAGCTTCAGTGTTTTTATGAACTGAACTGAATTTCAGTCACCGTGTCAAACTTAAGTAAGCTCAACTTGCTGCCATCCGAGGTGACAGCAACAAACCACAGAACGTTCTATCTCTTCTTCATGCTGTAATACATCATTTAAAGTAATCTGATTGACTGAAGGCGTGCTACAGTCACAGTGATATCTCCTGTTTAAGCATGACGGGTCAGGATTTATGGCTCGTTTTTGGCAGCTCTCCAGTAACTAAAGAGCCAATTATCAAAGTCTGATGCATGTAAACCTCTTTAACTGTTTCAGACAGTCTGCATGCATCGAGTCAAAGTGAAGACTTGGCTGACCCTTTCTCTCATTGCATCACTGTAGAGCTGGTAACCACAGCAAAAGGGTCTTATTACTTTACTATTTATGTCGCAGTGATGTAAAGTACGCCACAGTTGCTCTTTTCATTGAGCGTACATGAAACATTTATGATTTTGGAGCCACTCACGGATGTGAAAAACAGCACAGAGGTTCTTTTCTTTAATATTTCCTGAGAACATTCGACCAAAGAGTTCAATGAATCTGACATGTGGCAGCAAGTTGGTGTTTGTAAAGAAAAGAGATTTACAGGAGGACGGAGAAGACGTAAACATCAGAGAAGTGCTTCAATGTGCTCAGACATGGACTGATACGCTCAGCATGGACACACAAGACATAGCAGCCAGCTAATATTACTGACTAGTCCAACAACAGTCAGCCCAGCTCGGCGTCTGTCTTTCAGCCTTTTATTTCACCAAGCTCTCACCAACCACTAAAAGTCAGTCCCAGATTTACTCTTCTCTCTCTTCTTCTTAGCTTCCTCCGTCAACGTCCTCTTCGCTCTCTTCTTCTCTGCCATGATGTCCATAGAGGCTGCTGAGCCCGGTTACACTGCCCGCTCGCCCAGCTCCTGTTCTAACACAACACCAGCTCCACACCCCGTCAGCAGGCCCCCGGGCCTGTAAACTTCTTCTTCTTCTTCTTCTTCTTCCTCTTCTTCCCGGTGGTCCAAAACTCTACTACCTGTGGTACAAACACTAACACTCCCTCGGTGCTCTGAGCTCACAGTCCGGGCAGCCTGGCTAACAAACTGACCTAACAGCAGCTACAGTTGGCAGAGTTGAAGAGGCCAAACAAAAATTACAATTTAGGAACATGGTATTGGAAATAGCATAAAAAACATGACAATATAAAATATACAAGACAGTAAATGCCATAAAACAAACAAACAAAAAAAACAGACAACAATAAAAGGATAAAAACATACATGCATACACACCTCTTTTGTGTAAAAAGTTAACAACACATGTTTAAAAATGTGTTTTAAGGAGCGATTTAAAGGAAGTCACTGATTGTGTGAGCCTTATTAAAGTTGAGGGGCCCTGATGGCAAAACCTCGGTAACCTGGTTGTACTTATTATTGAAGTAATTGATCTGAATACTTCTTCCATAACTGCATATTTCTTTAATGAGTTCCAGTTTACATGAATTTTAGACAATGGCACAGATGAGCTAAATGTGTATTTGTGAAATGTTTCCTGAGGATCTCAAACTAAATACTCCAAACTCATTTTCTTTCCGTGTGGGGCAAAATTCCTTCACATTAACACTTCTGCACTTCAAAACAACAAACTTTCCATTGTTGTGTGAGGAGACATTCATGATAACATCCTCAAAAATCTGCAGCAAACCTCACATGGAAAGATCTTAAGTTTGGCCGGAGACCAGCTGCGATGTCATGAAGACAACCAGGCCAACATGAGTGGAAGCTGACTGCTCTGACCCGGCATGAAGCGCTCGTCTCATCATGAAGAGTCATGGAAAGTCTGCTTGGTCGTCGTCCCGCTGCTTACTAGCTTACTCATGAGAACACAGTCTGGGGTTAATGATTCAAAAGGGGGCCCAAACACGTCACTACGGCTTGTTTCCACTACACTTCCACATTGTGCTGTAACCATAGTCTGCTGGAACAAGAGGTTAAAGGACTGATAACAGCAGAAAAGAGTCAAAGTCAATGAAGTATGAGCAGTAACAAGGACTCATGCAAAAGTAGAATATTCAGTTTTGGTGGAAAGATGTTCTGAAGTATGTTACACAGGGAACTACTTATATTATTTAACCTACCTTCATTAATAGCAATGGGGTAGACAAAGTAAATGTCTTAAGTTCAGTGATTTGTTAATGCACTAAAGAGATTTTCATGATATCACAACAGTTAGAGCAGACTTTCTCAAACTTTCTCAAAGTAAGACCATCATAACGGACGTTCGCTCAGCTCTAGGAGGCAGTTTTTTATAGTTGACTGTTGAATCCTGAACAGAACCAGTCCAAGAACTGCATGGGCAGTTCGATATAAGTTTTTGACCGTCGTCGTCTTTTTTCATGTTAAGGACTGCATCGAGTCGGTGGTGGACCAGTTTAAGATGTGGATTTTGTGAATTTTTGTGACATTATAAGTTGTTAACTTTTAAATAAATCCTTTAAGATCACCGTCATCTCTCTTCGTGATTGCAGTTGGGTTTTCACAAGAGGACTGAGTTAGGTTCACGGACACGTGTTGAAAATAAGATTACTCTGTTGACTATTTGGCCTAGGCTCTTGGGCCTTTGGTAAACGGCTACTACAACTATAGGAGGTTGAAAAAGACGTACTCTTGATCTGTACTTCCATACTAATGTTTCCTGTTTGAAGCCACAATTGCAACCTGAACTGTTTCTACCTCCTCTGACTATCTCGCTCTCACATTTCAGCTCATAACCAATCATGGATGTATCAAGTGCTAGGTGTAGCATCAGCAGGTCAAAAGTTTGTGCTTATCCTGAGAAAGATCTCAACTGGATTGGTACCAAATTTCCTGCAGGCGTTAACATTTCCCAGAGGATGAACCCCGACTGACCCCTCTGATGTTTCCTCTAGCACCACCAACAGGTTAACAGGTTTGTGACTAAATTTTCATGAGAACTATCAGATGCATTCCCACGAAGCACATTCAGGATGAAGCAAAGCGGTTTGTAATTCTATCAAAAAGTTATTCCTCTAAGTAAATAAGGAAAAATTCAATAAAAGATGAGTTTTCCCTCAAACTTGACATTTGCATTCACCCTAAAACGGCACTATTTTATGAGTTTATATCACGTTGAATGTAAAATCTCACTTTATAGCCTATAATTTTTTTTTCTGGAACAAACCTTCCCTATCTGTTAGAGTTTAAAGCCTCGTCCAGCAGCATGGCACCAGTACAGTGGAAAAGCTGTTTGAGCAGCTGCTGGCCGAGCTGCATGGAACCAAAAACGTCACGCCGGCGGTCGGACGAGCTCCCCGAGATCTGAGGAAAGAGCCTGGTATCCATTGACCCACGAGTGGATGGATCTGTCCACGAGAGTTTTTAAATGGGGACACGTCACCGCCCCAAGAATGTTCATTGATTGCAGTTAAAGGTGATGTAAGCAGAAAGCTTAGCAGTGATTTATGAATGGAGCCATAAAAGCCAGAGAAGAGCATGTATAATGGGATCAAACCTCCAATGAAGGCAGCCAAAAAAAGACAATTTAGCGGAAAAGGTGAAAGGTCAGGCTGTGGGGTTCCTGTTAGTGTCGGCCAAAAGAGTAATGACTGGCAGCAGCCTGCTGCAAGTCCTCCTCCTCCTCCTCCACCTCCACCCTACCTCATTCTCCTCCTCCGTGTTACACAAGGACAGTTTATGGAGTTAGTTTGAGGGCTCAGGAGCTGTTTCCAGGTCTGGTTTTGACTGAAAAAGTGCAGTGTCATGAGAGTTCAGTGAAGAGTTAAGTGTTCATTTTTTCAAGTGAAAAAATGAACACTTAACTCTTAACCTCTTTGTACTTTTCTTAAAAACAGAATACTTCAGTTACTATCATATTCAGAACAGTTCATATTCCTGCAGGATTAACCTGGAAAATGCATCTATCTAAAAGATTTAATTTGCAGAACAATTACACCTGAGAGCTTTGAGGCTTTCTCTGTTGTACTTCCATAAAGTTGTGTGACTGAAACATTATCACACAAGTCAAAAATAAACCAAACACGTCAGTAAAGAAGTCTTGGAGATTTTTTTTTCTCTTTGCCAACTGCTGTGGTTACAATCGGGTCAGGTCTTCAGTTGGCAACTGGGACATGCCTCCATGAAAGGGAACGATGTCTTCTGAGATGGTCACCATTTGTAACGAGCGGGGCAGAGGAGTCTGGGACAGAAGGCTGATCAGGTTACCTGGGCAGAGACGATGAGGATGGGTCAGAGACGGGCAGGGTCGAAACCAGGGAAGCCGTCGAGAGCTTTGCATGACGCTAAAGACAATCTGGCAGAGAATGAACGGAATGAGGGGGTACGAATGTTGGGCAGGTAGGTGATCAGGTGAGGAAACACAGGTGAAGGTGGTTGCACTGAGGCAGGTGAGTGGAAAAGTACTGGCAGGAGGGATGGAAAACCAGGAGCAGACCAGGACACTTAGTGCGTTGCTTTGCAGACAAGCGAGCTGAAGAGCGAGTCTTTTGTGTTAGCTCCATGTAGCCTCTTTGTCAGAAAAACCACTTCTTAGTGACCTATCTTGGGATTTCTCCCTGCAATGTCCCCACAGGTACCTTTGTTATACTGTCATTATAGAGCTTACAGTAGCTAAAGAATTCCATCCAGCAAACTAACGGCAACAAAGTTACTTGGAAGTTCACAGACGGCAGCTTCTATCGTCATATCAGTGGAAATAAGTCAACTATATTGTCTTTCCTGATACTACCAGTGGGACAGTACTTGAATAAAAGTATTCAGTTACTTTCCACCGATGGATACAACTACTGGCACATGCCAAAGTTGGGATTCTTCCAAATCTCCACAGTGGCTTGAAAGGATACGTTAGCTAGGGTGGCTAAAGTATCTTCAAACAGCTCATCATGAATCTGGTCACTTTTTGCTTTTATTCTAGTTTAAACATTATTTCAACGTTGGCTGTTGGTTGTAATGAAGTCAGTTACTTAATACAAACTTCAAAAGAGGACAAAGACACTGATACTTTAAAAAGGACAAAAGGGAGTTGGCAGTTCTTCGTCAGGCGGCTCGACCAGACGAGAGTCATCGGATGAACCTGGCCGATACTAAATATGAATCAAACAGAAAACATTAGTCAACATTACAGTAAATTATAGCAGCATCTTAATCACTTAATCACAGACTTTGCGCTGGAGGGAATTCACACACATGTCAACTATTGAGCGATTTAATGATTAGCACATGTTTGCAGTTTGCAAATTTACAATTTTACAGTCCAGTGCACGAGGGGAAAAAAACCTCAGAATGCCGTTAATACGTGAGTACCTGCAGGCTTATGACAGATGATTGTGCAGGCAGCCTGTGACTCTGCATTTCTGTTACTGGAGGGATTGACAGTGTTTATCAGAGTTTACCCAGACATTTGCACGTACAGCAGCACAATGGGCTATATTTGTCATGTGAGGATTTTAGTTTTCCTTAAACTTGGCGATCGGTGATAATTAACTTTTGTTCTTTTTCCTGGAAAGGCATAAAAATATTTAAAAATTGTCAGAAATTATTTTCTTCAAGTCAGTTTTGGACTCGTGTGAAACACTTTTTCTTGGCTGGTTTATCCCAAACCATTCTCGGTATCAGCGCTGATCCCGGCGTATTTTAAACGGACCAGTATCAGCTAAAATATCTGATCAAAAGCCAGTCCTGTCTTTGCTGAACTTCTTCTGTGTTTTATCCACCACGCCTGAAACTGTTACAAAGCAGCTCTCCTGTACGAGAGCCAGGTTCTCCAGCCAGTGTCGCAAATCTCCGGCGCTAAAAATCTGTTATCGACTCCTCTTTCTCATCAGCAGAGACTAAACATTCAGGTAGCAGTGTCTTATTTCCTCCCGGCACTTACTGTCACCATTAAAATGACAAACGTCCTCCAGCAGCAGATCAGATCAGCTGACACTAATTATTAATTAGTAGCTTGATGACAGATCAAAATTAAACTTGTCTGCTCTCTGTTTGTGTGTCTGTACTCGGCCAAAGATCTTCTGTGAGGGAAGAAACTCCACCCTGTAACAGCTGATTCAACAGTGATAGTGATATTTCCTCTAGACGAGCAGCGGAGTCTCGTTCACCAGACTTTTATTCAAATTCAGCACTTGGTCAGTGACCCTACAGTTCAAACTGTAACTTTGGAGGTGAGTTTTGCGCATGCAGGGCTCCACGTTTAAGTTAGCAACAATTACAAATTACAAATACAATGTTTGATTGCGGCTCAGAAACTTTAAACATTTTATCGCAGTTAGGATTAGGAACAAAAATTACGTGAAGATTATTGTTAAAGTCCGTGTAAAATCAGAATAAATAAGTGTTCTGAGTTTGTCAGATCAAAGAAGAAAGTGTTATTAACCACCCAGCCAAATCTTAATGATTAAAAATATCGACAAGTTTATGAAATTAGGTGTCAAAATCAGGTAAAAATGAACTCTCAGCTCCAGGACTGTGGGGGCGTGTCCTCTGAATGTGCTGAAGCCACGCCCACTCATGGGAGAGGTCGAGCGGCCATTTTGAAGCGACTGAAACGTGTCAGATGAGTTCAGAAAATGACATGACTAACTTTGAAACACTCTGAGCTGAGATGAATTCATCTCTATCTCTCTGCTCAGGGTGGCCTCAGCGTGTCATCGAGCCACCCTTTAAGGACCGCCCACAAAATCCTGGACTGAAAACTGGTGAAAAACTGTTTGAACCTCTAACTCCACATTTCAGTAATATATGGTTCAAAGTCTTTTCACGTGTTTTCGGCAACTATTTTCCAACATATTTAATGTGTTTGGAAAGAAATCTCAGAATTGCCTTTACACAGACTTTAAAATAAGTGCAACGTACCAAACACATGGCATCATATGCAATGTAAAGTTTGTAATGCAACGTACACAAAGCAAAGTACGCAAGATACTGAATGCAACGCGACTTACACAAAATAAGCAAAGCAAAATACGCAATGTAACATTAAAAATAAGTCTACATTGACCTAACTGACCTCCTCCGTATGACTTCAAAGACTCATCAAACCAGTTCACAAGTCGGGCAAGTCCAGAAATGAAGTTAGAGGAGTACCTATAGTGTCATAGTTTGAAGTGCAGGACTGCTGAACAGATATGTCATATCATATCAATAATTTACACTGATCAACTTTATAGTTTTCAACCAGGACCTTCAGTTTGGATCAAGCAGCTTGTGAAAATAAGTTCAGATTTAATATCTAGAGCTGTTATTTCCATTGTCAGACAGATATTTCATTAGTTGTTGTTATTGTTGGTCCAGGACTTGGACCTGGATCAAGGCCAAACTTCATCAGGACATCCCTACTCGTCTGTATTATTTTTATTGTTTTCATTTAGCATTTTTCAGCCATGTGGCTTTTCAGAAATGTTTTAATCTAAATAAACTTGCAGAGGAAGAACGCTTGTGGTCGAGCCATCGTCAGACTGCAGAATCAAAGAAGAAACAGGAAGAAGACGGCAGTGGATCTGTGGGTACTTTTCTCATTTTGTTTGTGGAACTTATTTCTACCAAGCACCTGCAAAGAATCTACGAATGTGTGCATACCTCCTGAAGCTTGTTTAGTCTGAGACTTTTAATTGGTTAAATACAGGAAATGAACAAGTAAGTAAATATTGTGATATTGCACCACCAAACTTCCCAGTAACTCGTGTGTCTCAGCATTTTCTGATCATTTTTAAAAGCACAATAATTTAAATAACTTACTACAACAGTTTCCAAACTCCCCTTTGGGCTATTTAAACAGGACAAAAGACAGTTACATCACGTTCTGTGCATCGGTAAGAGGCAGAGCTGTGTTTATGACATTACTTCAGGACAGATTATCTCTCCTATTCGTCAAAATCTCGCCCGATGCCAGACAACGGAAACTGCTGGAGAGCTCCGGTTAAGGCCAGATTCCTATTAGTGGAAGAGCTGGCGTTTATATTCGGCCTGAGCTCAGCATGGGTTTATTTGTAGGCAGCTGCCATAGACTTACTAAATCACCAATTAGAGTAATGAGAAGCAGGCGGCGATGTTTATTCTCAGTCACGTGTCATCGGCGTACATGTGAGTGTGAAAACAAATGGACAAACATGGAAAAAGCGATTGGCACTTAATTGCGCTGAAGCTCATCTCATCGAGTTCAGCGTCACATAAAACGTAGAGAGAAAATCTCTGAATTAAAGTTGTTGTTTGGGGATTAAGCCTGAGTACAACAGCTGCAGACAGGCCTAAATCAGAGGACACATTAATAAAGCACCAATACAGGATATTGCCAAGGTGACACAATATTTGCTACTGGTTCCCAGAACCAGTATTAAAAGAAAAATGCTCCCATTTATCGTGACTGCCTCACAGCTCTTTGCCCAAAGAGTCATTTAAATACCCAGAAGTGAAACTGAAATGCCTGATTTGGTTCTCTAGGTAGTGATAACAACACAAACTGAAGCTGTAAATCACGTTTGATTGTAACCCCATCATGTCGAAAAAATGTCAAAAAAAAGGGTTTTATGTCATCTAACAAGAAGTGAAACTGAGGTGAATGATTCAGAAACATCGTCAGCACAAAATACAGATTACATTCTACTGTAAACTAACAGAGTTTAACTCCTGTTGATCTACACTGACTGTAATCAGGTGAATGGTGTCTCTGTCATTCGTACGTCTGTTCTCACACTGTGTAACTTTGGGCTCCGGGTCGGGAGAAGTATTAGAGTGAGCGAGCAAGAAGCCGCCGGACAAGAGTAAATCTGGGACTGACTTTTAGTGGTTGGTGAGAGCTTGGTGAAATAAAAGGCTGAAAGACAGACGCCGAGCTGGGCTGACTGCTGTTGGACTAGTCAGTAATATTAGCTGGCTGCTATGTCTGCTGTTGGTGACCTTGTTGATGATTGGCTGTTAGCAAAGCTGCAAATACTCAACTATTTACCACAGTGGGATTACTCTCTGACACTGGAGACAACAAATCACAACAAATACAAATTTCTGCACAATGTTGCTTGAAATAGGCTGTCAGGAGGAAGGGGTTTAAAGGAAGAAGAGAAGTCAAAAGTGCAATATTTCCCTCTGAAATGTAGTAGAAAATGGAAGTACCTCAGTATTGTATGCAAGTACAGTACTTGAGTAAATGTACTTAGTTTCTTTCCACCTTTGATGTGAAGACGTGTTCACTTACTTATTTTTGCACCAGAATAACTACATCACTTCACCTGAAGCAAAGTGTTTTAGGAGCCTAAACGTTGCCACATGCTGAACTCAGAAACCTCGGCGTCCACCATCCATCCAAAACCACTGTACAACTCTGGTGTGGCACAAGAAGGCAATACCTCCCCGACTGGAAAAAAAACATTACCTGTGAACACAATCCAACGCTCAATTAAGTTTCCTCCAGAACCTATTTGGCCAAAACCCGTTCGGTCTTATATAACCGTGATGACGGAGTTGCTCCGCAGTTGGAGGCCGGGCAGCTCTGGGTCTGAATATGTGTAGACGAGCCTACATGGTGCCAAAAAGCAAAATGGCTGCTCACCTGCCTCTTCCTGATGAAATCATCACTGCACATGTACAAACATCCTTTAGCTCTCACGGTGCACGAGAGCTCACATATTTCCGTGACATTACACTCAGCGTCTTGATCAGTTATCAGATTGTGATCTGAAGAATTTCAGAGATGACTTATAACCGTCCGATGGTATCGAGATAAAGTCAGCGCAGGAATGAGGCAACTTTTCTGTAATTACACCAGTTCAGTCAAATTTATCGTATATTTTCCCACCAGAGGGCTTTAAACATCGAACACTGCGGTTACGTAAACATCAAATTAAGTGATTGATTATGTCAGGATGCACATGAGATATCATTTTCTACGAATCAGTTTTGATTAAACTCTTTAAGGTAACTATACCGTCATGACCCCGCTGGCTGTTTGGTCACTGCCAGAAACAGAAATCTTACTCAGTGACTGCAATCACTGTAAACTCGAGTCGTTAAATGTGATATAAATGTGGATACTGAACGATGAACCTCGGGCGATGATTGTTCTCCAAAATAAATACACAGCATTGTGGAAATGAGCTCCTCGTTTGAACAAACGATGCTGTAAGACCAATTAGCTTTCATTGGGTATGTGTGACCTTTTTAAAAGCTGTAATTGAAACAGCGCCTTCCGCAAATGGTATCAATAATCACACACATGTTCTGTTGTTGTTTGTGTTTTTAAGAGGCTGAGTGGAGGAAGAAGAATTCAAATCGCTTAAATATCGACACCACGCAGCACGACAATACTCTGTTGCAGTAACGAGCACTAATGAAGAACAGTACAGTCTGGAGAGTTTGTCATTTGCATCAGCTAAACAAGGAACAGGCGAAGGAAGGATGGACATGAAGTGGGAACACTGTTTGAGTCTTTCAAATGTAGCAATCTACTGCTAGCAACATTAGCATTGTAGCAACACCCTAGAAGAAAAGTTTCAAGTCGGATCCTAAAGTTGTTCTTCATGCAAGCAACGTTTTACCTATTGGTTCTTCAAAGGGTCGACTTAAAGAACCAGTAATCAATATTCCAAAAAGATTATTTAACATAAAAATGTTCTTCAAAGCACCAAAAGTTCTGCAGTTATGACTTAAAAGTTCCCCAAAGAACCTTAAACAGCAAGTTCTTAAGGATAAGAAGGTTCTCCAGAATCTCTCAAAGTGCTAGACCCTTGTTTTACCACTCTAAAGTGAATACACCTTAGCGGTCAGGCTAAAATAAGTAGTTCGTACATGCTGTCCGATCACATTGGAAATCAAAAGTGTTTATCATTCTGAACGTCCACAGTCAAAGGCAGGGTGAAAAGATGGTTGTCACAACGAAGGGGTGACATGATAATCGTCTCTTCTGGAACACACATTCATAATGAGAGAGAAGTTCAAACGAAGTCTTGGCCCAGATGGCTACACTGGAAGCCCAGAAACATTGGCTGTTGCCCCCAGAGGTAAAGTCGTCATCAGACGGTAGCTCATAGGTTCCATGTTTGCTATTTGACCAGCCGACAAACAGTTTCTGACGGAGACTACTGGCGCCTTTAAACTCTTACACCCATGCTTGTGGCTCTGTGAGGCTGTTAACATCAGCATGTTAACAGGTGTAATGATTAACATGTTCACCATTTCAGTTTAACTTGTTAATAAAGGTTTGAGCATGTTAGTATGCTTACATTTGCCAATCCTCAATAAAAAACAAAATAGCCACAGCTGAGTCTTAAGGGAATGGCAATAGTTTTGCAAGTATTCGGTTATAAACCAACCGCCTGCGAAGGAACATGAATATCTTTACCAAATGTTGTTGCCAAAATCCATGTGGTGGATGGTAAGTAAAAGCGCTGACCCGCTGGTTGTGCTACAGTAATGGTCGGGGGACCGTCAAAGTTGGTGGAATTCATCCTTCGAGGGCCAGAAATGTCTATGAAATTTCAAGGCAATCCATCACGTTGTTGTTTCAGTCTGGACTGACCAACTAGATCGACATTCCCATCCCTGCATGCCGCTAGCATGGCTAGATTGTAAATACTTGTCCCTTAAGGAGGAGGGAAAAATAGAAAGGAAACAGATTCCGAACATTGAAGGAGTAAAATTTCTAACTGCGCTGACAGTAGTGGAAGAGATGTAGGCTACTACAGTTCCTCTGGCGGTGATCCCGGCTCCGAAAAAGAGAAAACCAGAGCGAAACAAGCTAACGCAGTGATGTCGATAAGCAGTGAGCATGTCAAACGTGCGTTCAGCTCTGTTCATTTTCAGTTCAAACCATGAGTTTTTTGAAAAGACAATCACACTCAACTTTTGTCCTGATCTGTTAATCTGAGAGCTGCCGTTGAAAAGAAACTACAAAAACTCCGTCGCCGCTGTGTTTTTCTTTTCTTTTACTCCAATTGAAAAATGATCAGGTCATCGACGTGCTGAGTGAGCTTCATGACCACTGGAGCCATGAAGCTAATTTCAAAAACACATGTCGAAGGGTTATTTTCCTCCTCCCGTGCTCTCTGAATATATACAGTACATGTTTTTTGTCCATCAGCAGTGATGTAAAAAATACTGTATGGCTTAGCTTTTGTGTTCACGTGGTCGACCATCCAGCCAAGTGCAGGTCAGGTAAATCTCAATATATATGATGTGTGGAAGGAAAGCAGAGTACGGTGACGTTTATTGGGTGGATTTACTGTAAGTGCTGCTGCATGTCATACAGCAGATCTGAGAGAACTCATAAAATGTCAGGATAAGATCATTTGTGGTCATGAAGGCAGCCATGCCCTCTTCCATGTCCACACAGCAGAAGGTGAACTAAAGTGCAGGTTTCCTTATTGCTAACAAATCCGATGAAAAGACCAAAAATCAACACTGAATGTATCCATGAGCAAGTATTCTGTGTGTGTCAAAGCCTCATATATCCTCCTAATATAACACACACCATCCAGCTGCACCAAAAATACACACAAGTGCACTAAATGTGGATTCATCCACCGCTGAAAATAGTCCCCATTTCCTCCTAACTGAGTAACGTTTGTTAAAAACTTGTGAGCAGCTGTTTTAGGAGATTTCCAGGTGTTGGGGATGATGCGTAAAAGTTGTTTAAACGTCCTCGAGTTATGTAAATCGAGTCAACCTCGTTTGGGCGGCAAATCGCTGCAGGGTTGTGGGACGTTGTGTGTTTATTTGTGCTGAACATAACCGCTATGAAACAATCAGAAAATAACTTTTTATTCCTCTCACTCTCATTCACTGTCTATGTCGCTCAACCACTGCTTGTTCATTATAAATGATGATATGTGAGAGCTTAGACTCTACACAGACTGGTGGAGGTGGCTGATGGAGGATGAAAGAGCCTGATTGGAGGTGTGGAGGTGGACCGTGAACGTAACTGAAGGCTGAGAGAGAATCACATTTAAGAAGATGCAGCAAGATGATTGGCTAACAATGCAGGTGTGTCGCTGTGCTATTGGACAGATGTGACCAGCTGATGAGACCAGCTGATGGCAATGAATGGAAAGAGAGATTGAGACAGACTACAGAAGAAGAATTGATCTTCCTGACTCAACTTTGGCTTCATTTGTCATTTTTGGCCTCACAAAATAAAACAATGAATCAAAAACTAATATGCTAACATCAGTATGTTAAAATGCTTTGGTGGACATTAACATTCATTTAACTCAGCATGCATGCTGATTTTAAATGGACCCATTTTTCTTTGTAGTTTGGATTTCAACCTGTAGAGGCTAGACGGAAACTTGAAGCTCATGTGATCTGAACTACGGCTGCTGCTAATAATCATGTTGTAAGTTTTTGTCATCATAATAAAAAGACAACTCTCTTTATAACAAGACAGAGAAGTGAAAATCGTGCTTCTCCCTCTGTACTACAGACATAACTTTTCCTTTACAAACAGGCTTTCACATGGCCGACATGGACAAGTCTTCCCACCCCGTGCTCAGCTCTGTCCTCAGGTTACATTCAAACGTGTGCAAATCCGTGCAGGCCAGAGCAGCCAGGCTCACCTTATATTTATGAGAGGTTTAGGATGATTTGTGACGTCTGGATGGCTCCGCAAACATCCATCAGCTGCCCACTTTGAGGATTCCTGACACACGATAATCTCGCCCCGAGTTAAAGACAGAAAATTGGACGTGCTTATTTTCCGAAGAGCTTCATGACGTTACGTGAGGTGCCACATGGAGCACATTCTACAGAGTTATGTTCTCTGAGGAATTTCCACTTGATGGCTCATTTCAAACATCTGAGCTCCACGTGAAACGCTTTCTGCAGAGGTTGAAGCTGGGATGGTAAAACTGTCAGAAAACTGAACTTTTCATTGGGACAGAAGAAGCTTCAGCTCACTGAAGACTGTTTAAAGCTCATACAGAACATTTTCTGAGAAACGTGTTGATTGAGTTATTTAACGTGTGATTTTTGACACTTTGACAGCACAAACTAAATTCCAGCCAGCTCCATTGAACTTTTAACATATGACATCGTGTTAGAGATGAGGAAAAAATGTCATATTTTCAAAGAAAGCTGCAGTTTTGCAAGAAAAACACAAACATGTTGCAACCTGTAACTTAAGTCTCTCGCCCAGTATTAGCTGGGATTAGCTCCAGCCCTCCACGACCCTGATAAGGATAAGTGGTTGCAGATAATGGATGGATGACTGTTACAGCTCTGTCTTGACTGCAACAGAAACAGCAAACTGCTAATTAAGGTCCTAATTTAGTCTGCAGACCTGGAGGTCGACGCATGGCTCTCCCCTTTTAAAGCCTGGTTTCCCAACAATAGCAGGGGATTCTGTCAGTAGAGCCTGGGATAATATTGGTTAGGTTAGCATGTATGTTCAATATATACTTCTTTACCAGCTCACAGCCTTTTCTGATTCCCACAGTTAGTGGGAATCACACATAGTTGCAAGTTACACACACAGTTAGTACTCTGGAAGACTTCTATACATGTAAACATATATTAGAAAACCAGCCAGTCCTCCAGCTCACGGTTCAACTCAAATTTTCCAGTTGGAGTGTAATGTTTGGTTGATTATGTAATAATAATAATAATAATAATAAAAAACACACACCATCCTTTAAGTTATTGAGTCAGACACCATTACCCAAGAATAAAAGATATTAAATAAAACTCTTTAAAAATCTGGAGTTGTTTCGAGGTGATGGATGAGGCTACATAGTTTTCCTCACTTCGATATAAACACTCACCGTTGTGCAAATTACTCCTCTGATGTTCTCGACCTTTTCTTTCAGGGCAAATGACTCACTGATCAAACTCTCGGCCAATTTTCAAGACAAGAAGTCGAGTTCTGAGAGGAAAAATGTGAATATAAACCACGCAAACTGTGATAAACTGTCATCTGTCAGAGGATGAAAAATCTGAGTTTTTAGGTGGCTTGCATAACCTCTCTCTCCTCGCTTGTTTGCCGTCTCTCTTGTCATCAGCAGATCTTCGTGCCGTTGGCGGCTAAAGGCAGCTAATTTGAGTCTGTCTGCAGCAGTAAAGGAGCCCAGTGATTAATACAGCTGAACAAATGTATCTAAAAAAGCATGAGTCCTCTAAAACAGTGATGCCTGATGATATCAGACAGAGCCTGAACATTCAGGTCAGGTATTGATTAACTTAGGAACATATCGAGATCATTGACAGATGGGTGTTAAGCAATGAAAACAAGTGAGCTCGAAGGTGTTTTGGAAAGTTATATTACAGTCTATGCTAGTGCTGCCACTTTATTTGAAATTTGAACTATTGTTTGACCACGGTGGGAAAAAACCTTAATGTTCAATCTGTCAGGAACTGTTAAATTCAAAATTCTCAGTATAAACACAGCAGAGCCGAGCGTTGCACCCCCATTCAGGGGTTGTTCCCATAGTTGTCAACTTTGAGACCTCAAAAAATAGGGAGCATTTCAAAACCAATGTGGGAGGTTTGGTGGTCCACCCTGAGAAAAATGTGAGTTTCATCGACTTTGACTTCGTTATCGGTGTGAAAATTTGTCATAAATCAGGAAAAATGGGAAAAACCGGAGTCTCCTCCGGGAATATCGGGTTGGCAAGTATAGGTGTTCCTAAAACATTGAATGCCCCACTACGAACAAACTAAAGTGTTGTTGTGAAACTAGCGTCTAGCATTGAACACATCACAATGACAGCTAAATATCTGAGAAGTAATTTTGAATTTCCCATCATGGATGTAAGAATCGTGACAAAAGGAAAGGTTGCTTCGGCTTTGTAAAAGGCATCTTCCTTAAAGTAATGTTAGCTTATCAGGACTGAGTTTCCGAACAGCACAAACTCTCTCTGAACTTTCACTGAAATCTGTAAGAGATGATTAATGCTTGTTAACCCTAATCCTAACCCTTAGGAGTTGGTGGCACTTAGTCTCCAGTTGGATAAGCTTCCACCAGGAGCATCTGCAGAGAATATTGTCACCAGATAACGGTACCGCGACCAGCAGTATAAAGCAGGTTGAGTTGGCTGGAAGTCGGACTCAGAAATGGCGGAGAGAATCTGGGCAAATCTCAAAAGACTCATGCTGCTGATCATTAAAGTAGACAAAAGGGAAACTATTTAACTACGTAGCCTTCTTACTCATGGTTCTCATGCTTCTGCACAGAAGCCAAGGAAAAGTGACCAAATCTGACAAAGTCTGGCAGGCTAAACTTCCCCCTTTGAAACACTCCTGGTGGGGTATGAAGCCACATGGAGAATGGACCAAAACTGGAGGTTTCAGAAGAAGAAGAAGACGCAAAACAATTACATATTTTAAAAAGAAACATACAGAAAGCAAATTGTGTTGGTTTTGTGCATATTTGTGAGTTTGATAGGTTAAAATTCTGAAGCTTGAGCTCGCAGGTTTCAATACACGTATGTCAGGTGGTTTTCTAGTTAAGGTAGAACTCCAAGTTGCAAAGTTTGATAGAGTAATGAGATAATCCTCTACTTCCAACCAAGCAACAAAGGTGACCTCATGCATCTGCCTGTTAGAAGGATTAGATGTGGTCATGTAGTCAGGCAGCCATCTGAACACAGCATACCTGCTGCACATGTAAAATCAATCAACATTTTAGTGTCATTCTTGTCCCTTTAGATCAACACTATTACGGGTCATGATGCAACGTGACGGTTCATAAACAGCGGCTATTACCAGACTGCTGAGAACGAAGCTGACAGTGAGGTAATTTATTTCATAAACGGATGTGCCCGATGTAGTCACCCTCAGAAATCTGTTCTCTCAACGTTCTTCACATAAATTCTTGACTTTATGGGGCGTCAACAAAATGTGAAATGTGTGTGAGAGAAAAAATGACAAAGCCGCTCATCTCCTCCCTCTTCAAACCCTGTTATTAAACCCCGTCCCTCTGTAGCGCCAAGGCAAGATGTTTCTACATGGAACCTTTTTGGTGCTCAAGAGTTGTCAGCCAATAGAACAATTCTCAGAAGATCCATGTGAAAACCTGTTAGTGCTCTTAAAAACAAACCCCTTAGAAAGGTTCCCAGACCAGAAGATACACTCAGCATAGAAAGGTTCTCTACACTGCTAAACTAAGATAGTTCCACACCAAACAGTTTTGTCCTTTGAAGCCCATAAAAAGGTTTTCTATAGATGAGATTGCTCTAAAAAGAACATTTTTTCTATGTGAGGTCTTACACAACACCACAATGTACAACCTTTAGGTGTAGAGAAAGCTATATAAGGCTTCAATGGTTCAACTTACAATCTTGGTGTTGTGTATAAAAACCTATCAGGTTGTTTCTCTTGTAGCTCCAAGCTGTTCTCTACAGTGTAATGTGAAGATGATCCACCAGACAACCCATTAGTTCTGTATAAACAGAAACCTGGCAAAAAGGATGTCAACAAAGAAAGGTTCTCAGGCTCAGATACTTCTAAAAACTTGGTACTCTGGGGATCACTTATTCAAAGTTGATGTACACTTCTAAGCTCACGTAGCTTCACACCATACACATAATTTATAACATACCACCATTATTCTAAATACAACCTTTGAGTGCTTTATAGAGAGCTTTGCACACGATATCTAAGCTCATAGTTCTACGTTGAACCTTTTTTGGTGCTAAAGAGCTCCTACCCAAGGAATCAGTTCTCTACGGTACAGTGCTGAAAACATTTTGGTGCCGTAAAGAACCCTTGTTAAAAGTCAAACAGTTCTAAACACAGTTTTGATGCTCTAAAAAAACACCTATGGAAAGATTTTCTTTACAGCTAAGCCCAGATAGTTCCAAACAGAACATCACTGTTCAATAGAGAACCAGTATGAAACATTTTCTACAGCTCAGATGGCTCTAAATATTAAATGTCTGAGCCCAGTTTACGCAATCATTAATGCACCAGACTACAGGAATTATGGTCCAATTAACCTCAGATTCACTCCTCCTGTTCTGGGAGCAGAAACCTGGTCTGGGACTTTGGTCAGTACCGATGTTCGGCCCAGACCATCTGGTAGCGTGAGAAGTTTACAGATCCAGTCTTCAAACTTCTAACCTGATTGAAGACTCATCTGGACTACACTGATGATTTCAATCTAATATTTAGAATTTAAAAATCTGGACAAATATCTCAGTCCTCTCCAAGCAGGACCACAACAGCCAATGAAAGACAAGTCTACCAGGAAACATCGAAGCCCTTGAGGCTAATGTTAGCTAGCACACCACTGTTGACAGATACTGAACAGCTAAAAGTTCACCTCCAGGTCTCGCTGACGACCCGTGTTGACCACATTTCCCCAACCGGTCTCTCATCCATTGTGCTTTTGTTCTTTCCCATCATTACAGCAAGTTGTTGCGCCACATCGGTCTCCATTTTGTTTACATCTGCTTCCCCATGAGATCATGCAAGATCACGCGAGGTGGTGCATTTCACCCTCTGGCACTATAATCTTAATAATATCCTGTTTGTTTGACATTAGAGAGAAGAAAGGTTTCTCTTCGTGTGTGTGATGCAACAACGATTTCAAAATCAGGACGATTTGTCTTGAAAGTTCAGATGTGCTGCGAAGAATTCTTGTAAAAAACGTTCCCTTTCCTGCTTTCATGCTCATGCAGCTCTACGGAAACATGTGTGATGCTGTCAAGAATCATTCAGGACTTATTAGTAGAATTAGTATGAACAACACAGTTGGCTGTTATTAAGATGTTCCATCAAGAAACACAGGTGTTTCCTGGGTCTGCAGTATTCTTTCACGTTCTGTTCGTCTTATTATAGCACTTCTGTTCACTTCAGGTTCAGTGTGTAACTTTTAGGGTGAACTATTAGCAGAAATGGAATATAGCATGCATAACTATGTTTTCAGTGATATATAATTACCTTTAAAAAAACAAATTGTTATGTCTTTTATATTTACATATGGAGCGGGTCCTCTTATACGGAGTCCGCCATCTTGCACCGCCATGTTTGTTACAGTAGCCCAAAGCAGTCAGAGACAAAATGGAGGATCAGACTTACTATTTAGCACAAGAAAAGCCAAGTTAGCAACAATCTTTGCATCAAATAAGCGAAAACATGAAGAAGCAATTAGCTTCTCACCTTTATGCCGCAAATTTGAGCTCGTATTCGCATGTAGAACAGCTAGCCGAAGTCAATGACATTCACTATGACCTGTAGCTTTTCAGAATGTCTAACTAAATGTATCTAAAGGAGCCTCAATAGCCTCAACAAGCTACTCATGCTGTTGTGACAATGACCTTTTGGTACGTGAAGGCCACCGTAGATTTTCCTACACACTCGGAATGGGAGCGGTAAGCGGTTGGGTTGATAGCAATCTCCAATCTCACCGTTAGGCGACAGTAAATCTTACATACTGTACCTTTAAGTATTGGCAGACACATTTTTTGGGCGCTTACACCTTCAGTGGGAAATTCAGGTCACTTCACGCTGAAATTAGCCAATGCGATGTTGTACATCTCATTACGGTTCAAAACGTGTCAGAAAATTCACTCCTCTGTGATCAGCACATCATCATGCATGTTCACACTCATACACAAGAGAGAGAGAACATTTTCCTTACTGCAACACTGTCGAGTTCGATGCCAGCTATTTTTATTAACACTGGGGTTTTCCAATCGCCTGAGGTGTTGGAATGCTTTCCAGTCCAGCCACATAAACTTTGCTCCGTTCTTTTTTTCCAAGAGCTTTAAAAAATATATCCATGCACGCGTTAAGTTTACTGTCACCCTTAATCCCTCACTTGATAAGCCTGTTCTGTTGTTTAGGAATCACACTTAAGCAGAAATGTGTAGGAAACACCTCTGCTTCTCAAGTTTTTAACAACTTCTTGTAAATAATCACTGTACTGTATTACTTAATTGGAGATTTTATGTCTTAAAAATGAGCGAAAGGGTACATTCTGTTAAAATTACACACAGAACCAGCAAGCCAAGTTCTCAGAATCCATTTCTGCTGTGATCACAGATCCCTGTTGTCATTGTTTTTCCCCTTTAGATGCTGTTGTTTTCAGATTCTTAAGCAGAAGAGGAAGCATTCTGGGTTTGATTTTCATCCATTAAAAACAAATTAAGGATTCAGATTTGCTTGAAGCCGAGTCACATGCACCCTCTGGGATTAGACGATATCTGTCAACTCCTATGGTCGCTATTTCGTCACTTGATTTACAGCCGTGCTGTTGCTTAAACCTCATCTGCTGCAAGATTATGGGATTTTAATCCACAGACACTCGGGTATGCGCATGATTGAATTATCCGGTGACATATCATATGGTCTGTAAGTATTTATTTCCCAAACGTGACGTGAAAATGTCGATTTCCACACATTTTTCATGGGACGTTTTGGAGCACCACCCTTCATTCATTACAAATAGATCCCAAGAAACCACATATGGGAAGAATTGTGCTTGAGATGCATCAATACCACATATAATATAAGAAATACTAGTTTTTATATCAGGATTAAATAATTTGCCCAATGACACAACAATTAAAAATCAACCGCTAGACAATGAAAGCGGCATAAACATGTTGGAAACGTTGAGACAGCTGCTAGATGTTCCCCTTTCTTCACCAGCTCGTCTGTGTCGGGGTTCATCGGAGATTGTTTGCTGTAAACAGCTGCAGCTGCAGCTGCAAAAAGAGTTGATGAGAGCGGTGAGACTGAACCCAAACAGTAAAGTTGCTGCTTAAAGTCCCCGTGACGTCAAAATTTATGTTTCAGTGTGTCCCATCTGTCCTCTGTCCTCCAGTATCTGTCCAACACTGACACAAAGTCATATTTTCAGTATTTTCAGGTAGAAAAGCCTCTGAGACCGACAGGGAATAACGTTTCACCACCGGGGTGATTCACAGACTTTCCTGGTGAAAGGCTACTGTATTCCTCGGCACTGCTGGTTTTGGAGGGTTGTGTTTGGTCCCGGGTCAGACCGTGTTTACTGGAAGGTAAACAATGACACCAGCTCGTGCTCTACCTGCAATGTATAGCGTGGCTATAGATGGCTAACATATTCCCTCAGATCTTTAATCACATCTGCACTTTCTCTTTCAGCCAATAAAGATAGTTGTGTGTGTGTGTGTATGTGTGTGTGTGTGTGTGTGTGTGTGTGTGTGTGTGTGTGTGTGTGGGGGGGGGGACTTCTTCCTGGTATGAAGGTCAGTGATGGATGGCGATTGATTTCTGTCCAGCCTTTCTTCTAAATTTGACCTTTTCAAGCTACAAATTATAAACATGAACTGTTTTGTTTCCAGAATCCATGACTTGGTGGAAAAAGCCGATCAAAGGACCTTTTTTTTTTTTTTTTTTTTTTTTTTTAAGCATCAAAGGACATTAAAAACTCTCATAGAAACAGAAAGGGATTAGCAGCTCCTAAAAGGCAACGACAGAAAAAATCTGGAATATATTATTGTGAATGAATGAAGCTCTCAGTGAATTTATAAAACAAACAACAAACAAAATGCATCTGTACTGCATGATCCCTATACCCATGATGCATGATGTGGCAACCAAAGAAACTGGCATCCTGAGTTTGAATGTTTTGCCACCATAGGATGAGGATAGAGATGCAAATAGGCTAAATATACGGCATGGTGGTACAATGTACAACTCTTTCAAAAGCCGCTTTTAAGCTGCACTAATTAAAATTTTCACATGAACAATGGATCAAATTGGTAATATGAAGGGGCTCGCTTGTCTTGATGAACTAGCTGGTGTCAACCGCTACCTTTCCATGAACCAAACACAACCTTCGAAACCAACAATGGCCAGTCTAACAGTGAATACAGCAGCCTACCGAGGTGTTTTTCTTGCTCTTCTTTTTTCATTGGATGTAAAATTAGTACACGCTGTACCTCGAGTGCAGGATGACGTCATCAACAACTTTTTATGGTTTATCAGGAAATGGCAAACTCTAAAATACCAAGAAGAATACCTGAAAATACTTTAAACATGACTTTGTGTCAGTGTTGGACAGACACTGGAGGACAGAGGACAGATGGAACTTTAAAAGAAAGCATGGTTTGTGAGCGAGGTGTTTTACAACACGGTGGAGTGTTCCTTAAAAATAGTACTGACATAAGATATGTGATGAATCCCGGAGCTTCCTGAGTCTTGGCTCAGGGCTTCAATGATGTCATTGACTGCCTGTAACGCGGATTAATTTGAGCAGGGAAACCGTTGCTCATCGTCCGGCCTGAGCCGGCCTGCACAGTCGTGTGTAGAGTCTCTGGACGGCAGCGTCAGAGGCAGAAACGAGAGCAGGAATGTCTGAACCGGCAGGTGGTCTGAGGCCTCCTCACTATCTGTAGAGTCAGATATCTCCTCGGGAAAACGACTCATAAATTTCTGGTAGCTGGATTAAGTTTAGTTTTTTTTCCCTTAATCCTAGGCGGTAGATTTATCCATGAATCCCCAGTAAGTGTGTTCTGAGCTGCAGTAATGACTTTCCAGTCTGTAAATCACACACACACAAACACATTCAGGCTCTGGCATCATGTATAGATGCTATATTTTGTACAGGATGTGTACCTGAAATGTTACTTTGGGATTAGATTTTAAAAAATAAAGTAAAATGTCTTGAACTGCCATAATACAAACTTTGAATTGTAAACTTCAGCTGGATTCTGGGACAGATGCCATGAGGACGAGCAGCAAACATAACCATTGTTTCAACATATTCGTCATGTTTCTGCTGATTTTATGGCTTTGTGACTTCAGAGCTTCAAAGTTCAGTTCAAACCCTGAAGTTAAAAATATCATGCTGTCAGTTCGCCAAAGAGAAGTCGAACTTTATGACATCTCGCGAGGTTTCGTCTGCAAACAGTGAGAAGTAACAGAACCCGGAAGATGTGACTACTGTGTTCAGTCTCTTATCTGTCCAAGACAAATTGTCAGGAATATCTTGGCTGCTGAGTTATGCTGCAAAATGTTTAAAAAGTTCCTAGAAAGGCGCTGATATGTATCTGTAAATTCAGGGGGAAGATTCCTGGAAACAGTTTGGATGATATCGTAGCTGAACATGCAAACATGTGAAATCTGTCCACGGGCAAACATAAAATCAACATACAGTATGGATAATAAAGTTTCCAATAAAGGGAGGATATTTCTCTGGGTTTAAAATGGATCTTTATGAGTTTTTCCAGTTGTTAAGATTTTAAATGTTTTTCCTCAGAAATTCAAGCGACCGCTTATAAACTCAACACGACTACCTTAAACTCAAATACCTGAAGAGTTTTGTTCCCGTTACAGAGATCTTTCCATGAAACGTACCAGGAAATTACAGAGCAGTAAAATAAAGTGTTAACGTCTTCCTTAAGTGTTTCAGTCTTGAATTAACATCCAAGACACATTTTTATTTACAACGGTCATGCTGGGTCTTTGTTGAATTTCATACTTCAGAGATGCAATGCTGTTAATTCTGCATAACATGATTTTTGGCTTCACTTCACAGCCACGGAGATTGCCGCTTGGTCGACACAAACTTTTTTTAATTAGTTAATTATCAGAAACAATACGCCTTATTTCAATGTTTGAAAGGGTTGGTGGGAGGAGGGTTCAGAAACTGTTTGTTAATTCACTTAAAGCCTATTGATGCCTTCAGCACAACATGACTTCATCTGCTGACAGCAATTAATATTTCATCATTTTATCATTGTCAAAAACAACTTTGATGTCAGTGGAGAGCACTTTGCTTCCACATATTTATGTATTTACGGTTTGCAGACAGGAAATACGGCACAGAGGTGGTTTCTTTTGCCAGATTTAACTCCTCGCACTTCTGAGTCAGCAAGCTGCATGGCTAATCGAGTTACTGGCAGTAAACATTAGCACTTTAAAGCAATCTTTCCATTGGGAAACTCCATGAAAGATCTTGCTAGTGTATTTCCTGTGTCCATTCCTGGTCCAGCTGTACTCAGAGTTAGGCAACAGTTGGGGGTTAGCTACTTTAGCAATAAGTAAAGGCAGTACATCTGGAAATTCACAGGAGCTTCACGATAGACATTCTTGCAGCGCATGAAGAAGGATGTGAAAGAATATGGCGGTCCAAAGTCTGGAGTTCGTGTCTTTGTGAGGTTCAGAGTCTCTGAAGTAATTCTACCCTCCAGTCGTTCACTCGGATAGTTTGAGCGCTGACGGTCCCGCAGGAACGCTTTTGTCATTTATGAGCCGTAATGCTTCATGTTGAAATATGTGTGGTCTGCGAGCGGTGACATTCAAACCAGTAAAAAGCAGATTCATGCTGGGGAATTAAGTCTTAATTAACAATAATCCTGACTTTGTTTTATTGAGAAAACCACAGCGGTTATTGTGAAGCTCAGTTCAAAACATGCTGCAATGATACAACTATAAATCTCAGTGTGTGTGTGAAAAGTTTGTTTATTTAATCAATTTTAAGTGCAATGATTTCTGAAACACTATAACGTATTTAACTGAAGCTGTCGAGGTTTCCTTCAGGAAGTTAAGGTGGTAAACCAACCAGCCACAGTGACTGCAATGGCTTGTGATGTCCACAGTATAACTGTGAATCACGACACTTTCCATATAAAGCAGGTTTAGACTGTACTTCTTATAATATTATTTACAGAGACCCAACAGTTCCCACCATGAGCAAGCACTTGGTGACAGTGGCGAGGAAAAACGTATTTTAAGAGGTAGAAACCTCAAGCAGAACCCAGATCATGGTGGACAGACATCTGCAGAGACCAGTTTGGTCTGTGTGGTGTAATACTCATGATCATAACAATAAATAGTATTTGTAGTGGGTCCACAGCTGGATGCGCAACCACAATCCCGAACTCGGCGTAGCTAAGATTCACAAGAAACCAGTAAGACTCCGAGGAAGAAGCTAAATTAGTAACATGCATTGATGGGACGTGAGTGTGTTTAGATCAGTGCATCATGGGAAGTCCCCTGGCTGTCTATAGGCCTATAGCAGCATAACTAAGGGACGGTTCAGGACTTGTCTGAGCCAGCTCTAACTATAAGCTCTATCAAAGAGGAATGTCTGGAGAGAGTGTCAGAACTTGATATTTAAACCACATGAGCATTTGATTTAAATACTTCAGACCTTACATCAGACTTTGTGCATATTTGACTCCTTTGTAAAGCCTCATTTTCATTTGTCAAGTGTCTTGTATCCGGATAAAATCCAGATGAGATTTCACTTTCATTTGCACTTAGCCACAAATCTGTGTCTCTGTTAGTCGGATCATAAATCTGATTTCAATCCGTCATAGTTTTCCAGGGTTACATGTAAATCAGCGTTGACCCTCCTTCAGTCCAGAGGAGGTGGTTTTGTACCTGTAACTGTTTGCTAACTAGTGTTATCCACGTCCACTGTTGTATTTGATCACATGTGAAGGAATTGTTTGCCCTCGTTGCCTTAATGAGACAGAGCAATGGCTGATCACAAGCACAGAGAAGACGGATGAGTGTGTTAACACGATCAGACAGTGAGTGATTATTTCCACAGATGTAGTTACATTACGGGAGGAGTAAAGATTACGTATGTGTCTTGGAGAGATTGATGCATTTACACATCTGTCAACAATGAGTCAGTCAGATTGTCTTTGAATGCATCTTGGATGCATTTACATGTCTGAGATCAGAAAGTTGTCTGATCTGCTCAAAACGCATTAAAGCAACGCTGAGTAGAAACTGGTAATCAGTGATTTGTTGTGTAATCCCACTGTGGTAACTATGTTCAGCTGTACTCGAGTATTTGTTCTGATTACTTCTGATCAAAATCTAGCGAGTCGACAACTTTGCTAACAGCCAAACATCAACAAGGTCACCAACAGCAGACATAGCAGCCAGCTAATATTACTGACTAGTCCAACAGCAGTCAGCCCAGCTCGGCGCAGTCGTTGTTTTTGTTTCATCTCTGTAACTACACTATCGGCGGCTTCTTGCTCGCTCACTCTCTCCTTTTCTCTTCTTAGCTTCCTCCGTCAGCGTCCTCTTCACTCTCTTCTCCTGAAGACTGAAAACCTCCTCTTCTTCTTCTTCTTCTTCCCGGTGCTCTGAGCTCACAGTCCGGGCAGCCCGGCTAACAAACTGAACTAACAGCAGCTACAGTTGGCAGCAGTTTACTTCACTGTCCATCAGGAAACTCTGTAACTCTGTCAGTTTATGAGAGAACAGTTACATCATGAGGCCTAAATGAGATCTATAATTGTCCTTTTACAGCCAACATGGCTACTCTAGGTGATTTATTGTGTTTCTGGCTGACAGACAGGCCTTTTATATGAATCATGTTTCTTTGGGCGTCTGGGTTTCCTCTGAATCTCTACAGTGGATTTGTCACCATGCATACAGTCAGAACAGAAACATTTATGGGAAACACAGCAGGTTGAAATTCCCTTTAAGTCACTCACCTCCAACCCAGTGACCTCAGGAGACACAAACAACAGTAGCTGCTCTCAGAGGGTCAACATGGCCACACAAACCCTTCACCTGAGAAGGTGGTGGTTCACCCTCATACTACAGCAGTGCAGAGGTCAAAGGTCAGAGCCACTCTGACTATCTAGATGTTCGTACGAAGGTTAAAATGAATAAAAAATAAGAGACTTCCAGTGTTTTTACTCAAGGCTAACGTGACAGTGACATGGGATGGGAACCTTTTGGTTTGAGGTTTTGTGATAAATAGATTCAGCAACGTGGCAGAGGAGGAGGACAACACACACACACACACACACACACACACACACACACACACACACACACGCGCACACACACACACACACACACACACACACACAGAGGAATGTGGAGAATGTTGGAAAACCTTGAAATGAACCGGTGTCGTCAGCGCAGAGAGCAGCAGGATGGAGGGAAACCTGTAGGTGAGATAACACTTCACTCTTATCAGCTCGAGCTCTGCTGCTTTTATTTTGGTGGAACATCTCAATTTTTCCTCTGCGTACATTTCCCAATGACCTCAAAATAAATCAGTAAGTGACGTCAGGCGTGAGGGTTATTTTTCTTCTTCCCAAAATAGTTTTCGGTCCATTTAATTTCCCTTTATTTAAAACAGGAAACAGGAAGAGAGAGGCATCGGAAAAGTCGCCGCCCTGAATCGAAATGGTGGCTTCAGCTATCGGGGCAACAACTGCTGCATACCTTTGTAGTATTTATTTCTTGGTCTGTTTTTTCTTTTACCAGATTTACCTCTTGTCCGGCGGCTTTTTGCTCGCTCACTCTCTCCTTAGCTTCCTCCGTCAACGTCGTCTTCTCCTCTGCCTTTATGACCGCTGGGCCTGAAAACCTCCTTGGCGGAGTAGCTGGAGGACATCAGAGGGAAAACCAGAAAACATTTTCTCCATAAAATATTTCACAAAATATGTCAATAAACCACCTCCTTTTCCTCAGTTGATCCTCTTCTACCTGGCCTGTCCATGTCCACCTGTGGTTCCTCTGACACTTTCTGTTTCTGTTTTCTGGGTCCTTTTCCTGCAGCCTTGACACCATCTTTGTTCTTTTAAATGCCAGTGTGATGACACTATGAGCACTAAAATACATTAAATTATATTTAAAAATGACTTGCACATTTATTTTATCTGCATTTCTCTGCCAGCCTTGTTCTCTTGTTTCGGACGCCCTTTGTCGTATTGCTTTAATTAAGCCTTTCAACTCCTCTTAGCTCTCCATCACGAGCTGCTGCAGTGAAGCATTGGACTCTTTCTTTTGATGATCGATGATCGTGGTTTCCTCTTGTGGCTTTTCAGTCAGGAAAGGTGTGTGCAATCATCCAGAATAAATGAATCCAGGTTTTCGTCTAATCAATCATACATTTGTGTTGGACAACAAAGACGAAACACTTCGCTTTATCTTGGATTAGCTGAGTGACGTACAAAAGACATGGCCCCCAAACGATAGCTTGAGTTGTATGTTATCTCTGCTCTGAAAATAATAGGTTGACGGTAAACACAGAAATCAGGCTCGAGATTAGATTCAAAAGTCCTCACAGATGTTGCCATCATTACATCACTGCTTTTATTTTGTCGATTTTACGTTTTTAATCTACGTATCTATCATCTCACTGTATTTTAATCTGAAAACAGAGTCAGAACAAAAGGAGGCACATTCGAGGTCAAACATTAGAAGAGTAAATGTATTCACAATCAAAGCCTGATGACGTCGTTCTTCATGTCTAATTATATTTTTAATTTCTTCTGATGTTGTTCCCCGGTAACATCTAAATATAGAAACAGATGAACCCATTAATGTCATGTTCAAATTACTGCACATCAAAATAATGAAGATAATGTTACTTTCACCTGAGGAAAAGCCGTTTTTGATGGTCTGCATTCCCAGGTGGAATTTCTCATTTGCCGGCAGACACACACCAACTCCTGCAGGGGGAAACCCGTTGACATCCATGCTTCCAGCTTAGGCAACAAACTGTTTGTTTGTTTCTTCTCCTGGTCTGAACCTGAGGGGGAAAACCTGCATGTAAAGTCCGATTTGGTCTGTTTGGTAGCCTCTAAGAGAATTTGATGTTGAGCGGAAGTCAAAACCGTTTTCGAGAACATCTCTGTAATTTAGTCTCAGCACGAGTTTTCTCTCTGACGTCTCATCAGATTTGAGATTTGCCTCCGGGCGGACGTTGATCTCCATCAGCTTGCTGCACATAAGTCATCCATCACCGTCAACATTTATTGGTCTTACCTTATCCACATGCAAACATGGATAGTTCCGAAAAATACGTCTCTGTTGGTTTATAACCGAAAACTTTCTTATTGAGCCAACTGCAACTTTATGAGCGACACTCGAGTGCATAAGAAAAAGCAGGTTTCCATTTTGTTTGATACTTTCCAATGCAAACAGATGTCATATGGAAAATTTCTTCTGAATCTGTTGCTCTTGAGTTGAATTCCTCGTGTCCAGCTGCATTATTAAACATCTGCAGGCCACATAAACACTGTGCCAACTTTGCTGAACTGCTGTCAATCATCTGCATAGACTTTGACTGATGGTTGGTGATTTAAACATTCATGTTGACAGCTGCCTTTTCTTTGGTCTCAATCAACGATCTTGTAGAGGATTTCAGCTCTAAAAGGCAAAGGTGATGTTTGGTAAGAAAAAAAAAAAAGCACCGTGGAGAGAAGCCACGATGGTAAAAACTAGAAAAAGAAGAGTGTCAAACAGCTGAACACAGGTGGTGGAAAAACAAATCTCCAGGTTCATTATGACATCTATAAAGAGACTTTCCACTAAGTCATGCACTGAATTTGCCTCCTTCGCTGACAAAATGAGAGAAAATCTGACGAGGTGTCAGTTCCTCCACATCAGATACCGGATCTGTATTGCATCCACCTCAAAACCAATTCAATTCGCATGACACAATTTGATCCTATCAACTATAAAACCTTGGAAGCAATTGTGCAACATCTGAAATCCTCCTCTTGCTGCCTTCATATTCTCCCTGCAGGCTTTTTTCAGAAGTTGTTTTTAACTGCATGGCATCAGATCCACGACCAACAGCCAACACTTACCTTCTTCTAAGGAAGGGCTGCAAATCCTGCCAATGCCACGCTGTGGTATTTTGAACGAAAGATCCATCAACAACCTTTTTTTCTATGATAAAGACGAGACGATGACAAGTGAAAAATAGATCTGTGATAACTGAAAACCATGACGGAATATCTTTTGTTTTCATTGATGAGACAGGACTAAAATGTTTGTGGTTTGTTGTCAGACATTCAAAAAATGCTGCAGGAAGTTTTCTTGCAATAAGTCAGAAAATGGAGGTATAGTGATGCACGCATCAGGGTTTTTAAGAGCTGCGCCAACCCAGCCTGGTAAGAGAGCCAATCTGCGGCAGTCAACCCACAAAAATATCCATTATTAAACTACCCAACCCACAAACCACCAACTTTATGCATTATAGCAGCACAATTGTCAGGACAGACCACTGCGGCACTCTCCAAGGGGTTGATTGTGTTGCTGGGAGCAGCTAGAAGCGCCCACCATGCTACAGTAGTTGGAAAATCTCGGATGCACTGACTATCGAATTGTTCCAAACGTGTTCTTTATTGTTGAATATCATTTAAAAATATAATTTTAACTGAAGTCTGTGAAGGTTCTCAGTCATCCAGGTCATCTTTCTTCAAGAAGGGTTAAATCTGGGGCAGCTGGACCTTGTTGGTTGTAGACCATTTGCCGTTTCCTTGAAGACCTCAGAGGAGGAGGCCTCAGACACCATTTATCCCACATCTACAATGATGTCCTTTCAGTCCTACTGACTGAACAGCAATCCACACTTGGCCTCATGTGACTCCAACGACCGTTGTCCACACCAGAGCTCAGGTGACACAACAAACCGGGTCTACGATCCAGCCTAAGCTAAATACTCAGACCTCCACACCAGTCGGTCAGAACTGAAGAGGCTTCTTGGATGAGAGGTGAAACATCTTCATGGATCTACAGCCAAGTCCAGTCGCCCCAGATTCTTGAACATTTTGTCTACGAGTTGACTAAAACCGTGAAGGATAAAAATGACCATAATGAATCTAATGAGCTTTTTTTTTAATCTAAAGTATAGCTGCCAAAACTAACAGTGGTGCCACGGGGAGAAACACTGAATGAAAACAAGTCTGTCACACAATGTGAAAGTTCTTCCTAATCCATTTTATCTAAATTGTCTGTTCTTTTAAACCTTTTACGATGTACGCGTATAAAAGTAAACTACACTTAAGAAAGACGACTTCTGTGAACCTCTGTTCTTGAGGTGTTTGATACATTCTTTAAAAAGATGTGGGATGTTTCTTGATTTGTAGTGTTCTCCACTATTTCGATAAAGCTTCTCATCCAGTCACGCTTCATTACATCTTATTTATGGGAGGATTTTTCCTCCTTTTATCATGTTTCTGATTCATCCATGGATCGTACTTTCAGATGTTTTGCATGAATCATTTCTGTGATTCCTGAAATGTTTTTGCATTTGTTTTTGATAAATTATCCGGAGGTGGGTATGGAAAGTTTCTTTGAATGTGTCTCTCCTGAGTTGTGTCGTTTTGATTTCATTACCTGTTAGCAGTAATCGGTTATGTGCCAATATATACACACACCATGTCCTTTGTCACGTTGTCCGTTTGCCAGATGAAAGCCCTGCAACCGTTTTTCAGTCCAACAAAGTGTTGGGAGCGTTAATCCAGTGTGTGGAAACTCCCTCCCTAAAGTCACCTCCTTACTTACTCTGTTGTTTTTAAAGCATCTCGCATGAGCTAGTGTCACTATTTTAAGAGAGAAACTCCTCAATTCGATACAACATGACATATTCATTGTTTTTCCAACATTCTTCAGCGTTTCATACAGAAAAGGAGCAGGGAATGATGCAGTATGTGTGCCATGAGATGTCAATAAAACTGCGACAACCTGACAAAATGTGTTTTTCCAAGGGTAGGCACACAGCTTTCAACACTATTTCATATTTCTTGTTCCTCTGGCTTTCATTAGGGGTCAGCAGAGCTCTCTACAGGACCTCAGAGAGAGGCAGCGGGGGTTGTCGGTGTGTGTCGGTGGTGGTGTTGGAGGGGCTGATGGGTAGTGGTCCACGGTGATATCATTTTCCATCAGTCCCTCTGCCTCCTCGCTGCTCCGACAGGCAGCAGCAGCAGCAGCAGAACAGATGAGGTGAGGTGGATGAGGAGGAGGAGGAGGAGGATTTTTCCACTACCACATTTCACCTCGGGGCGACCGCGTCTGGAAAGACAATATCTCCAAAAAAAGAGGTCATCAGTCAGAGCGAACAACATTTAACCCAACGACGGAGTGCCAGTGATTCCTGTCTGGAGAGCACTGAAGGTTAAAAACATGCACGTTTTAACCGGCAGGGAAAGAAGTGAGTGTCTCCATGGACGGGGTTACACAGAGAAAACTCTCCCCCCTTTTACTACACATAAACTACTCGCACCCTTCTGTATCTTGGACCGGCGAGTTATTACGTAAGCAGAAATTGTTGATCAGTGATGAAATTGTCAAACTACTCTCCGTTTCCCTTAATGGATAAATGTTTCTCCCGGTTGTCAGGATGAAAATTTAAATGCGTCACTGGTCTGTGGCTTTGAGAGCGAAGCTGCCAAACAGACGCTCTGACACAAACATCGCTGAGCTGCTGCAGGATAACGGAAGAAAATCCCGAAGTTTTGAGTTCAGACTGCTTTCTGTCACACAAACGTGACAGTTTGACAGATGTTATGTAACTGACAGGTGCTGAGACATGTTGGATTTTCAGCTTAACACAAAAATGTACTGTTTCAGATATGTGGTCCATATTTAGACAAGCCAAGAAGTTGAATATACTCACTCACGATAATGATTTTGTGTTTGGTGACGTTCCATCTACGACCAGTCTATGATGCCAGGGAACAGCACGCTTTGGTACTCGCCTTTGCCTGCCACCTGGTGAGCAAAGTACTCAACCTCATGCCTCGCCCTGTGGGTGGTGGGCCCATGCTGCTTCTTCATGCGGTGCCATGGACCAAGGCCTGGCAACCACATGCTCGCTGGCGAGCTCCCCTTCCAGGTCTGGCTCCTTGGTTTCACTAGTCCGGGCGAGGAGCTCCAATTCCTAGAAATAAGGTTTGGAGCTCGGACATCCAGAGAGACCTTGGAGTAGAGCTGCTGCTCCTTCAGAGCTGAGGTGGTCCGGGCTTCTGATTATGAGGTCGCCTGGCTGGCTTCCTTTGGAGATGATCCGGGCACGTCCAACTGGCAGGAGACCCCTGGGGCGGACCCAGAACTTGCTGGAGGGATTATAGACCTCTTGTGGCCTGGGAACAGATCGAGATCCTTCAGGAGGAGCTAAGTTAACTAAGTTAAAGTAAAAGATCTCAGATGTACACACCTAAAATATTTATTTCTCTTGAATTTGGTTCAAAAAGTTGGTAAAATCTTCATTAGTGAGCAATTCTTTGACAAAATAATCCACCCAGCTGACAGGTGTAGCATATCAATACACTGATTAAACAGCACGACTGTTGCAGGTGTGTCTTGGATTGGTCACAATATAAAAGGACACTGAGAGCCAACAACACGTTTCAACCCTGTTTCTTAGTCTAAATCTTACTGAAGACATAAAGCTTTAAAAAACATCTCACAAATATAAAGTTTCATGTTTAAAAAGTCTCATTAATTTCTGAAGACAGCTGAGGAAATGTTGCATTTGTCCAGGGACTATTTTCAGAGGTGGATTAATCCACATTTGTAGCAGCACGACGGTGTGTGCGTGTGTGTGTGTGTGTGTGTGTGTGTGTGTGTGTGTGTGTGTGTGTGTGTGTGTGTGTGTGTGTGGGACTGAGTCAAAATAAACTACAGTGTGTGTTCAAGGTGATGAAGGAATAACAGCGTGGCTCACTGATGTGTTTTTAATAGTTTTTGGACAACAATGGAGCTCTATGGCACAGAGGACGAAGATAAATCAGGCTGTGACACACACAAACACACACACTACTTGTTAGAAGACATTCACTGCTGGTTTTAGTCTTTTCATGGAAATTTTATGATGAAGAAAAATGAAGAATATGAGCAGATTTATTCTTTAAAAAAAAGAAAGTTCTGGAAAGTCTGGAACTGGTTTAATTGAAAACCAGTTCTAAAGACCTCCATGCCCAGATGGTTCAAATGGGTCCCCTTTGTGCTAATAAAATCAGCTGTGTGTCTGCTGTAAACGAGAATAAAATCATGATCTTATGTATAAATCCGCTCTGACAAACACTGTTGTGTTTTTCTCTTTACACCTGTAGTGCGCCACAGTTCTTTGCGCTCTGCTCTGACCTCAGACCGATCCGGTTTATTCACTCGGCACCACGACTTCCAAACTCTCCATCACTGTCGGCTACTGCTGTTTAAACCTGTGCTGACAAATGAAGCTCGTTATCTTCATTTTCCACAGCTGTGGGGCACCGAGCAGAGAGCCGGAGAGAAATAATGAAGTCAAACAGAGAGCAGAGACGTGGGGATGAAAAATCTAAAGTAATTCACAGGTTTGACAGAATGTTCACAAAGAGTTAGTTTAACAAGACTGACTTTAAAGTTGTTGTTCTGTTATTTCCTACAGCTTCCCTGCTCTTTGTAGTTTTCATTTTGAACTACTCAGGATGCCGGAAAATGTATTTTCATGTAGAGCTATGAACTATTTTTGAGTCTTGAGGGTGGTGTCATTTTTAATCGCCTTTCTCCAACCCAAAATAGGAAAATCTAAAGTAAGACATGGATTAAACTGTCTTTGGCTTTGGTTTTAAAAAGGTCCTGTGTGTAGAATCTAGTGGTGAAGTTGCAGATTGTAGCCGACTGAACACCCCTCACCTCTCCCTCTTGTGTCAAACATGAAGGAGAAACTACAGTGGCTGTAAAAGTTGTTCTACCACCTGAATCTGATCCATTTCATCCGATAACTTTTTAAAAGTCTAGTAGAGCTGCACGGTTATTTTATCCCTGTTTAAGTTATCAGAGGGCCAAACAGAGGCACACAACAATTTGTCAATTAAATCAATAAGCCAATCAACAGAAATTCAGAAACTTGTCGATCTCCACTAGACTTTAAAAATATAGCTATGTGTTTGGAAAAGTTGACTCTGTAAAGATGAAACCAGTCGGTTCAGTTTTAAGATGTTGAAATTGTTTGTGGCATCAATGACAAACATAAAAACCTGCAGACAAAGAACATCTGCATCTTCTCTGTGGTTTGTCACTCTTGAAATTAATCTACGTCTGCTCTATTAATTCATAACAAATGAGCGAGAAACACCTCGGAGGTCAAGTCAGCCCAAATCACAAATCATGGAAGTTTATAATTTGTACAGTGTGCAACACCGTCTGTCTGTAGACCCTCGACTGAGGTTAAGAAACCTCCCAAAAAGACCATTTTAATAGAGAGAAATGGAAGACGAGGAGGCACGGACACGTGTACAAAGACATTTATCATGTCCATGTAGGGAGCGAAGCTAAACTTAAAGTCACCACAGACATCAACATGATTTGTTTCTGCACCAGAAGGGACACATATGGACAGTTAGAAAATATTACTGGTGGTAATTTCTGGCAAAAAGATCTGAAAAATGATTCAACACACGTGCAAGAGACACTTTAAAGTTCTGAGTCACACTGAGGCCAATTTTTATATCGCTTAACTGTAGGAATCAACATTATCAACACTCAATTATGGACTGCAGCCATTACAAAAATAAGTTATGCACTCGTCTCTGGAATGTGTTTCATTTGTTGCATAATTAATATTTTGTCATGGGATTTATTATCAGCTTGTACGATGTTATAAAACAGCATAAACGCATTTTGCCCCAAAAAGACAGAAATGTTGCACAGATGTTTGTTTTCAATTATGACGAAAATAGAGTATTGACAGATCACTTAATGTTCATAATCCATACAGCCTTTTTTAATAACGAGACAAAGTATCTAATTATCAGTGCTGCTGTGATTTAAGAAGTTAAAACAAGTAGACAGAGCAACATTATCATGCCTTCTAGTCGTATTTCTGTCAGTATGCTTAATGTTTACTGTCTTTTAGCTCCAATTTTGGTCTCCTCCAACTCCTGAGCAAAAAAATCTGTCTGTTTAGCTTGGTATAAATTGGTTTTATCCGTTGAGTTAATCCAATGTGGTCATTAAAGGAAAACTTTGGTATTTTTTGTACCAAATAAAGCACCAAAGTTAGACAATAAACAAACAAACTAACCGATTGTGGCAGCGGTAAACCAGCGATTCCCGTGTTTGGTGAGGTAACATAACTGTCATTGTCAAAGGAGTGTGGTGGTTTTGCACAGAGCAATATAACAGCTGTTTTTGGTTAAAAAAGTAGATTTTTGTTGAAGAGTAAGATACTTTGTGTTCTCTGAAGGGTCAGTACCAAAAACGAGCATTTGGTGAACATACACTGACCGTATGCAGTTGCCCAGAAGGATTACACATTGCAGCCAATTTCGTGGCTGCAGCACTCTCACTCAACACTGGACCCACTTGGAAAATGCAGTTCATGTAAGTATAAAGTGTTAGACAAAACTGAATTTTAACCTGATAAAACATGAGGACCACCAAAGTTATTACGATTCATCCAGACGAGACCATGAACTAAACGTCATGGGAATCCACCCAACAGTAGCTGGGATGTTGCAGTTGTAGACCAACAACCAACCGACCGACCTTCATGGAGCCATCCTACTAACACTGCTGAAAACTTTACTGTGCTGTGTGTGGAGAGAATTTGAGTCTGGAGTTTTTGTTTCAAAGGACAGATGACGGAGGCGATGGTCAGGTCACAGTTGTTAGAGGCAAAGCTTAAATGCCAATCTCTTTTTAGAGTTCAACCTCTTATTTCCTTTGAGAATAAAACCAAACTCACACAGTGAAATTGTAATAATTACTTTTCAGCAGTGAGTCTCCCCTGAAGGCACTGGAAGGCAGCATCATGTGTTGTTGACCACATTACGAAAGGTTTGCGGTCTGAGTGTCTGGTGAAGAGACCTCCGCTGTGAATCCACCACCAGGGTTGTATTCTCTGAAACAGCTGAGGCTTTATATCCTCCACCTTTTTTCTTCCCAAAGTGTTCCTGCGGGCTGTTTTTTCTTCCTTTTCACCCAGTCTGACTCCACTCCAAACCTTTCAGCAACTTCTTATCGTCTCTTCCTGTTTCTCAGCACTTCACGGCTTTATATGCCAGAGGAATTAGTTTGGATTAGAGCTGGCTAACAGGCTTCTCCAAAGACTGCATGTGTGTTCTGTGCAGCTCAGAAGTGAAGACTATTTGTACTAATGGCAGTGGGGATTAAACCAAAGACATACCAGCCAACACTTGCAAATGTGACATTCACATTAGCTCCCAGGACGGACACTTCCCCGCTACCTTTGGCTACTGTACGAGGGTGCCCCAACCCTGCAAAAAAACCTGCAAGTTACAGCTGTGGATGGTTTTCCTACAGTAAAATAGAGCAAACCTTTAATGAACTCTGGTTTATAGCACTACAACTAACTACAGCAAAACTCTATACATTCACTAACACAAAAATCAAACAAAAAAGGCTTCGGCAGGAAGTCCTTGAGGTATACATTGTGTACGTATACATTTTAAATGAATGTGTGTATTGAATGTGAGTGTCTAGGAGGTCTTGAGAGTTTGAGGAAATCTTTACCAACTGTTGCCACAGAGAACTACATTTTCTAGCAATGCCTCATAGCATTTTCGTCAATTTGTCAATCACATCCATTTTGCAGTCATTGAACAAACAGCTCTCGAGTGGTGTACTGCAGGCTTTATGGAGTACACCTACTTACTTTTCAATCAGCATTGGGTAAAACCAACACTAAATCCTGATTGACGACTGGTATGACATAGATGTCCAAGTTTTTGGAGTCGATGGAATAAGGAATACTTGTGTAGTTGCATAATTGTTTTGTTGTCTCACCCGTGTGTTGGTCAGTATTTATTGCAAAATCTGTGGCAGATGTTGGTTTCACTATGATCCTTACTCCCTGAAGTCAAACAGCAGAAGTGAAGTAACAATGTGCAATTACTACTGGACCATTTTTGGGGGAAAGCAAGCGTAGTCTTGTTCATAACACGGGGTGTTTATCCTTTGCTGGGCGGCTGCTTTCAAAATACACTAGCTGCTACTCTCCTTGATGGATCAGCCAGTAGTTGCACAACGGGAGATTGGGCTCAATAGAACTTTATCAAATCCATGTAATCAAGATCATCAAGAAGTTCATTAATTGAAGGTCAGCTGCAGTGGTGGAAAGTAATTAGGTACATTTACTCAAGTACTGTTTCTATTATACTGTACAATTTTGAGGAACTTGTAGTTTACTTTGGCGATCACGCCGAACACGTTGTCAACAAAGCCATTGTTTTCCTATGGAAAACGTCTGGCGTGCACTACTCTCTTGCGCCATGCGTAGCGTCTTTCTAGCGCACTGCGAACACAATTCACAACACAGCACAGGAGAGAGATATTGGTCTTCACCAAACTGTTTGAAACCGTCTTGAACCTAAAACTTCCACTTTCTATGTCCTTTTTTTCCTCCGTGTCCAGTAGCACATCAACAGCTAATCATATTTGATCGGCTGGTGTCGCACACAGCCCCAATCCACAGGCGCACCAGCTGTTTTGCCCGGAATGTTTTGCCAAGGTGTTTTTGAAGCGGCGGCGGCGGCAGCGCCTGTAGCGATTTTTGTCTCCTAGTTGTCTCTCCTTGTCATGTTTCAGCAGCCACGTCAATGAGATGTTAACAGTTGCACTAAAGCGACATTTCCCCTCTAAACCTCTCACATGGTTCCATTTAAATAACTGAGAGGTAAAGTTATCCAATATTTTACAAATAACAGCGAAGATTTGAGTCTGAAAACTGAAAACAGATTTGTGAAGCAGAACACTTTTCTTTCCTCTCCTGTTATTTGTCTTGTGACCTCTTGGAGGGGCCAGAACCAAAGGTTTGGTCTCCATAGTTCAAAGTAGCATAAACGTAAAATGTGTCATTGATGCATCCGTCCTAATATCAGTCACAGGTAAATAAACAAATTTACTTTCGATACTTGCAGGACCATTCGCTTGTGATCGAGTGTTTCTCCATTGTTATATTGGTACTTGTTCTTCAGTGAAGTCTTGAAATGGTTTCACACTCTGACAGTTAGTTGACTCACTAACACTAAACAGTCAAAATAAACTTCTATTCATTGTTCTAAGAACTTCATCCTGCTGATTTCCTGTTTTCTCTTTTGGGATTTTTGTTTCAGGGCCTTTGTCAAAAAATTTGAATTACAAAAATTCAGTTTTTAGTGTTTTTCCAAAAACAATGCAGATCAATTCAGGATTATTCATGAGGCATATTTAATACATCTGCTTTGTCACAATGTGCCTGAAGCATCAAATGAAACAATACTGCACAAACAAGTGATACAAGAAATCTAAATTTAACATTTGACGTTATTGTTCCTGTTGAAGAGACTCATAACTTGATATATTTGTTGCTTTTTTTTCTCACGCAAACTAATATGAACCCAACCACCATCATCAAAATTAAGACTAAAGCCGTATTAAACTTTCACAAGAGTCATTTTAGTCTAAAATAAACAAAATTGCGAATGATATCACTTCTTCCCAAACCAGCAAGACAGATAATTGCATCTAAATTGGGTGAAACGAACCTGTAAAATATTTAGTTTGGAACATTGTTATTTGTGGTAAACATGTCAACCATGATGTTCCCACTCCTATCCACATGTTCTGTGAGCAACATTATGTAGAAACTGATGTGTAAAACGTCAAGACATAGCAGCCAGCTAATATTACTGACTAGTCCAACAGCAGTCAGCCCAGCTCGGCGTCTGTCTTTCAGCCTTTTATTTTCACGTTGGACAGGAGGTCATGTGACTCAGGTTACCTGATGACACCTGAAGCTTGTTCCTTCTGGACATCCTCCTTTAAAGTTTTATCTTTTTTTTAAACATGAAGTAGAAAACATAAGGTCCTCATCAATCAAAGTGTTCTCTTTCCTCATATGAATCATTTTCTGTTCTTTAAATTTGTGTTGGATTAAAGTTCTTTGTTTTCACAGTAAGAACAGTAGCCGACTTGATTTACCAAAACTGTTTTATAAAAGTTTTATCTCGAGGAGGAGCCGGGAAATCCATCCCAGAAGATATCAGCCACTTCTGAGCACAGCTTGATCTTTTTATTAGGCAAAATAAAATCTCACCTACAATTTAAAAAATGATTATCTCTGGTGGCTGAACTGATCACAGGTGTGTCAGATGTCTGGAGCCGTCAGGCCTGATTCATTCGTATTAATAAAGAAGCCAGCTGCAGCTTTACTGTGAGCACACCGTGTACTTCCTGTTGTAGTGCGCTAATTTCAGCAGGGTAGAGTTGTCCGGTTTGTTGTGCACTTATTGGAAACAATCTCAACAACTTCCTCCCTCAATTGCAACCGGACAGAGCGCCAACATTTGATGACCAAAATATAAATGTACAACTTATATTTCTATATTGAGGTATTTACAGCAACCTCTTCAGCTCCAGCAGCTTCCTCCCCCGCCATTCTCACAATGCCCCTTCAGCTACGTAGCCAAAATGGCAACCACCGGGGGCGATAACTTTAAGCCTTAATATAATCTGAACAGGTGAGTTGTATAAAAATTCACCCTCAGTACAGTTGTCATGAACGGGGAAATTAGCTATAGAGACCAAAACTGTTTTTTGTACCAGGCTGTAAACATGTTTATTTCTGCTGTGAAGTTGGACATTTTAACATGGAGACTTATGGAGACTGACTCACTTCTGGAGCCAGCCTCAAGTGGACGACAAGAGGAACTACAGTTTTTAGGCACTTCTGCACTGGCTTCACTTCACAGTCATGGAGGTTGCCAAACTCAACTCAACTTTTTGAACATTATGAGTGAGTCAAAACCTCGGTTGCATCTGTGATACTTGCACCATTGGCTCCTGTAGAAACATGTAGTTCAACATGGAGACCCTACAGTGTGTCCTCTAAATGTCACACACTGGACCTTTAATAATGTCAGTAACAGTAAGTGATCTGGAAAAATTTGCATTGTTTGCTCCAAAATGCTCGACTGAAATTATTTAAACATGTTTTCACTGACTAAAAACAGACATGATCGGGAGCGAGCATGTATGAATTTATAGTATGTGAAAGAAAATACATTTCTACTATGTTACAGACTAAATTTGGAGTGAATGAATGAATTGATCACTAATAGACTGAGCAGAGCCAAACTCCCATCAAACTCCAGACTCCTCCGCTGACGGTAATTTGACCCGTTTGGCGAATGAACACTTGATAGCTGACGGGGTGAAAGGTTCATGCGGATAATAAATAATCCAATTTAAGTTCCTCCCTTCAGACAGAAGCACAGAAAAGTTAGTTTAGTGTCACGGCATATTATCATGGCAGGAGAAAAAAAAAAAAAAACTGCAGAGATTAATTGTGGGCTTTCAGCGTGGCCCCAGAGGGAGCTCGATAGAGTCAGAATCTAAACTTAATGGAGGTAATTATCCTGATGAAGACCTCATTCCTCTCCGCATATTCATGGATCTCTGCCCAGATGAAACTGAATATCTCTGCCTTGATCTCTTGCTCCTAAAGTTGCACATTTATTTTGCTTTCTGACTTATTTAGTCACATTTTCTTAAAAGGTTAATGATTGGCAGTTAAGTTCTGAACATACTTTGTAGCATTATCGTTCATTTTTAAGTGAAATGGGGACATTAGCTCCTCATAAATCAAACTGTTCTCTTCTCTCATGAGTTATTTGCTTTTCTTTAAATTTGCGATGGGTCAAAAGCTCTTTGTTTTCACAGTAAATGACTCCGTTTGCCAGAAAACTGTTGATTTATCTCAGAGGAGAAGGAGCTGGAACTCCATCCTGGAAGATATCAACCATTTCTGAGCACAGCTTCATCTTTTTATCAAAGATCTCACTTTTGAAATCTGAAATGATTATCTCTGGTGACCAAATCAATCACATGTGTGTCAGAAGTTTGGAGCCGTCAGGTCTGATGTATTCGTGTTAAAATAAAGCAGATGATTACCGAGAGCAACAAAACCGATTTCAGACGTCACATGGCAACAAATGTGACATAATAAAGACATAAAAACACTGAAACGAGAGGCGGCAGACGCCTGATAAAAAATAAACTGGAATGTGAGACGACTTCATGAACATCCTGTAAATGATGAAAAAAAACATTAAAGCTGCACAAATAAATATTTGGGCCTCATGCAGGAAAGTTTCATATTTTTCTTTGTCTCCTACATGCATGAAGTCTGTTCTCACCCAGCTGAGCGTGTCGATGAATTGATTCAATTGGATTATTAAACTTAAGTTGACTAAGAACAAACAGGAAATATGATGAACATCACAAATGTTCTTAAATTGTTCTCACGGATTTCAGATCGTCTGTGTGTTTGGATGATTCCTGTATGAGGCCTAATGAATCCAGTGATTACACGTCGTGTTAGATGTTTTCTCTTTAAGTGACCAAACCACAGAGCACCGTCACTGTCTGCTGCAGTCCTCCTCAGTGATCTAGCCTCTTTCATATTTTTGTTTTGTTTTTACGGCACATGATGCCAGAATTGATGTTACAGTGTTTGAATCACATTTCCTGTGCTTTATGTCACTGTAGCAGGTCTGTTGCCACCGTGAGTCCGGCTCAGCACAAAGACACACCTGGGACCGGTAACACTCTGCAGCCGTTCGCAGGCTTCTCTTCCTTCTCGCTGCGTCTGCCTGTGTGTGTTCTCCAGTCTCTCCTCTCCCTGTCGCCCGGTCCAGCACGCTACTGTTAAAGGGGAGAGTGATTAAGTAACAGGGAACAGGTGTGCTAATCATCCTACCTGAGCCCTCTCCACACCTCTCTCCTGCAGCTGATGCACCACGCAACCTCCACAGTAACCTATACTCCGGTATCTGAACCACCGATGACACAAAAGAGGTATTTTTTAGATGTTTCTTTCCCAGTAATCGTTAACAAATAAAGAATCTGGTTGAGTCTCATCAGCATCGTTTCAGCAAACAAGCTCTAATGCTTCATTCACACAACGTTGGCTTCGGATCTCTTCCTACACACCCAAATCTACCAAATCTAAAAGACAGACGATAACATCTTACGCTGGCTACAAAACATGTTAAAGTGAAGTTTTCACCATGATTGGTCTGTACATGTATTTGGCCTGTGGACTTTAAAGACTTTGTGCTGCAGCACAGATGCAACAAGTACCAGGATGCAAAGGTGCAGAGTGTCAGAAGAACAGATGGCTGCAGCTCTCAAAACAGACACATCAGATTGAGAGGCGGATTCATCTCCAGCCAACACCTGACGGTGTTACCTGCCACAGTTAATTTCTGCCCACGTGTGGTTGGTTTATTGGCAGGTGTTCATTCAAACCCTGCAAACACCCAGACACACATTTAACCGACTGTATGCTGATGGCAGGAGTCCCGAAGACGGTTCAGATCCAGGTATGGTGGTGAAAAAAACAGCAGTTTGATCGAGGCAAACAGTGCTTAGGTTTTCCAATGAAACATGTGCTTCACACCTGGACGACACGGACAGCTTAAAGCTTCAAACGGCAGCTCAAATCTAAATTCTTTACATATCCAGAAAAAATGTAGAAACCTAAAGGCATGGTTCAGGTTTTTTGAAGGTGGGTTGTATGACGTACTGATCCACAGTCAGTGTGTTAACTACAGCAAACTATAGTGTACTGTTTGTAGAAGCAGACAGGAAGACCAGCATGAAGCTAAACTATGAACTGCTGTGGACGAGGGCAGCAACAGGACAGATTTTAACTACCTAAAAAAAAAATCTGTTGAACCCTTTCTGATGGGAAACTGAAGCAGTTAACTAACTTTGAAACACTCCGAGCGAGATTAATTCATCTCTATCTCTCTGCTCAGGGCGGCCTCAGTGTGTCATCGAGCCACCCTTTAAGGACCGCCCACAAAATCCTGGACTGGAAACTGGTGAAAAACTGTTTGAACCTCTAACTCCACATTTCAGTAATATATCGTTCAAAGTCTTTTCACGTGTTTTCAGCAACTATTTTCCAACATATTTAATGTGTTTGAAAGAAAGAATTGCCTTCACACTGACTTTAAAGCTAACATTGCATGCTAAGATAAGTCTGTGATGGATTTACGTCATGAAGCATCACAGAAAACATTCCTATGTTTACGACGTTCACTGCACGACTCAGGATGGTTGCAGAGTTGAAGGTTAAAAACACAGTGACTCAACAGGACGACACTTTATAGAGTAAATCTGGGTTTGTATTGAACTTGAGCATCAGATTTTGTTTGACATTGGTCGTCCATGTTTATGCGTTTTAAGGCTCTTTGTACCATTAAGCATCACGTCTTCCCAGTGCAGTTATTTGTTATGACTGCGATGTCGACATGGATGCTTTTCACAAGTTGGAAACTGGTAATTACATCGCCTCTAACGCGACATCAACACAGCGTTTGTATTTATGTGGGTTTTACACTGGTGCCACCCTCGGGACGAGTTTGGTTTTTTAGCCCCCACAAAGATCAAAGAATAGCAAAGTCGTGTCTTCATTTTTCATCAAGGCGATATTTTGTCATCTGCAGGCCGAGGAACATTAAAGCTTCATACAGTGAGGCCTCTGGTGTGGCTAAAGACACGCTATGGTCTTTTTCAATGTTTACTTCACTGTGATTTCTTATTTACCACCTTTATTTCCAGCTGGTTCCATTCGAATGTGAGAAGACCTTTTGATCTGATATCTGTAATTGGAGAAAGATGTCGAGGATGAATTAAGCAGAGTCTACTGTGGCTGCAGATATAATGTGGCTCACATCTTAGAAAGATCACAAACGGAATTGCTCTAAAAACCAGAAAATTTCCCAAGACTTTGTCATAGTGGCATTTGCACAGCTGAGACCTGAGGACAATTTATTTACGGACAAACGATACAAACAGGATTTCAGACACGGGGACAGTGCACGATGACAGATGATAAACTGTAAACTGTGTTATATTGTGAAGTCACAGCTGGCACCATCATGGAACTAAAAGATGGCAAATAACAACCAAAGGTTCCAGTGGCTCCCAACCTTTTGGACATGGACCATTACCGGGCCTCAGAACATTTAGCTACTGGTCTACAAAGAAAATGATTTGTCCCCAAAAAAGGGGTCAAAAAAGGGAACTACACAGCAGCCTACCGAGGTGGTTTTCTTGCCGGGTTTGGCTCCTGGCATCCCGGGGCTGAGTCAGTTCAGTTAATTACACGGCTGACCGAGCTAACCACAGTTAGCAGTTTACTACTTAGCAATCTTAACATCACAAAAGTAGGTCCAGTTTGGTCTAGACCAGTTCTGTTGCCTGCTAAAGGCAGATTCAGTTAGCTTAGCTAAGCACCCACTGCTCTACATTGGAGGTATAGCACTTCGGGCTGGTGTCATCATCTACCTTCCATTGAACACAGTTGGATCCTTGACCAAACACAACCTCCAAAAACCAAGTGACAGGAAACACAGTAGCCTGACAAGGTTGTTTTCTTGCCAGGTTCACACACGTGTAGAGTCAAAACAACAAGCAGTTTACTGCTGCTCCATAGCTGCTGCCGATCACCAAAACAAGAACTCCGTCGACTCTCCAGCGGATGTACAGCGTTTATCTAGTTGCTAGGACTACAGCCAATCACAACTCTCCAACATACGGCGTTTATCTAGTTGTGCTCCCATTCGCTGACGTTTGTTGACGTCATCAGCAGATGAAGGACCCCGAACCGATCTGGAAGCCGACCCCATTCTGGTACCTACACCGGCCATAGTAATAATCACTCATAGAAACAGCAGATTGATTGGATGTAAAATTAGTACATGTCGTACCCCAAGTGTAGGACGACATCATCAACAAGTTTTTATTGTTTATCAGGAAATGACAAACTCTAAAATGCCATGAAGAATACCTGAAAACATTGAAAACGTGACTTTTTTTCAACACAAATTTGGACTTTGCAAGGACTTTAAGGTGACTGGTTATGGACGTCCACAGATGCCATAGGCATGTCTAGTTGGTCTGTTATGACACATTCAGTTTTAGTCTTTTAAATTTCTACACACAGCCATGTGTCTTCAGTTTCAAGAGGCAGTTTCACTTCCATAAATAATCTCACAGGAATAAATATTCATATAAATACTTTGTGTGCATGTTTGGACTGTTTGTTTTTGCACCTCGCGTTTCCTCCGAGCTCTGACTGACATGTTGATCATCACAAGTGAACCGGAGGTGTTTCCAGCTGAGTACACAGCTCTTTATTTTCTATATTATTCCCATACATGCACGTATCCTGTTTCCATTCCGACAACGCCGTTTACACGTTCTTTAAAACATAGAATTAACTCGGGAAGGGCAGCTAGCGCGTGTCTTTGCTCGTGAACATGTCTCTAATTTTGCAGCGTTTAGTGTTACTTTCCTGCACGGTTACCGCTCAGCCATGCACAAACATCGATGTGCCGTCAGCAGGAGATACAAATAAATCCAGATAAATGATCAGCAACCAGGAGGTTACAGTAAACGGACATTTCCTGAGCCATGATGTAACTATTAAGCCAATTAACCTATTTGGTGTGACAGACTGTGATGAGACGTGCCTCATTTAGTTCAACATGATGAGGAAATGATTACACCTGAAGCAATAAAGCAGAAGCCTCGGCGTTAACGTCCTTTAATGATCCGTCCTCGGCCTGCACAGACTGTATCGTCGCACGTTAAAGGCTCGTGTGGACGATGGTTTTTCTCTCTGTCACGCTGATTGCTCAATAACCCGACAACTGTTTGTAAAGATAGGGAGAATCGTTACCATCTTGAAGCCGAGGCTGTTTTTCTTTTTCTTCTCCTCGGCCTCAGGGGAAACCAGGCGACCACATGTTTTTGTTTTCTCATGTCAATGTGAAACTGTTTTGCATATTTCTTTCTGCACATGTGCGCCGGCGATGCTCGAGCTTTGGCGTGGCGTCTCGGCAGGTTGTGAAAAAGTATCCTCATAAAGAGTGACATCAAACGAGGGAAAGTGACAGATGGGCAGAAACTCGAGCTGAGGGATGGGAAGTGTTTGTTTTTCGTCACATCTGTATGTCTTTTCTGGGACAACATACACTCGTGTTTAGTTGTTCCTAACTGGTCTGTTTTCCAGATCTCATGAATCATAGGCGACTCAAAAGAATGTGTCTTTTTTTCATGAACACCCGGCCTCATGTTCACATCAACACCTGGAAGATGTCCAGTCTGATCATCCAGACACAGGTCCGTTTCTCAAACCTTAAGGTTTGGGCTAAAGTCAAGGCTGGAACGATTGTACAGAGGTGTTGTTTGGAGACATTTTTAAGGACTTTATGGCATAACTTCAGATTCAAAACATGCAGTTAAGATTTGAGAGGCCTACTCGTCTTTGTGTCCTTGTTTGTGGGTCCACCGAGGGAGTTTTGTGTCTCTTTGTGAGGGTTGGTAGTAATCTGCAAGCTCATGTTTTATTTGCTCTGGCAGATGCGTTTGGCCTCCGTCCCGTTCAGACAGATTCCCACCCATCCTGGATCTGGTCGGGATAATCACAACCGTTTATCTCATGTGGGGAAGGTCTGATACAACAACTACTGTACAGAGGAACCAAGATGGCTGCCGCTGTTTCTGTTGAATCTGCTCTCTGGACAGTAAATTCTGTCTAAAAGAAGAACACACAAGAAAGAAGATGTGTTTGTCACACTTCCAACAAGACTCTGAAAGGTTCATTTATCAGCTGCATGAGCTGCAGGGGAGAGGTGTGGAGAGGGCTCAGCAGAGCAGCGCCAGGTGAGAGTGATTGGCACACCTGCATCCAGTTAGCTAATCACTCTCCCCTTTTCAAACAGCAGGGTGCTGGACCTGGGGGAGGCCGGAGAGGACAGGGCATCGACACACAGAGACGGCAGAGCTGTGTGACAGTACGCAAGAAGCCATGCAGAAGTATGTGTGTGTTGAATCAGTGCAATAAATAAGTGAGCCACGATCATCTGTCTGCGTATCTGTGTTGAGGGAACCCACGGTGGCAACAGTCCTGCCACAACTACATCACATGGTTTATTGCTCTGATTGGCTGATCTGATCTATCCAATTACGTCCAGAGGCAGTATTGTCTGTACCCGTTAGTAACGCCCCTCTGAAAAGGTTAGGTTAGTAAAAGGAAGGTTGATATTTAGAAAAGGTGATTGGATGAACCGTCTGTCTATCATCTTCTGTCACAAGCGAACTTCAACCAATCAGATGCATGAACCATATAATGTAGTGAAACTCTTAATGAAGTCAGTCAGGAGACGAGTCGTCCTTTGTTCTTATTTCAATGAAGAAATACTCTGCTGACACTAACAGCATCTAGACTAACCTCTTTAGCACCTGCCATTGTTGTTTACTTCCACATTGGTTTCACTTCACAGTCATGGAGGTTGCGTTGAGTATTACCCTACCCACCATTTTTGATGGACGCCACATCAAGCATCAACAGAGCCGTGCCCGGTGGAGTTTAATGAGCAAAGATGATCAGTCTTCTTCAATCTTCGCAGTTAAGAGATCATATCACCCTCAGTTTTAGAGATTTCTCTTCATTAGGTCATCAGTCTGCTGATGGTGTTTCATAAATGAATTATCTGCAGTTCTGGACTTGTTCTCTGTTGGATTAAAACTTCTTGACTTGAAGCTTTTGCCTGCGGTTCTACAGAGACGACCTTCTGCCTAAACGAATCTTCTAAACAAATCTGTGCACTGCTTTGGGAAACAACATGTTGGTGAACACCGAGCCAGCGAGCTGTCAGTTCCTTTGAAATAGAAATCCACTGATAATTTCAAAGTTCAGTCAATCGATGGTCTGAAATCTTTGATCAGAGGATGTTTTGTTTGTTTGGATTACCGTCTTCCTATGATGGATTAGATTCCTACGAGGGTTCGAGTTCCCAAAGCTTGTTCCGTCTTGGACGTGGTCATACCTGGACGTGTTTCTAACGAGTCCAACTTTTTATCTCTTCTATTAGCAAAGACAAAAGATCCAACAGCAGCTTCTTGTTTTTGATTATAGCTTGATTATAGCAGCTCAAGCTCGGTTTATAATTCTGTACGGGCCAAAATAAAATGTGTCTGATTACATATCTAAAATGAATGTTTGACGTTTCCCTGTTTATTTACTTGCAGTTGTTGAAAGCTATACTGGATTTGATAAAGATTTGAAAGGATTTTGATTAGCAGACTCAATACTGTGCTCCCAACTCTCTGGCCTGGTAAACTTGTGAGGCATCTGGACTCACGAAGTCACGAGATCCTCATGAAAATCCACCTTAGCAGGCTTCAGACTCTGTTCTTTTGTCTGAAGACCAATCAGCATCCTATGAGGAACTACTGGCAGCTACGTCATGAGCTAAAGACGTGGTTTAATGTTAGGAGTGGATGAAGTGGCAACCTCCGTGGCGCTTTGACAGGTGGTTACGTCCAGGTTTTAGACAGTGTGTGGGGACGTCATGGAGACTACGTCCAGTTTTAGACAGTCTGCAGGGAGGTCACGGAGACTACGTCCAGTTTTAGACAGTCTGCGGGGACGTCATGGAGACTATGTCCGGTTTTAGACAGTCTGTAGGGACGTCACAGAGACTACGTCCAGTTTTAGACAGTCTGCAGGGAGGTCACGGAGACTACGTCCAGTTTTAGACAGTCTGCGGGGAGGTCACGGAGACTACGTCCAGTTTTAGACAGTCTGCGGGGACGTCACGGAGACTACATCTGGTTTTAGACAGTCTGTAGGGACGTCACGGAGACTATGTCCAGTTTTAGACAGTCTGCGGGGACGTCATGGAGACTATGTCCGGTTTTAGACAGTCTGTAGGGACGTCACAGAGACTACATCCAGTTTTAGACAGTCTGCGGGAACATCATGGAGACTACGTCCAGTTTTAGATAGTCTGCGGGAATGTCACGGAGACTACGTCCAGGTTTTAGACATTAAAAACATTTTCCGTCAGTGTGCGATGAGGGGAAGTGTGAGGACGGACTGTCAGTCAAAATGAAGGCGTTCATAAGCAGGTGTTGTGAACGATCCTGTATCCCGTGTCTCTTTGAGGACTTGTCTTGGCCTCCAGAGAAGAGAAGAGAAAACATTTCATTACTTTTGGCTCGCTGCTGTCAGGATTTCATTTGATGAGAGATTATCTGCTAATGACAACCTGGTCAAATCCATCAGATAAAATCTTCCGAGCGCTCGTGTTTACTCGGGTCTGTCACTTTGATTGACAGCTCACTTAAGACTTGACACGGGGAGAAACGCTGCAGGTCAGGTTTTCCACTGTGGCTGGTTGGCTGAGTCGTCTTCTCAGTTCTGTTTACAACCAAACTATCTGTTCTGATTATCCTGATTCGTATAAATCCTGGACTGAGTCGTAACAGGTTCTTTTATTTAGATCATTAATCGCTCGGGGACTCGTGTTTGTGTTTTTCCTCGTTGGACTGAAGGATTGATGAAAGCTCAGCGAGCGGATGATGGATGGTGACGTGCAGAGGGTTGAGGAGTTCAGCATCGACCCAGCTGAGCACAAAATTATCACAATTACGGCGAAATGTTATGGCAAGGTAAAAAATCAACAATATCACATTGTTTGGAAAGTTAAAGCTCCTGATGTGAAGCCAGTGAGGTTATGCAGGTAACAATATTTTGTTTTCGCTGACGTATGAACCGTCAAAATGTTTTCCTGGAAGTTACATAACACGTCAGCACAGAGATAATGAAGATATATGGAGGTCTTTAATCTGCAGATACATCAACGCTGAGGCTCAATATTTCAGATTTTTATTCGCCACGCTAGCTGCAGGGTTCAGGGTGTGTCGGTCTGATGTTCGGGTTCAGGCGCCTTGACACGGGATGATCACCGTGTCAGATCAGCCGATTACAGAGTTGTAAATTCTTGCCGTGACTTGAACTTGAGAGACTTGACAGGCTACACGTCGATCCAGACAAATCGCAGCGTGATGGTGGCTGTTTCACAGATCCTCCTCACAGCATCGTCATTCCTCCTTCAGGAGATCGCTCTGTGCTTCTATTGGTCAACATCACCGATAAAAGTTGCCAAACTTGGCGAGAAGAGGCCAAAAAAGTTCTGACATGCTGCGAGGGGTGAATGCGATATCAGCTGTAGTTTGCTATGATGAACTGCACAGGAGAAAATCAGCAATTTTCTTCCTCACAGCCTACGTCTGTCAGGTCGGCCTATTATCACTGATACACGGTTCAATCTTTAAGATTTTGGGATATTTTTGTTCCCTAACACGTCGTTTTCCAGAGTAGACTCATTTCTGTGTTTATTTGACTTCACTTTGTCTGTTTGTGTCTGTAGATTTCACCAAAAGTGACATTAGATAGCGCCTCATTTTCATATTTAAACCTGTAAAAGAAAAAAAATAATTGTCTTAATGTGAGTAACCAACTGGAGAAGTTTCGTGGTGATATCTATAAAAAACATGAAGAACTACAGGAGATGCAACCTCTATGAAGTGAAGCAGTTCCTCTTGTCGTCCACTTGAGGCTGGCTCCAGAAGTGAGTCAGTCTCCATAAGTCCCCATGTTAAAATGTCCAACTTCACAGCAGAAATAAACATGTTTACAGCCTGGTACAAAAAACAGTTTTGGTCTCTATAGCTAATTTCCCCGTTCATGACAACTGTACTGAGGGTGAATTTTTATACAACTCACCTGTTCAGATTATATTAAGGCTTAAAGTTATGCAGGATTAAGAGCGTGGACGCTTTGATTGACAGGTGGGTGTCGTCACAGGTGAGCCTCATCTCCATCCACGCTTCACCGCTTTGACCATTTTTAGATAAGCCAGGAGCTGGTGAAGGCAGGAGAGCTTCAGAAACCTGTGGGGGACGTCACAGAGACTACGTCCAGGTTTTAGACAGTCTGTGGTCTTGTAAGACTCTCAGTAACAGGGCTTTTTCCTAACTTAGTTATTTTGTGAGTTCTCAGGTGGTTGAACTAATTTGTGTTTTAACTGGTTGGCCCTCCAACAACACAGAGCTACACCATAAACACCACCTTCAGGCCTGTATCATTTGAGTTTACACGGTGATTTCATGGTGCAGCAAATGCTTCAGGGGCCTCCTTGAGATCCAGGACTTCAGGGGGGGCAAGCTGTCCACTTTTCTCTGCAGTAAGTTAGCAAACAGGTCTGTAATGTAGCAAAGTGATATATATTACTTCAAGATGAAGGCCGGCCCCTCCTCTGTGTCGTCCTCTCTACAGCTGTTCACCAGGCAGCCGCTCCCCAGAGGGCACCGCCATGAAAGAGCTGTTTGGACGTCGGCTTTCATCATTTCGACTGTTGGCCACACAAACGGCTAAATGAGGGTAAAGTGAGGAATGGCGACCTCTGTGTAATTCAGCTCCACAGCATGCCGTCTTCTTCTGACTCGTCGTGCACAGATGTGTGAAGGACGAAGGTTCATCGAGGGTAAACGAGAGGACACGTTATCGGCTCTGGAGCGTTCACGCCGGAGAAACACCTGCGGGTTTAAGGGAAAGTATTTCAGGTCAATAAGAAATAGTCACGACGCGGAGGTAGGGGATAAAAGTTTAAAAGAGTTTTCACACAGCGCAGACCGTCGCAGCGATCCGTCTAATGATCGTCTGTTAACACTCGCCTCAGATAAAGGAGAACAAATGTAGCAGGTGTTCGCTGACGGATTGTGTTCCAAAACACCATAAATCTGTTTTGAAGAAGATGAATAAGACAAATATGATCAGTTCAGATTTTAAAGAGGACAATCCACTCTTAAAATTTGTTTTTTTGTCAGCAGATGTCTGAAATTGTTACACAATTGTGACCATGCTGACTTTGTTTGAGACATCAGGCTCTTTGAATGATCGAGGACACGGAGAGTGATTTCAATCATGAAGCTTCAGGTTTGATTAGAGCATCAAACTGCCTCATAACTCACCTGAGAACTTAAAGATTTCATATGTCTGTTTCAGTAGACATTTTAATCTGTATTCTGTTTAATCTTTAATAAAAACCTTTTTATTAAAGCCCCATGTTGTAACTTTTCTCTCATAAACTAACGTCTGTTACCTCCTGTTGATCTACACTGACCTGTGATCAGGTGAATGGTGTCTCTGTCATTCGTACGTCTGTTCTCACACTATGTAACTTTGGGCTCCGGGTCGGGAGAAGTACGTAACGCTTTACGGCACTAAGTCACACACCACCAACTATTTCACTGATTTTGGTGAAACTGGATCATATTTTATGGAGAAAATGTTTTCTGGTTTTCCCTCTGATGTCCTCCGGCTGCTCCGCCTCAACTCTCTGTGATTTACAGAGTTTCCTGATGGACAGTGAAGTAAACTGCTGACAGCTGTAGCTGCTGTTAGCTCATGTTAGCTCCGTTTGTTAGTTGGGGAGTGTTAGTGTTTGTACCACAGGCGTTTACCACCGAGAAGAAGAAGAAGAAGAAGACGTTTACAGGCTCAGCAGCCTCTATGGACATAATGGCAGAGGAGAAGAGAGTGAAGAGGACGCTGACGGAGGAAGCTAAGAAGAGAAAAGGAGAGAGTGAGCGAGCAAGAAGCCGCCGGACAAGAGTAAATCTGGGACTGACTTTTAGTGGTTGGTGAGAGCTTGGTGAAATAAAAGGCTGAAAGACAGACGCCGAGCTGGGCTGACTGCTGTTGGACTAGTCAGGAATATTAGCTGGTTGATCATAAGTAATGTAATCAGAACAAATACTCGAGTACAGCTGTCCATATTTATCACAGTGGGATTACACTCTGACACTGGGGGCAGGAAATCACTAAAATGCCAATTTCTGAGCTACTGTAATCAGAGGTGAGCGTCAGACCATCTGCAGGAAATAGAAACAGTTGAAGTTAACAGAAAATCTGCCATTGGGTGTTTAAATTGGGCGTTTTGCATTTGTTTTAACGTCTCTCTGTGGCTGTCAGGTGGAGGTCGGGGCTGTGGTTTTGGTGGATGTCGGGTCAGAGTGACAGACCGTCACGGGTTCATTTTGTTTGAACAGACCTGTTCTCTCTGACAAACAGCCGTCCTGCCCGTCTGGACAGAATCAGCCGTTCATGTGTCAGACAGATGTAAAGACTACAGAGGGGGTTTAGTCTGCAACAAGAGGTCTGAAGACAAACTGATCCAACTCAAGTCATGGATCCAGACGTCACCTTCAGGGACAACTAGTACCTCACTCCTGTACAGTGTTGGAAAGTACTTCACAGTACAGTTTTGAGGTACTTGTAATATTTTAGTTTTCAGTTTAATAGTGGTCTGATTAACTGACTGTGAGCTTCCAGTGAACTCGGATCAGGCCTGAACTCAGCATCTAAGACTGGCAGTTTGGTGACTGAGGTAGTTTTCTCGCCTGGTTTGGCTGTTGGCGTCCCTGGGATTGAGTCAGCTAACCTAGATGTGCTCAGCTTTAAATGACCATGGTACTGTGTTCCCTGTTGGTCCTGGCCGGGCTGCGTTCACTGGGAGGCCCGCTGAGCCTGCGGCAGTTACAGCAGTCAGTGATTAGCTACTTTAGCAAGTAAAGCTAAAGCTATCTGTACACCAGGAGACAACGTAGATCACAGAGAGTTGATGATCAGATGGAAAACCATAAAACATGATCCAGTTTCACCAAAATTGGTGAATAAAGTTCGAATGCTGGGTTTTTGTACGGTAATCAGTGAGACCAGAATCAATCCGTTCCTTCATTTAATTGGATGCAAAATTAGTAAACGCCCCCGAGTGCAGGATGAGTCATCAACATTTTTTAATAGTTTTCCAGGAAATGACAAACTCAAAGTCACTTCAACACTAATTTGGACTTCATGCATAATTTAAAGATTAAATCAGTGGTTTGTCTTGTGACCTCTTATATAAGAGCAGTGTGTTGTTGTGCGTCCTTGTCACATGTTTCTGATGTCTCTGAGCTGTTAACAGCTCCGACCAAAGGGGCATTATCCCTTCAAAACTTCTTACATGGTTTCATTTAAATAACTGTTTGAGGCTTAAAGAGCTGAAACTTAAAATATTTCACAAATAAAAAAAAAAGTAAATAACTTCCAAAAGTCCAAAAAACTTAAAACAGATTTGTGAATAAGAACTTTGTTTTTTTTATTCTTTCCGCTCACATAAATCATCTCACCACCCGCAGGTTAGTCCGGTGACCCTTCGGAGAGGCCTCACCTCGTATAAAGTAGATCCACAGTAAAAAGTTGCTTTAGCACTGATGGCGTTTTACTTCAAAATGAGTACTTTTACTGATACTTTAAGGACAAATTACTGAATAGGATTTTGAATACTTGTATTGACAGACCCACTACACCTGAAATGGCGCCGATTTTGTCCTGCGGCTTTGTGCTTCTTTTCTCTTCAAAGCTTCCTTTGGGTCTTTAGTCGTCTGCGGTTTCTTCTCCTCTGCCATTATGTCCATAGAGGCTGCTGAGCCCGGTTACATTGCCCACTCGCCTAACATGGGCTCCGTGCCCCGTCAGCCTCCTCTTCTTCTTCCCAGTGGTACAAATGATAACACTCCCCCGGTGCTCTGAGCTCACAATCCGGGCAGCCCAGCTAACAAACTGAGCTAACATGAGCTAACAGCAGCTACAGTTGCCAGCAGTTTACTGTCCATCAGGAAACTCTGTAAATCACAGGGAGACGGAGAGAAAAAATAACTTCCAAAAGTCCAAAAACTTAAACCAGATTTGTGAATCAGAACTTTTCCTCTCACATTAATCATCTCACCACCTTCAGGTTTATTTCGTCACACACTGAAGGGACCTGACCTCCTGGGTTAAGAACCACTAGACTAATCCAGCTATCTGTATGTGAAGTAGCTGAGAGCAGCTCCACGTTGAGCAGCCACGACAGTAAAAAGCTGCTCTGTTGACAGCATTTTACTACAGACCATGTACTTTTACTACTGATACTTTAAGGACATTTTACTGAAGTAGGATTTTGAATACTTATAATGAATATTTTTACATTGTTGTTGTTGCTACCTCTCTGTCTGTGGCTGCACCTGATTTAAAATGTTTTGGCAGTAAAACAGAGGAAATACTGTAATGTACTGTAATAAGTGCAATTCCTTCAATAAACGAGAAATGATAATGTGTTTCTGCTTCATCTACACAGCTGCCAGTTTGTGTTTGTCTGAGGTCAGAAACCTCTTTGATGAACCAAACAGGAATTATTGTTTTTTTTGTTTTTTTTCATGGACCCAGTTGTTGAGGTTTTCAGCCGTGCACATGGCTTTGCTCAGATGTACTTGAAGAGACTCACAGTGGGATCCACTGGGTATGATTGGCCCCACCATACTGCCTCGTGGGCTGAGGAGGTAATGGAAACAAGGTGATTGTCAGGAGGACGGGGTGATGTCCTCCAAAAAAAAAAACAACCAAAAGAAAAAAAAGATGGAGGCACGAGGGAACCATTAAACTTTATGTGTTTTGTTTATATAATTTGAAACGGGAACAAATAAAAGAACGCTCCGACAGCACCTGGAAGCCTCGGATCTGCTTGATTCTGACTCATGCACCTTGCGTCGTGTTCATGTGTTCCTACATATTTGCCCCTGATGTCATTATCAGGATCAGCGTGCTCACACAGCTGCAGGCACAAACAGCCGAGCGCACTGTTACTGGACAACTGATCGTCAACGTCAAGCCATAATGGGATGATGATGATCAGATGATGTTCACGTCATCGTCTGTTATGTGAATGAATATCACCATCCATGTGTGGGTCATCAGAGAGGTGAACAGATACTGTAATAAGTACTGAACCTTCTCCTGCATCTCTAGTCTTTTTAGTTTATTTGAGCTCCTTTTACAGTAAAAGCAAAGAAAGTATCAGGAACTCTTGACTAAAAGAACCTGCATAATCAATGTATGTACAGTAACTTTTATTAAAGCAACATTGCATAGAAGTTTCCCCAGTTTCAGAGTGTAATCCCACTGTGGTAACTATGTTCAGCTGTACTCGAGTATTTGTTCTGATTACAGCTAACAGCCAAACATCAACGAGGTCACCAACAGCAGACATAGCAGCCAGCTAATATTACTGACTAGTCCAACAGCAGTCAGCCCAGCTCGGCGTCTGTCTTTCAGCCTTTTATTTCACCAAGCTCTCACCAACCACTAAAAGTCAGTCCCAGATTTACTCTTGTCCGGCGGCTTCTTGCTCGCTCACTCTCTCCTTTTCTCTTCTTAGCTTCCTCCGTCAACGTCCTCTTCGCTCTCTTCTCCTCTGCCATTATGTCCATAGAGGCTGCTGAGCCCGGTTATATTGCCCGCTTGCCCAACTCTGGTTCTCGGCGACACCAGCTCCAAAAAACCTCCTCCTCCTCCTGGCAGTCCAAAATACTTGTGGTACAAACACTCCTCACTCAGAGTTTCAACTCCTTCCTGCCTCCCTCACGTCTTCCCACCACCAGTCGACACCAGCCCATCTACAAACTCCTCCATCTGTCCGTCCACGACCCTGATTTATCCCCTCAGCGTTTCCTCACGTTTCAGCGAGCTCTCAGACCTGCAAGACAAACAGTTCATTAAAAGGATCTCACTGCCCTGATCTCCGTCGCCTCGAGTCCTCCATCAGGCGCTTTCTGTACAGCAGTGGCTCTCAGGATGTGGTTGGAGGAAGACGAATGCGTCTCTGCCTCTTTGCACATCCTGGGGAACATCTGTAACAGCTGGTTTCCCCCCGGTGGTACGGCGGTATACCAGAAGCTGTCACAGCAGTTTCCCTCCTGGGCTGCAGACTGAGGGCTTTTGTTTAGATATATTTTGAGAGATGCCACCGGATAGAGGGGATTTCATCTCTCCTCCAACAGTGCGCCCCTCCGTTCCGCTGTTTCTTGCCGATGGGTCCGTCATGGTGAAATATTTTCTTGGCTCTCAGCTCTCGTTTTTGGGGATGAATGAGTCAAGTTTGAGATCTCGATTCCCCTCTGCGCCGTACCAGATTTTGTTTAGTAGACCATAAAGATTGTCTGGACTTTGTGAGTTGTTTCTTCTTTCCATGACCTTCTTAATGACCAACGACTGGATACATAAAACTATCTCAAGACTGTATTCAGCTCGGTCTTCTTAACAGACTAAAAGTCAAAGTATTTTTTAACTTAGACGAGTTGAAGTCCATTCAAATTTAAAGGTCCAGTGTGAAGGATTTAGTGGCATCTAGCGTTGTAGTTCCAGATTGCGACCCTCTCGTTTCACCTGGTCCTCCCACTATGTGGAACATTTTTGGTCCAAACAAAGTGATTTAAAAGCTTAATTGGTTACCTTGATTATTAATATTTTTGTCTCCACCTGGTTGCTGTTGTTGAAGATTTGTTGGATTATGCTGTGATTGGTCGGCCGTCCTGATGACCTCACTCCATCGTTCATTGGCATGTGCATCGATTCTGTTAATCAGAACATAAAAACAGCTTTTTATTTCTTTAATGACGCCAACAAAAGACCTCTTATATAATCTGACATCCACATTTATTAGCCAACAAAGAGCCGTGTTGTGAATCTAAAACTTCGTTTCTTCGTTCCTGTTCATCTTCATCTGTTGTCGATAGTTATCAGGTTCAGTCAGGGTCGTTTCAACGTCAGATTAAACAGCTTGAATCTGACAAACTGATTTCATTCCTTGCGTCCTATAAAACAAAGAATTCTTGTTTCAGTGCAGCCGCTCTTTAATTCGCTGCCAGCATTTGTTTGTTTGTTTGTTTGTTTGCTACCTCATTTACTGAACTGATTACCCCGTTTAATGACACAGCAAACAATAAAACACATCATGTTAAAGATGATGTTTAGGCCTTGAGTTTCTTGGCTGTACATGAGGGCTGCATAAAGAAGAAAGGAAGAAGTAAAAGCACCTCGGCTATTAATCAGGAAGCTCTGCAGGAAGCGGTTCAGGTTCAGAAAACCTTCATGAGTGAGTTCGACCGGTTCAAATGTCTGCCAAGTCCTAAACTCTGAACCACTTCCACTTTTATCGCCGTCACATTCATGATTGGCGTTGGCCGAAGACATTTTGACTGGCGCAGAAGGAGAAGCACAGGTGTAAACAATAAAAGCAAAAGTCGGCTGAATTCCATTTAGCTGCTTCGGTTTCAAGGTCACAACTTGACTGGGATACATCACGGCCGGACGGCGCCATCGTTAACGTTCAAAATCAAGTCGTAACATCTGCTGAGAAAACGGCCTGCTGCTTAACGGTTCTGATCCGAATGTCTTCACATCATAAATGTCCTGATGCGGTTCTTCAGAGCTGCAGCACATTTCTTTTCTACAGTAAAAGTACGTGAGACTGCAGTGTACAAATACTCTGTTATCAGGTATTTTGTAAAAGTATGCGAGTATAATTGTTAAACTGAACTGTCCAGCCAAACATCCTCAGGCACTTTTCATTTCCTGTTGAGTCTTTGCAGACTCAACACACCTTGAAGTGTTGATCCAAAACCAGTAGCCGTGTTTAAATGTTGTAAATTTTAACTGAATTTTGAATAAATCATCAAAAGAAAATGTGAACGAACGCTTGTTTCCATCCATTACCGTTGTGAAGTGGAGGAAGTTTATTTTGGGCGTCCAGTTTTCTGGAAGTGGACGATGAGAAAATGGCCGACAGTTGGACAAGAAACTTCTGGTTGACACATCAGTGCTAAAGATGAAGATAAATGTAAGTCTGTGGACTCAACTACGACTCCCAGGGTGCATTTTACTAAAAACAATTCTCGTCATAATCTCCTCAAAGTTTTTCAACATTAATCATGTGTCCATCCAAATGTTTTGCATATTTTTTACCAAATTTCAAGTAATTCATCAAAAGAAAAAGTGAATGAACGCTTGTTTCCATCCATTACTGCATCGTGGTGGACTGTAGATATAAAAGTTTTATTCTTGGGTAACAAAAACTGTTCTGATTTTCAGGCGATTATACACTAATACAAACACAATTATGTTATTATATTATATCATAATTCTATTCTGTAAATAGAGCCCCCTAAATCTGACACACTGGACCTTTAAGCTCTCCTTTGTACTGACCAACTTAGCTCCTCGCTCAGTGCACGTCCGCCGCTGTTGATCTCATCTGATCTCATTGTGAGTCAGGAATGAAGCAGATATTTTCTTTGGAGTTTACGAAACAATTAATCAGCGATTATAATCGTATGACTCAGATTCACTGATTAAAAATAACACTTGTATTGTGTCGAGAATATTAATGCTCCACTTTGAGCTCATTATCGAATCATGCATGAGTTACTGAAGACACATCTTTAATTCAGCTGAACATTAGATCACAGCGTGGACACATGTATGATTAGTCTCCACAGTTTGGGATGCAGGAGAAAATTAGTCAGCTGGCAGCATGAAATGAAACCGTGTGAAATGAAGTCAGTGAATGCAGCACTTCATCTACTTCTGTTAAAGACAAGGATCACATGTTCAGTTTCATTTTGAGTCAGTGGATCATGAGTGTAATGGAGTCTTCTTCATATCTGAAGAGTGACGAAGATTACAGCTGCTCTTCCAGTCATCACAAGAAACAAACATCTTGACGTAAGTCACATGAACCCTGGAAAAACCAGTAAGTGAACCTTGAGTTCCCAATAAGTGGACGTCTGAGGAACCAGTTCAGTACATACAGCAGTTAGTGAGCAGACTGGGGCGGCTGTGGCTCAGGAGGTGGAGTACGTCGTCCTTTGGCAAGAACCCCACATTGCTCCCAAATACTGCACCATTGGGGTGATTAGTTGATCACAAGCTGATGAGTCTGATGAAGAATTGGCACCAAGTACATACACAAGTACAGTCCATTTACCATTTATCACCATTCAAAGTACAACAGAAAGTGAGTGTGTCACCTTTCAGTTATCATGAGCCTGTAGCCATTTTTAAAATGCTTGCTTCACACAATAATTGTGCATGATCACTTTATGAATAAGGACAGAAAGATTGAGGTTACACTTTAAATACAGACATTCTTTATTGTCTGTGACAGGATGAAACTCCAAACTGCAACACATTGATCCACCAGCAAATGATCCTATGAAAGTTTCTCGCCTTGAAAAAAACGACACTTTAGTTTGAGATTAGAAACTATTTAAAGTTTGTAACTCAGCACATTAACTATTAAACTCCTGTGTGACGTAACAACAGGGAGCTGAAAGACTTTCAGACTTTATTGATCTCAACGGGAACTTTTGAGCTGCTTTCTCTCAAAGAACAAAACCGTCTAATGGACACGAAGCCTCTGAATTTCACATTTCTCTACAAAAAAGTCCCAGAAGTTACCTGGTTGATTGTAGAAACTTCAAACTCCTCTGTGACGTTTCATCGACACTTGAAAAGTTTGAGACTTAAAAAGTTAGTCCTGCTTTATGAGGCCAAAAGTTATCGCCTGTTTCCAACCACAGGAACTTTTTCAGGGTGGAGAGGGAACTTTTGGTTCCTGATTTTAGTTACTGCGGTGGGAGCGAGACGTTTCTTTGCACTTAAGTCCCAGATCAAGACAGACAAGCTCTGGAGGACCAAAACAGACTGAATAAAATTATTTTAAAATCAATATTTTCATGCTGTATGACAGCTTTTTACTTTTCATGTTTCTACATAAAAAAAACCACAAAAGTACTTTCTGCATTGAAAATAAATCATGAGCTGCTACGTTCTCAGACATGGACGTAATCACTGCAGAGCCTTGACATCATGACCCGGCTCGGGATTAGAGGACTTAACCATTGTCTGCTCCTAACCAGGCTTCTTAAAGTGTACAAAACCTCGACATACAGACGTCTCTGTTCTTGGTTTTATTTTCCCCAGAGGTTCCAGACGTTCAGACCGGCTGCCATGTTATTACCGTGGTCTCTGATTTGTTGTGACAGAAGGAAATCTTATTTTCAGTCACCCTTGGAGAATCAAACATTCCAGCTGTGTTTGATGCATTCGTCCGTCAGCACGACTTGTTTGTTGTTTCCTGACTGGTTGTTAAGAACATGTAAAAGCAGACCAACATGACATGAAACAGATAGCGAGGCATTTGGCCCGTGTATGAAAAGAAGAGGACTGAATCAAAGTGCAAAATGTTTTCAGTTATCTGTCACCAAACTCGCTGTAAGAATATCTAAAACGGTGTTTTCTCTGGAGGCTGTCGGAGGTTAAGCTAACGTTATTCTTTCTTTCTCTCAGGCTGAGCTCTTCGCTCTCTGTTGGATCCTCTGAATTTAAAGAACGGGACGTTTTGATACCAGATGCCGGTATTCACAACCTCATTAGAGTTTTCCTTTGAAAGACGGATTTCTTTTCAGAATCGGGGGAATAAAAGCCCACGCTGCTGTTTCCCACTCATGAAGTTTAGACTACTATGTGGGGATCGACTCCCCTCTTATGTAATCATTATATGGAAGGAATCCTGGTTTGGTCCTTCGCTGTATGAATGTGTGCAGAAACATCATGATTATCATGTCGACTGTACGTACAGTTGTGTTGGTGTTTTGTAAGTTAATTCCGCCTCTGTGCAGCACTTTTGTCCCTCTGTGGACAGTAAAATGTGTCTAATCTAATCTAATCTAATCTCTGCAGCTCTGCACCTTCAACAACACAACGCAGCATGAAGAAATAAAGAAGAAAAGTCAACAACAGATCTACGAGCTCTGGATTCATACTAACAAAGACCACGCCAAGGTTAGACAGGTTTATTGCACGGTATGGATTAAGGTGAACTGAGATGATGTTCTGTAAGAGCGATGGATGCAGGGATGAGGGTAGAAATCGGAGTTTGTTGATTGATGGAGGAGTTTGGAGATGGACGGCTGGCGGCGAGGAAACAGGAGGAAGTTGAAGTCGTATTGCTACACATGGTGTCTGTGTTTGAACGAAAGACAGAAGAGAAAAGGGAGAGAGAGGTGTTTAAGTACTTGAGATGCAGAAGTAGGATGAGTTCAAGGCGTGGTCTTGGTTCCTGAAGCTAGTTAGGAAACTTAATTTAATAAATGTGCAGCAGAGTGAACAAATGCCTTCACATAATAGAGTTATAGTAATAACCTTGTATGTAGCACCTAAAATAACAATAAAATATACGTAAATATTCCAGGAAGCATGGGGGCCTTTTTTAAACACATTCCAGACCCTGTAAACACTTGATCATTCAGTGCAGCTTGATTATATCACACACGACTCACTAATTGAATCCAAGCCTTCAGTGTGGTAGATATCAGAATGTATGGCTCGCTGGCAGTGATTGTTTTTATTGTTGGAGCATATGTACAGTATATGTATGCATATCCTGTTTTATGTCATAAACTCATCTCCCATTTGTCTTTAATGATCGAACAGCATTGCACTTTTATTTCCTGCATTTTTTTTTTTAATTTAAAGGAGTTGTTTTTCTGAGATAAACAGTAGGGGGGTGCCTTTAAGTTATAGTTAAACTTATCATCTGTGTGTCTCAGTATTATTACAACAACAACATACTCTGAGTCTGAGGCTGTTCTCTGGCAGATCTTCATTTCACGCCTGTTAGTTGTAACTTGTTGGAAAGAAAAAATGGGATGATGAAATTTTGTAACTAATAATAAAAAAAAGGAAAAACAAATATTACGTAATCTTCCGAGTGAATCATTCTGATTGTGTGTTTTGTTGTTTTTGTGATGGGAAATTTATAAAACTGTATTTTCTTTTACGACTTGTTTTCAGGTGTTTGACTTAAAAACCATAAAACAAATGTCTAATTTACAAGCATCCTACTCTGCATAATAAAACCACCGCACACTGTGAAAGGTAGAACAAACAATCGCTTTGTCAAATTCTTTAGCAGTGATTTGTTTGTTTGTTTGTTTGTTTGTTTTATTCACAGCTGGTGCAGACTGATGTATTGTATGTATTTCTGACTTCCAGTGACAACGCCTGTGGCTGTGAAGTGAAGCCAGCACAGGAAGTGCTCAAACATCCACTCCAGGCTGGCTCCAGAAGTGAGTCAGTCTCCAAACCATCAAGAAGCTTCAATATGTGACAAGGATACGTTAAAACAATATAATAATGTTAGAATGTGTCTTCAAAGATTCCCTAAAAAATCATTATTCATTTATTTGTTTGGTACAAATTACAACAAATATTAATTTAACGTGATTTTAATAGTTTTTAAAATTAAAAACTAAAACTGTGTTGCATTTTTCAACAGTTCATGTTTGAAGACATTTATAATAGGCTAAACATTAAGGTATAGTATATATGTATATGTATAATTAATGGGGAGTGAAGTTGAAGTAACTAAATATTTCAAGTTAGAACTAAAAGTTCTCTCAACAAAACCTATGCATTGCTGCAGACGTATTTTGAATTTATTGAATTTAGAACACACAATGTCCAGTTTATTATTCTCAGCTTGAGTGCATGAGTAAATGTCAAAAGTAATGTTGAATAAACTCTAAACTAAAGAGTAAACTCCTTAAATTAAGTTTACACAACACATTAGCCTTAAGTTGTGTAAACTCAAAAAGGGTTTGCAGCTGGTTGCTTGACTTTTTAAAGCCCCCATGTTAAAAATGTCCAACTTCACAGCAGAAATAAACATGTTTACAGCCTGGTACAAAAAACAGTTTTGGTCTCTATAGCTAATTTCCCCGTTCATGACAACTGTACTGAGGGTGAATTTTTATACAACTCACCTGTTCAGATTATATTAAGGCTTAAAGTTATGCAGGATTAGGAGCGTGGACGCTTTGATTGACAGGCGGGTGTCATTTTTTAATTAATCAGGCGGCCACCTGAGCTTCACAACAGCTCTTCAGAAACCTGAGGGCGAGGTCCATATTTTTACTGTCTACGGTCCAAGCTCATTGGTTCCTGTAGAAGATGTAAATCTTTCCAAATCATGCCTAAAATAGCTGCTCAATGTAGTTTTAGCAAACAAACTGGAAAGAAAGGAAATTGTGCATTTGTTGGGGCTATTTTCAGCACTTTAGTGTTGTTTTTAGTCTTTTTGACAAGAAAAATTGTAGAAAATCTCCAGACTTATCTTTAAACCTCTGCTCTTCACCCTCTGTTCTGACCTCACAGTTCACCCTACTTTATATCTTTGTTGCTCGTAGACGCTGATCCCAGCTCAGACTGAGGGATTTAAAAGGTCAATGTGACTGAAAGCATCAGTTTCCTGAAGGCTTATTTCTCCTGACTGGTGATGCAGCTGATAAAGTCTGTTTCTGGAGCCTCGGAGGGGAAAAACACATCGGAAAAACCTCAAATGAACCCCCCTGGAAAAAAAAAAAAGAAGTATGCTGAGTCACTTATTTAACTTTTCCCAAGAGCTGAAAATGACCAGGATAAAACTGCTGCTGCTCTTTCTGACTACATGAACAATGATGTCCTGTCCTGTAAGGTGGAAAACTTTTTCAGTTATGTAACCAGACGTTCAACAGCTGTTTGAAGATGATACATGGAATCCTACGTACTATTTACTTGCATGATTTTGAAACGTTAACACCAGTTTGTACAGATAAAAAACACAGACGTAATTATAAATTTAACCTTTAAAACATCAGTGGCAAATGAACAATTCTAACACTCACTTACTATAATTTAATTATTCTTTTAACACTGAACATAAACTGTGTATAGTTTAGTGAAAACAGCTTTTCATGACCGCTTTCTTGGCATTGTAACAAAGTTAAAGTGTATGTAGACTACCGGCTGAGCACTCAATCAACTTTCAAACAAATGTGCCTTTTTATTGAATATATGTACAGCTGAGTTACAAGGTGTGTTGTGCTATAAAGGCTTTTAGTGTGTAACATAGACGACATTATGTAACTTCATTACACCATTAAAACAAGAAACATAAACAAACTCAAGTGGGTCAACGTGGTTGTTTACATCTGCAGCCATAAAGTCAGTTTATTATTATTGACTGGCGAACATGTTTCATAGTGTTTACTGTGAGGACACACAGGTGGACACGTGTTTTCATGATGTTGTTTTCATACATGTTTCTATGTCTACAGTGTAATCCCATGGTGGTAAATATGGACAGCTGTACACAAGCCTTTTATTTCACCAAGCTCTCACCAACCACTAAAAGTCAGTCCCAGATTTACTCTTGTCCGGCGGCTTCTTGCTTGCTCACTCTCTCCTTTTCTCTTCTTAGCTTCCTCCGTCAGCGTCCTCTTCGCTCTCTTCTCCTCTGTCATTATGTCCATAGAGGCTGCTGACTGCTGGGCCTGAAAACCTCTTCTTCTTCTTCTTCTTCTTCTTCTTCTTCCCGGTGGTCCAAAACTCCTGTGGTACAAACACTAACACTCCCTCGGTGCTTAAAATTCACAGCCCGGCTAACAGACTGAGCTAACATGAGCTAACTGCTGCTAACAAACTGAGCTAACATGAGCTAACAGCAGCTACAGCTGTCAGCAGTTTACTTCACTGTCCATCAGGAAACTCTGTAAATCACAGAGAGTTGAGGCGGAGCAGCCGGAGGACATCAGAGGGAAAACCAGAAAACATTTTCTCCATAAAATATGATCCAGTTTCACCAAAATCAGTGAAATAGTTGGTGGTGTGTGACTTAGTGCCGTAAAGCGTTACGTACTTCTCCCGACCCGGAGCCCAAAGTTACATAGTGTGAGAACAGACGTACGAATGACAGAGACACCATTCACCTGATCACAGGTCAGTGCAGATCAACAGGAGTTAAAACCTGTCATTTTATGGCAGAAAAGTTGCATCATGTTGCTTTAAATAACTCAACCTTTGCAAGCAATAAATTCTCACCGACACCCTGCAATTTTGCTAACTTGAGATGTCATTCAACACGATGCTGCTCACCTCCTTCTTCAGCTGGTTCACAGGGGGATAGCGAGACGGGGCTGCTGAGCCTGAAGCTGCATCTGTTGGCCTGACACCAGACAGGGGAACTGATTTAGTATGACTCGAGATATCAGAGTTATGAAGTAACTAATGTTAGAGGAGCAAAAGTTTCACTATGGACTAAGAAAACAGGTTATTTGCCAAGACTCACAGACTACACCCACCTTTCTTTGTGAAAGATTAGGTGACATACTGTCGCCTTTTCTTTTTGCTGCTCTACCAGCACTCCTCACTCACAATCCACTGCTAATAACAAGTATCATCCTTTCAGGGTCGTATAACCTTTTCATGTAAACAGAGCGGCGTTGGTTGGGCAATACAGAAGCTTTCTGAATATTTTCTTTTTGCTAAATGAAGAGGCTTTTAAGGCATATAAAGCAACAGTAGAAAAATAAAACCATGCATCATTATTGTGCAATAATCCAATAAAACAGGGCAGTAGATAAGGTTACTGACTGACATTTAAATATCTGACTGCTGACAGAAATAAATGGTCTCCACTAATGATGCCAGGAAGCTTTTTAAAGAGTGATCATCTCCAGGGCAGGATGTTCCAGTCAGACATTAATTACCGTTCCATGTGGACGTGATTATCGTTGGTAAAGCAGCAAGATGGAATATTCATGACAGTAGTTTCTGTTGGAGTTCTTATATAAATCTTATATCTGTCTCGTTAAATCATTTCGATGTTTATTTTAGCCATGACTCAGCAGTTAGTCCGATGCTCATAATAGATTTCTATGAAACTCTGTACCAATATTTATAATCTTCAGTGGTTACATTTGGTAATCTTCAGACATGAAAGATTCATGACAGGATAACTCTCTCTAGCTTTAAACACTAACTTTAGTGTGCTTGTATAGTAAATGTTAGCATGTTTAACCAACAAGATGGACGACTTGTTGACTCCACTTTCTTTAACTGGACATAAAACAAGTCAAAATGTCCCAAATGTGGGCGCTGCCATCTCTCTGCAGAAGGCAACCGTGATTAGAGCCCCAAGGAGTTGTATGCAAGGCTGAACAAGCTGCTGTGGGAAGCAGATCCAGCCAAAAGATATTCAGGAAATTGATCTAACAGCAATCCCCACGTTCTGCAAGGGATCCTGCTAAGCCTGGAAGAAGGGACCACCACCGTGGAGCTTTAACTCGTGGAGAACAAAAGACAGCTGCAACAGTACCATCAAGGGCCGGTGAGCAGTGTGGGTAAGCCTCCCGTATAGTGATCATCATCTCGTTGCGTGCTCATCTTCTTGTTTTCCAATTGGAGAATTGGCGCCAATGGAAACTGCCATTCATTCGCATTTTCTTTTGCAGAATTGTTTGAAATTTGGTTAAAATTTGTAACACATTTGGGTAGAAACATGTTAAATGTTGGTTGATGAGAAGAATTCTTTGAAATAAGAACACAGTGCAGAAAGACATGACCGAGAATCTGAACCTGAATCGATTTCAGCTGCATAATGGTGTTTTTATTAGATTTCTGCATGTGTGACCTTTGGATTGAGGTCAGCATTGTTGGCAGCACATGTGACAGAATGGGGAGTCCACAGACTTTAACTTTTTATCAAAGAACCACATATTTATCACCAGGAGTTTCTTGTCCATCTGAGCTCCAACTGTCGGGCATTTTCTCATCGTCCACTTCCAGAAAACTGAACATCTAAAATAAACTTCCTCCACTTTTTTTTAATTTTTTTTTTTTACCAAAGATGTGTCTACAGCATGCAGAGATTGATCACGTTGCTCTGCAGCATCTGGTAACTGTTTCTTAATGTTGACAGACTGGCAGCACAAAGACTAATAGACACATTAGGTCAACTCATGAGAAACAACCACCACGGCATCTTTTATCTTTCTTTTATCCTCCTTCACACACATGTTGTGGGCAAAAAAAAAAGAAGGAAAATCAACAAACACAAAGCTTCAATTTCCTTTTCTCATTTTCTCAATTTAACTCACATCAGCACAGGATTTCACCACCCGAGGATCTCTTATCTAATCTAATTTCAAACACAGACAAGTTTTCCACACTCTGGTTGTGAAAACTCATCCGACACAAACTAACATGCCATCCCCGTTCGTCTTTGTAAAAGTTTGTGTGCAGCACCTGTGTGTCGCATGTGGACAAAATTAGCGAGCTGGAAATCCCAGACAGAGGTTTACTCATCCAGTGACGAGAGGAGAATCTGTGCTTTGTTTGTTTGCGAGATGTTACGATGACAATTTGTTTGTTTTATCCGATTTGGAAAAACTTCTTTAGTGAATTCCCCTCAAATTGGCACTTCTGTCATCGGGAACATAACTTTGCAGTGAGCTAATGTCTTGAAATGACTCAATTTTTTTTTTGTCACAGTGACCTAACATGTCTTTTTTTCATCTGGGTAACTGGTGTGTCAGATGGTGAGGATTACATTTTGGATTTGAAATGGTGCAAATGTGGTCATTGTGTCGTCGTTGTTTAACATATTCCCATCATGACTTTCATGTGAGCCTTTTAAACATCAAGCTAATCATTTATACACATTTCCACATCTTCAAAACACAGAATTTCCCAGCAGTGAGAAGAATCTCTGAAGAATTCCTGAACCGTGACTACGCAGCCTGTAAAAGCTGGTTGAACGTGGATTAGAAAAAGACTGATGGTTTGACAGATGGATATCTGAGAATATATAAAACAATGATGAGAAATACTCAAAATATTTAATTCTCCAGTTTGATCATGACAGAAACCAGACCTTCCAAGTATTCTGGGCCACCAGGACGCCCAAGTAGAAGTCATAAACAAATTAGTCTGTAGACTACTCAGAGACCAGTCTTCTTGGTCTCTGAGCGCTGACTCTTCAAGGATAGGATACGTTTGTCGATGTTTTAATTAAAGGTCTAGTGTGAAGGATTTAGCGGTAAATTTTGGGGCAACCTGATAATAAGGAGCTGCAACAATCCAGCCTAGAAGTAGCAAATGCATGGACTAGCATAATTTATCTTCTTCCTCCGTGCCTCCATGGAACTTTGTTGCTGTCAAAAAACTCTTAAAAACACATCAATGAGTCTTCATCACTGTTGTTTATTTTGCCTTAATCCCACAAACACCATCCTGCTGCCACAAATACTCATGAGGGCACCAAATGTGGATTCATCCACCACTGAAAATAGTGCATAACAAATGCACTATTTCCTCCCATTTGAGTGACATCAAAATAACACTGAGCAGCTGTTTTAGGACATTACTAAGCCTTCAAAGAAATGGAAGAACACATTTGTGAGCAGTGTTTAAAGATTTATTATTGAGGGATTGACTAACACATTGTTGGTTTTAGTCGAAAAATGTAGAATATTGCAGATAAATCAGTGATTTATAGAATGTCATTATGGAATATTGAATCGATCGTTCTGTTGTTTACTGTGTTTTTTATACCTTGCTTGTCTTTGTATATCTAATTTCTTTTGTTTAAAAGTGCTATATAAATAAAGTTATTACTATTATTCAGGCTTAATTTCTGTGAGTTAACTCTGACTCAAGTCTTAAGTCTGCAGCTTTGGTAGAAAAAGCCAGATCCATGTTCATATTAACCTTTTGTATAATAACAACCTGAGTAACATCCACAAATTCATAAATAATTTTCCGCACAGATAACATATCAAGAATATTCTTGTACAGTAACATTGATGGGATGCTCTGTAGGCCAACATGAACCCACCACCCTTCATTATCGACCACCTCATTACTTGGCTTCGCAGCTGAGAGTTGTTTCTTTATGTAAAAAAGACACACGTATGTCAAGTTTACACAGTTTACAGCAAAGTCTGGAAAACTGGAAAGAAAATGCAAATTGGCTACTTCTTCCTGTTGTGGAGGATCTTATTCATTAATGGTCAGTTCAGTCAGTGGAGAGAAAGCACACAGGAGTCTAAGATGTCTTATGCTGAAAGGTTTATTGACGCTTGGCCAAGGAGAATAGAGGATTTATCAATACACTTGTCATGACATGATCCTGCCTAAATCCTGAAGAAGCTGTCCTCTCTGGCTCGTCTATATGCGTGACTCAACTCCTCTATGTTCATAAATAAACAAGGAAAATATGTTTACACGCAGTGGTCATACGTTGTTATCTGACTCTGTAGCGTTATGTACCTATCTGTTGCGTCTATGTCTCTGTCTCAGAATGGCGCCTGCTTTCCTAAACACAAACAAACAGCTGCTGTGTATCTCAGAGAGAAGACATCAGTGTCCCAGTAACAATCTATGATTGAACACTGTCTTTACAAGGACCTCAGACCTCATGAGGACTCTGTGTAACCTCCATTATGCGACATGCAAGCACACTCATGGTGTTGAATGGGTTCCACTCTCTGCCATGAATTAGTCACAGTTTAAGGTGTCGTCTTCTTCTGGGAATCTTTCCATGGCCTTTAAAAAGAATTCGTCCACACTGACCTCTAAGCATTCACCTAAAACTCAGAACAGAGTCCAATAGTGCCATTTGTGGTGAGGTATTTGTGGTCAAACTCTGAAGAAACCGTGAGTCACTGAGAGACCACATGTTTCTGAACAGGTAGTGTTTTTGTGGAGGTTTGGTCTCCATGGAAAGTTTGCTTTTATTGAAAGTGGGAAGAAGGCGCAAACTCTGCGTCTTGGTTTATGTCCTGCGGTTTCCAACCTGACCTGTCTGTGTCTCTCCGGGAGAGGTTTATTCAGCACTTCAGTGTTTAAATAATGACAGACGGAGTGCACAAGGAGCTGAAATGGAAATCAGGAGATCCCCTGTGATAATAACCGACTGTGCCTCAGTGTAAATATCTTGTTGTATCATGCAAACAGTCAGATTCCCCACGAGTGATTCCACTAATGCATGTCAGCAGGGGTGGAAAGGAACAAATATACTGTATTTACTCAAGTACTGAAGGCTCCAGTGTGTCAGATTTATGGAATATAACCTTCATAGCTCTGTTTTCATTAGTGTATAACCACCTGAAAATAAGAATTGTTACGTTTTTGTTGCCTTAGAAAGAGACGTTTATATCTACAGACACTGTGGGTCCTCTTCCACGGAGTCCGCCACGTTTCTACAGTAGCCCGGAAAAGACAAATTAAACACTGGCTCTAGATAGAGACTTTTTAAAGGTGTTTTTTTGTTTTGATTCACACGCTAGGAAGGAGAGGGTGAAACGAGGGGGTTGCAATCAGGAACTATACCACTAGTGCCTCTGTTCTACACACTGGACCTTTAAGACACATTTCAAGTACTAGTATTTTACTTGAATGTTTCCATTTTATGCCACTTCTATTCACACTACAATTCAGAGGAAAATATAGTACATTGTATATTGTCAGGTTGACACATAGTGACAAAAAACCATTCACGTTCACGTCTACGGGCAATTTTAAAGTCACCAGTTAACCTGCATGTCCCGAGTACTCGAGGGAGAACATGCAAACTCCACACAGAAAAATCCAAGCCATAAGGCGACAGTGCATCACCGTGCTGCCTCAAACAAATATTTAACAAGAAACATCAATATCACAGACAAGTCCAAAAACTTTAAACTGTTTTATGTATCAGAACTTTGTTCTCTTTCATTAATCGTCTCACAACCCCTCAGATTTATCTTGGGAACTTTTAGAGAACCACTGGACTAAACTAGCTGACTGAAGTAGTTCAAAGTAGCTCCACCTGGAGCAGCTACAACAATAAAATGCTGCTCTGACATTGATGCATTAGTATTATATATAAATATTATAATAAAACATCACACAGAGCTTTTACTTCTTATATTTTAAGAACATTTTGCTAATAATACCTCTGTACTTTTACTCATGTAGGAAATTGAATTCAGGCCTTTGACTCAGAGCAATCACATTAATTTCCTTTTAATCTTAATTTATTGTCCTTTCTAATAATATAATGACAATATATTGATGCCACACCGACGTGTCGTTAATGGATGAAATTCTTTCACCAGCTGCGTCGTGTTTATTTCAAAGAAACTCGATGGATTTATTTGTTTTCCTCACATCAAATCAAAACCACATTTCATATAGAGCTCTTGATAGTTTGCAGTTTGTAATAAATAGTTTATCAATAAATTATTACTGTAATTGAGTGCCAGTGCAGAAAAAAGACATAAACTTCCTTTTTAAAACATTACACAATATATAGTATATGAACAAAAGTATGTGGACAGACGGTGTGTTTCCAACAGTTTGTGTTTCCAACATGTCAATGCCCTTGTCCACAAAATCAGATCCATAATCTTCATAATTTTCCACCGATTTCCCATTCAACACCTCTGGGATTGAGTCAGACCTGATCACCCAACATCAGTGCTGGACCTCGCTAAAGCTCTTCTGTCTGAATAAGTTCAAATCCCTGCAGCCAAGTTCAACATCTGGTGGAAAGACTCAAACCAGAAGAGTGGAGGCTGTTTGAGCCGCAGATTAATGCCCACGGTTTTGGCTTCACATGTTCAGCTATCATAATTCACATGTCATCACATAAGGTAGTGTAATCTAAACAATTTAACACTGAATTTGTGATTAATATCTTGTTTTCACAGAAGATTAAGCTAAAAAGTAATTGCCAGTCTTGCAGATATCTCGTTAAGACACTGCATGTGTTAAATAAAAACGTTTTCCTTCGTTGTTATATTTAGGCTTTTAAATGTTGGAATGGAATTTCACTAATGTCTTGTCAAAAGTAAAAGGTGGAGGGAAACCAGGACCTTAAACAGATGTTTATGATGTTTTTTTAAAACATAAATAAGGTAATTTACATATAATTACACATATAAAAAAGAGCAATTTGTTGAAAAGCATTCCGCTTCTTAAATCTCGGCTGTCCTGCTGCCTAATTATGTTTATTCAGGAATTTTCAATTTATCTGAAGGACTGTTCCCCAAGTTCTGAATCCAATAAAGCAAAAATAAAATAAAAGTGACGTCAGTCTTGAACGACCCTTAAAATTACAGTTCACAGTGATGCACATATCTATAGTGTGAGAGCAGGTCGGGGCCAGACGCTGACACTGAAATAATGAGTTGTGAGTGGTTAAAAAATATCCTTTAATCTGTGTTGTTGGGTTGTTTTATGTATTTTCCAGAGGACGACTGCTGAGTCGGCATGTGAGCTTTCCATGAACGCTCACATTCAGATGAATTCACACCAAAGACTCTGCACAGTACAGTCAGAGCCACGCTCAAAGGCTCTCAGAGTGTAATCCCACTGTGGTAACTATGTTCAGCTGTACTCGAGTATTTGTTCTGATTACATTACTTATGATCAAAAACTAGCGAGTCGACAACTTTGCTAACAGCCAAACATCAACAAGGTCACCAACAGCAGACATAGCAGCCAGCTAATATTACTGACTAGTCCAACAGCAGTCAGCCCAGCTCGGCGTCTGTCTTTCAGCCTTTTATTTCACCAAGCTCTCACCAACCACTAAAAGTCAGTCCCAGATTTACTCTTGTCCGGCGGCTTCTTGCTCGCTCACTCTGGTGGGCCTGAAAACCTGCTGTACCTGTACCCGGAGCTCAAAGTTCCAAAGTTACCAACCTTTGTGTTGAATTCTGCTAAAAACACAAAGCGGCCAAATCCGTTTCATTATCCCCAAACATCCATTGACTCTATACAATGGAGTATTTTGCAGCTTGTAAACCATATCTTTATTTTCCATTGTGCTACCAACACTTGTGCAGATCCATTAAACCTTCTCGGGGTCTCTTCTGCCAGATTAATCTCCATCTAATGAGGTCCTGGCTTCTATGCTTTAATGAAACCATTTGCTGTACTGTAGGTCAAAGCATCACTCCAATAATAGCTGATAAAACCCAGTGCCAGATACAAAAACTCAAAATCACACTGTTTAAATATTGTTTTTTTATTGACTTTCAAGGAAATTATAACTAATGTCTAATGCTGTCTGGACTGTACAAGCAGATTTGTGTGTTTATTGGGTGTTCTAATAACCTCACTCGTTCACACTGCTGTCAGTATTATTTAATTTCATCATCTAACATCTAATAAATGTAAGTGTCTCATATCAAAATGCAACATATATTCAAACTTTAACTATTTGTAAGGCACAGACTGTCCAGAAACGAGTTTATAAAGCCCAGACGCTGATATATAACTGAATAAAGCAGCGTCTTTGGGGCCCCCAGGGGCCCCCAAACCAGAAAGTTGCAATTCATTGTTTCAGGGAGGATAAACTAATGTTAGGTCATTAGTTTTTTCTGGAGCTTTTAACCACATCTCACAGTCTGAATCATCATATCACAGATGGTTGCATTTGGCGGGCGATGGTAACCTCCATCAGTGTCTCTGGTGTCGGATGTGGATGTCTTTTCTTGACCTCATCCCAGACGGTGCTCTGACTGGTTTTGGTTTGGTGTTCTCAGATGATGAGGAAGTCTCTGGTGCTTGTTCGGTTTTCGTCCAGATGTTCAACCGATGTAGTTAGGAGGGGTCCTGTCCCGAGGGGTGTTTAAACAGAGATCTTAAGGTGTTGAATGGTAAGACTCTGGCCAGATGTTGCGAGAGTCCAGCAGTGGTGAAAAGTAACTTTACACATCTTGTAGTTACTTTGTAGATTTTATGTATGATAGGCTTATAGTTTATTATTATACATTAAACCAGTGATACCCAACCTTACATATACAAATATAAGTGTCAAGTTCAGTGGATCTCAACTGGGAGTTGGGACCTCCAAGGGCCCATCTCTTATTCCCATCTCTTCCTCTGCCATTGCTGCCTGGCATCACCTGTTCTTCAGCCCCACCACCATCCCAGCACCCACCTGCAGTCTACGTTTAGGTTAGGTTTAAGATATTTGGAGGGGAGTGATGAGGTCGGCACCTAGACGCTAAAGTCCAACTGTATAACTGTACTTTCTGGGGTGCACATTTTACTGTCTGCTGTTGGTTTCCAGTGACAACCTGGCAAGCCTTACTGTAAAGCCCTGGGGTGATGTATGGGAACGTAAGTTTAAACATATTGTGTCAAGCAGTGTTGAATGAGAGACAGGAACAAGCTCTTGGCAATGTCGACCCTTCAATGACATTCAACACACGAGGACAAGACGTCGAAAACACTGTACGGTGTAGACTCCTGATTAATCTGCAGGGGTCTGCGTCTAAAAGGTTGAAATCCACTGGTCAAGCTGTGTCTCTTTGTCATGCTTCAAATGTTTTTGAGTTGTTATCACTTCCACCAAAGAGAAATTTCTGGTTTCATTTCGATAACAATTTCACTGAAAAATATATTTAAAAAAGGTTATACATTTGTGAAACAGAACTCACAACCCTCAGATTTGTGACCATTTGAAGGGACTAGGTTGGGAACACTTGTACTAAACTATCTAACTGTACACAAAGTATTTAAAAGCACCTCCACTTGGAGCAGCAATGACAGCAAAATGCTGCTGTAACATTGATTCAATCCAATAATGTCCGTTTACTGCAAAACAAGCACTTTTACTTTTGATACTTTGAGAACATTTATCTGATAAAACTTTCACTTTTCACCCGACTGTGACACAAAGTTTTTATTATCTAATGTTTCAGATTATCCTTTTCTATTGTTCGTTTATGCTTTTTATTAATCCCTGCCATAAAGAAACAAATCAGTTTAATTAATCAGTTATGATAATCAGCCTTCCATTGTTTTTGTTCCTACTTAGGCCCCTAAAAAACATTCAAGATTAAAGATTACTTTATTCGTCCCAAAGGGAGATTCGTTTTGGACAAAAAAAAGGCTGCTACATAGATGTTTGAGCCAACTGATGTCATATGATATAATAAAACAAATAAATAGCTCTTAATACCATTTGTTTCTAAATAACCATGTGGTTTAAATATGTGAAATAATCAGTTTGCTAAAAAAAAAAAAGTCATAATCACAACCATTTGTTTACAGTATTATATAACAATACGCATTAGGTTAAAACTGGTCCTTAATATCCATCCATGTTTGGATAATTATCTAATAATAATTTTGCTTTCATATGAAGTGTCAGCTGAAATTTTATTGGTTCCAAAGCAAAAATCATTCCATCCTGTACGAGAAATGCTACTTCGTGACTGGACGGTTTCCTGGTGAAGCGAGCGTGTGCACCAGCGCATGCATAATAGCCCCGTGGCTGCATTTCAGTTCATGGGTGTAACTGTACGAAGTATGAAGCAGGGTGGTGCTGATAGAGAGCACACGCAGCAGCCGTCACACACCAGTTTAAATAAAGGTTAAACAAATACAGACACTTGACCTCTGACCTCTCCTGCAGCGCTAACAAAGAGCTCTGACCCCAAACTGTCAATCACTGTCACCGTTCAAAAATGAAAACAGATTTCAATTTAGGTTATTTTGCTTCCCTAACACGTCAACTCTCAGACGGGTGGAAAGAAAACACCCAGTCCACATTCCAGTGTTTATTTGACTACACTGTCTGTCTGTGTGTAGATTTCAGCAGAAGTTACACCTCATTTGCATATTTAAACATCAAATTTCTTAAAAGTTGTAATGAGTAATCAACTGGGGAAGTGTTGTGGTGACCCCATTCTCCTGCACAGTCTCAAAATGTCTTTCTCAGACTCTGAGCCACAAATCTTCACTTCAGCAGCACGTACATCCACCAAACCTTCCAGTTTGATTCCTGTCTATATTCTGAAGGTTTTTACAGAGGACTTTGTTCATATATCATTCACAGCCTGATTTATTCAACAATTGATTCATAAAAACATGGAGAAAATGTACTTTTTTTTTATGTTTGTTGACAATGTTTTCTGATTTATGGAGTGATTTATGGAAGAGATATCCAAATTCTCTCTGTGACTCAACAACATGAAACAAGAAGTGGATTTATCCAATGTTCACATGTATGTATGCAAATTAGAACATTTTTAATGAGATAATCCCTCATTTGCATATTAAACCTAAAAATTTTGAAAACTTAATATGTAAAATACGTAGCGTAACGTAACGTAACGTATCAACCAGGGAAGTTTCATGGTGATTATATGAGTTAAAATGTTTAACCTATTCATCTGGAGGGTCTTCCTATAATTTTGAATGTTATGTCATTTATTTCTTCTGCAGCACTTGTGTGCGGTGCAGCACGTCTCCAAATTAAATGATAAAATACCTGGAGCATTGTGGTGGCCGAGGGGTCCCCATATGTCCCCAGATGTCCCCAGTCAACGATCCTCGAGTCCCCGCTTTTCCTGTTGGATGAGCACAAAAAATGGTGGGTGTGATTGTCTTCACTGCTTCAGTTTAACTTATAAAAACTGTAAGAATTCCAGTTTTAAAATAAAAAGACGTATTCTCATATGTTTGCACTTTGTATGTTTTGCTGTAAATAATGGAGCCGCAGGTATCTTAGACACCAAACAAACAACTCTCCCCTTATCCAAATAACAAAACAATTTAGCAAGATTAAGACATTCTCACCACTGCTTCACATTAATAACTCCCTCAGCGACGTATCAAATGTAACTTCATTTCACCATGCTTCAGCTGAGGGGAGGAGGGATCCCCACTTAGAAAGGCCCATTCATTAAACAACTAAATGTTTCCACTGACATCATGTCCATTTTGGAAACACAAAGTGTAAAGTCAGAGGATCTGCTCCCGCTCTGTGGCACGGCCATCTCGCTTCATCAGCGTCACTTGCCGGCTCAATGTGAAGCAGCTGTTGGCTCGTCGGCTGGCCACCTTTGCCATACTTCCACCTTTAGTTTGTACTCAGCTTAACAACATCTTTGTACGGGAGCCAAGGAGGCTCAAATTTAAAAGCATAATGAGCTCATTGCTCTTGCTGAGATGCCTGGTGTACACACAGAGATCATAAATCAGCACTGTAACTGGACTGTGTGATATACAGCTCGGATAAACAGATAATAGTTACGCTGAGTGGAACTTTATTATGTATTGAACTCACACACAGAAGGTTCAAACGTCCCAGTGGAAACACTTTGTACACTGCGTCATTGACACTGTAAAGTCCCCATGAGGTCAAAATGTCCAAGTATCTGTCCTCTGTCCTCCAGTATCTGTCCAACACTGACACAAAGTCATGTTTTCAGTGTTTTCAGGTATTCTTCGTGATATTTTAGAGTTTTTCCAGTCATTTCCTGATAAACCATAAAAAGTTGTTGATGATGTCATCCTGCACTCGGGGTATGGCGTGTTCACTAGCTACATAGCGACAGGGGTGTAATGCACACTCAGTTTTTGGCTGCTGCAGATGCCAATCAATATATGCGACAGGAAACACGTAAAAATGTGGAAGCAAGCAAGATTCTGCTTCCTGTTTCATGTGGACTTTAACTGCTGATATTTTTGACCCCAAAAGTAAAAACCGGTTGCCTGTTTACACATCCAGCAGAAACAGAGCAGCACTAACATTAATCTCAGTTCCACCTGATGCATTAAAGTCCAATGTTTACTTTCCTTTTAGCTCAGTTTGCTCTCCACCCACTCCTGAGGGAAATATCTGGCTCAGACGCTTAATGCTCCACTAATGTTTTGTGAATGCAGCCCCAGAGCTCTCTCATTATTCGAACAAGCTGTCAGTGTCATCTTAATGAAAAGATCCAATGTTTCTTTATCACATAACAACAAGGGTGTTATTTCTACTGGATATTTTACATTTTGATTTACTGTTTCCTCTCACTGTCCAGACCCACAGAGCTGATGAGAAGAGCTCTGACCTGATAAAAATGTTCATCTTGGTACCTTCAGAAATTCCCTCGTGGCCACATGAAAAGCTTTAAGAGCAGCAGCAAGCATGCGGTGAACTTTTTCTGCACTGAGTTTCACCTCTCAGGAGGCTCCTAGCACCTGATCAGAGCTCATTCGAGCACCTTGAGAGAAAGAACTGAGACTTTACAGGACTAGAGACAAGCAGTGGGTTAGGTTAGGGTTTGTTGTTGTTGTCTTGTCTTCTGCATTTACTATTACTATTACTCATTTATTTGTGGAAAGAAAGAAATTGATTTACAGGTAAATATAATATTCTACTAAAAAGACCTCCAGAAGTGACTCTCCATAAACTGCAAATACATTATTATTTACAGGGCAGGAATGTAACTAAGTACACTTACTCAGTGTACTTCAGATTCAAGTACTTGTACTTCACTTGAGTGTTTCCTCTTTATGCAACCCTTTGCATCTACTACAGAGACACATATTATGTTTTTTACTCCACTACATTTATGTGACATCTTTAGTTACTTTTTTCAGATTACATTTTTCATACCCTTCCTGTCCATAAAACCATGATCCCCAGCTGTGTTAGTGTTGAATATTTATATTTATAATACCAACACTATATAAAGTAGTTAAAATAAACTCAACTTTAAACATCAGTAAGTAAAATGAAACATTAATGCAGCAGAAATATGGATCCAAAAATATCAGATTTAATAGTAAAACACACATTTTACTGCACTATGAGTACTTTTACTTCTCATACTTTAAGTAAAGGATCCGAATACTTCTTCCACCTCTCATTATATGCTATATATAGCATATATAGACTAATTAAATATTCATATAATAATATTCAGCTATTGTAATGATTACCTATGTGTCAACAAACACCTGTCAGGTAAGCAGATCCTCTGCAGCATTAATGTGTCTGTTCACATCGGGGAAACAGCGCCCCTCTGTTTTTGGTTTGGTTTTACTGTAGTGGCGAGAGGTGGTATTGCACCCCAATGCAGCGGGCGGTAATCACCCCCGCAGGTAAACCACCAGGTGACAGTGACATCTGTTGATTAGTTTGTAACAGTTAGAGCACGTCTCTGCGACGCCACACCGAAACTATGAACTGTGGAGAACAACTGAAGTGAAGTGAAGTGACTGACTGCGCCAAAGAAAGCGAAGATATTCAAATAATCATACTAATAATAACTGTTATCATTGTTTGTGTAGAGAGACACGGAGACATGGACACATAAAGACATGGACACATGGAGACATGGATATGGACGCATGGAGACATGGACACATGGAGACCTGGACAGATGGACCACTTCACCTCCATGAAGGAAGGGAAGCACTCCTCAAACACAGTGAGTCAAACACAACATGTCTGTCTGTTAATTAGCTCTGTGGCTCTGGTTTAAACGGCCCGCCGTGGCTAACCGTTGCTCTAACGTTACGGTACTGTTTGTTTAACGTTTTTCTCCTGCTGGAGCTTCGTTTAAATCTCTGTGTGTTGATTCTTCTGGAGGTTAAACTGCTTAAACACACTGTGTGTTGATGTTATGTTGTTAAAATGCTGTTTTTATTGAATCTCTGGAGGTTAAACTAAACTTTAAATGTTTCATACATTGTTGTTGTGGAGGTTAAGTTGTCTCAGCTGACACAATAATCTTAGTTGGGCTTAATTTAATCATCTAAATGTTGTTTTTCTTCTTTGGTAAGTCACCTGTCCACTGTGTTGGACTCTGTGCAGGAGGTCTGGTTGTTGGTTGTTGGTTGTGATAAATGATATGACAAGTAGCTGTAGAAACTCCACGATCTCCAGAAAATCTTAATGTTAGTTGGCATAGTTCAGGAGGTTTAGTCTACTGCGACCCGGTTCTGACTTCAGCCTGTGGTCCACGGACGTCTCCTTTGCTGTGTGTCGTTCCTCCTCTCTTTACCTGCTTTCCAGTGAGTCCTCAGTGAGTTCATTCAGCCATGCCCCAAAATATGAAACATTTAGATTATATTTCTGTTGTATAATCCCAGTATCACACTCGAGGGTGTGCTTTACCATCATTATTGGCACTTCAGTGATACATACAGACACACCGCACCACTGTTGTGCCAATATTGACGGTAAAACACAACCTGTAGTTGAATATTGCTGAATTTTCTAACTTATTTTGTTTTTAATCTGGGCTGTATTACAGAACATATACCGGTGATTAGTTTTAATAAGTAACTGGAATATTTTAGGTTATTTTTAGCGCTGCAGTTGGTTAATTATTTGACCTATAAACTGTCAGAGAGTGCTTGTCCCAGTCTCCGAGGGCTGAAGGTTGTTTACAGACTCTTCTCTCGTGTGGATCACAGCCGCTTTTGAAGCAACCAAATCAACAAATTCAATTTCAGCCGTCTGTTGTTAGAGAGTTCAGTTTTCCACGATGATCTAAATGCTGTTTGAAAATCTTGTTCAGATAATCCTCGTGGAATAACTCGCAGGCCGACATAGTTAACGTTGGCACTAAACGTCTGTGTTATCCTGAGCTCCATCAGCCTCTTTACGGAGAGCCTTTCACGGCCTCTTTACTGCCGCTCAGTTCAAGTCTTCATCACAGCACGGGCAAGAAGGTTTCAGCCAACCACAGCAAAGCATCTCAGGCTCGATTTAACCGCTTCTCTGCAACCGTCACCTCACCTCACCCTGAATGTAACCCGCCCGACTGCCCACATGCATACGTACGTTCACATACATGCTGAAGTCCGTGTTGTCTGTAGTCAAAGTGTTTTTTTCAGCCCGTTCTGGCCAATGAAAGTCAAAAGTGTGATATGTAGGATGTAGTAAAACGACATGCAGCCTCACAAATGTCACCCTGAGACCAAACGGGCGTTCACACGTCGCCGACTTTTAAGAGTAATCCTCTCTGAAGGACGTTCATCACATAATGAAGTGAACAGAGGCACGTTCATGTGTTCACGTAGGTGGTGCTTGGAGCGCGCTGATGTAGCGATGTAGCAGTGACTTCATTCAGCCTCGTCTCTCTGATGCTACACTCTCTGTCCTCCCTCTGTTAGCCTGGTTAGCACCGTCAGCTCCTCCATCTTCCGTCCCCCGTGATAACAGACAGTACTCATGCTTTGTACCGTCTTTAGATCCAGCTCTGCATCCTCGTCTCCTTCTCCTCACTTCAGCACAGATCTTCAGTCTTTCCACAGAGAGCCGTGGCTGCCATCCACACGACGCCATGGCAACAGAAGTATTTTACGTGATTTCACAGTTTAGTGTTACAGTTTTACGAGATGTTATCTTTGTTTTGGTTCAGTTATTGTCGTATTCGTTCATTATTGCCGCCTGATTTGGGATTCAACCCAATTTCACTCGATCTGTCTGAGACGTCTCTATCGAGGGGAAAGCGAGGGTGGAACGGGTTGAAAAATAATCTGCAGAGTTTGGTAAGTCATGACGACATTAAGCAGTGAGAATCAGAGATCAGTTACATCTAAGTGCTAGGTGATGAGCCGCTCTGGCTGTCGTGCTAACTGCTTAAATACTAGCTGTCTGTGTTTGATGCCAGTGTGACCCGATGGTCGGGGTTCACGGGTTTGCTCAGTGGTCTGGTGTTGTTCTCCTCGACAGCTGTTTCCTCTTCAGAGCTTTGATGGATTAAAGAATAAGGACATCATCTTCCTGTGCCGGAGCCAGAAAAATGCCTCAGTGTTGTCCATCAATGATGCGATGATGCGACACTGACTGCAGCTTCATGAGGACAACACAAACCAAAACCAGCCGACAGATCGGCTAACATGAACACCATGTCAGGCTGATTGAATGAAGTGAAACTAAATGAGCGCCGGGCTAACAGCATGCAGATGTGTTGAGTGAGAACAGGACTGCAGTCCTGAGTTCATGTCGCTCATGTACCCTCGATGGCACAGAACCAAGCCCTGCTGGTTCTGACTCGACCCGACTCAAGCTGTCATGACAGCGACACGAAAAGGAAGCTCGACTCAGAGAAGCTCCGTCTTGTTGCTGTTAAAACTTCTGTTCCCCTTCCTGCAGCTTCAGGGTTTATTATAATCCAACATTAACCCTAAAAGAAGATTTACAGGCCACACAGGTGTTGATATTGTTAATAATTAGTTCTTTATATACTCGTTATTGACTTGTTAATTCAATTCAGGTTTATTTATATAGCACCAAATGATAACAGAAGTTATCTCATGACACTTTCCACACAGAGCAGGTCCAGACAGACTCAGCACTAATGGTGGGCCGACATCTGACGCAACGGTTAAGTTAGAGAGAGAGAGGGGAATGAACCGCTGCAGACTTATGCAGTGTAAGAGCTGCTGGAGCAGAGGAGTGAGCTGACATCAGTGTCTTACACTGTCAGTCTAAGTCTTTCTAACATGTAGGTCAGCTTATGTGGCGCTGCATGAAGTTGTCTCCACTGGTAAGAGGGCACCTTATCATGGTTTATCTGCCACAGAGGCACCAGTGATATGTGCGGTATTCCAGTCAGCACAGCTGACGTAGACGGTGCTTGTATTTCCACCAGAAGCGCCTCAGTGTGTTTCAGAAGCCTGAAGCGACTCGCCACAACTTTGTGTCAGTCAGCACAGAGCAGCTCGAACTGACAGGAAGTCAGACGCAGAAACAGCGTAGGGATCCCATGACTTTTCAAAATAAAACACCTTGTGCAGACAAAAAGGGAAACAATTGAACCCTCTGGGGTCTGAGCAATCACCAGATAGCACCGTACTCATGGTAGAAACACACAAACTGAGGAACAATCCTGAACATAGTCACCGGTGATTTACACAGTATTCACGTGATTTCAGTCCTGAGAACAAATCATACGTAGGCTTGTTTGTTTTTTTTTGTCGCGGTCGATACTTTTCTGTCTCGTGATTGTTTGTCTTTTAAGGAAATTTGTCTCGAGGCCGCCACATAAAACACGTTTAAAGAGCAGCAACAGACAGTCATAAGTGTATCCAGATACACGCACGCGGCATCATGTCCTGAGTTTAGCAGATTCACTGACGAGCAGCAACAAAAAGTCTAAAAACAACTGCAGTAATTAAAGTAATCCACGCAGGCTGTGAGCCGTGATCTCCGAGCGTTCAGAAGCTTTGCTCCTACAAACTCGGTCACGCCACATCAGTGGGTCGCGTCAACGGGCTCTTCTGGTAAACACCGAACCACTTGAAGGCATCCGATGACTCAGCGGGTTACCGTGGACCTTCTGGGAAATGTAGGAATTAAGTAAATTAAACATTAGAAGGCGAGACAGGTTGATTGAACATATTTACAAACAATGCAATACAAACGTGTGTGTGGCTGACAAGCTGTTCATTTGTCTCTATTTGTCTAAAGCTGACATGTTATTGTGTGTCTCTGTATGTGTGTGTGTGTGTGTCTCTGTATGTCTGTATATGTGTGTGTGTGTGTGTGTGTGTGTGTGTGTGTGTGGGTGTTGGGCTCACACAGGTGTTCCCACGGTGTTTGAATGAGTCCATATCAACACGGGTCATGTGAGTGAGCACTTTGCCTCCCTGCCGACGGCTCGCAGCCAGCGCTCCCACACGGTGCAGAGCGAACATGTTTATCCGCCGTGTAAATAACAGCAGAGCAGAATTTATTCCAACGTGTGAACACGCTGAACTAATAAGTCGGACCATGTGTGTTTCAAAAAAAAAGTCACAGCAGGTACAGGAACTGTGAAACAATGAGAGTCTGTTAGGACGTGGAGTTTTTAAAACTCTGAGTGGGCCTCCGCTCAAATGAAGCCTGGAAACAGGCACCGTCACCCCCTCGTAGTTTACTTCCTCAGTTTCACTTGATTCCTGGATGCCAATGGGATCATGATTATGATCAACTGAGCCAGAACAGCCTAATACCTCTGTTTGACTTCAGACTACATCAAATACATAAAAAACCCTCTGTACTGAAGCTTTTATTAATTTCTGACTCTGGGAAACAATAAAATTACCCAGAACTCCTCTTTAATCAAAGCAGACACATTCAGACTTGAGATGAGAGTAACCGTGCTAATCAGTGATGCTAATGCTAAATACATATGTCCAAAAAATAATACAAACAACACACGTAGACTCCAGTTTCTTTATTATTTTTATAAGACTACTGCAACTCATGAGTTTATAAAAATGAACAACTAATTTGTTATCATCCAAAAAACAATGATAGACCGTTAAATAACCGGTTGAGTGGTAATACATAAGGATAGGTGTAGGGGCGGAAAGTTTCTTGTAAATTTCCAGAAACGTTCCACCTTTGAAGTTAAACTGGAAATATTCAAAATTGGAAACTTCATGGGAATTAAGTGTAAATTGTGGGTAATTTAAACAAAGTGTATCATGTCCAAACATAAATCTAAACATTTTGTTTTGTCATAAGCAGACATGCAAAATAAAACAATAAAAAAAACATCTCAATAGATTTATTTGTAAGTAGAACTTTATCAAGTTTGAATTATTTTATTGAACAATATTATGTAGTCCACAAGCTCAAATGTGTGTCTTCAATAGTCTCTGTGTGCTCTGGGCTCTAAAGTGTGGTCCAGGTACAGAAATCACCTGTGCAGGTAGGGGGCGTGGCCTCAATAGCCCTGCAGTAAGCAGTGTGCTATGTGCATGTGATTGAGGAATAGCAGATATTCAAGTGTACCTGCATGCAATCTGGTTGTTTGAGTCAAGATTATGATAAAATATATTTTCCTAAACTATATTTAAGTTCACTGTTAAAGGGCCAACCTTCAATTTTGTAAATTCACGGTTTATTTCCATAAATTCCCATGGAAAGTTTCCAACTTAACCCTAGTTAATCATCAAACTGGTTGTTCTGTGGTCAAATGTAAAGTTACATAACTTGAGCTTCATGTTCATTTTGTCCAAACATCACCTTTATTGTCGCCATTCTGTCCGTAACGCTAGCTGAGTGACCGCTGAACGTTATCTGTGTAAGTACTGAATGCAAGTACTCTATGTTGAATGAATACTTCAAAAGAGTACTCAAGTTTAGATTTTTCTTTTCAAAGTACTTGTCAGATCGTTGGAACCCCCTTGAACCTTTCTCTTGTCACAATCATCGAGGTTTTGTTCGACCATTTTCAGAACTTTTCAGAGACCGACCCACTTCATGCAGCGTTTGGTCCGAGACCGAGTTTGAATCTGTTTGCTTTCATTCTTCCCACAACCACAACGTCCGTCAAGTTTTGTACACGACGAATTACCTCCAGAAAAACCCTGTCTGAAAGTCTTTAGCTCTTTGGTGGCTGACTTTTCACTTTTGCCTTCAAATGCGGTCAAACAGCACGTCGCACAAACTGACACCAGATTTCCACTCGGGTCAGCAGGGGTGACTCTGTTGTCTCAGTTACATGTTGATGCAACGCTCCTCTTTGTTCTGATTCAGGATGAGGCGTTGGGTGAACGTTTGCAGCTGCAGCTTCAGTTTTTTTCAGTGGAATAAAAACACTTTAGGTCTGTGAACGCGGAGCGTCATCCCGGAGACACTAATCAGTGCACGTTGTGTAGAGAAGTGCAACATCTGGCATTTACTGCGACTCCTGCATCGCTCTAAATTACTATCCTACGCTGCTCAAACAGCTGTTTTCTTCCACCGGCATGAGAGCAATGAAGGTTGTCAGACCAAAAGGCAAATTTCCTCAGGAGATTTGATATCTGCATGCAACTGCTCTTTAATCAGAGTGTGGGCGGGAGCCGAGCCTTCGTTCTTTATTTATAACTCACAGAGATCTCCGACTCATTCCCAGGTGTGTCCTCGGCGAGCAGGATAAACAAAAGAAGAGCATCTAAATACCTGCGAATAAAAAGCGTTTAAGAGTTTTCGAGGTGCAGATCCAGGCCGGATATTTCAGGACGAATGTTGATGATAAAATGTTCTGCCAATAGTTTTGTTTCTTTTATTTTTGATCATTTCAATGTCAGAAATGAGAAATATTTGGTTTGGCAGGTTGGCTGTGATTTTCCAGACGGGTCTCTCGACATTAATTTTTCAGTCATCTTGACTGATGCACCTGCTGTTTGGACGTCTGATTCAGCCTCTGTGGAGCTCTGTCAATTGTCTCACATGACCTCCACATCCTGCGCTGATTGCTCGAATTATTTTACGCTGATGATAATACTGATAACTGTAGCTGAACCCGCTCTGACCCATTCTCATAAGCGTGCGTGTCTTTGTACGCTGTGTTTACATCTGTTTGTCTGTTGTATTTAGATGAAAGTTGCAGATTTCTGCTGTGCAGCTCAAGAGATTTTTCCCCGTCCAACTCGCGGATATGAAAACGTAGAAGTGTGTGATTGTGAAGCGGGGCGGATAACAAGCTTGTATACACACAAATAGAGTTTGTCTGCTGAGCAGGAAACCGTCTGATAAAGAACATATACCTCTGCACGCTGGTTTGAATCCCTGATTGCAAAACACGTCATGTTTTATCTTATTCATATTTATTTATTTATTGTTACATTATAGATTGCATCTTAAGAGTTTCTCGACCTTTTCTGGACACTTCTGTGCGTCCTTTGGCAGCTGACGGTAGTTGCAGTTACAACAGTTTAAGAGTGTGTCAGATTTAGAGGCCTCTGTTTACAAAATGTGGAATATAATCTGTTTTCATCAGTGTAGAATCAACTGAAATTAACAATCATTGTGTTTTTGTTACCTTAGAATGATCCTCTAATGTTTGAATATAGCTTACAGTATGTTGAAGCTGAACATTTGAGGATGGGAAGTTTCATTTATTGATTCCTGAACTAAAAGTTGGTCGTCCTCTGAAGGTTTTCAGCGTCGACAAACTTGTTTTATTGTCTGAGAGAAAAGTGGAGCTGATGGGCGAGTCGATCTGGCTGCAGCAGCAGTCTGTCTGTTATCATTATACATGGATGAAATCAGAGAATATTTGTTCTGCATTCATTTTCATTTAGGTCAAAGAAAAGTCCGCTGACGTCACTCTAACAGGATATTTAACCTCGCTAACAGACGAGTTGGGTGTCATGAAAAATTTAAACGCATGCTGTTTCCACCTTTACTTGAAACGATCATTTTACAGACATCTTCTGTCATCCGTCTTCTTGAAATGAAGCCGAGCTTTGGACCTGTTTCTCCGTCTCTGCCGTGACTCCTTCTCGTAAGTTTCCAGCAGCGTGAACGCTTCGGTTTGACGTCGTTTGGCAACTGTTGCTCAACTGTCAAAGAATAACACGCCAGCATCGATAAAGGGAATCGATACGGTCGAGACAATTTGAAACTGGTTCTTGATTCCCAAGTTTGTCTTGCAAACATTATAATTTCTCTTTAATTTAAAAAGCCCAATATTTTGTTGTGCAGTGAAAAACGCTCATCACAGTTTCCCAGAGTCCAAACATGAGTTTTCACATTTTGTCTGACGAACCGTCCAAAACTCAGACTTCCTGTTTACAGTGATATCAAACACAGGAAAGCTACAAATCCGTCTATTTAAGAAGCTCAAACAGGAGAATGTTTCGACTCAAACAATTAAGAATTGATGCAAATGTATTAATATTATCAATGAACAGTCGATCCAGCATTGGTTTTTTGTCTGTGTAGCAGCAGACCTGCAGGAGAAGAAAACATCAACATGAATGAGTGCTGATCTTTTAAAATAAAGCAAAGCAAAAAGGCCGTGGCAGCTCATCGATGCAGCTGGAGTATCAGGGGGTTACAAGGTGTTGCCCCCCGTCAGAGCGAGTCCTCTGGACTCCGTCAGCTCCCTCTGCAGGGATCCAGCAGCCGGCTCCTCCTGGGAGGTCGGCTGTTAGCCTTTGGCAGCGAGTCCGGGAGAGGAAATGGGGATGATAGGAAGCCACACTGTTGTTGTTTTCTCTCACACTACGCATGGCAACTAAACACACATGAGCGGCGCCCCGGAGCCAACAATACAGCACAATAAAAGTTTGAGTATTCCAGTGTTGCAACTTTAGATTCTGTTAGATTTCACACTGCAGAACATAACTCCAAAAATCTCAGCCGATACGAGCCAGCACATCCTGATCGTTTGAGGTAATATCTACCAGCTCCATGCACGGAGCTGTAAGTTTGTCACCAATGAGAGTGAGTCATCACTAATGGCCCACGAATGGTAGAGAAGAAGCTCATTAATCACCTAAATAGCTGATCTGAAAGGGTGTAATGACACACAAGAGGAGAGAGGTTGTAAGTGAAAACAGAGCTGCACCGCTGAGTCGAATCACAGCACCCGCGTTCAGAGAGGCTTGAAATTGATACGAGAGACGAAACACTACAGGAGATCTGAGGACGGATAACAAATATCAAATTAAATCTGAAAACCGCACTGAATAAACCAAATTAAAGAAAAGTAGTCCCGGACTTTACGAGAGGTTTACCAAACTCTAAAATGGACGGAGCTGGACCTCGGCTCTCCTGTGGCTCGGGGTGAGATAACGAGTTGGACGCAAACCAAAAACATCTGCTGACATGATGATGATGTAACACCTCCTCCACACAAACCCACACACTCCAGCCACGACATTTCAGACCTGAACCACATCAAGAAACGTGTTGCAGGTTTGACCCAAACCAGCCTCCCACCACTGACCCACTTCTCACAGCACAGCAATGAATGCAGGACTTGTACAACACGGAGGTTTTATAGTCTGTGACTCTGGGAACCAGCATGACTAACATGCTCCTCACCGTCTGAGCCCGAAGAACTTAAATCAACAGTAACGTAAGGATTCGACACATGCTGGGATCATTTCATGTGCGGCTGACGCTGTGCTGAAAGTTCATCTCAGTCCTCTTTTCTTTCTTGTCCTGCGTTTAATCGTCCACTTTTTGTCTTTTCCTTCTTTAATCTTAAATAAATATGAAACCTCTCCAACATTTCAGCTTTCCGCTGTCCAAGCTCTTCATTAGAGATGTGCGATATCACGATTTATGTCATGTTATGTCTGTATTTCATTATTTGACAAATAAAACGTCAATATCTTCGTCATTTGGACGACGCTTTGCACGTGATCGCACACACAAAAGAGGAGACAAGATAAAACGAGGAGCTCGTACCTAAAAGAGAGGCTGCGTCTGTCGCGTGGACGTGGATTGGGTTTGAAAAGTCCAACATGGACCAGCAAACTAACGTTTTCCACCATGCTTCCACCTGCTTTACTCATATGAGTGTTTTCTGATCTCCGTGGTTCAAGTTCGGTTGAGTTTAGTCTACTAAAACTTGTTCAAGTAGTTTTAGTTGCTACGTGTTTTAAAGAAACCTCTATTAGATGTTTATGCAAAGTTCTAAGGTTGCACAGTAACTCACAACCACAAGACTGGACCATCAAAACCATCTGCTGAAGTCTCAACAGGATTTGAAGGCTGTTGCTAAACTGAAAAATGCTAAATATTTATAATTTAACATTTACTCATCTGTGTAATGTGCTGAATTCACAGAGGATTCTTAGTAATCCTGCAGCTTTTAGCCTCTATCAGCTCATTGTTTTGGTTCACATAGTTTTATATGTGGTGGGTTACTGAAAGCCTGAGGGACTCTTATAGTCTGTCGGCAGCTAACCAGCCCTAATAAAGCCACTGTACACTGGTTTCAGTGCCTGGAAAAGGTCTGGCTCGTTTGTCTTTGCAAAATTGTGACGTACCGTTAGCGACAAGTTCAGGGTTTGGGTTATCTGGTCGCTAACTCGGACGTTATTGTTGCAACGTGCAGATAGTGGAAGGCAGTGATGGGAATAACGGCGTTATAAATAACGGCGTTAGTAACGGCGTTACTTTTTTCAGTAACGAGTAATCTATCTGATTACTCTTCCCATCATTATAACGCCGTTATCGTTACTGCCAAAAAATGCGGCGCGTTACTCTGATTGAAGGCCGCTGTTTTTCATCAGAACAACTAGATCTCTGAGCCGAGCGGCAAAGATTTTTCTTGTTCCTCCTTCATCCTCGGTGAGGGCGGGGGCACGAGACATCGCATAAATGATGACGATTGGCTGAGGTTGAGTAAAATTCCATGGTAAGCCAATCAGAGGTGGAGTTGGGCGGGTGTTGCTTTGCTTACACAAATTCGAAAGCCCGCGTAGCCGAGTGACTAGTCTGATCAGACACACAAAGACGACACAGGACATTCACGTGAGTCAACGAGAAACAGGAATAGTCCAAAAGTACTGCTTCTTCCAACTACAAAGAGTGAACATATTATTTATTTCTTGGTACATTGCTTAACAAGCATAATTTAATTTTGCTTAGTTGTGGCCTGTTGAGGTGCAATAAATATCAAAAGTTCCAAAACATCTATTGTGTTATTTTTATCGATCCACTCTATAAACATAGTAATTATAATATCTACAATAATCCATGACATTTTATTGGATGCTAGTCTCACTTTCCCACAGCAACGTTAAAATAGTTTAGATTTGTGTACTGTGGATTTCTGTTATGTATTGTATGAAGTGTCCATTTCATTATAATATTCAGATTTATCATAAATAATTGAACACGCACATGTATTTTAAGTTCCGTCAAAGAGGGGTGGAGGTGGGGTCCAAATTCTTTGACACATTTGAGCAATTAAAAAATTACTTGAAAGTAACGCAATAGTTACTTTCCAAAGTAACTAGTTACTTTTATAATTTGTAACTCAGTAAGTACTTTAGTTACTTTCTGGGAGAAGTAACTAGTAACTGTAACGAGTTACTTTTTTAGAGTAACTTGCCCAACACTGGTGGAAGGTAAGGAGGGTGACGACTGAGAGAGACAACCAAACAGCAGACACAGTGGGAGACCAGCTGTTTTTTTTCAGTAACTAAAGAGCCAGATGTTTGAATAAAGTGAACTGTTTGCTAACATGTTAGCCATGATAACTTCATGAACTGCCGGCTCGTTGTGTCTCATAGTGGTCAATAATCGATAACTACACCGTTTAGATTTATATTTTAGCAAAACCTTTTCATGATTTTTCATTTGAGTTTTATCGACAGGAGAGTCAGATGGTCATGTTTCCAAGATTTCACGCTCTATGATTAATATCCATGTCAGATCAGACTCGTGCTGCTCACACTTTGTGAGATCCAAGTTTTCCAGGAACCAGCTGCCGTGAAGTCAGAGAGGGAGCGCTGCATGTGAACCCAACATCCTCGCTGCTTTTTGTATTTCAATTTGAAGGGGTGATTCACTAATGATCTTTGGACTCAGCAGGGTGTTTTCCACTGATCATTAATCAGAAGGGGAATGGCTCTCTTCATCAGTCTCGGTCAACATGTGTCTTTTCACTCCATTTGCAGAAGCAGCCGGATAAGAGGCTGCTGACAGCTCCATCAGTTGACCTATGACCCTGCTGTTTTCTCTGCACCATGGAAGTAACAGCAGCCAACATGTTTGTTTATTCAATAAAATGAATCAGGATATTTTCTCATGGGATAGTTATGGTGAGTCCAGAAGTATTCTTTTAGTTTGTTTTGTCTCAGATCTTCATGTCGTGGTGTTTCCACACTGCATTTCCCAGAAAACCTGTGAATCAATCAGGAAGGGATGCAGTTTGAGATGTGTTTGGCTTCCTGTTAGATTATAGATGTTAATGTTGTGGCTCTATGGATGCCGATGTCTGTTGCGGGTCGGTTGATTGGTTGATCGGTTCCCAGAGGATAATTGAAATATTTGTTAGTTTTCTGTGAAGATTCTCGGTCGTCCACGTCATCTTTCTTTGAGAAATGTGAAATCTGGAGCAACTGGACTCCATGTTGTAGATCCATGAAGATGTTTCACCTCGTATCCAAGAGGTTTCTTGGTTTTCTTTCAGGTGTTTTTGGGTGGGGTCATTAATAATTCACACTTGGCCTAATGTGACTCCAACAACCACCGTCCATACTGGATCTCCACTGACCTCAACGACAGTCATCACAACAACAAGAAGCACTAACGAACCCCACCAAGGCTAACCCTGTCAGTCAAAACCACTGACAGTACAAAGAATGAATGAAATATGTGTGACGTCTTAAGAGCTAGTTCGAATCTCAAAATCTGACCGCTGCCATGCTGGCAGTCCTGAATTTAATCTAAAAATGGACAAAGACGTGGATCATCGGTGGAGCTGAATGACGCCTGGTTGCTCAAACAAGCACAAAAATTCACGTCCATCCATTCAGTAGTTTTTGAGTTATTCAGTCAGTATTGCCATCGTTCCTCTTGGCTGTTGTACAAATATTTTTATGTTGATCTTGAACGTTCAGTCAGTCGTGGTCCCTCGTGAATCTGACCTGATGCGATGTGAGCTCAAATTTAGGTGACTTCATCAGTCGTCAGCTCTCAATCTGCCAGTTTCTCTTTCTGGAAAGAAGACGTAAAACTTTTGATTAAAAAAATCATTAATGTAATCACTTTAACCACATTTTATTGGGATAATAAACCGGCAGAGTGTTTACCTGCAGTTTGTCGCCTCCGTTAACAGTCTCAGTGTTGTGATCACGCAGGAATGTGAGGCGTCTGTCAGATTATGACGGGGGGCCGTAAATGATAATGGACAAACTGCACAGCCGTTAAATGCTCCCTGTTTGTTTAATATCAGCATTTATTGGAGCTGCCGTATAATCCTATATGAGCTGTAAACTTAAACTCATAAACACAACAGCAGGCAGAGGAGCCAGCAGTTTACCTCGAATACCCCGAAACCTGGAGGAGCTTTCTGCTCGGGGGCTGAGCGGACACAGTTCTCATTACAAAACAATATTCAATGTTTTTTTTGATAAAGAGCCAGCTCGCCCACAGCAGTAACACCATGAACATGATATACCACAAGTACTAATGTCCTTGAATGCATCTTAAATCTGTAATAGTAGTGTGTATTGCTCCACTCTGGAGCTGAGATGTGACTGATGCTACTTTTTTGGTGTTTTACGTTGTTTGGGGAAAAATAGGGATGTTGCAATCACGTTTTTTCGATTCAGATAACAACCGCTGATCATCTATGAGTCGTTTTTTGTTTAGTTCTAGCAGCTCATGTAGCGGTATTACAAAATTAAGTCCTGGAACGCCTTGAAAATGACCTTTTTTTTTTTTACAGGGTGGTTAAAAAGTTCTTGAAATTCAAATGAACTGCTAAAGAAGACTGTCTTGTATTTTGTTCATCAAGTCATTATAATTGAATCACTTTTTTCTGCTTGATTAATGACCTGTCATCGTCTCTCCCTCTCTTTTCTTCCTTGCCTTGATGAGCTCGTTATGTGGTACGAACCACAAAAACAGTCTTACCTGGTCTGTTGTAGTCTGCTGTGGTCTCAACTTGAACCAAAGTATCTGCAGATTCATTAAATACCTGATCTGTTTTTATCCACTAAAGTTTGTCACAATATGATCACGATCAATAAATCCCGGTTTTCTTCAGCTTTACCACCATCTTTACTGGAAGGAGTCCGCTGTACGTCGCCGCTTTGTGTCTGCACTGTCGCCACATTGGCGAGGTCGAAATCTGCTACTTCATCGAATACAGTGTGCGTCATCGATAACTTTTTGCGATCGCCAACCAGATCTTATATTTTTACTGAGCCAATCAATGGCAGTTGATTGGTCTAGGGTTAGTAGGTGCAGGGTGTCTTCAGGGCTTGAAAAAGCACAGATTTAATTATCCTTAAAAATTGTCCTCAGAAAGTTTTAAAACATCTAAAAATTATTTTACAAAAGTCTTAAATATCTCTCCTTGTCTGTCACAGGCAAGAGGCTCGTCTCACAGTGAGGAAGTGTCTAACAATTAAAAAATAAATGTATCGTACCGTCCATCTATTTGCTGACCCAGTTCATTGTAATTCATTCAATAATATCATTAGGAATCGTTGATATATCCTGTTTATTTCACACTGTTGCCACTTTACAGTGTTGCCTGTGCTGAGGCTCTGCCTTAAAGACTAAAGTCAGGGAACAAAAGTCTACTTTGTGAAGTTCATCTCAGTTCAATTTAAAGTTAAAGCCACAGAAGACATGAAAGACCGTAAACATGACAGTTTGAACAGTGATACGTAAATGTGGCTATTTTTAGACCTGCGTATAGACACCACTACACCTCTGAGTGTGACTCAGGTTGGTCTTTCCATGCAGAGACCTTTTTAAAGAGTCTCTGTAAGGCAGCTGGTTTCTTCAGGACATACACATTTTCTTCAAAGAGAGGAGCGTCACATGTGGCAATCATTAGAGAGATCTTTGATTCCTTCGTTTGACTCCTGGGGCTGGAAAATCCTGTTTGTCGAACAGCGAAAATCAAAATCTGGAATGGAGACTGACACTCTGTTCAGAGAAGGATAAGATGTTAAGTTACTGATGTTATCGGTGCGTTTCTCCATGATTTCATTAGAGTCTGAATGGAGACAATTTAAGACAGAGGAATTTTGGACGCCCCAGTTTTGTTTTCTTGGTCAACAGAAGCTCACCCGGGACTTTAAATATTATACTTTAGAGATATCGAATGATGGTTTTCCAGTCAGGAGAGACAACAGGCCAAATGATGCAGCCGATGCGGTAATGAAGTGACTCAACCAGTCTATTCTAAAGTCTCCCGAGTCCAACTCTAATCTCAGGTTCCCTCCCAAAAACAAAAAGTTCCAATTATTCAAAAGGGTAAACTTAACTTCTGAACGTTGGGTAAGTAGGGTATGATTTGATAGTCCCACCGATACGATACGATACGATACGATCCCCAGCTGAGCTCCAGAAAATTCAGTATTGTGCCACATAAACAAACATTAGCAAATATGGGCAGTGACACACTGGATAACCTTTCAGCCAGTTTCTAACAAGTTTTTCTCACTAAAATAAGAATGTTGGCTTCAGTTCCTGGGTCAAGATCATCCCTAGTCGTGTTTCAATCCAGATGGCATGGCTAACTAATATTACTTGCCTTGTGTTGACTTGTCCTGTCAGAGGTTTTTGGTTCCACTTGCCCGTTTTTGAAGGTTGCACAGAGTTCGTCGTCAACGTCGACATTTCTTTCATCCTTCTGTTTTTTAGCTTGTATCTGACATTTAATACCAAACATACAGATGGGTGGCAAAGTAAAGGAAAAACCAACATAAAGTTTTAGTAAAGTGTTGCAGAACAGCTTCAATGTATCTTGGTGTTGCTTCTACACGTTGGTGGTGGAGAGCACGGTCTAACACAGTCTGTCAGTCCAAAATCTGTCACAGTTGTTGGGTTTGGTTGAGATTTGTTGACTGTGAAGGCCGTAGCATCTGATTCACTTAACTTTGATCCATCCATCCCCTCACTGTAGGGTCGAGCCTTCAGGCCTGTAGCGTTGTGGAGAATCTGGTCAAGGATTACTCATCTGTAGACCAGCTCTGATGATCTTCATGACGAAGGCTTTATGCACTGCAGCCCAACTATAATAATCCTCTATGTGACCGTGGACAGGCTGTCTGATCACGTCCTGCATCGACATCAAACCCTGTTGACTGACGACTTTTCCTTCCAATCTAAATGTAGATTTCGTCACTGTTCCTGTTGAAACCAGTCGAGTTGTTTCTTTCTGGATGTCCAGCAATGAATCTTTCAAACTCACACAGATCTTTTCCTGTTGATACAAAATCAGAATCAACTTGGCCTGCTCAGTATTTTCATACACGCCACAGAGCGTGGCTTCATTGTACCGTGCAGTCCACCTGCGTGGAAGCATCATTTATTTAAGTTGTCTGTACATGCACACACTGGCAGCAGAAGACATTGTCCAGACCTCAAACTACATCATGTTTTTGTGCCCTCAGTTATCAGTTTAGACTGTGGTGCCTCCGCGAATATAAAACCAGATATTTTCTCTCCATAATTGCAGTTGCACAACCCCATGAGCTAATCTGACCGTCTGAATCTAAAAGATGTGACTGAATGCAGCTTTTTACCCACCAAACTGAGCTGTGGGCTTCTCATGTTTGAATCAGGACAGACAAAGTTAATTTTAAACTCTCAAACCTATTAAACGTCTTCAGAGTGAATCAATTGAACATCTATCAATTAATTTAATCGAGAGATGTTTCCTTGGCCCGTCCGTCCGTCTGTGATGAAGCCAGAGGTTAATGAAGTCCATCTTCTTCCTCTCAGACTGAAGACAAACTCTTCGGCGCTGTTTGCTCTGATGCCACATTTCCACGGGCTCCATGTCAGAGACGTATTAGTTTGGGCTGCTTAACACCTGGTTTTGCTTTCGATCCCGTCAAAATTCCAACGACAACCAAAGTGAATTTTAAAACCGTAATTTAATATATTATAACGATTACTTTCAGGAACTTTGACTCATGAAGTCGATCCTGAGGGAGAATAAGGAGGCGCTCATCTAATTTACATTCAATTTCCATTTCATACTTTGGACTTTGATTCATCTGATTTTTTTTTTTTTTTATTGTCAAAAGATAAAAAACGGCCTCATAGCTGTGAATGTGGTCAGTGATCTTTTTGTGTCTTTTTTTTAAACAAAAAACACCCACACGGATGTTTCCCAGACTTACCAGCATGCATCTCTGCGAGGCCTTTTTCAGGATCACATAAATCTTTCAGACAGCGATCAGGCTCAGCTGAGGTTTCATGATCGCCTCGACAGTGATGGATCTGTTAGTTGTTGTAGAAGTCAGACCAGTCATCTTCCCTTCAGGGGTCACGTTAACACAATATTCTCCATCGTGGAATTTTTGTAAAACAATGATGGAAAAATCTGAAGGTCGTCCGTCATTTTGACAGATGAACGCGGAGGGCGATCCGCCGTAACGTTCAGTAATTCACACTAACGCTGTCAGTGAACACATGCAGACCACCTGCAGTTCACGCCCCGTGTCCTGTTGGTGGCGATCGCATTGGTCGGATGTTTCGATGGTTGAACAATGAACCCAAATAATGAAACAATAACTGCAGAAAGTTTGTGTTATATTGACAGATTTGGATGAATTTCAAACATCAGAGTTTTCCTGATATTTTTAGGCAAATTTTGTACAATTCTCTGTCTGTATTTTATATATTTTTAACAATCCTACATACTCAACAGGTTTCTTTTTTGACAAATTCTGTGTTTAATATATTCTTCCTGACATTTGGTCATTGTTTCATTGACCTTTTTTATTAGTCCCTTAATATGAAGATTTGGGTTGGATTATATCACAACATACAGTGGTGTAGTGGTGCCTGTAGAAGTGTAGTGTGTGTATATTCTTAATTTAAGCCCTCAGTTTTTGTTTAAAGCAGCCGCCCAGCACAGAATAAACAGTGACATGTCAGACTGCATTCATATTTAACTCACTCAAAAATGAGCCAGTAGTGTTCTGCACGTTGTTACTAAACTTCTGCTGCTGGACTTCAGGGAGTGACAATCATGATGAAATCAGCATCAGCCACAGAAGAGCTGCAGATCTTTCAATAAATACTGACCCATGCACAGACGAGTGAGACAACCACATAAATATGTGTGAAGTATTTCTCATGAAATTGTGTCATGCCTTCGACGTCCAAGGGAAAAAAATCAGCTCGCCAAACACATTTGAAGGATGAGCATTAGAGGGGATTTAGACGAGGGTATACCCAACACTGACTGAGCTGACGACAGCCGAGTGTCTGAAGTTCCTTTAGAAAGTCCATAACCGTGATGTGGTTAATAAACGAGGTGAAAAAGGATGAAGGACGAGCGAGTGATAAGGTTTATCAGGCAGCAGCAGCAGCAGCAGATGTTACAGAGGGGGAAAAAATCATTGGTCTGCTTCATGAAAAGTGACGTACAGTCTGTGTCTCTGTTCATATTTTCTCTGCATGTCCTTCTTAATGTATAATCTGTAAGTTTTATCCATTAATCATCATTAAATTAAAACGGCAGAGAACACAATCTGTGATTCCCTAAACAGCCAAAAAGTCAAACAGTTGAAGTATAAAAAAGCAAAAAAGGAAACTACTTAAAGTACCAAAGTGTAGATGAGCGCAGTACTTTTTAAATGTACTTAGTTACTTTACACCCGTGTGTGTATCCGACAGTTTGTTTTATCATAAATAACAATGTGCTGAGTTTTTTTTTTATTGTCTCTAAAATAATACAAAGTGCTTTAAATGTTCGTATGATTTGTTCACCATGACGACCATCTGTGTTGTTTCAAACACTCACAATAAGCGCCTTTGTCTCCGTTCACGGCGTCGTGTTCGAACGTCACAGCCAGGACGAGAACACAAACGCTGCACGTCAAGTGAACTGTGTGAGAGTAAATGATGCCTCGTTATCAGATTCTGGAGGAGGTTAAAAATAAATCTCAGCGTCGAGCTGAACTTTTTAAATTTCCTCTGGAGATCGCCTGACTCCCCCTCTGGACGAGCTACAGCTGCTGATTCGGCTCATTTAGTGGAAGTTCGTTAGAGATGATGAGTCGTTGAAACACAGGACGCCAGCAGACATTTTCTTTGGGTCTGTTTTCATTGCGCTGATAGATTAGCAGCCATAAATCCATGATAAATAACACTGTACATACACTACATGTGTGGAAAATGATCTAATCTGCACTGAAGAGCTCAAGTCATCAAAATGTTGAAAGAATGGTGGATTTATTGGAAAGATTATGCACTTATTAAATCACCTTTTTGGACACTTTGATCAAACTTAAACAGAGTCTCAGTTTTAAATCAATTTTCTTTTGGATCTTACAGTAAGTTTCCAGTTTTTGACACCAGAGTTTTAGTTTTTAATAAGCCGGTGACGTGAATACGAGGTGTGAAGTGATTCTTCAGCTGAGCAGACGCTTGCCTGTCCACGCCAGAGTCTGCTGCCAAATGATGGGGTTGTGTTTGGTCTCATCTGTGAAGATGATGATGAAGATGATGGTGATGGTGATGATGGCGATGAGCAGCAGATCAGAGAGCAGGATGACGTCGCTCACTTAAATGTAACTTCTAGAATATGAATAAGAGGCACCGCAGTGGAAATGATAACAAATACGACTTTTAACCCTTAAATAACTGTTTAATATTAATATTGTACATCAGTCAGTACACATTAGAGAACGTGTTTCCACCTTTACGTTCTCTGTTTGTATCTACAGGGTTTCTGCAGCTCCTTTAAATTGTCTAAAATAAATACAATGTGACTTTCAGGACTTAAAATGTCTTAAATAAGATTTTAACAGGTCTTAAAAAAATGTATTAGAATTTAAAGTTAATGTTACTTAAGTCGCATAAACTTCAGTCTCACTTAGAAATGTGAAAGAAGACCGACAAACTGACCTGTCTGGATTTTAAACATTAAACATGTAAGAGCAGTGATGACATCATGGTGACATCATGTTCAGTCGAATGTGAAAACATTCATTTACATAACAAGTCATTTATCTTAGAAAGATCTTAAATGCAACTAGCTGAAACCTGCACAATCATATTTATTTATATGAATTTTTAATAATTCTTTAATAATTTGTGTGTATTTATTCATTAGAATCAGAGTTATTGCAGAGTATGTTTTCACTCATAAAAGACAGTTTTGGTACATAACACGTACAGTATATAGCTGTGGATGGATGGATGGTGTATATATGCATATTTGAAATGTTTCATAATATTGGTGTCGACTTTACACTTCTGAAACTAAATCTACAAAAAAAGTGAGACAAAATAATGCACCGTTAAAAGTACAAAATTTTAGAAGCTGTTAGCAGCAAAAGTTTGAAAATGTTTCCCTTAATTTTTCTTAAATAATAGATTTTCTGTCGATCAGCTAATTGATTAATTATTTTACCACTGATTATACTTTGTGCTTTAAAGATAGCATAGATAGACAGTTAATGTCAGTTTAAGATCTGTTAAAGACAGAAAATGTAATCACATTTTTTAATTGAAAACATTGTTTAATTTCTTTGTTCTTTATCTTAAAATATGAAGTTAATTAAAACTGAAAATAATAGTTTTAAATGAAGGTCCTTTTCCATCATTCTCCTGAGCTTTCAGCCACATCTCACACAGTCTTCTTCAGCTCTGAGCTCTGGAAAATGTCAGTAATTTGACCATGAACGCTAAAAATGTTTTTTTTAACGTATGAATTAAAACACAATCAAACTTTTTTTTTTTTTTCTCTGGTTTAAATCTCCGAACTCATCAGAAAGTTTTCATGAAATCACAACAGATTTATTTTTATACCGAGCTGAGACGTGAAACAGTGAATGTGATGAAGTGAGGAGCCTGATGATGATTTATTATTTATTATTCTAACAGTAACAGGCTCACTCACGGAGCGTTAAAGGCTTGAATGCCTTGCTCACAGGCACCGCAGTGAGATTTCCATGTAAGCCGGAGTCGACGCTGTCGGACATTTCCAGGGAAACAGTGACGGCAGCGATAGTTCAGTTTATGGAAACTTTTTCTTTTTGATGAGTTTTCATGATATTCCAGTGACACTGACGACATCTCCCACTAAATGTACAGTCAGCATCTGTCTGAGAGCTGTGGGCTGCTGCCACACGAGAGACAGATCCAGAACCGGGTCCAGATCCAGAAACACAACAACGCCTCCTCCCGACGCCGACCGCCAAATTAAAGCTGATCAAACCCAACAAAAATGTTTTTGTTTTCCAAATGAGACTCGAGGCATTTCAGAGCGAGCCATGTAAACTCTCCGTGGACTCAACTCGAGTATTTTCAACCAGCCGAGCTGTTTCTTATCGACACTTTTTGTTTCTCAAAAAGAAAATTCAAACAAATAAAATTTCTTTCAAATAAAAGTCCTTCGGTTGAAGACGGGTTCTGCAGATCAGTCTTGATCCCATTCACCAGTTTTTAGGTGACTTCTCCTGCTGTGACACTTTGTTGATCGCAGTTTGATGAATTAAAGTTTATCTTTAAATAATTGTGATATAAATGAGCCCTCTGCAGCTCCTGTGGATGACACGGCGCTCTCGGTATTTTGAGGACCCTGGAAGAGAAACTGACTGCATGTGTACATCGCTGAGTCACCGGTTTATCATCCGTTCAGACTGTGCAGTTTATAAGAGCTCTGGAGTGTCTCAGTTTCTTGATTCTTGTTTGTTTAGGTTGCCAGTTCTGATCCGGTTTTAGTGTTTAGTGTGTAGAACAGTTTAAGACAACAGAGAGCAGATTTTATTCATATTGTTTCCATCATAGATTCTGTTTATTGTTTCAGAGTTTAATCCATGAACTATTTTAGAATGAATGTGGAGAACTTTGGCCGGGCTGATCGTCTCATTGTCAGTTTTAGGATATTTACCGCTCGGTAATGGATCTGCTGCTCAGTTAGGAAGCAGTGGTACTCGTTTGCTGCGTGTCATGGCTGTGTGGGATTGAAGCCCATGTAGAAAGATGATTCAGCATATTTTATAGACATTTATTAACACCGTTGTCGTCTTTCTTCATGAAATGTGACTCCTTCTTGTTTATACTTCGGGTTGACATTGTTTTTGTCTGAAAAACACGCTGGCATTGATAAGGAGGAGTTGATGAGCTCTGAGGCGTTCGATCATTTCTATGTCAGGTGACTTTTTGGACTCCGACTCTTTATCTGTGTAATCTTCTGTTGATCGTAGCAATAAAAATAATGTTGAAATTTAAAACTAGATTTATAATTGAGCCGGGCAGAGATATCAGCCCATGTATCAGTCTTTATCTGTGTTTGTAACAAGAACTGTCTGCACACACACACACACACACACACACACACACACACACACACACACAATATGAAGCCAGATAATAGAAACAGATGTGACTTCAGAGGTCACAAGAAGTAATTTAGAAAATGTGTCCAGCAGGAGAGCGATGGAAGTTTAGTTCAGTCACATGAAAACTTTCACGTGTTCTGGTGTGTCATGAAGTTTACAGCCACACAGGACGTTCACTGTTCTGTAATGATACCTCACCGACAAGTGTCCTTTTTCCAAGAAGAAACCCTCCCTCACTAATTTGTGACTCTAAACTCTAAATCACAGGGTCAGTTTGAGGAAAGTCAGATGGTAATGATGTGTAAGTGGAACGTAACATTAACGTGGAGACACGAGTCGGCGTGGTACAACAAGCACAGACACTTTCCAGGGAAAACCGAGAGGGGAAAGTAACGTCCACTCTGCACTTTATCTGACGGATCCATCGCACCGTCGATCTGCATGAAGTCCTGGAAATCCAAACCAGGTGTGAAGCTTCGCTCGTGACTTTGAAAAGTTTGCTCTAATTCTTCAAGAGCGCTGCCGAAAGATAAAAAACAAACAGAAGGAGATAAAGACGATACGAGAAGACACATCTTTCCCATCATGACAGATTATTTCTATAAAAATATCAACTCCATAAATCAGTGTGGAGAATCTGCAGTCGTCCACATCTGAAGTGACCCGATCGGCACAAAACAAATAAACAAATAAATAAGAAAAAAAAGCTGAACACAAACCGTGCTGTAGCAGCGAGCAGTGAAGTGTTTGTTTCTCCATGTTAAATTAATTCCATTAAAGCGTCTAATAAACTGTCTAATAAACCTCCAAGTTTTATTGGATCTGCCATAAAGGACAGCTCTGGAGCGTGACGCAAACTGGATTTTAATACCGATACCAATATGTTAGAGAAACGTGACAGTGATGTATTGGCTGATTCTTCTGGACATAAACAGCCAGAAAAGAAAACTGCTGAACTCTGGAGATCTTAAAGTTTGTGTTGTTACCGAACTCAAGGCCTTCATCCTCTGTACGGTGGCCATTTTAGGACATGTTAGGCTGTACTGTCAGACTTGGTTTAAAGCAGCTTTAATTAATTTTTTGGCCTCTTGTGGGTTCCAGAAACAAGCTGTGAACACGCCAGCATGTTCTAACCTAATAAATAACATGTTAGCAGACAGTTGCTTTACTTCCACACAGGTAGGTCCAGTATTCACTCAGTAATAAACTATAATAATGTACCTTTAATTAATCAGAGCATTTATACTGAAAACAGCTGATGCTGGAACCAAAATAAAAAAATGTCGTAAAACCAAAACAATCGGCTGAAAGAGGCTAAAAGCTCCATGGAAATAATGAATTAGTGCAGCTTTAATTTGAATTAGTCAGAGCTCTATTTGATAATTAGCATTAGGCATGAGTCGTGATTTTTCAAATAGAAATGAAATGACAAAAAATCAAACAGAAAAAACATTTTCTGTTTGTGTTTAGGTCGATCTGTGGAGGCGATGTGTTGATTGTACGTGAACATGTTGAATGAATTTACTTCACTGATACTAATTAATACTTAATATTTGACAACAGTGAATGTGGATGGGCTGTAAAATATCAATGTCCTGATACAATTTCCATGTGGAGTAAAAAATGAAAAACTAATCCAGTGAATTAAAGATCTGACAAACCAAAGTACTGCATCACATTTCTGTCATAACTCAGTCCTGTTCATTGATTTGAAATATTACCTGCAATTTCTAATCAAACCAGAAATATTGAAGCGATACCTTCCTCAGTATAAACAGTAAATCTCAGATCAGATCAGCACGTATCATCACATTACCCACAACCACAGATGTATATTTATAATAAACAGATCATGTTTAATATGTTAAATGTGTGTAGAAGTGGTTTGATTCAGACCTCAGTGTGTGAAGCCACAGATTCACTCTTAAACTGGTCCCCCGACTCCAAATGGGCCAAGAAAAACTCTCACTGAGCTTCAGTCTGTGCCGTCCCGTCGTGTCTTTCTCCGACTCTTTATCGTGTTTGTCAGCGCTGAATGTCTGACAGCATCGATCCAGCCGAGATAAAATACTCCTTTCGTAAACATTATAGCTGTGGCCTGCAGTGATACTGGCGTTCTGGACAGCGGTGGCTGGTGGGACACCTCAAACTGAGCAAACTAACACTGTTGCCAGACTTTCCATGAGGTCATCTCTGGCCAGCCAACCTCTCCGAGTTTATAGTTCTGCTAAGAGCCTCAGAAACCGAGATGGAGGATGAGTTTTTATTGCACTTAACAGCGACATGTAAACACTGGTCCTCTCTGCGCTGAAAGCTTCTCTCAACATGAACACCCCGAGCACAGCAAGGTGTCATTAAACGAATCTGGACTGATTTGTATAAAATTTTAACTCTGTGCTCCAGATAATTTGGGCTCCGTCTGTGCAGGAGAAAATAGGACAAACCTCTGCTTCAGTGTTTCTGTTAAGCAGCTCCATCAACCAGAGGTTGCCTGTTGACAAATGAGGCGTCACCCCGAAGAGTTTGATTATTTTCACCAAATGTGAGAAGAAGGCACGCGAGCTCAGACCTTCGGCTACCAAACACTTCTGTCCTGCAGACGCCGAGCAGCAAAGACTCCCACGTCGAGGTTTTGGACCTCAGCAAGCAACATGAGGAAGTTTCCTCTGACTTCATTAAGCAGGAAAACAGTCGAGACAACAATCAGATGATTAATTGATGATTGTTCATAAAGATAATCCTTGCTGACAGTGTCATCAGTCTTGTCCACACTTGTGGCCATTTTTCAGGAAGATGAAATATGTTCTTAATCCAAAGCTCTGATAGGATGATTTATTCAACATCTGGGGGAAACTTTCATGGGGACTGTCCATTGTTTTCACGTCCCATTATTCCCAAACCTCAATAGAACTAAAATCTAAAGTATAAAAATGCTGCTGCTGTGTACTTATTTTATTTTCAAGTCTCTGAAACTTGAGATTTTGGAAAGTCTTCGCATTTCTGAGGTCTCATGGTTGGCAAGTATGATAATGGGCCTTCGGAACAATGGCAGGCACCACGTTTGTAGCCGGATAATCAGACTGAATTTAGTTTCACTTCATTATTATAAAATATGGAGCCAGGTTCATTTTAATCTCCTCTTCCATCCAACTGTCAGAAGACAAAACCTGAGATTGTTTGCTGTTGGACGCCGGTCCAACATGTTCTGTCGGAGACGAATAATCAGTCATTGAAAATAAATTTTGCAATATAATTACTGTAAAAGAATCTGGAAGAATGCTCTGCTGTCCCACAACAAACTGAACCAAAGCTTTCAGAGTTTCTGCTGATGGCAGATGGTTAGAAACATCTTTTCACCGTGTTTATTCTCTTTAGTGAAGTCTAAAGGAAATCTTTCAAACAAAGAAGCAACGACCTCTTTGCAACCGGAAACAACAGGGTTTATGGGAATGTGGTGTTAATTTGTAGAGTCATGAGCGTGAAGGATACTTCTGGTGTTAGACGGAGGCTACCAGTTGATTCATATCGATCATATACAAAGAACAAGGAGTACATGAAAGTGTCCTTGATGTCTTTTATGCTGCCGGTGTCCTTTCCTTTGGTCCTTGTAGTGTCTTTAATCAAATTTCCACTCAGTAGGATCAGGGGAATGTGCGTGCAGTTTACAGTTTATTCCTAATAACCTTCAATCTGCAGCAGCTCGAGAAAAAAAACCCATCCAAAACATTTCATCATGCTCAGATATGTTTTGAATTTTGCCACCATCAAAGATCGCATCTCAGTCTGTAGTCTTTTGCAAGGTCCAGGGAGGAACTTCAAAGCTCCTGATAAGCTCGACCCTCGAAGGGAGCAAGGCTGTTCCACCCTCGTCATCCCGTTCCAATTATACCGCAGGAGGTTTCTGATTAAAAACACCAGATAGGACATATTCTGCAGCGCTTGTTTTTCTTTCTTTTTTTTTTTAGATGCTTCAGCATGCTGTGGTCGCTGCTGTTTTCTGACTCAACAAGAGAGGAAACTATGTAAAAGCTCTTGTTTAGTCTTGAATCAACAAACCTTCCAGTCGTCTATCATCGTCCAGAAACCTCTAAAACACCGACCTTTTTAACCCCCTTTAACGTTTAAGCTTAAGTACATACCATCTACCTAAAGTGAAGAAATCGGTGCAAGGAATTCAAGTGTAGAACCAATGAAACTCTAAATTTAAAGACCGGACACGTGACGTTCAGCAGGTATCTAAACTGTCTTTAAGGGATCATTGCCTTGTAACTGGTAGCTACAGATGAGTCACACTCGAGTAGAGATGAACTCATCTGAGCAGCCGAACGCCGATGATGAGGTGTTTCCATGGTGGAGATGTGATGTTTACAGCTTATAGATGATTAGTGCGTCTCACTCATGTGCTCGGCTATTAAGCTTTATGTTTGTGGCAGTGATTCAGGGGGAAAATATCTGAAGAGAGAAAATAGCAGCGAGCAAGCGAGGCCAGGGAAGTTAGCTAATTCTCAGCAGCCCCTGAGTTCATGGTCATAAAAACAAAGTGAGTATTCGAAGAGGCTGAGGAGAACAGCTCTTCAAGACACTTTCCCCAATTTCCTGACCGCCCTATTTATGCATGTGTTTCCAAGTTTCCACTTCATAATGGAGATCTTTGTCTCAGAGATAACAGTGCAAATGTGCCAATGAGCCAGTGGCATAAACTTTTACTTAATCATTAACCATCTGTTGGTCTGTGCCTGTTAAAGCTTCATTCCATCACTAATGTAGAAGTAGAGGAGCTCTAGGGCTACTCAAGTGCTGTTAGGTGATTTTACCTTGTTCTCTCCCCAACTGCCTCTTATTCAGTTCCAAGTGCCCCACTAGTCAGTCCAAATGTGCCTGTCTGATCTTATCCATGTGTTGCACCAAAGTTTAGCTCTTGTTAGTCAGTATATCCCCTTAATCAGTACGAGTGCCCTTATTTGGCCCAAGTTACCTCTGATAAGCCTGTACCTTTAGTCCAAGTGTCTACCAAGTGCTGAAGTAGTTGCTCTTAGGTCAGCCCAACTACCACCCTAGTCATGCAGTCCATGTGCCCCACAGATTGACCCAAGTTCCCTGTGGTGGCCTTTTATTTAGGTGCACCTTATTCTCCCTATAGTCAATCCACGTACCCCTAAGTACAAGTCCAGTCAGTCCAAGCGCCCCTCTATTCCACCCGGGTACCCCTTTAGTTGATTAGAAAAACCAGAAGGGCACTTGGGATACCCAGAGGGTACTCTGGGTCAGTCCAGGTGCCCCACCAGTCCAGTCAGTCCACTCTGGTGTAAACTGTACTTAGAGGTGCCCCTCCATTATTTTTACGCCCGTACAGACTCCTGAGGTAACCGAACGAGACTCTCAAAAAACCACACGGGTGTAAATTTTCAGTAGTTTTATTGAAAAATGCCTCTTCTGTTTTCAGAAATAAATAAGAAAATAAGGCTGTGGAATTCACAATCTGCAGTTCAAACATGAAGCAGCAATACCATTTCCATAGTCTTGCATGCAGGTTTTTCGACTGCATTCGATACTGAGAAAAATGACAAGAATGACAACAACTATATTCTGGTTAAAACAAAATGAAATGTAACAAAAACATTACTAAATATACACCACAGACATGCAATTCCACGTTTGTTAGCTGTGACGGAATAAAAGGAAAACTGATAAATATTAAGTCTAGAGATACAAAATGAAAGCTGTGTTTAACTGCCATAATGAAACTGAACCTCCTTAGAAGACAACACTGAAGGATTATATTGAACATAATGAATGAACTGTGACAGATCTGATGTCCCGACACTGTGAACAAACATTTTCTTTCTTTTTCTTTAGCTTTGTTACAATGAGTGCACTGTTCAACACTGCTAGTTCATACAAACTTGATGCAAATATGTTACAAGCAAAAGACACAAGTGGCAAAAGAAATCTCACAGGTTTTTTTTTTTTTTTTGGTCATGGACTCTTATTTTTTTAAAATCAAGTCGCCCTCGAACTCCCTCCCTCCCTCCCTCCGTCCACACCCTTCACCTGCCACAAAAATGAATATTCACATACGTTTTAAGGCATTTAAAGGTATTTTCCAATAAAGTCGAGGTGTCAAACCCCGTTTTGTTTGTGTATAATGTGCATAAATCCAACAACAAACACAGGTTGAACAAAGAAAAAAAAAAAAAGAAAACGAGAACATGGCTTGTCTTATGATGTTGGCCAATTGGATGCCTTTCTTGATAGTGATCTCTTTCGACGCTGGTTTTGCAACTCATCCTCCTCCTCGGGGACGGGGACTACTCGGGTGTCGGGTTCTGGTGGGTATTGGCCTGCTCGGATAGATAGTGTTTGGCCCAATTGAGCACAAATTGACAAACTCTTTTTTTGTCTTCAGCATGCACAAAAATAACGGGTTAAAATGTTTGAGTTTCTGTCTGACTGCTCACTAAAGCACTGGTCCGGATGTTAGTCACCAGCAGGGGCGTGCTCGCTGTGTTTGAGGGAGCGTCTTGTGCGATACAGCAGGTGTTACAGTACGATTAATTTGTCACTCAACATCAGCTTGGCTCATGCACTCAATTAGTGGACATTTGTTCATTTATCTGCTCTTAAATCATTTTTACATTTGACCCGTGTGCTGTTGCACCAATCGACTGACGGAAATCTCAATTTAATGCAAAAATTTCTAGTTTCTACTTTTTAATGCTGCTGTCATGGTGAAACGATTGGAAATAAACCAACATTTTCTTTGATTTGTTTCCTCACAGGGACTCTTTTTTGTTGTTGGATGACTGCAGTGGAGTCTTTTGGGTTTGGTTGGATTCCAATCTTTTTCTAACAATTTTTCCATCATTTAAATTCAGTCAATCAGTTGACACTGATTAGATGAAGGCTCGTGTGTCAGTTTTGGACATTGTCAATGGGATTTGTTGCGGTCACAGTTACAGAAGATGTTCAGCAAAAATCTTGTTTAGTTTTCTCGTTTATTATTTATGACTAAACTTTTGTGTCTTGGGTTTTCCAGTCTCAGACTTCTGAAGCTCTAATCTGAACATATCTCTTAATCCCTCAGTGATCTTTATTTTTATCCATCGCTGACGATCATCAGTGATACTAGGCAAACATATGCCTACATTTTTTGAATTACACCATCAAACGTATGTCTGCTACTTCCTACTTACCACCTCTTTGTCTCGTCTTTCTTTCCTGTCGCTCTCTACAACGTGATTTTGATCGGGTCGATGTTTTTTGTGGCACTAACTCGTCAGATATTGGTGCAACAGGCTGCATGTTAAGTTATACAGTACAGTACAAATCAGCATATGATTCTGTAATATATCAGGATACTTTTTGAGCTATTGCTGCTACAAGAGAAAGCAAAAAACCAACCAATCAGCTGTCAGATTTAGTGGGATGGGGGTCACCTAAGGCTCCCTCGAACACGCCCCTGCTCAACACGTCAGTGCTCTTCCCTGCTTGTTAGACGCTCAGGTGTTAGTCTACAACTCATTCATTTCCAAAATAAAACAACAAAAACACAAAAATCTTCTGCCACCAGCTGGAGAAACGTCTTCCGGACAGCATTGTTAGTATTCTCTAAACATTCAGGTAACAGGGAGAAGAGTAAAAAAACACAACCATGTGGCAGATCTAAACCTAAACTCTAAACCTCCGGGGTCACATGTGCAGGACTGATTCAGTCTGAGGCCCTGAGCAGTTTCAAACAGCTACAAACACATGGGCAGGAAAATAAAATCATAAAAAAAGAGGCGTTTTTGTTGGCATTCAGCAAGCAGCAGGTTGTTGTTTGCAAGGCACAAGCTTTAAAACTACAGATGTTAAAAACTAAATTTAGTGGACTTGATTCAAACATCATTTACAAGGCACAAATTAGTTTATTTACACGTCACCTCGAGAGAAATGCTGTTAACAGAGTTGCTGCTGCTGTTGTTGCCGGTGATGCTGTGGTAGTCGTTGCTCTGTTACAAATCCGTCTTTGTTAGTATTTGTTTGGGTTGTTTGTTGTTGTTGTTGTTTGGCGCATGCTCCTCCACTGAACAAAGTTTCTTTGTTTGGTCTTTGGCTTCAAGATGCAAAACAGGCCACTAAAACAGGTTGGTGCCATCACGGCGGCTGCTGGTGGGGTTTGTTCTACTGGCTGTGAGTCGATGTTAGTACTGGTTTCCCTCTTTGTTGTTGTTTTTGTTAATGGGGTTCCTTTTGGCGGTTATCCTTTAAACAGCTCTAGAGCGTGTGAGCAAGTGTTTCAGTTACAGGACTTTGAGTTTTGTTTTTTGTTTTTTTCAGGAAGTCAGTGAAAGCAGCACAGGCGGCATAGAAAGTCTACTATGGTGAACCTGGAACAGGCCAAAGAGGATGGAAGGTGTCAGTTAGCAGCAGAGGACAGCGAATAAACAACTTCAGAGTTTCTCTACAGATTAGTCACCCTAAGTGTCTATAAGAACAGATTCACACATGCATTAATCCTCACGACAGAAAACACTCCAACATTTTGACAAATCCTCGTTTGGCTGCCCCGAAATAGTTCGATGCTGTAACACGTACAGGATATGTCCATGGTTAGCATCTTTTCAGTTAATAAAATGAAATGAATGACACTTCTTTATCTTAAGAAACGTGACGCGACAATTTCCTTGACTTCCATCACACTGTCGGTTCCCAACGGATCCTTGAAAGTTTGTAAATTTAAGGAATGGATGGAAGTAACAGACAACTTAAATTCCATGTTTAGCCTAGCTTAGCACAAAGATCAGAGGCAGGTGGAAACCTCTAGCCTAGCTGTCAACTATAACATGTCCAAACATCTGATTTCCACGTTGGGATCAATATTATCAACATTTTATTGGACTAATTGATTAATTGACAAATCGATAATGATTGTTGAAATTTTCCATGCCTGAGTTTTGGTATTGATACGTCTGAATCCTGTTTTGATGGAGCTCAGCTAGCAGTTTCCCCCTGCTTCCAGTCCTTATGCTAAGCTAGGCTAAACGCGTCCTGGACCTACTAACTCTGAACTCGATCCATATTTTTGGGGAGGGACAGAAAATAAATCTCTCAAAATGTTGGAGTGTTTCCCAAACTGACCCTGCCCGCCCTTCCCGGCTGATTATTAGCAACATTTAGCGCCTCGCCTCAGCGATGTTATTTTAAACTCTTTAAACAGCAGACTAACGATCCACCTGCACGTCTCCATACGTACCTACGTATCCTTGCCCGTTGTAAGGAATACCGACACACTGAGAAGAGTCACAGTATCCAGGAGGTCCGGGAGGTCCACGGACTCCGGCGTATCCTGGACGTCCAGGGGGACCGCGAGGTCCAGCAGAGCCTGGAGGGCCTGTAGCTCCTGTCCTGCTTTCTCCTGGTGGACCTGGAGGGAAAACACAGAGTCATTGAAGGAAATAAAGCAGAGATCAATTGACGGTTGTAGGAAAAGTTCGAGTTGTAGTTCTATATTTTGAGATGTTTTTGGAGAGAGGAATTTTGATCTGAGACATGATGCTCATAGAAAGTTTGATCAGGTTTTGAAGTTTTAATGAGTCAAGTTTTGATTCTCAGAAACGTTCAGTGAATCTCCTCCATGTGTTTGCATGTTTCCAACAATAGAAAACAGTTTATAACTGTTGTTATTCCTCATTAATTTGGAGATAAATTCAAGTTTTATTGTATTCTTGTAAAACTTCTCCGAAGTCCAAAACCCCAGGAGGTGTTTTGTGATCTCTGAAGCAAACAGATAATTATGGCTCGTTGTCATCGCGCTCGAATTCCAGCTGAAAACATCATAAATATTTCAGAAAAGGGTTGTAAGTGCTGCTGACAGTCTCGGGCACGACGTTTGGAACATGGAAATAAAAGAAAGTGAAGTATGAGAGGGAAAAAAAAAGGAAGAGGCGGGATCTGCTGATCCTTTTTCCCCCTCTGCGTTATGTCTAGACACGGACAAAGCCGGCTTGGAAAGTTTCCCTGCCGCTCCGTCTCCTCCTCGCCGTCCTCGACATGTGTTGTGAATGAACCTCTTCCACCGTGACTCACTGCTGTCCACTTCCTCCTTTTCCGAGACCGTTCCCTCTCTCTCCTGTTTCCACAACTTGACCTTGTTTGCTTCACGAAACTCTTTTTCGTGATTAAGCGGAGCTGCTCGAAGGCTCCGGGGCAGGATGACGACACGACTCTGCAGTCGATGTTTGAGCTGATCTTTGCAGGACGAGCTGCAGCTTCAGAGGCTTGTCGGGAAGTCTTTAATCACAGTATCGCTTGATTTAAACTTGAAGTTACAACCTCCGTCTGGTTCAATCAGCACGGTCAGACGGCCAGCGGCGGCTGCTGGCGTCCAGATTAATGACGGTCACCACAGTCTGTCGTGTCGTCGTGACAACCACAGTAAGAAAAACGATGTAGGGACTGAAGTTCAGCAGCAGTGAACAAACGGGTCATTTATCCGATCAATGTTTGACATTAATTGTGTTTTAAACTACAGCCTGCTCTGCGTCATGGATGGAGCCAAAACTACGAGTCAATTAATCCACGAGTCGATCGGTAAAACAATAATCAGGAACTAGTTTGATAATCGACTCATTGTTCTCTGGTTCAGCTCCTCAAACGTGAGGACTTGCTGCTCTTTAACTGAAGATCTTGTGCTCCAGCTGTGGAACGTAACCAAGTACATTTAGCAGTGTTGTAGTCAAGACCAACACCAGACGGTGGACCGCCTGCTGGGGAAGTTAACATTCACCAGATTTCTTTGGGTGGGTCGTGACCTTCAAGAAGTCGCTTCGAGATCGGTCTCAAGACCAAGACTGTTACAACATGTGACGTGCAACTTTTACTCCACGACAGCTTCAGTTTCCACCATCGTACATCTGCAGATGTTTGATCTTCCAAATAGAGACGTAAATATGAAAGCATTTTTCACATTTCTAGACCAAATGATCAATAAAATCTGCAGATAATCAATAATGAATGTAGTCATCAGTCATTCGACATTTGAAAAGACAAACCGTGATCCTCGCTGTGCAGCAGTACAGCAGTAACCGCTCTCTGCTCCTTCAGGGTTTCAGCTAAATTACCCAAAAGGCTTTGAGTTCAGAGTCTGTGGTCGAAGCATCAGAAACACATCTGACATTCACTAACTCCTCATGCTTCACGTCACCACCGAACAGCTTTTCAATCTGATTTTCAACGAGCTGCTTGTGTTGGTCCCTCGTTTTTTAATTCACAGTTATTGTTGTGCGGCCGTGCGGTTCTGAGAAAGGTCGACCCTCCCCGATGGTGCATTCAGGGACACTCTGACATCACATTACAGAGACGGCTCCCGGACGGCCAAACAAAAGAAAGGAGCAAATTTACACAATCTCTTTCTCAGAATCGAGGTTTGCCAAACGGTTGTCTTCTGGATTGTGTTAGAAAATATGATAATCTATAAAAATCATGAACCCATCAGCCCACGACGTGACGTTACTTCTTCTTCCTTTATGTGAACAGATGGAGAGCAGACAAAGACTCACCAGCAGGTCCTCTCGGTCCTTTCTGTCCAACTCCTGACACTCCTCGTTCACCTTTCTCTCCTGCGGGACCTGAAGGCAACACAAGATCAGACTCAGGTGAGATTAGGGGCCTCAATAATCCTCAAGTTTTAGATTACTGACTTGTCCAGTCAAGAGCACTTTACTGTTTGGCCTCACTCAGGTTAAAGTCTTTGTAAAACATGAACAAATACATATAGTGAATGAACGTCATTGAATTTCTGCTGCTGTTCACCGTCCTGGGAAAGAAAGTGACGACGCTTTGAGGTACACAGATTTCAATTCGAGGCCAGTGGATTACGTGACATCGGATCTGTGATCGACTCACTGATGCCGTCTGTATCAGGACAACTCTCGTTTAGATTCATTATCCTGAAATTGTGGGACTCAGTCGACACAAAACTTCCTCAAATTAAAGCCGAATTTGAGCGTTTTAACTGTCCTGATACTTCGTGTTTTTCTGCGGTTTGAAAGAATCATTTCTTCCTATCGTCGTCTGTAAACACAAATGTTTTTTTCAGTGGATGATCGAGTCATCACATAAGAGCTTCTTTTTCTTTACCGTCACATGAAGCTTCACATCTAGACTTCTTCTGAAGAGAGAAATGACTGGAAGGCAGCGTTACTGAATCAAGCGTGGAAATCAGAGATTTGTTCCCTGATGAAGCTAAGCCTCGTTAGCATCTCTTGATGGTTTTGTGCTCTTTAAATAAACCTTCCTCAGTCTAAATCATCTCTGCTCTGCCTTCTGTGCCCCCATTTGACAAATCCAGCTCAGGTTTATTGTTTTAGCTCCTCGTGACGATAACCTCTCTTCCCGTGCAGCAGATGGATCGTACCTCTCTCTCCCTGCTGGCCAGGTGAACCTGGACTTCCGGGGAAACCGTTCCTTCCCGCTGTGCCGGGCTCTCCGCGGGGTCCCTGCCTGCCGGAAGCTCCAGGCGGCCCTGGAGGACCCGGAATGGCGCGTTGCATGCCGTTGGGGATCTGGTTCAGTAACGTGTTGACACGAGTCATTTGTGCTGCAACAACAGAGGAAAGGAAAGGAAAGAAAAAAGCAACAGAACAGTAAGTGTCTGACTCACCGCATTATGAACGAGCCTGTTTGGAGTCGGTGCCGCTCGGCGGTGCCAGAAACTCTTTCAAAGGGGAAAAAATGCACGACTTACCGCTTACTAGCTGCTCGCAAACCTGTCTGGCAATGGATCGCATCATGTTCTGAGGAGCAAAGTCGCCCTGCGTACAAAGAGGAAAGAGTTTAACTAAATGTGTCTGAAGTTCAAGAAAAAATCTCTTTCTTGGAGGTTCCAGAAAAAGTTCCTTTGTTTGTGCAGGTTTCCGTTCCTTTGATTTTGATCAATCACGCGATATGTTTGGTCTGCAGAGCTTAGACATCAAGAACTTCACTTCCCATGAGTCCTTGCACAAAAAAAGCTGGTGTTTTTTTTTTTTTTATTTACAGAAGCTCATCTGAAGATTAAACTTGGCTTTGCATTGATGTTTTTGGCTTTCTTGCACCAAAATCATAAATTACATCTCTCATTTTAAGACACTAAAACTTATTCTGAGAGACACTGGGAACAAATGTTCTTGTCTTGTTTCGTGAAATTTCATCTTGAAACATCTTTGCATCCTAAATTGATTTGTCAGGAACATTTTCTTGGATTTGAACTCACTCTCTCTCCTTTGTCTCCCTTTGGACCGACGGAACCCTGAAAAGAGAAAATCAGTCATCAGAAAACCGTTTTAAACTTTTAAACTCTGCTTGTCTTGTCACGGTGCAGACACTTACAGGAGAACCGGAGTCTCCGGGGTTTCCTGGTTTTCCTGCAGCACCTGGTATTCCAGGAGATCCTGGAGGTCCCTGCAAGGAAAGTGAGAGTGCCCCTGTCAGAACAGTTTGGATACAATCGTGATAACAAAGCTTCAGCTTCAGGAGCATCGCTCAGAGCTCGAAACCCTCCTTGAACGATTGAGATCCTCTTTGTGATCACAAACCTCGAGCTCAATCGACAACACCAGCTTGTTAAATCTGGGGATAAAATAGCTGAGTCATGCTTTCTGCTCTCTGAAAACTGACGTCAGTTTGTCCTTGAGCAAGGCACTTAAATGCTTAATTGCTTCAGCCGGGTTTTACGTGCCGAGCTTCTCGGCCAACAGCAGCTCCCAGGTGTGTCAAAGCTCCCAACAAACCATTAAAAGTCTTACCATGGGGCCCGCGGGGCCTCTGGGTCCAGACTGTCCTTCCTTTCCTGGAGGGCCCTGGAAACACAAGATCAAGACTGAGCAACAGAACTGATACTGTTCATGTTCGAAGAATTCGGAGAGCATGGTTGCCATTAAAACCAGCCCGTGTGTGTGTACTCACCCTCACACCAGCTGATCCGATCGGGCCAGCAGGACCGGGAGGACCAGGTGAACCCTGCAAACCAACGAGAAAACAAATCATGTTCTCGTCTTTTCCCGCGTTAACTAAGAAGGTCACCTTTGCTCTGACTGAAACCGGCGCCAAATTTCTGTGCGTTGAACCGTAAATCTGCTTTTTTTTTTGTTGCACTCTGAAACGCTGCTCGCCATTTTTATTGCCAATCCTCTCTGGTCTTTGATGCCTCGGCATAACATTTACAGGGAACATAATATATTCCAGATCTGTTTTATTGGCCATTATAAACCAGGACCCGCGTGGTCTGCAAGTCATTAAATGCATGTTGCTATAGCATCTGCTACAACGTGGTCACCTGCAGCCCGCTGCTCCATCAACACCGTCCACGTGGAGATGAAGAGCCGATTAATCAGCCTCACTCCGCAGTGTGGAGGGAGGGAGGAGGTTGATAACTGACAGCTCGCAGGTTTGATCCCGTTAACATGTTCAATTCAACACGTCAGTGTTCTTCTGTTACCTGCTGACTGACTGCATAAAGACATCAGATTATTAAACAAATACCGAACCCCCAACTCAGCTTCCTGTTTTCTCCACGAGCTGCTCTGATTCATTACCGTCAACTGATCAATGTCTGTCCGGACTGAGCTGGATCCAACAGATCTCGTCATCACTTCACTCGGTGACGGTTGAAACAACTCGGAAGGCTTGACCACCGCCCAAAACACCAAACATGTCGACTTCCTCCAACACCAGGCGGAGATTTGGAAGGATGAAGTTTTATTTGAACCCTCAACCTCTGCAGTATGCATCCAGCAGGACTCAGGATTCAGGATTAAAAAATGATCAGACAGGACGAGGACAGAACATTCAAACTGACGATGGCGTCGAGGTTTGTTTTTAAGAATCTTTTGAGCGTTCTCTTGGTCAATATTACATCTGGAGGAATGACCGTGACACCTGCTGAGTCCAGACAACGATAAAGTCGTTCTTCATACGAGATGTTCAGATGTTTCTTTTCCTTCTCCAAGTTTTGTTAGAAACCTTCGACCAATGCATTCTGCACCAGGGTTAGGGTTGGCGGCCTGTATTTCACGAAAGATTAATCTTTTATTCTGACTTCAGAGAACATGCAGGCGAGTCTCGCTCCACTATAACCATGAATTAAATTAGATTTGACAAGACTCACTCGACTAAACTGGCCTCTGACCGCCACCTCTGCTGCAGCTCTGCCTCTTAGAAGTTTGCAATTAAAACTCCAACTGATCTCTCCATGCACAGATTAAAAGACCGACTCTGCATTTAAGGAGGATCTTTGAAATCCTGCAAAGGTTAAAGAGGTAAACAAACACGACAGTCCACAGGTCAGAGGAGGCTTGATGGATCTCCTCAGACGGATCACCCTTCAGCATTCAGGGATCATTCATCCTCTCATGAGCTTAACGAGGTCTGACCTTTAAACTGTGCTGGAGGGACGCTGTCGCCTTTTCTTCATTTTTCATTAAAAATGTGACACTTTAATGATTTAATGTTCTTAACCTCGTAAAACGAACATATTGTATCCAGGGAGGAATCAAAGTGACACACGATATTCACCACTCAGTATTTCATACAGCGACCCGCGATGTTCTTTACTTTCAGGCCAACTGTTGCTTTAGAAGCTTAGGTGTCATTTTATTCTTCCAGACTCTGGACCTGCCAGGTCGGACCGCAGCGCCTCTTCCCAGATAAAACAACTTACATTAAGAGGAGGATGTAGCAGCTGAGCGCACGCCAACACTTTACCAGCACCGTTAATCACGCTGACTTGTTCTTGGCTCCTCTGTTCTCTGCAGAAATTTAATTTAAAAGTAATATTCAAAAACTCCCTCTCCTCTCTCTGAATCCTCCCCAGCTGGAAAAACCGTCCGAGTCCGGCCAGACGCCAGAATAGTAGTCAAACTGTGAAGTCTCCCAGTTTCCTGTTTAAAAACCCGCTGCACTCACTTTCTGTCCAGGTAAACCGGAGTCACCAGGGTCTCCCTTTGGTCCAGGGCGGCCCTGAAAGGAAAGATAGAAAACAGCAACATGAAGGAACGTTTCTTTAACACTCGGCGACATGACAGACGAAACATTCATCCAACATAAACACGTAGTGATCCGTGTTCACAGGGAACATGTCAAATTAACACGTGATCTGGACCTCTTGTTTATTAATGTCAGGCTGAAGTTTTATTTCTTCAACATGTGTTGTTTGTTTGTTTTGGATTTGTTTTAGTTGTTATGCATAAAGAAAAACCAACATTAATGTCGGTGTTACAGAACAGAAGCCATCTTAATGTGGACGGGCTCAGACCACATGTAGAAATGCTCCTCAGATCTCAGCCTCAGTATGTCGATTCTGTGGGCGTGGCTGGCGGACTTGTTAAACAGTTTTTACTGGGCTTACTAAAGCCACCAAGAAGAGGCGGAGTTAGGTCATCCTCTTGATTGCTGGGTGACTTTTTGTTTAAGTCAAACTGACAGAAGTCAGTAACATGGCCTGTATAAGATCTGTAAATTATTGTAAGATATGTAAATATCATCACTACACTCATACTGTGCATACTGTAGAATTTACATGTAATATGTACAGAATATCGACCTCATGTCTATAAGTCAACCCACTGTACAGTCTATATTTATTATTTCATCCCTGCACTATGCTCCATTTCATTGCACATTCCTATTCAGTGTAAGAAAATGATCCTTGTCTATACATACAGATATTTACCTTTTGATGTACATAGTTCTTGTTTGTGTTTACCTGTCAAGTCCTCTGTTTGTTAACTGTACCTGTGTCTATAGATGTGTATATGTACTAAGAGAGTAAAGTGTAACCACAGTCAAATTCCTCGTGTGTGTTCACATATCTGGTGAATTAAAGTGATTCTAACCCTTTACACCTTCATTTGTCCTCATCACGTACAGATCACATGATGGTTTTTGGTGTAAGTGACGTCTAAATGTCGTTCTTAAGAAGAAAAAGATGAAAGATCACCGAGCTCTGCTGCTTCCTGTCCACAAATCTGCCCAACAGTATGGATCAAACCCTTCAAGGACCAGGAATAAGTGCTGTCCGGCAGTGTAGCTGCTTATTGTCCTCATCTACAGTCAGTGTTTAGTTTGTCTGTTCTGGGCTACTGTAGAAACATGGCAGTTCAACGTGTCGTCTGTAGGTATGAAAAGCTCATTCTAACGATCAACTCTTCTCATGTTCAGGTGATTAAACGCTGATGAAAACAGAGTTATGAGGATTATATTCTGGAACTAAAGCCTCAGAAATCTGACACACTAAATCTGATCCAGATGAACAAATACAGAGAAGCTAACATGAGTAGCTTACAGCTACATGTGCTTGAATCAAAGGTCATGTGACCAAAACAAGCTCCTTCAGAAGGCAGTCAAAGTAATGTTCGCTTGGTTAGCAAGGATGGTAACAAGTAGCCCACGCCTGTCGTGACGCTGAGACTAATGTGCACATTAAGATCACAACGCGGCGTGCAGATAAGTCTTATTAATATCAGGTGGGTCTGTTATCGCAGGTTTATGTTGTCAGCGCGACGACGTTCAGGTTATGAATGTGCATTATCTAACATCTGAAGTTTTAATGCTTGTTTGGTTTTTATTATTTCTTCCAGATCTCTCTCCATAAATCGTCGTAAGCCTCTCAGTCACCCCAACAGATCACAAATCAGCCCCCGGCTCCTGAATCTCACCGTTCAAAGTAAATAGAGCTGTTTTGTGAACGTAGCAGACACGACGGAGAGGACGCCGTTTGAGTGTGACCCTCGAGCGGAGGGAACATTTAATCTGGGTAAAGCTCGTCTGGGGTGCAGACTGTGATTCATGGAGCGGTGTTCAGGTCTCAGGTCTCTATCACGTCTTTCGCTCAGACATGAAGGAATGTGAATCTCTGCCACAGATACTCCCCAGCTTGTAAATTCCCTTCATAATAAATGGCCAAAATAATCCTCCCTCCGGTGCACTGAGGCATCCTGGGATTTATGTCAAGCTTGTGTGTGTGTGTGTGTGTGTGTGTGTGTGTGTCAGGTGTGTTTATACACTCACAGCCTCTCCTGGAATCGACAGCCCGCTGGGTCCTTGAGGGCCGGGCAGACCCATGGGCCCCGGTGGTCCGTTATCTCCACGTGGGCCGACCGGTCCCTGTGAAATCCAGAAGAGAAGGTCCGATATGAAACATTTAAACACACGAGGAGTTTGTTTGTGTTGATATCTGCTGATATTTTCTCGCCTGAATTCGAGTGTAACCTGAAAATAAACCGACAGATCGAACTGAGCGTCCCTTCATATCAGGGAGGAAAAGCAAAAACGCGTTCGATAAGTGGAATCAGATGCTAGCGCTTCAAAGCTTCTCTACTTTAAACAATCTTTTTGTTTTCGTTGAGAGCCGATAGCTGAAGAGTCCGACCCGGCTCAGAACTGTCACGACCGAGGCTTCATTAAAAAAGGACAGACTTTTAAAAAAAAGATACTTACAGCAGGACCGATTTCTCCTCTTTCACCTCGGGGACCTTTGCTGCCGGGGGCACCCTGAAGAAGAAGAAGAGGAGGAGGAACATTTGTCACGCTGACACAAAGAAAATCTGTCAACTTCCACCTTAAAACCCTGAAAACTCTGTTTCAATGAAGTATTTCAATATAACTTTAAATGTCCCTGATAAGTACGAAAATGAAGTCAAAATATCTTTAGGTGTCATTTATTAGGAGTTTAACACTTAAAAACTTGAGTTAATCGGCTTCATCAGGACTGTGTGGTTCGACCAACTTGTTAAATAACCAGAAAAGTTTGGCAGAAATAATCACGTCCATGCAGAATCCCAAAAGTCACAGCAAGAAGCTGCCTGAGGAAAAACGTCTTCAGGACCTTTAACAGCTCGATTTGTCTTCTATTCAGACTTTAAAAGACTATTTTAGTTTGAAGCAGTAAGATTTATTCATTTACTTAAAGGATAAAGTCTGGAGATATTGTATGAGCCCTTTTTAAACATCGAGCAGGAACCGACGGGCTCGGAGCTACAGAAAGGAAGTCAGGCTGTATTAAGTGACGGACCAACGCGTCTTCATCGTCTCATGGGAAGAAAAATCCAGATCAACAGCAGACTCGTCCACATCGTCACATTGGTGCAGTCAGAGGAGAAGCTGTCAGACAGGGTCAGCCTCCATCATGCTGCACCACAGTTTACCTTCTCCACCCTCTTAAAAGATTTTACGAGGCATTGCAAAGAAGTTTCCTGTGGTTAATGTGCTTCAGGGCGCAATATTCTCCCTTGTACAACATACAGTGTATGAATAACCATAAATAACCTGACAGGGGAGAGCTTTTACTCGAGCAGTGGAAAAATGTTCCATTACAAATAAAAGGATTTAAGTAGTTACATACATGTTACGGTGCGCTCGGACACACCGTCAGTGATGTAACCCGGGGTCATCGGGTGCTTCGACAACCGTACACCCTCGCCCAGGAGACCGAGCAGAAAACGAGGGGTTAGGAGTGAAATGTGCTCTGGCTGAATGTTAAATCAGAGACATCCGAACACTGGAGCTTCTCCGCACGTTCACTAAAATGGTTTTAAGACTCATCGTATCGATCAGAAACCAGGCTGGACCACAGCCAACCTTACCAAATCAAGTAACAAGTACCCACATCTCCTAGAAATCAAAATTTCCAAACCATTCACTGCCAAAATATTTGAGAAATTAAGCATAAGTAATATTTTTATGGTTGTTTTAGGCAACTCAGAGCAGTTGGTGAAGGTTCAGGAAAAGATGAAATAATTTAAATAGTTGACAGACTCGATATTTCACCAAAACCACCGACATTCCTTCAAGGAAAATCAACAGATTTCTCACAGTCAGAGTTTCCAGGTCTTCGATCTGTTTTAAAAGTAGTTTGAAGTCTGATAAATGTCCTCGAGTGATGTCACTGTGATGTCACTTGAATCGGCATTGGTTGACGACTAAAAGTTTGAAAATTGAACAAAATCTGTTGGTGTGAAATCGGAAACCAGACCTCATTTTGCACCTGAATCTTTGACTCAGCTGCTGGTGGTTGATTTGCATTGTGGGTAACGTAGGTGCCAGGTTTTTGACAAGAAAGGTTGCATCGAGTCCCAACAACTCTGGTCTTTGGTGTCAAAGTCCAGCACTTTGCATTACCCACCTCATCCACCCCAGTGGGGGTAGAAGAACACTGTAACTCCTGAACTGGAAAAAAAAGAATGCCAGTAATCATAATCCAGGCAGCAGTTATGTTTCCTCTGAAAAGTATTTGGCAAAATCCAATCGGTTTATAAACATAACTTCTAGGAGACGCGGTCGAGCTGTCAAATAATGCAAGACTTTCCTGTGAAACATCGCAGAGGGAAAATAAAAAGTCTCCAATGTGGAAACACTTCATGTAAAAAAGTGGTTAAGATGGATTCAGGTGATTCTTACCACTGGTCCCTGAGTCCCTGGTAGCCCGGTGCCCTCTGAGGTACAGGTGCAGGAGTTGGGAAGAGACGGACACTTCAGCTCATCTCTCTGGAGGAAAAAACACAATTCAACGGTCAAAAACAACCCAAAGACAAAGTGTCCGAGTCAACCTTCAGTTGAGCGTCTGATCCTACGAGCCAACAACCATCGGCTCCAAGTTTGACTTAACTTTGGATTGAGGGCTAGAGTGGAGTTAATGTCTAACAGTCAGTTCATTAGCAGCAGATGATTCATACAGTCAGGTTCAAAACATGAAACGTTAACGGTCAGTGACATAAACTTTGAGTGTGCGTCTTAAAAAACGTGTTGAGAACAAGAGAGTGTTTCCTCTGAGAATCGTCCAAAAAACATAAAACCAAAGCGCTCAGTCTCTCTCTTAATGTTTCCTCTCACTGCTAAGAGATAAACCGTTCGGACAACATTTCTGTGGGTTAAACTCGAGACAAAGAGCAGAAGCAAGATAGCTTCAAGTGATGTTTTCTGAAGCCAGAAAACCAGAACAAAGCTGCGGGTGCGGTGACAGCACCCTGGGTGATTTTCCAGTAGGAGTGGGTACATTTTCTGGTTCAGCTATTTCAGTACGATGGAATTAAGCTTTTGTGAAAGTAAAACCTCAAGTAAACAGTGTGGGAATCTACAAACTCAGCCTCTGGGAGAGTTTGAAGGAGTCCCAAGCAGGAACAGCCTTCCATCGAGACAAGGCAGACACTGTATCGAGTTTGACGCAAAACTTCTTGTTGGACATCCAGAACTGTTGAGAACAGCCCTCCGTTCATGAAGAACTACAATTGTCACTTAAATTTGATGCTTCAACATCCATATATGATTTCCCGAGGGTGGAAGTTGGTAATTTAACTGACTGTGACAACAGAAGTTTAGTTGCAGAGACAACGTGCAGCCCATAAAAAGGACCTGGACACTGCAGTTCTGGGCTGTCCAAGAAGAACGTTGACGAAATCTGAAATCATCGGTCACAAACTTTGTTCCAGGATCAAACTATGAGACACCGACGGACAATTTAGAGTTCTCAGTGTGACTGCTGCTACATCTGAACCTCTGAAGGAAATCATGAGAATTGCAGCGGTTTGGACCAGTCAGCCTCATTTGAGGAGCTGCCGCATTTAAAGAAGAACAAAGAACGAAACCGAAGACTCGATGCTCCTCTGCCGACTGAAAGTTTGAATACATTCTTTGTTTCATTGATCTGATTGGTTAGAATTTGCCCGTGATAGACAGATGGTTCATCCAATCACCTGCCAAGCACCTTTTGAAAGTGCCAAACAGTTTCCAATAGCGACTTCCCAGATGGTTCAGTGTAGTAAACCATCTTGAGCAGTCAGGTTAGCTACAACCTTCATCAACTGAACCAACCAATCAGAACACGAAATGACAGAAACCACCGTCCAACATCGTGAGGATCAACAAATCAACTATCTCGAATTTTTCACCCGACTAACCACAAGATTCTTTATATTGTTCAAGTGGAAATCCCCAACACCTCCTCCACATACCTTATGGGTGAGAGAAGTTGGATTTTTGAGGCGCTCCCTGAGAAAAGTTTGCAAGACGTGGGACTCCTTCGATATCTGGACTTTTTATTTCAGCAACATTAAACTGTCAGGCAGCAGAGCGGCCGTTAACTATAGCTTTATGTTACTGTTATAATGGAGTTCAGAGAGTCAGACAAACGTCTAAACAGTAAATTGAACACACACTGGACTTGTTTTAGTGGACGAATGAGCCCATGCAGGATATTTACTCCCGCGTGGGCGTCAAGCTCCTGATGTTTCCAATGTATATTTCCATTGATGGCCTCAGTTTGGATCATTTAATAACTGTCAGTAAAAAACAGGCCAATCAAGCAGCTGTCCTCGCTCTGCAGCAATTGAGATAATAATCCACCAGAGTTGAATCCTTTTCAAACTCTTTTGGACGTCCGAGCTGCAGACGTGCCGCGCTCAGACAAAGCTTTATTTGTTGCAGCGTCTCTGGAGATCTCTGCTGGGACTGAAGTGAGAAAGCTTCATATTGAGAAAGGCCAGAGTCCAGCCGCTGAACAACAGGCTGCACTGTGCTGCGTTTAAAGTCTCTCATACTGTCGGGGGGCGGGCAAATGTTTAAGTGCTTGCAAACAAATGTTTCGTCTCTTTGTAGCCTCACGGAGATTTTGAGAAACACCAGAGATGTTTGTTCACGGGAGTTAATGTGTGAAGAATGATGGGGACATTTCAACAACGTTGTAAACATGTTGGTCGTGTTTGTGCTTGTTTTATGTTCTTTACCGCCTGTAAATTATCAAAGTCTATCCAGCTTCTCTATTTCTTTCCGTTTCAAGCTGCTGATTATCAGAACCCCACGAGACGATCTCTGTTGTCTGCGCGCACGTTCGCCAGATGTTTAAACTGTTGTTTTACCCTCAAAAGGCCAAAAAAATACATTAAATGCAGCTTTAATTACACCCTCATTTACACTAAATTATGTTAAAAACTGAGAAAATCTCAACATGTCAAAGCTTAAATCTGCTGACACCAGATCAGAAACTCTGCAGCGAGGTTTAAAGCTTTTTAATAAAGAGCAGCAGCGTCTTTCAGCTCTATGTTGACACGTTAGCTGCTGCACCTTATTAAAAAAAAGCTAAACTACAGCTGATCCAGATCCGGTGCGGGTCAGAGGACATTTCTATGTTTGCCTTTATTTTCATGTAAATGATTAAGATATTTGGGCTGAAGTGAACCTATGTGAACTGGAGTCAAGAAAACAATCGTCAGGTTGTAAAAATGGTTCCATCAGATGTCTTCATTCTCAAAGTCAACATTATGTTTTGTATTATACGCCACACCCTGCCGTCCTTTCATCAGACGTATCAGCTGGCTCGCGCTCCTGCGTATCATATAAACCTCGTTTATTTGTCTCTTTGATTCGAGTCGGTTCTGACTCCGAGCTTTGATCCGCTGCTGAGTCTGAAAAACTGGAGGACACACCGGCTGTTTGGACCTGCAGCTGGCTGTTAGAGCACAAACACACTCTTTCTTTCGTTCTCTTTTTTTACTGTCAGGCTGTAATTACCACCATTAACGCCAACTAAATGTGTCATTAAACGTTTCTGCATTGTCCCCAAGTTTGGACGCCTAAAAATGTTCGAGAGAAACCAGCTGGCCTGACGGTTTTCTATAAGATGATCAGTTAACTCAGCCAAGATGCTCCACAGATGTACGAAAGCAAACAAACAAACAAACAAACAGGAAATAATGCCCTTACACACAAGCAGATGTGAGTTTGAGAGACTTTCCTGGACACAGAGGTCTAAAATACAACCCTGTTTTTCCATTGAGGCGCACATTTGAATCTTTGTTTCACTTCCAGGTTAAAAAAAAAGTTGTGCATTGAAACTATTTGTCTAATCGAGCTTTTAAAATCCACAAACTCGCCTTAATTTTGCCAGAAATTTAGATTTTTTTGTTGAATTTGAAGGAAAATCTTCATCCTCAAAGCCAAAAACAGTTTTGGCTTTTGGAGTTTTTATATTTTAGCATCCAAACTGATTTTAAGACAACAGTTGGCATCATTCGGCAGCTATCTACAGGTTAAAGAAGTCGGGAAGAGTCGAGTTGCTGAACACATTGAACATGTCTTTAAAAAAGGCCTTGTGTCTGTGCTGCGTGGAGCCCGGGGTTCCCTTACCATAGACGGGAGGTCACAACATCTGTCCCTGCTGGTCCAGCCTAAGCTGCAGACAATGTCAAACATCTGGAGCTGGAACTGTGGAGAGGAAACAAAAAGAAAACATGGAAATGGTGTTGTGGTACATGTGTCTGTGATACGCCCTTTCACAGCTCCCAGAAGGCAGCACAGCCGAGTCCCATCAGCCCCGGGAAACACAGGAAACGGCTCATATTGTAACCATATTGGCGGCTTAACGTACAGTACGGTGCGGCAGAGTACGTTAGGTTTAATGTCTGCTCCACGATCCTCAACCTCCAGATACCTTCAGATGTTACAGGTCCAACTACAGGCGATCGGTGTAGCTACTAAGGTTAGCATCTTAACCTCAAGGTCTCGTTAAAACATCCATTTGTCTTCATATTCTGAGATAAATCTCTACACCTGCTCTGGACGGTGACTTTAAATGGCTAAATTTCATTTCCCATGAGGCTTTGGCAACAAGCTAATGGCTAAGAGACAACCCGGCAATGTTTTTGACATTACGCTTCGTTACAGTTGATAAAAAACACTCGGGAGTTGTTTAGTTTAGTCATCTCTCTTTGCTACAGACCACACGTGTTGTTCTCCGTGTTCGTCTGGACCTCGTTTCAGTTCACAGACGATCCTCTCTGACTCACACACATGTGATGTGACGACTTCGTCTTATTAACTACATCTTCATCGATCGGTCCAGACCTCCGGAGTTCAGAGAATCCAGCGACTCGCTGTCCTGTAACGACCGCTTACGGCCACAGAGGACGCTGTTCACTTACATCGACACTATCGGCTCCATGCTAACACTGTTGAGTAGTTTTTGTTTGTCTGCACATGCTTTGAGACATTAAGCCCCTAAATCCCCCAAAATAAATCTAAGAATTTAAAAGAGAGATTATCTCTCTAGAGGCCGTGATAAATTAAATGAAACGGGGTCGTTAACATCATTTTTATGAATCATATTCGAGCTACTGAAATCTGGTTTCTTGTCATCACATCTGACCGTTTTGAACACAATCCTCACGGGGGCACCAACATGTTCAGATACTGATAATTACAATAAAACACACTGAAAAGTCAAAGCTGAATCTTTGCTTTCCGCCTCCGTTCATCAGAGTTGACTCACAGTTGCTGATTCTCCTTTGGAGCCGATGGACTTGGACATCTTGCCCAGAACCTGGTAGCCGTCGCTGGATGTGTTTCCAGCGGCCTTGATCTCCTTTTCAGCCACTTCTTGGCAGTCGATGTTCAGTTTGACGCCGGTGGATGAAACCAGGATATGGAGCTTCAGAGAGAGAGAAAAGAAAAAACACAAAAGGAGAAGAGATTTTATTGGCACATTCTTTGTTCAAAGACCAAGTCGTGTGTCTGGTTTTTGTCCTGATGGCCTGCAAATTATTAGGTTATGCTGACTGTGCTCGGGGTGGACGTGCTCCATCGTCTCCGCTGTAGTTCTGTTTATTTAAAACTCTGCAGGAATGTCAGAGAGCAAAAGCAGCTTCTTTCTGTTCATTCAGAAGAAAAAAGGTGCTCCATCAGAGCTGCGATGCTGCTGCTGCTGCACAAAGGAGGAAATTAAAGTTTGGATCGTATAGAAGTTCACGCGGTGCTTTGGAAACATCACTTCATCCACTTCTATGTTGTTGTTGTGTGCTCCTGTTTAAAGACGCCAAATGCCCTAAAAACTGCAACTTTTATTAGCGTTGATTTTATTTTCCGGAAAACATTTAAAGAGGTGACTTCATAGCAAACCAGGAGGGAAGAAACATTACAACATTTTTCTGTCCTCGATCCAGAACAAACTCAGGATATCTGCTGATACCGAGGACTGATAATCAATGATGTCACCGATTGAAAATCTGTAGAACACGTGTCTTAAATCAACATCGTCTAACTTTCCTCTCTTGAACAGTTTAACTCCTGTTGATCTACTCTGACCTGTGATCAGGTGAATGGTGTCTCTGTCATTCGTACGTCTGTTCTCACACTATGTAACTTTGGGCTCCGGGTCGGGAGAAGTACGTAACGCTTTACGGCACTAAGTCACACACCACCAACTATTTCACTGATTTTGGTGAAACTGGATCATATTTTATGGAGAAAATGTTTTCTGGTTTTCCCTCTGATGTCCTCCGGCTGCTCCGCCTCAACTCTCTGTGATTTACAGAGTTTCCTGATGGACAGTGAAGTAAACTGCTGACAGCTGTAGCTGCTGTTAGCTCATGTTAGCTCAGTTTGTTAGCCGGGCTGCCCGGACTGTGAGCTCAGAGCACCGGGGGAGTGTTAGTGTTTGTACCACAGGCTTTCTGGACCACCGGGAAGAAGAAGAAGAAGAAGAAGAAGAAGAAGAAGAGGGGGAAGCTGGTGTCATGCCAGAACAGGAGCTGGGCAAGCGGGCAATGTAACCGGGCTCAGCAGCCTCTATGGACATAATGGCAGAGGAGAAGAGAGTGAAGAGGACGTTGACTGAGGAAGCTAAGAAGAGAAAAGGAGAGAGTGAGCGAGCAAGAAGCTTTTGACTTTTAGCCAATTTCTACACTTTAACTATTAAGTGGTACTAAGTAGAGACGTTCATACACGTTGCTCTTTCACCTTCGGACAGTAAATGTAGTGAACAGGAAGTGATCTCGGACACATTACGTTGTTATGAAGCATCGACATCTGTTAAACTCTCAGTTCATCACATCCTGACCGGAGGACATGCACAACAAACACTGTTCAGGTAACAGGTGGTGGACGAGCGTCGATGCTGCGCTCGTTGTCTTCCGTGTGTCCGCAGAACAGCTGAGGCAAAAAGACTTCACATAATTGCACTTAATTAGCTTAATTGCATGCTTCTGCATCCTGTCTTTGTTTCTTCTTGTTCTTTATGAAATGAAACATCCAAACAGATGTTCAGAAACAGATGGGGGACTGTGAGTCCAGGTGAAGTGTCCTTGGGTAAAATACTGAACCCAAAATTGCTCCCAATGTCTGTGCCATGTGTTCGCCCAGGTGAGATTAGCATTATATAATATGTGTTGCTGAAAGTTGCCTCACAGTCGAGTGAGTTTATCATAAGATGTGTCGTTTATCGAGCTCTGTTACGTGTCATAAAATCTAACATCTGTGCAATTATTTAAACGACTTCCTGACAAAAGTGGCACGTCAGTTTGCGGATAAAGCTGCACCGATCGGAACGCTAGATTCTACAGGTGCTATGACAGAACCGATCCATATTTAACTGTCAGTTTTCATGGTGAACATTCATCCAAATGTGTCGCAAACTTTACGAGTCATTCGCCAAAAGAAAAAGTGAATAAATGCTTGTTTTTTTGTTTGCTACAGACGTGAATATTTGGACCTGGTTCAGGAGATAGGCGGTAGGTGGCGCCAACTCTCCAATGGGAAAACCAGAAGAGGAGGACGCAGCAAGGCGAAACATGGAGACATGGCGCCTTTAAACTGGATAAAAACAGGACTGAGGTGGAATCTGTAGTTGGTATCTTGGCCAATTGTCTGAGTTGAGGTGTTAAAATCAGCTCCCACCGTCTAAACATTAAAGTTCACTTATTGTGAAGCGCACACAGGAAGTGATGTCGGAGTAAAAGCAGCAGAGTTTGACATCTGAGTTGGTTCGGCACAGCAGAAAGGTGGAGCGGAACAGAGAATGATGTACTGTGGATTCGTCATGCCGAGGCCGATAAGGTCAGCATCAGGGCTGAGCGTCTCCACATACCAACAGCTTTGAGCCAACAGTTCCAGCCACTCATCATCCGACATCCCGCTCAGCCACATTCCTCCTTTTGCCCCCAAAAAAACAGTTTCTTCTGGAAACATGTCAGATTGTTGAAGCCAAATCTCCCCAAAAATTCCTTCCTTCCATCTCATTGGACATCTGACAGCTTCAACCCTTTAACTGTAAAAAATAACTGAGGCAGCAGCGGATCCATCTCAGTTATACACACTACCACAATGCATTTCTCCTTACTCAGATCTCCCTCGCCACATCTCCTCATGATGTCATCTTGCGGTAAGCCATGAGTGCTGTCTTTACAACAACTCCTCCTCGAGGTCGGCCCCTCTGAGGCAGAGCGAGTCCAGCTGTGAGGAGGGAAAACGCAGCGAGCTGCCTGCCGTCAGCTGCCGCAGTCGCCCGCTCGCTGCTTGTGGTCGAAGTCCACGGAGATTCAGAGGCATGTTTGACTGACCGCAGAGAGCAGACGGAAACACTGACACGTCCAAGAAAGACTTCAGGGTGGGAAGCACGCCGGCATTTCCACGCATGCTTCAGATTTCAGCCGTTTATCTGACGGCGAAGCTGAAACTCTCAGAACAGGATGTGAGGTTCCAGTTTCAACACTGATACGGTGAAACTGAATCTGCCAGTATTTAAATGAGATCAGCCTCAGGCCAAAGAAACTGTTTCTCTCAGAGTTTTTTTATTCTTGTCAGGCTGGAAAATCCTCTGAGATTTAGAGGAAACTCTGATAACATTGTTCCTGTAAAACACAAATTGATGTATCGGTCTCATGTGGGCCTCTCTCTTTCATAACATCAGCTATTACTGGCATCAGACCTGTTCAAATAAAGGCGGCGTTCAATAAAGAACTCCATTCATTTTTCAAGCTGCTCGTCCAGCTTTTGGAAATCTTTACAGGCTCCAAATTTAAACTTGTACTCCTCGAATCAGACGTTTAGGTAAGGGCAGATCTACAGACGACAGCTGCTCTAAGTAATGTGTTGATTTTTCCAATGAAAGGACCAAAACCAACAATGAAGTTATTTAGACGATTTTGTGGGTGTATCAGAGCCTGATTTATCTGCTTCCTCTGTGCCATCCTCTGTCAACCAGAAGCATTTAAAAACACGTCTTCGGTTTCGGTCTTTTCGTGGGATTCTGTGAAAAGAACAATCCAGAATAACACCAAAAAACCATCACTTCTAAAGGACGGTAAGAGCAGTAAGACAGCAGGATGTTTATGTGAAGTCAACCTGAAGCTCCGGCGTTCTTTTGACAAAGTGGATGGAGTAACGCTAAAACTATGCAAGATCTCCTTTTGCTTTATTAAGTGTCAGCAGAGGCCTTCGGATCAGAAAATCAGGCTCTGGACCAAAGAGCTTCATTTGCTCGTGTCTGTTCAGGGCTGGCTGGGTTCTCCAGCTCCTCCTGGGGGATCCTGAGGCATTCCCAAGCCAGATGGGCTATGTTGTCCCTCCAGTGTTGCTTCTGGGTCTGCCCCGGGGTCTCCTCCCAGTTAAATGTGCCTGGAACACCTCCAAAGGAAGGTGCCCAGAAAGGCCCTGGTCAGATGCCTGAACCACCTCAGCTGGATCCTTCAATACGAAGGAGCAGTGGCTCCAATCTCCCTCTGGGAGCTCCTCACCCTACAGAAGAAACAATTTCGGCCACTTCTTGTTCTTTCGGTCACTACCCATATCTCATGACTATCGGTGTGGGCTGGGACGTAGATGGACTGGCTTTGCCTTCTGGCTCAGCTCACTCTGAACCACAACGGTCCAGTACAACGTCCACACCAATCAACTATCAAGTTGATTAGCTCAAATTATTTGACAAATGATCTTCGGTACCTGTAGAATCATCTGCATGTCCAAATTTAGGACAAATGACTCCTCAGACTCGCTCTTGTTTAAAGCCTCCCAGATGTTCCCATTAGTCAGAGCATCTTCTTTGTTTTTCTGTTGTTTCTCGCTCTCTGTACAGAGAACAGTTACTGGCAGGACTGTTAATCTATTTCTCTGCAGTTGGCGCAGAGCGTCAGCTGATGGCTGATGGTTAACACAGAGCTCACAGGGAGGATCTGTGGTCTAATCTCTGTTTGGTCCCACTGGACCACAGAGACACTCAGAGAGCCTTTCAGGTATCCACAACAGATTAGTGTGTCTGTCTGAGCTCTGCTGTTAAACTCATCTGTGGGAGGATTTCAGAGCTCTCTGGTGGGTAAAATGCAGGGAGGGGAAATGGCGGGGATTAAAGGGGTTAGACGTGGTGATGTGGCGGACCCTGACATGTTTTATCTCACAATAAGAGCCAAACATCAGGTCAGGCTCGAGACGACTTTCTAAATCATTTCTGCGAGTTCAGAACGTCCCAGTCAGCTGTGACGGCTCGCCCGCCCCGAGACCTGACAGGCTTTTAAATCTTTATTATTTTTATGACCGCTGCAGGAAAAAAAATGATCCAGAGTGAAAGGTTGAACGTTCATGACGTGCATGTGTCCACCCTGCAGCAGCTCCTGGAAGCTTCCAGGTTTATGGCCACCTCTGACCTCTGACCTCTGTGGAGGAGGGAGGAAGAATTTCACCCTCAGGGATCAGCATCACTTTCTCTTTCTCACTGAGCCCTGAAGCTGGAGCTGACTGGATGAGTTTAATCCCACAAATAGAGTCATGTTGGTGCCTCTGTGCTAAAGAGACGTCCGTCTTTACATTCCACATGTTTTAAGATTTCCTGCCCGAGGGACGAGAAGAAAAAGACGTTTAGCGTCAAAAATAAATTACTGCTCAAAGTGCCCAGAGGAGCAGCATTATCAGCTGTCACCGCAGCACAGCAGGTAATCTAAACCAGCGGATCTTTAAAAGCCGACGTCTGGCCCGCCCTGCAGCAGACGCCGTGTGCAGAGGCATGCTGGGAGGTAAAAAACCACAGAGCAGCAAGAATTCCCCTGCGGTCGGCTACCAGAGGCAAGACCGAGCGCCTGCCATCCGAAACTCCTCCTGAGAGGGGAAACTGCAGAGAGAGATGGATGGATGGAGGTGGAGGGAGAAGCGCCGCCTCCCTGCTGGCGCTCCTCAGCCGCTCTGATGTAATTGTTTAATAGCAGTGACCCAATATTTTCCAGGCGAGCGTCCCAGCAGCGACTGCTGCAGCACATTTTTAATGGTCTCCGCCTCTCAGAAGGAGCTTATGGATCCTTGTGAAACTCACTGCAGGACTTCACCCCCAACTCAGGACTACGTCTTGTAAATGAGTGTCACTACCAGCACCAACAGCACCAACAGCTCTGACCTCCACTGCAGAGTCTGTCAGTCAGTCATCGGGCCAAAGCAAAGTTTTTGCAGAGAGAAAAAGAAAAGATGTTTTATAGCTGCTGCACCAACCACAGTTTGTGTTTCTGCTGTGTCGTAAAACTGAGCTGAAGTGGGCGTCGCGCTCGAATAAAAAGTGAAGAATCAAATCAAACAGTTGATTCTACGTTCACAGATTCAGTCTGTTACAAACACAACGGTTTGGAAACGTTCTAGACAAACAGTTCTCATCACTTACTGTTTTTTTTAGAGGCTTTCAGCCACATCTCACGGCTTTCATCAGCAGACTGATATATACAAATGAACCTGATTATGCAACCTTCACAGACAACTGGGACTATGAAAAAGTTAGATTTATGTTTTACGTTGCCAACCCTAAAAAATCCAAATTTAAGACTAGAAACCTAAAGTTAGGGGGGCTCTCTGCCTTGAAAAGCTTCCTTGAAATCCTTGAAATGATCTGACCATCAAACATTGCATTTTGCAGGCGGTCCATGACACCTTTGGGGCACAAATAAACGAGTTTCATCTTATGAAATGACTTTTTATTGTAGAATGGATGAAATATTATTATAAAGGTCGGAGGGAGCCTTGAAGTGTCTTCAAAATCAGGTTCATTAACTAATAACCAGCTTTGTTTTCCAAAGTTTGGTTTTAAGTTTCATTCGAGAGAACTGTCTCAGATAAACGTGCATAAAGAGTCTCTTAACTTTTAAAGTTCACGTCATAAATCAGCAGAATTGTCGTTCATAACTCCACCAAACCTTTTCAACATGAATCTATTGATCACCCAGAAGATGTAGACGCCTCCATCAGCCCCGTCAGACTCTGTAATCAGTGAACACAGCTTCACTTTATGACCTGCAGTCGACCATCTGTTGGTCTGAGCGCTCATACCTTTACATAAACACGTCTGTAGGTGCATGTCAGGTGCTCCGACTGTAATGTACAACACATTTGGAATGTGAGGCATGCACAGTTATCGTTATGACCCCGGTTCGTCCGGCGAGAACAAAGAGGAGCGATTCGATTGATGTGTCACGCCCGGTCATGCCTTAGAACTCAGAAAACGGTTTATAATTCAACCATTAAAGACACGTTTGACTTCCAGCTTTGTTCTGTTCAACTTAAATATGATGAAACCAGTCTGGAAAATCGTTCACTCTGCTGTCTGAGCATCTTTACTGCATGTCCGTTTGTCACTCGAGTGTCTTCTATGCAGACGAAATGAGTGTTTACCTTGTGGAAGCTTCCGTGGAAGATCCTCTTCACTTGATCGGTGTCGAACTTGACTCTCTGGATCTCGCCGCGCTCGTCTTTGTTGTAGAAGGACAGAGATTGGCTGGCGGCTGAGGGAGAGAGAAGAACACTGAGGTCAACATTCAAACCTCGAAACAACACGTGTGACTTAAGTCGAAGTCGAAGGGCGTAAAGTTTTCTGGATTATACACAGAAACATTTCACAAGCCGCTGGCTTCTGACTGTGACTCAGATATAATCGAGTTTAAAATGGTGTTTACATGAGAGGAACAAACTGCAGCTACTGATGGACAGGACGTTTGGGTAGTTTTCTGCTTTGTAAGGATTTCTTTGTGTGACTCATTTTCTTCAGCTGTGAGTTTTTCCAGAAATCTGTGGCGATTGAAAGTTCCCGAGAACAAACTAAACTAAACTAACTAACTAAACATCAACAGAAGGCTTTTAAATTTATAGTTTGTATGCTTCAAAGTGCGTTTTTAGGGTTTGGTGATGATCTGATTAAAAAAGAAAGGTCACAACTGAAGAAGCAGAGGCAGGAAACTCTGAATCCTACACTTCATATAACACAATTCAGCAGTGCATGAAAGTCTCCTCAGTTTGTCAAAGCGCCTCCAGATTGAGAAGATCTATCTCCATCTAATGATTTTAAACGTTTAAATTTTAAGGGCAGGTATCACCATCAAACTTCCTCAGTTTATTAATTTCCACCTTTAAAATGACATTATGTAACTTTCCTCTCATAAACTAACAGATTTAAATCATGTTGCTGCTGTTTGTTAGCTTGACTGTGAGCTCAGAGCACAGGGGGAGTGTTAGTGTTTGTACCACGGGAGTTTTGGACCACCGGGAAAAAGAAGAGGAGGTTTACAGGTCCGGGGAACCGGGGAATGCCGATGGGAAGTGGAGCCAGTGTCGTGCCAGAACAGGAGCTGGGCAATCTGGGACTGATTTTTAGTGGTTGGTGAGAGCTTGGTGAAATAAAAGGCTGAAAGACAGACGCCGAGCTGGGCTGACTGCTGTTGGACTAGTCAGTAATATTAGCTGGCTGCGATGTCTGCTGTTGGTGACCTTGCTCGATGTTTTTCTTTTACTAATATAATTTGATTAAATACCAATTTACCAATAAATATGCAGTTACGCTTTCTGGTGTGGAGTTCGATGTGAAGACTGATGCAACCCTCTCTATGTCAGATTCTTATCTTAGCTTAGTTTAGCTTAGCACAAAGACAGCTAACAGGAGGAAACTGCTAAGTTAACTTTGGCTCCATCAGTCTTCTCATCCGGCTCTCGGCCAGAAAGGAAATCAGCGTATTTCCCCAAACGTCAAACTATTTCTTTAATAATCCAGACTTTGTTTCTCCCCGTGGAGGATCTGAACCTCGCCGTTGTCCAAAGGTTGTTATCCAAGAACCAGATCGTCACTGGAGGATTTCTGCTGAAGCCCAGCAGAGTTCTGCTGACAGACCAAAAATTGAGGCTTTACGAGAGCCAGCTGAGCTCTCGATGACACAAGACTCTTGCGGTAAAAGCAGTCAGCTCGGTTATCAACCGAGACCGAAGCGGCCCGGAGGGCACAGCCGCCTCATTACACCCCACTCAACTCCCTTCATGAACAGATACGACACAATGAGGCACAGCTGCTCCTCATCCCCTCACACATTACCATGCCCTCCTCTGACAGCACACACAACACGGGATAAGAATAGAGGATATTTACGGTCGAGAGTGACGCCGGTCTCTGGCTTGTGGTCTTTGGTTGACACCTGCCAGATGTCGAAGGCGTCGGTGGGCGAGTCGGGCAGGAGGCGGAACATCATGATGATGGTGTAGGCGTGGGGAAGACCATCAGGGTGGATCTCTCTGTTCATGAGACAACAAGAGACGACATGTTAGATTTACCGTCAGTATGTTGGAGGTTTACCGGTCATTCTCGTCCAGACTGACTGAGAGCAGGTTAGAGTACAACCACAGACCATGGATCACCTGAAGACGGTGAACGATAAGGGGCCATGGTCGGGTTCAGAGCTCCCAAATACAGATGCTTTTACGTGAGACATGAGGGGAAACTAACACATCATGGCCTTCAGAGTCAGTGGATTTCATCCCATCTGAACACTTCTGGAAGGTCTTGGAGTGACGTGTCTTCAAACCCACATCGTTTAATCAGGTTGAATCAGATCGGTATGATTCATCTGGGCTGATCTGAACTTCAAATCAGGAGCGTCAAACTCATGGTTTGATCTCAAGTGGGTCGGACCAGTAAAACCATTTTATAACACCACCTCCAAATTGTTCCCTTTCTTTTAGAAGAACATTCTGTACTAACTTGATTAACAAACCACTGATTTCATGTCAGTTTTTCCACATTCAGTCAGTCTGCTGTCATTAAATCTGCATTATAGTTTACACACAATCATCATCATAAACCTTTTAATCACATATTTTGAACTGAACAATAATGAAGTACTCCATACTTCCTTCTTTATCCAGTGGACACATCAAAAATAGCATTTTATCGAAGGACTTGGACCTTTTTGTTGGCCGGAGTGGTTCGTTTGTGGTGGGACGTTGCCGTACTCTCAAGTTTGAGTCAAACGGAGTGATCGAGGTCCAACCTGGACTAGAAACAAAGTATTTTGCCTTCTTACCAAACTGATGGAGAAACACAACAAGTTTACCGCCCGATCCAACTATTGAGACCAGAGGAAACAAACGGAGGAGGCTCCATGTTGAACATCTAACTTAATTTACTCTAGTCGTGTTCGTGCCACAGATCAGACTATACTCTCATTGCCGACATGATACGTCAGTGATAAAGAAACAGAGTTCCGCTCAGACTGAAGCACATTGTAGCTGCTGAGGCTGTTTTACATTTACTTGTAATAAAGTGTTCTTTCATGGTGGTGTTGCTGCTTCAACACGAGAAGAAGGATTTTAATCATTTTTCCACTGTCGGCTGGGTTTTTATATCAGCGCAGGATGTTTCTCATTTGTCTCTCTGATGTCACTACACATTTTGGAAAGTCAAACTTGGTAAACAGTCAGGACTCAAGCTGTTTTCCACCACTTTGCTGTTTGCATGTGATATTCTGGATACGGGACGTCTGCGTTGGGTGGTGGCCAGTATTAACAGTCTAGTTTTGTGGTGGGGTTTGTACTCAGTGGCCTGATGGAGGCTTGTTTTGTGAGTGGCCTTTAAAAAAAAAGGCATGCAGAGCAGAGTGTCGGCCATGACCCAGTTAGTGCAGAAGAATGAGCTCAGTCGGTCTGGACGCAGCTGTGCAGGACGCTGCATGTTGGAAGCGTTCAGAAGATAAACAGTGACGATAAATCTGCAGCGTCACCGAGAGAAAAAAGCTGCTTGAACTCAGCAGTGGATTTCTGTCCCTGCAGAGTTTCGAGGGTCTTCGAACTTCTTGGACGTGAAGGACAAAATATGTTTGGCGTTGAAGTGGTTTGTTGTGAGAGCATTGTTGCTTGGTGACTGAAAACCTGGTTTTGCCTCTGATGATGACGACTTTGTTTCTTTTTTTGCAACAGTATCGTGCTACAAATCAGGGAATCATTCAATCGGTTTCTTCTCATGAGAATCATAAACACCCAACACCTTCTTTGTGTCACCTTTGGTTGAGCTGTAACTCAAGGGTTGGAGCCAGAGAATGGCTTCTCTGGTCTGTTAAGGAGATCCAACATTCTTACTAATGGAAACTATATTTTCAGGCTAGCCACTGTTCCACTAGCATCCAACAGACCGGTTATTTTTTTCCTAAACACTGAAACGTGATATTTAGGTTGTCTTCTTCTCTTCTGGGCAACAAAACTTTAACATCTCAACATTTTAAACCAGATAAAACAACCACTACTTTGAATTCAGCATCAACAGCTTAGATGAGTATCAGGTCTTTACAATCCAGGACAGCAGTGGACATACATTAATGTTAATATGGGCAGAAAATCTCAGTCTTCATTGAAACGTGGATTAAAGAGACCTCTGAAGGTGGGATGGGTTCTCTATAGACGTTGACCGTCTAGAGTCGTGCAATGCTAATTTCTACTATCAAGAAGTTCATAAAATATAAACACATTGCCTTTTACTGCAAGTTTGAGTCCAAGAAGCACCTGTTTGTTTCTAAGTCACTATGAGATCATTTCTGCAGCTTTTTCATCCAAGACATTCAAGTCAACGTCAAATCAACAACTCAACAGGGAAAAGATCGTCCAGACAAAAAGTCGACTAATCAAAGCTTAATCACGTAAAGACTCACGTCGTGGGCTGAGTCAGGTAGGCGTTCTTGTGGAGTCTGTACGCGGTGTAGCTGTTGAAGGAGCCCGTCTCCATGGAGACGCCTTTAACGTAACTGTAGGTCTTCTCTGTCAGGTTGAACGCCTCGAGCATCCTGAAGCCTGAAACACGACAGATCGAACAGAGGAATTCAGGACAAATTTGAAAGAGGACAGACGTGACGATGCTGCTGAGGATTGTTTGCACGTACCAGGTGAAGTGAATCCATTCAGGAAGATCAGGGGACACGCTGTGGAACAAGACAGACGAACATTTGTAACATTTTGAACACAACCTTCAGCAGTTTCCTGACTGTTTCGCTGCAGTGGACATCGTGCAAACTTACATGACGTGGCGGTTTCACAGATGAAGGTGATCAGGTTTTCTTTGATGGTGTCAAAAGCGTCAAAGTCGTCCACAACGAAGACGTGCCTCTCGCTGGGTTTGCTGCCGATCTCCTGCAACTCGACGAAATCCACGTCGGCAACACCGATGGCAAAGACGCTGTAACCTGAAGACAGGACACAGAAATGCATCAAGCAGTCATAAAGAAGCAGATCATGTGGGCTAAGGTACTGGAGAATATTGTGGCGATGAAGCATGGATCTTGTTAACACGTTACCTGCATGCTGCAGGTTGGCGGCGCTCTTCTTCACCTCGTCCTGAGAGCGTCCGTCAGTGATTGCGACGACCACCTTGGGGACGTTTCTCCTCATTCCATTCTCGATAGAAAAGCCCTTCTCGTATGTGTGTTTCAGAGCCACTCCTGCTCAACAGAAGAAACCGGGTGAGAAAAACATTTAACCGACCGTCTGTGCATCTTTGTCGCCGTGTCACGTGGCGCGTGTTCAAACCTGTCTTGGTGTTTCCTCCTCGGTAGCGGATGTGATAAAGCGCAGACATGGCGACGCCTTTGTCCTGATAAGCGTTCAGCTTGAACTCTGTCTTTGCGTCATCACTGTACTGCACAAATGACACCTGTTTGGAAAGTCACATGACCGACGTTAGCAAGAAATCTTAACGTATAAAGCTCTAAATCACAATTTGTCCCAGAAAGCTTGGTCAGCAGTAAAAACAACATTTTGTTGACTCTGAGCGTCCATCTTTCTTCAACCTGCTGCTCTTTTTCTCATTAGTTGGATGTTTCTGATTAAACTCGATTTAATCATTTTATTGTCTCTGACTTTAATGAGCCTCCTGCACATATCCAATGAGCTTCATTACTGTATCTCTTGAAGCGTGATGTTTAATAGTGCAAATAAAAAGAAAATATTTTGCAGCATGATGTCAGAGCGCACAGACGGACTGCCAGCGTCTTAAACAATACAAACCTGCATCCCCGACGGTCCCACGATATCGAAGGCGCCGATCATGCCAGAGACAAAGTGCACGACTTTGGTGAAGCTCTCCTCGCCGATGCTCCAGGAGCCGTCGATGAGGAACACCACATCTGCTTTGGCACCTTTGCAAACTGAGGCAAGAAAAAGAGCGTTAAAGTCCGCCGGCCAAACCTCAGGGCAGCATCGCAAACACCAGCAGAGAAAATGGCATCATCACACGGCGTAATTATCGTTTGTGAGCTGGAACGCATAAAAACGAAAAGTCAGCTGAAAGCGTGCAACTCAACAAAACAATGATGAGGCCACGTATCGTAATTATGGGTTCCACCGATACAAAAAAAATACTGGCAAAACAAAAACAAGCAACATTTGGTGAGCAGAAGGTTTGAAAGTGAGCTCTCGTTAATCGGTTCCTCTCAGACGAGAACGAGTTGGGCACAAAGCTTTGAATAATCTTTGCCTCATGTGGCGCAGCGCACTTTGAAAGCCTCTCCATCCTCTCCTCCTGCTCACATTCATTAACAACTTTTACACAATACCGAGCGGCACAAACAGATTCTTTGGACCGGTCCACTTTCTTTTTTCAACACCTAAGTTGTTGGTTCTCAACAGCCACATCCCCCCCCACCCCCCACTCCCTTCACGCGCCCCACAGGGCCAAACAGCACATGTGGCGGCTATTAATCCACCGCTGGCACCAGTCGGATCCAGAAGGAGTCAGCGTTCAAACGGTCGCCTTGGCCAAAACGCTGCATTGAGGAGTTTCCAATCAGAGCCGAGCTTGAATGAAAAGACTCGATCCATTCAGTCCTCAGATGATCCATGTCAAAGAGCTTTTGGGCTCCAGGTTCTGTTGGGCCTGGAAGTCCTGGAAGGACGTTTTAATGCTCAATTCTACACTTTATTTAACTTCAGATGACGTTTATAAAACAGAAACACTGAATCTGAATCGTCACGCTGATCACCCAAACAACAGCTCTGAGCTTGATGTTGTGCCGTCGGTCAAAAGCACAAATTTGCTCAGTGAGAAGTTCTCCTGCTTGCAGAGGCGTGCCGACAGAGTCTACATGTACCTGATGCCCACTGAGCTAAAAGCTAAGTTAGCTGCTGGGTGCTAATCAAAGCTTTCCAAGCTGAAACCTCGTGTAGATCTTCACCGTGTTAAATGACAACAGCTAAATCTGACTGAGGAATTTATTGCTTCAATTCGCTACATTCACCATCAACACTGACTGGACATCCAGATAAATAAAAATCCCTTTGAGGAAACACACCATTAAAACTGTTCAATGTGCTGCAGCTAACTGGCTAAAAAGCGTCAGCAGTGCAGTTGGCCTTGGTGGACGTTTGTCTAGTCAGCAAAACAAGGTTCGACGAACGATGACCGTACTGCTCACGATGATTTGAAGACTGGAGGTGCCGTCATGAAACCAAAACACAGACATCTGTATCCTGTACCGTCAAAGAAAAACCCCAAAGACACAAACTCTAACCTGAGCTGGACTTCAATTGACAGCGAAGGACCACGCGTGTCCTGAAACTCTTACCTGCCCATGCCGGGGGGATGGTGGGTGGAGGCGTCGGGGTCGGTGGGAGCGTTGGAACAGGAGTTGGCTTCACCACTACGACAAACACAAACAAGTTAAAAATTCAAATCAACACAGTCGTAATAAATACAGAACAGTAAACATGTCGTACGATGAAGTCATTGTTTTGGACGAGTCCTGCGCTCCGGTGATGTAACTCTGAATCACGCTTCATATCTCAGACACATTCAGACAGGTCACACTTGGACCGGGCGTGGTGGAAAGATGCAGCTTGTTATGGTGTTTTTATGCCGTGAATCGGAGGTGCCAGGCCTGCAGGTTTATGTTCAATAAAACAAACAGAACATAAACATGTCACCGCCATCTGGCAGCATCTATTGACGTGTTGAATAATTTCTCAAACATGTCCGGTTTGATTCTGATTGAATGTCTGATAAGAAAAACATCAGTTTGACTAATGATCGCATAAACATGGCACCTGCATTATTTATCCAATTAATCAACAAGTACACCGCTCTGCATGTTATTTCAGATCGTATTTATACTGAATTAAAACAGCACATACGGCAACATCTCTTATTTAATTTTAATTCCGTACTGATCGGCTCTCATTGGGGCAACAGATGGATTGTGGATCTGAATACTGGACCCAAAGATGGTGCCTGTTCAGTACTATAAGAGTTGTTCACTCGGTGCATACCCCAAAATCTCAACTCTCAAATCGTCCAATAAGCTGATGTAAAGCAGAGTTGACAAAATCTCCAATCTGAAGAGTTCCCGTTCTGTTTGAGACGGTTCAATGCAACACTTACATGTTCTCTCCTTGGTGCTGACTCCTGGACCTTCCAGATTCGGGGTCTGGACAAAGACGGTGGCGCTGTACAGAGCATCAGGAGAAAGTCCGCTGAAGCAGTACTGAGGTGCACCGGCGGGGATGGTGATCTCATGCTGACCTTTACTGGAGGCTGCAGAGGAAGGAAACGTGGTTATTTCACCAGTTATCAGTCAGAGACGAACAAAAGTACCTCAGACAAACAGTCAGATTGGGGGGGATAAACATGAAGTTCAGTTGATTCAGTACTTCTGATACAATTGTTGCTTTGGTATCAAATTAAAAGACCAAACCGACCGAAGCTTGCTCGAGCCACAGCGCTCGCCAAAATCAAACTAAAGACCCTTCAGCAGGTCACTTATTGTTCTTCTAAAACGTGTTCATGGGACTCATCAGTTGGATCGATTACGTTCAAAGGGAAACACTGACTCATGGACTGTCACTGGAGCCACTTTCTCCAGAGTTCGTCCTGGATGGCTGCAGTTTCGTAGTTCCAGCCTTGTAAACCACACCCAGCGGGTTTTTATATAGTGTTTGAGCTCTGAATCATCTTGAAAGATTAATATAAGTGCTGAAAACAGAGATATTCATAAATCCCGCGGGGGTACGATAGCATTAATGATAATTACCAATGACTCAAAGATTACTTCCCCAGGTACTTACATTCTGGCTTTTAAAATGAGTAACTGGGCCCGCTGGCCTTAAATGTTGGCAACTTCAGGCGGTAATTCAGCTTCGCAAAAGACGAAAAACAATTTTTATTTTACAGCGTTTTGTCGATACGAACACTCGTTTCACACAAGTTTCCTCTGTGATGTAGAAAGACGCTCACTGAGGCAACTTTACATCAGTTTTTGGATTACGGGGACGTTTTAAACTGAGCTGTGATTCTGCACGAACATTTATTACTGTGGATGGTTTTGATGCTCATCATTGTGAGCTGTGTGCTCAGGCTGGGTGGCCCTCTCTCTCTCTCTCTCTCTCTGTAGGGTGTGACTGAGTTTTATTTCACTTCACTGAGTCTCATCTGCAACCTGGAAAAACTATTTCCATCCTTTGTTTTAAAGTTTTTAATCTCTTCTTATTTCACTTGAAGTTTACATGTTTTAATCTTATTTGTGTTTCTTTATTTCAGCTGTATTATAAATGAGGCCAGTGTACACACAACAAAATGGTTGGCTCATTGTGATATTCAAACAAAGGCAACAAGTACTAGCCAATCAGAGGCAGAGTACGAAGGGTCAGGGCTTTGCCCTCCTTTATCATGTGTGATGAATCTAAAGTTCAGTGTCTAATAAATATTTCTGAGTTAAAACAACAATCATTTAGGAAAAAGTTTTCAGTCTTACATTTTGTCTCTGAATTCCTTTTTTTGTTCTTTTAATTTTGATTTGATGAAAACGTGACCACACTTTTGTCCTTTACGAGCCACCGTCATGCAGGGAAACCGTCTTTGAATTTAAGGTTCTATGCGTGTTGCTGTATTTTACGTTTTGATGCCAGCAGAGGAAAATAAAAGGTCAGTTAATGCAGCTTAAATTGGACGAAAGCTCTCCGCGCTGTCAACCAACGGTGACATGTTTACACGTGTGCGTGGCTGCACGGTGATATATTGAAAATAAGGTTTCCTATTTACACTGAGCGTCAGAGGAAGCACAAACAAACAGAGCGTGTTTATTGCAGAGAGAGCTGCCGCGGATGATGACTGCTATCCTCAGAGTCCTGAAGGATTTAATGAGTCCATCAAACGACAGAATCCAGCAGCTCCAACGAGGCAAAGCTTTCAGAGAGAGCGCCGAAGTATCAACAAGTCACCATCCAAGTCGCTTTATACAAATCGTTGTTCGACTCCAGAACAGTGGCCTCCGTTTATCAGGATAGAAGACACAGATTTGTACGTTTCAGCTGGAGATGGAGAGTCTTCGTCCTCTAACCACGTTTCCATGGCTTTTAAACTGTGGAGGAAATATCAGCGGAGACGCTTTTTCCACTTACTCATCTCACCACCGTCTCCGACCGCTGTTTGCCTTTCCACTTGAGAACAAACAGTTGACTGATTTGTTGACTCGAGTGCACCGTCTGCTGCCTCTCGCCGGGATGGATTGGGATCCTCTCTGGTAGTGGTTAACCCGCCGTCTGTCTCACGCTAGCAGACCCCAAATTTATTCTGGCAACCTGTCATACCGACCGAGCGCCTAATGACTACCATATAGATATTCAAAGATGGAGATGCTCCCTCCACTGCTTTTTAACCCGTGTCCACGTGCCAATATGAACCAGATGGGATTCGAATTGAAAGGGACGTCATCGTCGGCAGACAGAGACACAATTAAAGCTCAGAGAGGTCGGACGCTTTCAGTCCCGGCCAAATCCCACGTCCTGCTTCGAGTAATAATCACGAGGAGGTCTAAACATAAACAGTCTGTGTCTAGACATCTGAACGCCGTGAAGGGGGTCCGCCTGAACATCCACGGCCGCAGAGATGACCTCATCTGGAGGAACGCCTTCAAACATCTGCCAGGCACACATCACCGCTAACAAGTCGCCTCCGATCACGATCGGAACGTTAAAGCGGACCACACTGCCGCCGTCGTCAGGTGCACGCAGAAACTGAAACCTTCTGCAGGTGAGAGGTGACGAAACGCTTCGCAGGGCGTCTGAATGAAAACTCAACGTGTTGATCTGAGAACCGTTTAGGTTGTTCAAGGAGTGAAAATGTCTTTCTGCTTCCTGCTTCTCAAACTTGAAGATTTGCTTAAATTGTTGAACGTGTCAGGATGTGGTTATCTTAGCTTAGCTTACAGAGACTGGAAGTCATGCTCTAATAACACCAAAAGCACCTCTAAAGCTCATTAATTAACACCTTGTTTGTTTTAAACTACCAACCAACAGTCAAAGAAAACAAATTCACAAGATAGAAGAGCCTCACGTTATGTAACATTAACATGAAGTCTCCACACCTGTCTCACATTAATGCACACATCGTCCATCCTGTGAACTTTTGCAGCTGCGTGCAGCTGTTTTCATCCTTTCTGACTTCTGCAGTATGTTTTTATTGTCATGCATCAATATCCCAAAAGCTAACCCTGTACGTGCATCAGAATCAAGGACTCTTCAAGGACTTTCCAGGCCCAGTTCCCTCAAACTGAAGAACCAAACATGTCATAGTTTGAGACATAGATCAAGGTGAATTACTCTTATTCGTACTGTCGTACTGTCTTCAGGCAAAGGGCAAGGACTAAAATTCACAAACTTCCAAGGACTTCAATGATTTTCAGTTTTCTTAATGCAGACTTGTTAGTGTTGATGTTTACACAAACCAGGTTAAAGCGTTAGAAGAGAACATGTACGTGTTGACGGTACATAAATATATAAAGTGGAGGAGACTTACGGTCCACGGGGTGGAGTTTGATGCGGTACGACGTGGCCGCCCTGTGAGGAGACCATTTGATGCAGAACTTGTCGTGGTCGACGTTGTAAGTCTCGATGTTGGTCACGTTCAGGTAGACTGAGGACGGAAAAGACATCAAACATCAGAAGAGACAAAAAGATTTTTTAAAGGTTCAGTCAGACCGAAAGTACATCAGTAAAAAGTCCTCTTATCCTGAATGGTACGTGTCCAAACAGACTCTCCACTGCTGATGCTTCCAGAAACAACAGAAACCTGAGCTGTGTGTACGTCATTGAGGACCAAGACAAGTCGGAGACGAGTCCTGCAGGTCAGGTCCAAGTCTTCATCAGAAATCTGCAGGTCTGTCTGTTAGTGTACGTACGTGTTGTTCCCTGTCCGGGCAGCGGGGCGCTCGGGCCTCCGGTGTACTGAGCCAGCACTTGGAGGTCATAGGTGGTTCCAGGCTGCAGGTTGTGCAGAGTGTACGAGGTCACGTCACCCACGAAGAAGTCTACGGGCTGTGCTGTGGTGGAGCCTGAGAGGACGCAGCACAGAATTTATTTTGACATTCTGACACTTTTTATAAAGACATTTAACAAAAAACTTCCCATGTAGTGATGACAGACATTTTTATGCTTTATTTTCTTCATTTATTTAAAGAAGTTGTTCCCAAGTTGGGAAAGAGACAAATTCTTTCTCACTTTTCTCCAACACTTCTTTTTGGTTGTATTTTCAACAACCAACATACGCTTCACCTTAAAGGATAAAAAGCCCAAAAGAACCACCGAGCGAGTCACAAAGCCGAGCGTTCCTGAACTGACGAGTCTCACCTGCAGGAGAGTAGATGAGTCTGTATCCCTGGACGGGAGCCGGCACTGGGTCCCAGGCCACTCTGAACCTGGTGTACCACTCGTCTGAGACACGGAGGTTCCTCGGACTCAACAGGCCGACTGCGACAGAGAAGGAGACAACGTATCAACAACAATCTGAAGGAGGGAGGGGGGGTGTTCCATTTCACTTGACTGGAAGCAAAGTGAACATACTGTTTTCAGAGTTCTTGGAGAATTAAACTGTGCTCGTCTTTATCATGAAATATGTGACAATATCTTGAACTCCTGAGTCATTAATCGACTTCCTGGATGAGCCGTGATTCGCTTCCCTTCGATCTGTTCATTCATTAAATGTGATTCACGTGTTTAGGTTTGAGTCATGAGGCTGACGTGTTCTTGGACCGACGCCTGAAAATGTCAGACACACACTCACTCACACACACACTCACACGCACACAGTGTTTGTATTATATCTAATGTTCGGCTCCTGTGAGACCTCGGCAGTCCGACCGGGTCACGTTAACGCGTGTTGGCACAGCTGACTAACGTTCTTCGTCTGTATTTATGTTCACCGCGCTGACTCTGCGAGCTGTCGGCGTGTTGAACTCAGATGTTGCGTCAGCGGCAGGCGGCTCGCCGACTGCTTCACTTTTATTCGCTGCGCTCTCCTGTGAGATATCAGGTGTCCTGTAAGTCTGAAAGTTGGCTCTGAAACGTTGATGTTCCACACAAGTAAAGCCAAAATCACCACGTTTGTGTTGCACAATCACCTCCTCATGACTCCAGAGCTCCAGTGAAGGACGTCTATGTGTGATCTGTTGGCTCTGTGATTTACTCATCACATGGTTTAATGGTGGAGACGTGGACTGTGGAGATGTTCAAGATCTGTTTTGTGAAGATTTTTCTGCTGTTTGACTGGAAACTTTTTCATTTTTCTCACTAATTTATCTGATTTTTAAACCTTGTTTGCCACCTGACTACAGTACACAGAATGAAGACGTCATTGTGTCGCGAGTAAAGCTGAAATCTGTCATTTCCAGAGAAAGCTCACAGACCTCTTCGACAGTGGAAGATTTATCTATTTTCTTCTATTTTATGCACTTAACTATAGTGACAGACTCAAAGTGCAGTCCTGTGGCTGAGTGCAGTGAGATGGACGCAGATCTTCTTCTGTGGTGGCCTCACCTGTGCGTCCGTTCCCGTTGAGGTTCCCTCCTGGTCCCTCGGCGTAGATGGCCTCCACGGTGATGTTGTACGGAGTGTCGGGCAGCAGATTCTGCAGCATGGCGTTGTTTCTGTTCCCGGGAACGACAGTCTGAAGATAAAGAGAGCACAGAGTCAGAGGGTTCATGGTTCAGTGCTCCCAGTATAAAAGCTGCCACGTGTCTGTTGCAGACTCGATATCACATCTCTTCTGACATTTGAGTTGCTCATATTTTTGTTCATAAATCAGTTACTTTAAACACTCTCGGTCACGACAATTTGAGATTTTAATCATCATGGGTTAAGTGCCATCTAGAGGTGTAGTTGTGGATTGTAACCTCCTCCACTCACCCTCCTGTTCCAAGCATGATGGAGAGACTACAGAGGCCAGGAAGTGTGAAACAGTCTGTCTAGAGCCTAGTTTATTTTGTCCATTCTAGGTTACCGTAGAAACATGGCAGACTTGCTGCGTCTGTAGATATTAAAGTCGGATTCGAAGGTAACAAAAAAACACAACGAGCACACTGGACCTTTAACTCAACTAACCTCACCCAAAAAAAACATTTGATTTTGACGCCTTCACAGGTTCTTGATGTGTGTCGCACACTAGTTTTTTAATTTGAATGAATATTTTGTTTTACCTCGTTCAGTACGACACGTATGTAAAAAATCCCTCAGTTTTCAGACGTCTGGAGTTGTTGGACTGTTGAGCTGGTGAATTTCCACACAGACTGTTTCAGGATTGAGTAATCTCTAATAAACAGGAAGGAATCAGGTTGTCCTGAAGCAGAAAATTGCAGCTCGGTTGGCTCACGGAGTCGGTGTACAAACACAAACCTTCTCCATTAGCCACAGATGCTAAATTGTAATATTTGACGTTCCCCCGTCAGTCCGGGTCTGGACAAATCCTTTCATCGCTGTCCCTCCGCTGCAGTTAGCTGACTCATACAGAACAGGTGCTTCTCTAACAAGAACAGGGGGGAGCACAGCTGGGCTGCCTCCGCCCTTCACCACCGCTCCAACTCATTACTTAGGACTATTAATAACGCTATTATGGCCCAAATTATACTGTTTGTTTAACAGAGCCTGTAATTAGTCTCACTAATCGGTGATTTATAACCTGAACGAGCCAAGGGAATCCTGAAATGTGACTTCACTGCATAGCTTGCAGTGAACGTCACGGCGAACGGTGAGCGACGAGAGCGGATCAAGAGTTTATCCGGAACGTTTATCCAAAACAAAAAGCGTCATTAGCAGAAATTAATTGAGGGTCAAGGGGATGAAATAACCCGCGGCAGGACTAAAATCTGGAAATAAATTCACAGTGTGCTGTACTTACAAACTCAGTGATGGGGTCTCCGGTCATGGGAGCGTAGGCGATCCTGTACTGCCTCACGGGACCCTCAGCGTGGTCCCAGCCGATGGTCAGGGTGCTGGTGGTGGCATCGAACACACGCATGTTCCTGGGACCGGCACGCGGCACTGCAGCAGAACATCATCAGAACATCACGACACAAATCCATCAGCTGATCGGCACCATGTGTTTTTATAAAAGATGTTTGACTAGTTTTGATTTAACTTCGTATCCAGGGCTGAACCCAAACGTCCACCCTGTGGAGCAATGCAGCAATTGGAAAAACTAAAACATTACATCCATATTGCAATAAACGGTCATTAAATCAGTAAAGTCTGCACGCCAAGCTGATCTCTGAACGCCTGCATAAAGGCCCCTTGTGGACTGGATGAATTGTGAGTTTGGACAGCAGCAAACGATCGCAGACTTCCCGGGAACGTGCCCGAACATTTGGACTGAGCCACAGTTTTCTTTTGTGTAAAGAATATAAAATGTAACTAACCAGATTCTGCTCGCTTCATTTTTTTCCCAGCAAATTTTAAAAAAAAAATGCAGCACAGGACGGTCACTATCGGGGCCGTGGCCTCATGTTTGGTGATGTAAGCTGCCACCGTATGTCACTTGCCTCCAAAATCAGCCAATTGCAAAGTTCGAAAGCAATAGTCGAGTTTCAACCATTAGAGGGAGGTCGCAATGCACATTTACCACACGATATGTGAAATTAAAATACTTTGCATGAAGATTTAGACCCAAATTGATCAAAAATACTACATAAAAAGTACATAAGGGTGTCATACTGGAGCGAGGCTTAGCGTTCTGCATCTTATTTATTTGTAAAAAAAAAAACCTCTCTGGTCCTGTTTGTTCATCGCAGCAGTTATTTGATTTGTGGCCACTGCCAAATGTAAATCGTTGATTCAAACACCACTAAATCATTATGTGCTGCTCATAAGACATCATTTATTTAGAAAAAACGGTCAGCAGCTCCAAGTTTACACCGATGAAGATCATCACCCCTTGTAGTGTGGCCAGCGGGCGCTTACGCATCCATGCATATGACTCAATGTGGATGTAAACAAGGGTCAGCGTGAGTCATTCATTTGTATGTATACAGTGTCAGCATGTGAGATTGCTGTTGTACTTACGTGTTTTGCCGTTGTCCATCACCGGCGATCCCTCTCCGTCGGCGTACAGAGCCGAGACGGTGACCGAATAGGGAGTGTCCGGGATCAGGTTGTCAAGGAAGGCATTGTTCGTATTTCCTGGAACCAGGACCTTTACGGAGAAGACACCCAACGGTCAAATAATCTGTAGACGACGTCATCGTCGTCAGAGGCTTTGCCTATTCAAATGAGCCTCTTCATGCATTGCATAAATATCTGGCAGTGATAATATACATAATGACCTCACTGCTCATCCCACATCCAGTTATCTCCCTGAGCCTTCTGCTGCCAAAGCTTTCCTCAAACACTAACAAAGTCCTGGGAGGTTAGACGCCGAACAGATCATTCATTCGGTAAGTGGACTGACAGATAAACAGTTTCTGCTACGAAGCGGCTGGAGAGCGCGAGGTCTGTCGGCGACTCAGAGCCGGTTCAGACGGCGTAGCCCGACGTGTTTTCTAACAACAAGGACGACCGCAGACCGTCTCTTGTCACTGGGTTTATCACGGCATCTATCCACCGCTGGTTTGTGGGCCATGAAACTCCCACGTACCGTTACATCATGGGAAATAGAACTGCTGGTTGAACTCGAGTCCACCCTCATCTGGAGCTTTTTGTTTTGGTTAAAGCAAATATCTCGAAGGGTTTTGGACCCAAAGCTTCTGGCACATGGGGCGATGAAACAGGTTCCTCATCCCACAACTGGAAGCACATATACAGCTGCTGGCCTGAGGTCAGATCCCTCCAGCCCACTCAACGGTAAGCCTAATGGATTGGCCATTGTCCTTTTAAAACACAATGAATAACGTTGGACTGGAGGTGTAGTCATGCAGTCATTTCCTGAAGGCAGAGCAGCTCTCGAGATGTAACTCACAGATTGAGGTAAACCACAGAGAGCGGAGCCAAACAATCCCAGTTCTTCTGTGTAATTAATGGACTTTTAAGAGCCGCTGTGATTACTGCGCTAAAGAGTTGACTTAAATGATCCACAATGTGCTGTTCATGTACAAATGTTGTGAAAGCTCTAGGCTTAGCTGGGATCTGGGGTCGGAGCCCGTGAAGAAAAGAAGTCTCTTCATTGACTGACGTTAGACTGAAGTCCATCCAGAAAGACGTTAAAAGACGAGGATGCTTGTGCCTAAACATGTTATCTAACAGTGCTCAGGTCGACTAGTTGACCTAGTTGACTCCTCATTAGCTGTCACAGTCTTTATGGTTGCACTAACGGGGCTCCTTCCACCCTAAAAGGATTAATGAAATGAATAAAAGCTCAGGAATGTGTCTCTGGCAACGTTGTTTCGAGCTGTTTGATTTGCACCATTGCAAGTTTACTTTGTCTGTCTATGTAGACTCTATAGATGGTTTACTTTTCCGTCTAATGCCGACTGTGAGTCAGACCTTTATCACCCAACATCAGTGCCGGGCCTCACTAATGTTCGTACGTCTGAATGGGAGCAAATCTTTGCAGCCAGGACTCCAAAATCTGATGGAAAGACTGACACCAGAGGAGCGGAGGCTGTTTTAGAAAAACGTTAATGCCCATAGTTTTGTTCGACTCTTACAAGCGGGTGTAATCTTACAGTTTCCACATACTTTTGGCCGTAAAGTGTTTATTCTCTGAGCTTTCAGACTCTCTGTGAAGTCTCGCTCAATATAAAACAGAAGTTTCTCCTTCAAAGCGGCAGAATGAGCTCCTCTCTCTGTTGATTAATATGCTTACAGCAGCTTCATGTCCTAAATTATATCTGTGATGTAAAATGAATCCAGTCTGAGCTTAATTATGCTGAATTACTCATCAAGAGTTGGTGAAACTTTGTATTTCAGAGCTCATCTCTGTGTCTCTACGTCTGCCAAATCAACTTCCTCTCAGACCGAAAACAATCAGAGCGAATTAAAATGAAATACAACAGAAGTGAAAATAGATAATGCCGACCACAGGGGACAATAAACCTCTCAGCGTGGTAACTAGGAGTGGTAACAAACTGTACAGGACTATTAGCTTCACAGCCTCATCAAAGCAGATCCTAATCATCAAAACAGCCAAACTAGATTACAGCCTCGTGGCTCTGAAAGCTTCAACCATAGGAGCTTTCAGTCAGTCACAGATGTGTTCGCTGTGCAATATTTCCAAACTTCAGTCACAGAGTTCAAACTTCTTTCTCTCCCTGCAATCCAGATATTTGCACTGGTGCATGAAATCGGTGCTGATGGAGAAATTCAGATTTCTGACAAGTCATGATTTCCATATTTAAGAGCATCGCCGTAATAACTGCTGCTCAAAACATCTGTGCAACATCAACGTGAACACTTAGTGAAACAAATAGGAACCGAAAGCCAAACGAGGCCACCTGTTTGTTTCCATGAAACACAGCGACCTGGTGAAAGCCGTGACCCTGCATTGATTTCACCGGTTTAATCAGACGTGGAGCAGAAGAGTCGGATCAAACAGATTTAGACTCGCAGACGACCAAACTAGATGAAACCTGGTGACATGAGTTTACTTTGTAGTCCTGCGCTCAGTATACAGCTGTGTAGTGTAAAAAGAAAATCCAGAGGTTTGGAAAAAGTCTCACGTCAGGACTAACAAGTCTCAAGTCAAGTCCCAAGTCAGGACCAACGACTTAAATCAAGAGATCAAAGATCTTCAAGTCAAGCTCCAAGTCAACTTAAATCAAGAGTCAAGTCAAGAACAAAGTGAAGACCTGCAAAACCCAAGTCAAGTTTGTAACTACACCTCTACTAATATCTATCTAATTAATCAGATTAAAAACATGGCTCGTGTCTGAAATGATTCATCAGTTAGTCATCAAGTTTCCAGCTCTTCAGATGGGAGGATTACCTGATGCTCTCTCTCTTATATCACTGGAAACTGAATAACAATGACAAAAAAAAAGGACGTCACCTTGGGCTCCGTGACATTTTTGGCATTTTAAAGACTAAACACAGAATTGATTAACTGAAAATAAAGGACAGATTAGTCAATAATGAAGATAAACATTAGTCACAGCCTGGTCTGTCATGATATCAAGATAAAAGTGCCTGCGGGATGAGCTAATTTTCCTTTCTTCCGATGTAATTTCACTTATCTGCAACAAGAACTGACCTGCAGCCTTTGCAACGAGTTCCTTTGCAATGGAAAAAAATAATCATCTGATCTCACTAAGGGATTTTTATAACTGTTTAAAAGTAAAACAACATGTCAGAGTTTGTTGTTTTTTGGTCTTTACATTCGTAGCTTTAATCCCTCTCCACTTCTTCCTGCCTTCGGGGCAAATTCTGATGCTAATGACAGTTTGTGTTTTAACAGCCTGCAGAGGGTTTACTCACCGACTCGGAGTGTTTTTTTCCAGACAGGGAGTTGTAAGCCACGCGGTACTGCTGAACCTGGCCTGAGGCGGGCTCCCAGCGCACGTTCAGGCTGTTAGGGGTGGGGTTGTACACCTGGATGTTCCTGGGTGGCGTGCGTGGCACTGCAGAGGGTCACAGAGGTTAAAGAGAAAGTGAAGTGAGCGAGGGAGGAATGCTGACTCTCTCTTCACTTAGCAACCAAAATCCAAACAAAGGGATTTTCCAGCTATGTCCCATTTTAGGACTCGGCTAATGACGGCTAATGCTGACGGAATCACAAACACAAGTGATTACATTCCTGAAATGCTCCACAGAAATGGAGCCGAGGATCACACTCAAAGTTAGTGCAGAAACCACATTTAGTCAGAAACCTGGTGAACTTCTGAATGAGTCAAAAACATAAACGCATAAATCAGTTAAAGTATGTTTTGTTAAAGCTTAGAATTAGAACGAGTTGATTTTTGCTGGAGGAACTTCCAAAATTTCTGGCTTTTAGCAACAGTTAATGGAAGAATAAATTGTCTTTGCAGCGGGGACGCACTACATCACACTCAAGACTCGCGGTTGAACTCGAGCTGAGTGCAGCAAAAGTCTCCTGCAGGAGAGTCGTTTTATAGTGTCTATGTGGAGAACGTGTGGAGAGAAGTAGCACAGTTTTTGGGTTTATGCAAAAGCCCTTAACTTCCTTTTTAAACCAAACCAGATGTGCATATCCCCCTCGGTATTTGAAGCTTTACCCAATAAAACAAAACTAGATGCAGTAGGTAGACGGTGAGGAAAAACCTCCAGAGGAGAACTTTCCCCCCAAATGTTGTATAACTTTATCAAAAAAATGTAACTAATACCTTTAAAATATGGAGGACAAAGTCTGTGAGGATGTTTAACTTCTATCATCCAAGGACAAAATGACCTTATTTCCTTCAGATATTATATAATCTTGATCTAATTTTGTGTTATTAATCGTTTTATTGCAGTTATTTTTCTTCCACATTTTGGACTCAAAATGTTTTAGTCGGGACAAAATGTCACAGATTCCTTCTTGGATACAGACAGTAAAACTGGGCTGAGTTACCGAGTCATAAAAGATCGTTAAAGTCACAACACAGGCTCAGATCCGATGACAGACTGACTGACACAGTGAGGACCAGTAGACAGGTGTTCCTCTCGCTGAAGCCAACACTAAGGCATCCTCACTGTCATTCTGAATAAATTAAAGTGTCAGTGCCGAAATATGTAAACACAACCTTTTCAAACTAATGGAACCGACCTGTGTGAGCAAGAACGCAAGTCCAGAACAATTCAAACACATCAGACACAACTCTTCTCCGGTACACCGCGCGTGGTTCGCCAAATGTTTGATTTGTATACAAAGAAGCTAGAAACAGCCTCAGACATAAGATAACTGAAATACTGGTGAATGAAGCAAGACGTCCTGGAGAAGAGTTGTGCGGCATGAAAAGTTCCTGCACTCTCGAAGGAATCAAGTTTGAACTTTGGAGAAATAAAGGTCGGTACAGTACGCTTCAGTAAACGCTTGTTTGTTTCCTCCATAAATCATTCTTTCAACTGGTCACCCACGTCTGTCCAGGGGGCCTGAGAACAAACTTATCCCAAACCCCAACCAATCATCTCTACGGTGGCTAAGCATAAACTCACCCAAGCCCTGAACCCGAACCACGGAGGGCGAAGAACTATTCCAAGGTTAAACAAACTTTGACACAAGTTCTGAGTAATAAATTCACAAAGGTTTGAAGGTTTAACGGAGCAAAAACAGCACGGTTAACATGTTATTTAAAGTTAAATTGACCTCCACAGTGGGTTAACCAGATGAGGTCTCATCTCAAGAGGATTACGTTGCAGGAACACGGCAGCAAAAGTCCAACCGCTCGATACGTGTCGCAATCAAACCCCCCCAAAAAATCAGCAACGTTCAGTTGTGCCAAAAACCAAATGTGTCCCCTGACTGGTGCATTATGTGTAGTATATACAATGCTTCAAAAGTAACTAATAAAAAGACTTAGTTGGACATAAATTTTCCACAAACACAAACTTACAAAGTGCATCACATTACATCTGGATGACTCGACGATGAAGCCTCCAAACTACTCTGACAGGAAATAAAATATTGAGGTTTGTGTTTACCCGCTGCAGCGGTCGCGCCCCAATTAAAAAGAAACCCCAGGATGCATTTCTGCTGACTGAGCATGGCATACCGTCTGGGCAAGAAACGAAACCGGCGTGCACGACGGGACGTCAAACCACACAGATGCAGAGCGACCAGCGACTCGACGGTTCAATGAACCCAACAGTAGTTTCAACATTCCACATTATCTTGGTTTTATTTTCAGACATCCGTCACTCTGAAAGAACTCTTCAGCTTTTGTTCCATCCATTCATCCATGAGGGGAGGTTTAGGGGTTTTGGCAAATTCTAGTTTTTCCAAAGGGGTTCAGGGCTCACCTGGAAGATACTGCTGTTTGTCTACAAAGATGTTTCTCATGTCAAAGTAAAAGTGATTCAGTCCAGAGGAGGATCAGTTTCAGGTTCACTTCAGGAAAACAAATGTACTCAACATTCATCACGGTTGCATCACTGCAGAGAAAGTCTCAAAGACTTTCACTTAAATACAGTCACTGTCTATCGAACCAGACTAACACAAAACTGATTGAGCCTGTGACTAAAGTATTTCAGTATTTATATATTTGTGGGAAAATGAAGCGGCTGTCTGTGGTAACATTTCCTGGAAAACTTGAAGCTCGTGTATCAACAACAAAACTCCAGACTGATGAGGCATAAGCACAAAAATGCTCCAAGACTTCAGCTAAAATGTAATTTAAAATCTCTATTTGAGTGAAAAGTCTGTGAAGATTCGGGTCGCAGCATCCATGGAAGGTTACCGTAGGCAACAGGAGTAGCTTAGTTTCTTGAGGAAACCGAAAGATTCGAAACGTCTTCAAGAAACAAAGTTTAGTAAGTCTGTTGCCTACGATAACCTTTAAACAACAGACGACTGTGCTCAATTCTGACTTTACTGCTGGAGGAGATGATTAAAAGTCTTGCTCGAGGGAAGCTCAACAGAAGTCTGACACCGACGTCAAAAACACAGATGTTAAAGATGCTAAACTTAAATTCTCCCACTCTTAACTCAGATGACTCAAACACTGATCGATATCGATATATTTACCATCATCTGTTTTCTTCTGTTTGTTGCTTTAATGTTGGTAGACCAACACTTTTCTTCAACTCTGTCTGAAGTTCATCTTTTAGAGTAAATCAGCCTTAAAGTCCAATTTAAATTAACGACTCGTGTTAGAAAATAAATTCCTCGCGAGTAACAACAAAGCAAATGGAGGATTGAATCATCAGCCAAGAACCCGGTGTCACAGGATTTCACAATGAAGACATCAGAAAGACTTTGTGTGTGTGTGTGAGTGTGAGAGTGATATTTGGACAAACTGAACAAATGTGGGATTTATGTTCCGCTTTAATGGAACTATTTCACGTTTCACTTTTACAAGAGAAAAAGCTTCAAAGAAGATTTCGTCCACGGATTAAACAGATATTAAAAAACATTCCCCCACAGGATTACATTAAAAGTTTTTGTATTTTCATAAAGTTGCTTTCTAAAGACAGATGTTAGAAATCACGACATCTGTGTGTCAGTTTTATGACGCTTACGTTAATCATTTTGTGAGCACAGAGGAGGTAAACTAAGTGGAAAGCCTGCCCTGAAACCAATCACACGTCCGTCCACCATGAGCCGGGTTCAGCTCAAGGTTTCTGTCTCTTAAAGAAGTTTTTCCTTGCCACTGTCACGAGGTGCTCGCTCATGGTTGGAATTGTTAGGTCTCAAGAGTACGGTCTAGACCTGCTCTACACCTGATCTGATCAGACGCCGTGAGGAGAGTCGAGGACTTACGCGTCTTTCCGTTCTCAGTCTGGCGCAGACCTTCTCCTTCTGGGTAAACTGGGACCACCGTCACGGTGTAGGGAGTGTCGGACAGCAGGTTCCTCAGTACGGTGTTGGTGGTGCCGCCTGACACCTGCTCCTGCTCACACAAAAAACAGGATTATAACAGTTATTACTGTTTCACATCATGAACTGAATGAAGCCGTCATTCGGCTCGGTCGCTCTGAAGTCTCACCATGTCTTCGGCGCCTCCGGCTGCGGGAACATAGAAGATGCGATACTGGCGGACGTTGCCCTCCGCCGGATCCCAGCGCACCTTGAGGGAGCTGGTGGTGGGATCAGTGACCTGCAGGTTCTTCACTCCGCCCAGAGCCTCTGTCAACACACCGCGCAGCCATTACAAGATTGTCAATTTTCTGTTTGAGTTACAGCCTCAGTCAAGTCAGACCAGCAGCTAGATAACTCTGTTTGCCCTCGACGGGGCAACAGATGTGTGGAGGGTTACCGCCACAGGGCCCGATGTCAAGTGTCAATCACAGGAAAGTGACGTTCAAAATACTTTTCTTTGACTGTGTAAACTTCCTGCTCCTGTCATTACACAAGATTATCTTGTTAGTGCGTTGTTATGCCTCCAAACAAACTGCTTTTCTTTGATACTTTAACATTTCTTGAACAAATATGATTTCTGTGCAGTAAAATGCACGAACCAACACGCTTGTATCGTCTGAAATCACACTGTCTTCAAAACAAGTAAAGAAAAATGAAGTTACATAGTTCGAGAGCTGTCAGCATCTTGATTTTTCTGACTCGATGAGTGGATTATCTGCGGTCTGCGTGCTCAAACCAACTAATACAAGTTCTGGCTCTTGGTGATCCAAATGTGGTTACAGCTGCTCAGCTTTGGCCGAACTCACTTGTCTTTCCGTTCTCTGACATGCGTTTCCCCTCGGCGTCCGGGTAAATAGGCACCAGCGTCACTTTGTACTCGGTGTCCGGCCGCAGCTCTCTCAGCACCGTGTTGGTCGACATGCCGGATACCTGAGTCTGTAACGGACAAGATAACACGACTGAAGGAAGCTCGGCCACGGACAAATGTCGCTTTAGTGTTGGAGAACTCATCTTTTCATGTCCGACAGTATTATTTATATGTTACTATCATCTTGTCTTGAAGCTGTATGCTGGTTATTCAAAGACGATGTCAGGCGGACGTCTTGTGCAACATTTCTGACACGTTTGCTCAAAATTCAGCCTGACATGTTTGCTATCTTTGGACACTTTAAAAACAAAATAAAAAGAAGTTCAGTGGACTGGAACGATGTTTGTCTGCAGAGGTCGGTGAAGTTCAAGGGAAACAAAAGAGCTCTTGTCTTATTTTTGGCTTCGAGCTTCACTAAAGAGTGTCTTCTTCTGCCGCCGCTGCCAAGTGCTTGCTCATGGTGGGAATTGTCGGGTCATGTGAGTACGAAAAGTGTCATGAGATAATGTCTGTTATGATCTGGCACTGTATAAATAAACTGAATTCTTCCACTTGTTCTTGTTTAAAGGATCTGTTGATAGTTTATATATTTTACTGTGAAGTTAATGTATCAACTTATACTAAGTACTGTTAGTAACTGGTGTCATTACTCAGTATATTCAACGATTAACATACTGACATATAGACGAGAGAAAAGCATCAGAAACTGCATTTTGATGAGATTATTCTTCATTTTTTGACCTTTGAATATTAGCTGATATAATTTCTCCACAAGGTCCATTTAGTAGCTGTTCAGGAGCTTTCGATCGTATCACACAAGCTTCATCAGTCAATGGAGTTTTCTCAGCTGTCACAGAAATGTTGCTCAATGCTCAAATTTCCATTTCTCGTCCATGGCTGGCATATAAATTTCAGCTATGAAGGAAGATCTGGAGATCCAATCAAAAGCTCCAGAACAGCTGCTCAATGGACCTGGTAGAGTTTAATCAGCTCGTTTAAAAGAACAAAGTTAACAAGAATAGAAACTTTAGAGGAAGCAAAGTAGCATTAATGTTATTATCCCAACAGAACACCGACCATGCTCTCGGTTCCTCCGGCGGCGGGGACGTAGATGATCTGGTACTGCCTGACGTCGCCCTCGGCCGGCTCCCAGCGAACCCTGAGGGAGTTGGTTGTGGGGTCGATCACCTGCAGATTCTTCACTCCACCCAGAGGCTCTGAAAGAGAGACGGAGACCCGTCACAGTCTAAAGCATTATCCTCGCTGTTTGCATCATCGTGCAGGGAGCACCGGATGGGTGGAGTTCACCTCATCAGGACAGTCCAGATGTGTGTCAGGGCGGCTGTCAATCACAGAGAAGTGTCTTTTCTAAACTTCCTCATACTCTATGAGGCATAAACGTCCCTATTATGAAGGTTTTTTAGTCTTTTAACTGCTGCAAATAATCTTTAGCTTTTGTTTTATCCTGCGGGGCGCACCAGATGGGTGGTTTACCACATCAGGAGCGTCCAGATGGATCAGAAGTTGCCTCAACTTTCTGGTATTCTTTGTGTTTCTTTGTGAGCCACGAATGTTCAGATACACAAAGTCTGTACTCAGTCTTAAAGGAGCGCATGGGTGGTTTTCTTGTTTCTCTTTGTTTTGGTTCATTAACTACAAAAGTTTACTTCACATTACTGGAAGGTTTTCAGACGGACTTCCTGTCTTCGAGGCAGCCACTGGTTTGGGTTCATTTCAGTACTCTGGCATAGAAAAAGTCGTTTTTTTCTCAGAGGTATGTTGTTGTAGTGCCGTAATGCTGCGGCGGTGAGTCAGCTGCTGAAAAGATTATATTTATATCTACCAGCTCTGCTGTGAGGAAGACGTCGATCAAAGGATTTTGCCTCGAAAAGCAAGTCAGAGCATCCTGGTGGTGTGCGAGTTTAAGGGTATTTCATGGAGTCGTACCACTTTGCCTCTCCCATCTTTATAAGATATTATTGAATATTTATAAAATAGAATAGCTTATTAAACTTCAGGGAAAGCAAGAGGAGCTACATCACACAGCAGAGCCAAGAGTCTGTCGCTGCTATGTCGGCTGGGCTTCAATTGCAAGTTGTAGTGTGGCTGCGAGGCGGAGGAACTCGGTTGAAATGAAGTGCAAATGCAACCATAAGATGACAGGTATGACGCTGAATATCAGTTGTCCGCTCGCTAACCAGTTTCGTGAGTTTGATCTTTGTTCTATGTCATGTCAACACTAGCTGTTTGGTTGTAAAGTGATCTTTGAATGCACCAACGGGGAGAAATTACCAAACCAGTTCAAGCGAGTAACATCATGAAATTGATATGAAAATGTTTCGTGTCTGTCTAACGAAGGTGGACACAGTTTTTAAAGAGCCGATGGAGCTCCGGGACATTTCAGCTCTCTTAACTGCTTCCACATTTCCCTCATTTACATATTTTCCTTCCATCTTAGTCCGTCTAATGACACGAGGGAGAGATGCAAGATTGTCTTTCAACATGAAAAACAACGTTAATGAAGTTTAAAATGGATTTTATGGACCTGCAGGGTGCATCAGATAGGTGACGCATTTGTTGCCTCTCAGATAAATTCCTGTCTCCCATCTGACACAACACAAAGCACGTCGGGCCTGATTTTCTGAACAATACAAACTCTGTGAGCTCTGTCTATCACGTGGACGAGAGCTAAGACGCTGAGTCACTCACTTGTCTTTCCCTTCTCGGCCTGCCGTATGCCCTCCACGTCTGGGTAGACGGGAACAACGGCCACATTGTAGACGGTATTGGGATCCAAGTTCCTCAGGGTGGTGGTGGTGGTTCCTCCTGACACTTCCTCCTGTTCGGGGGAGAAATGTTTAAAAAACCTCCGTCAGCACGATAACGACTTAATCTGATAATGGTGAGAACGTCCACAGAGCAGAGCTGAAACATTTCGAGGCTGCAGACGACATACAAGAACCTTCAAATCAGTCTGAAACTGTAAAAACACCAAAGTTTGTACCATTCGTTCTTCTCCTCCGGGTTCAGCCGTGTAGAAGACCTTGTAGCTGCGGACATTGCCCACAGCTGGTTCCCAACGGGCCGTCAGAGAGCTGATGGTCGGGTCGATCACCTGCAAGTTCTTCACTCCGCCCAAAGGATCTGAGGAGGAGGAGCAGTTACGTTATTTGTCCATGAAGTTAAAAATAGTTTGATGATTGTTCGGCCAATGCTGGACCCCAGGTTCACTTTACATTTGTCTTTTTTCTCAGGAAGTCAAAAGTTCAACAAAACCTACGTCCAACCGTGGCTGACCGGCTAAGATAGACGCTCAAATAGGATGATAATGATGGTGACTCCGATAAGTTGAATGCTGGATCAGCTGTGCTTAAATCATAATCCATTTGTCCAAGTTGGTTTGTAGTCAGATTGACTCGTTGTAACTCTACATTTACAAACTCTCTCACATGCACGTTTGTCTTGTTGAGTTTGAAGCTCATCTGCTGGTTAAATTTGTGTTTAGGAAGTCAGCTGACGTCGTATAAAGAGCCATCGAGGGAGGAGTTTGAGGTGGATGAGTCACTTTCAGGCAGGAGAACGAGGTTTGTGTCCCGTGTGAAGCCAAAATCAACGATGATTTTCTTAATTTTTAGACTTAATTGAGGCAACAAAACAGCCTCGTCTGGTTTAGGGAGAGATCGTGGTTTGGGTTTAAATAATAACTTGACTTTTAGTCTCACACGGCACACAAACAGCGGCCAAAGCTTTGAAAGGAAACTGTTCACACGCACAGAAACAGATCTCACGAACATCAGGCATCAGTTTCATCAGAATGAATGGAGGTGGTGGCAAAAATAAACAACACACATGTTTTACAGCGTGTTTTCAAAGAGTTCCTGACACTTAATCTACAGTTGAAATGTTTATGGTCCTATATTTCATCATGGCAGACGAATCTACAGCGTCCAAATTAGTCTCTATTCAAGCGACTCTTTATGATTTAGGATGATATGACAAACGTCTGTATTTGTAGATTAACTTGCTGCCTAATGAGTTAGCCGTTTGTCACACAGAAAGTATTTCTGTTGTTTCTTTTAAATGTAATCTGCATTTTTAAACTCTACAGACTGACCTGTAAGACTCTCCATGCTCTACTTTTTATATTTTATGGTGTCCTGTCAGTCTGTGTGTGTTCGTCTTTATTAGGTCTCGGTGAGCTAAAGGTCCCATGTACGCAATAAAAAAAACGCTTGTATTTGACTTTATTATATTCATTGAGCGAAATGAGTTCTGGCTCAGCCTTGTTCTTCTCTCAAAGTCCAGGTCACGTCCTATAGCTACAAATCTATCCTCAGACTCACTTGTTTTCCCGTTCTCGGACTGAGATTTGCCCTCCATCTCGTGGTAGACAGGCACGACGGTGACGGTGTACTCGGTGTTCGGCTCCAGGTTCTTCAGGACGGTGGAGGTGGTGGTTCCAGACACCTGGTCCTGGTTGGAGGAGGAAGAGAAACAACTTTGAACTGGGCGAACTCTAGGACGTGGGGAATTCTTAGAAAAGACATTATCAAGAAAAGAGACGTTTGGCAGAAGCACAAAGACTCTCAGGCTGAGCGATGTCACAATTCAGGCTGTTGTGAGCCCAGTTTTTTTGGATGCAGCTTCAGTCGGTAACTGTCTTTGTGCGGCTCAGCAACAGGAACAGTAGAAGCTCGGAGATAAAGATGGATTTAAGCAGAAAGTTTCTGGGCCTTCGAGCAAAACCACCAAGTTGGCACGTGCCTTCCTTTGTATGCACTCCTGCAGATTTGCTGCAAATATAAATTAGCTCTTTGTCCGTTTAATCTAATAATAGGTCAGAAAACCTGCCAATGAGCTGAGATAACCTCAGCTGTTTCCAAACTAAATCATTCTATTTCACGACATTTCATAAACCAAGTGACATAATCTTGACGGTAATGAAATGGACCCCCTCAAGAAAACGCTTGGAAATGAGTTAAAGTGTCCCACAATCGCTGTCAAATGTTTTCCATTAGTTGTAATCATCATCCAGCGGCATTCAGTCCTTTGATAACTTGATATTGCACATTTTCCCAGAACAAGTAAAGAAAGTTCTTGCGTGAAACTGCCTTGGAAAGGAGTGTGATCGTCTGACGACGCTGGAAATTCTCCACTCGCGTTACGAAAACGAGAATCTGAGGCCAGAACACTGAAGGGTACCTGCTCTCTTAAACGTGATATATTACTTTTTCTTTGCAGTGTGGTCGTGATCTGAACAGTTCTCACTTTAAGGGATTTAACTTCTGTGCAGACTCACATGACCTACGTCAAGAAGGAGAAGTTGATGAAGAAACATCTCGTTTGTGTTTTTCTGTATTTCTGCCACGTTGTCACTTTGGCTTGTTTGCCATGTTTTTCCTGAACAGCACATTAATCACAGTGAGCCGACGGATCAAAGAAACCCTGAGCACAGTAAAAGACAGATAGAGTTACAGTAATAAAAATTAATAACAGTCTGTTTTTACCCGGTTGAATAAAGGTTAAAACGGCTCTTCTGAACAATCACTTTGTTTTAAGGTAGCTAAAATGCCTGAAAGTGGTTTGAATTAGAACAAATATATCTCATTTCACATTTTCAGGCAGTCATAAAAACCAAGACACTAATGAAGCATGGATGAAGCTCCTGGTAAGACTCCAACATCTGGAACTGGCAAATCTCGACAGCAACATAAAACTGGCAGAGTTCTGTTGACTGTTCTGCCATCGACTGTCTCCTTTCTTAGTGAAAAATCAACTCATGGCGTAGACGCAGTCTTACCACATCCTGCTCTCCTCCAGCGACGGGCACCCAGATCACGATGTACTCGCGAACGTTTCCCTCGGCAGGCTCCCAGCGGACGTTCAGGGTGCTGGTGGTGGGATCCGTAACCTGGAGGTTCCTCACAAAACCCAGCGGCTCTGAGCAGGAAACACCAAACAGGAAGTCAAATTCAGTACTTTGGTGTGAGCGCCACACAGCTGCTGCCTGATCAAAGGTTACTGGTGTCCAGAGGGCTGTTTGTTCAAATGTTGGGCGCCAAGGAAATTGTTTTCTGGTTTACTTTTCCGTTTTTACGTGTTCACACTTGTCCAATAAGACTCGGAGGGAAAATTATCTGTTTAATGATCTCTTGGAGGTACTCACTTGTCTTCCCGACGTCAGACAGGCTCGGTCCGTCTCCCTCAGCGTAGACCGGGACCACGTTGATGGTGTAACGCGTGTCCGGTAGAAGCTTCTCCAGGACGGTTTTGGTGGTGCTCTCTGACACTTGCTCCTGCAAAGACACACGCGTGGTGAACTCGACATCCTGCAAACTGCCCTTTATAACGACGGGTTAAAGTCTTACTGGCCTCAAGAGCCACAAACTTTGACCTCCAGCAGGTGGAAAGACAAAACTTCCTTTGACGGACATCAAACTCTAACTCAGATTATTCCAGTTATTCCAGGACGTGCAGTTTCTTCCTGATCGAAGAAGCAACATATGAAACCCACAAGAACAGCGTTCAAAATTCCTCTGGCAAAGAGAAGTTTCAGATTCCTCTGTAAATTAACTTTGACGTACTAATTGGGGGTAAACGTTATGTCATCAGCAGAGACAAACAGACAAACACAAGCAGCCAAAGCATCAGTCAGCCGAGCCGTCAGCTGTTATTTCACGGCTCTTTGAGCTCTGAGAACCGACGGCAGGTGTCTGATTAACAGGATTTACTTATTCTCTAAAAACACGCCATGAAACGATGACAGATGCTCTTTGGCGAAAGGATTTAGATGCTTTTGTGTGGCAAATGCATGATGGGATTATCCTGTCAAACGGCATGACATCACTAAATCCCCGCTGATGGCCTTGATCGTTTTGTTGCTTTTAAAGAACGACAGTTCAAACAAAGTCTGACAGCTTTTTTTATCAACTTCTGCTGCGAAACTTGTGACATTTCAAACCACTGTGATCGCCTATTTTTGACGTTGCTTCTGGAAATTTAACCAGATTTTTTGTTTTTACTGCGCGCACTGAAACGTTTGTGCAGAATCTATTTTTCATGTTTAAAAACACTTGAGTGGAGTGGTGTTAACAACACAACGGCGTGTGCCAAAGACATTTCAAACTTGATCATTTTCCAGATCAGATTTCAAAAGTAATCCAGCAACAAACTTCAACAGCATTAAAACAACTGAAGAGGACCGGTCTGAACTCAGTGCTGTACATGTGTCTTATTCTATAGATGAAAGATGATCTCAGTCTAAAAGCCTCCAGAACTCCTCAGGACAGTCAACAATCACTGGCTGATATCCAGCTGTGAATAAAAAGAGTATCGGCTGAAGTATGATGACAAACTAAATGTTCTACTTGTGTCGTTGTCAGTATGTTTGTCTGGTCTTTTATTAAATCAACTTTATTTCCTTTATTATCATCTCAGTCATTCTGTTTCTTCTGCAACAGTGATCGTTAAAATTTAGTTTACTGAAGAACTGAAGTCAAATCAACTCCAGTAAATCTAGGTCAAATTGTCTTAACTCGACCAAGTCAAATTAACTCGACTGAGCTCAAAATAACTTTTAAACTCAAGTTAACTTAATTTGACCTAGCTCAAGATCACCTTAAATTAACTTGACTCAAGTTAACTCAGCTCAATCCAAAGTCATTTAATGCATCTTGACTTGAATTAACTCAAACTGTCTGACCAAACTCAACTCAAGTTGACTTAACTCAAAGAAACCCAAGTTAACTCAAGTCAACTCGACTCACCTCAAGTTAACTTAACGACTCAGTTCAAGTAAACTTAACTCTATTGAACTCAAGTTAACTTGACCCAAGTTCACTGAATTCAACTTGTCCTGACTCAAGTTAACATAACTTACCTCGAGTTAGTTTAACTCAATTAAACCCAAGTTGACTCGACTTAAGTTCCATTTGACTCCAGCTCATCTAAACCAGCCATCTGGGTACCAGATTTTTTTCCGTTTGGGATGTTTCTCTAAATTAAACTAAGAAGAAAGAGGATCTCACCACAATCTCCAGTCCTCCATTGACAGGAACGTAGATCACTTTGTAGCCCTGAACGTTGCCGTCAGCGGGATTCCAGGTCACGGTGAGAGTGGTGATGGTCGGGTTGGTCACCTTCATGTTGCCCACTCCGCTCAAAGGCACTGGGAGCAGAAGAAGGGTCATTGTTGTTGGCTAACTTCACGACAATCCAAACATATTTCAAGTTCACTGGTTACATAAAAACACTTACATGTCTTTCCGTTCTCTGACTGGCGCTTTCCCTCCCTGGCAGGGTAGACCGGCAACACTGACACCGTGTACGGCGTGTCGGGCAGCAAGTTCCTCAGGATGATGTTGGTGGTGCCGGCGGGAACTTGTTCCTGTTTGACGAGATTATAAATAAAATGTCATTTAGACGTTTGGTCTCCTGACTGGCTGCCTGAAGACGGGTGTAAAAGAGTCTCACCATCTCCTCGAGGCCACCAGTAGCGGGAATATAGAAGACCTTGTACAGGCGAACGGCTCCGTCAGCCGGGTCCCAGTTCACTTTCAGGGAGGTCATGGTCGGGTCCGTCACCATCAGGTTCTTCACTCCTCCCAGTGGTCCTAAACAAGAGGACAGGTCAGGGCGCTCATAAAGACCTGAGACCTCAAGATTCTGGAATAATGATTTCAATATTTTCATATCTGTTTCATGTTTAAGCGTTCTCAGCTGTCGGTTATTAGAGTTCCTGAGTCAGGAGGGAGTAACGAGGCCACTGACTGATCTTTGGAATAAAGGTGTTGTTCATTTGTTTGATTTAATTTAGATACTTTTATGATCCTTTGTACAATTTGTGGCTGGGTTGCTCTTTTTAGATTCATGTCTTTGTTTCCAAACACATATTTAAAGACTAACCTAACGCCCCCTGATGAGTTGTAACACAAAAACAGGATTACAGAGAACATTTTACTCAAGAGGACTGAATCAGCAACTTTACCGTCGACCATAAATGTGTGTGTTGTTTTTGGAAACTTCTTGTAATGACACGATGCATCTGAAGCGAAGTTCAGTCTTACTTGTCTTTCCATTTTCAGACATTGTCTTTCCGTCTCCGGCAGCGTAAACCGGCACCAGAGAGACAGTGTAGAGGGTGTCGGGCTGCAGGCCTCGCAGCATGGTGTTGGTTGTGCCTGCAGATACTGTTTCCTGAATTTAACAAACAAATTAGACAAATTAGCTGCTTCCAAACCCGGACAAAAAAACCAAGCATGCAACTATAAAATAACCACGGAAAGTTAGTGGGGACGATGGCAGCAGCATGAGCTTTCAATGCGCCTTTGAGCCGTACAATTAACCCCCAGTCCAGTTATGCTCCAGCATTAACAGGCTGGTTGCAGTGGGTTAGTCTGCTGTGAAATATTTCATTAGATTAGCTGTTATCAACAGCCATGACTGAATCAAAGAGAAAGTTTAAACTTGTAATATCAGGCTGCAGAGGTGTGAGGAGATGCGCTCTGTTTGTGCAAACACTGAACAGACGTGTTCACACAGGTGAATCATTTGGCTTCAGGTTTTTTTAACCCTGCACAGCGCGAGCCGACAGGAAGCGGATGGTTGTCCTACCAGTCCTACCATGCTCTCAGCTCCTCCGGCGGCGGGAGCGTAAATGACTTTGTACTCCTTCACCCGGCCCTCGGCGGGCTCCCAGCGTACGTTCAGGGTGGTCATGGTCGGGTTCAACACCTGAAGGTTCCTCACTCCACCCAGAGGCTCTGATGGTGCAGAAATACAGGTGTTCAATTAGCACGAGTGGAAAGTATCAAAGACAGATTGGACTTTTTACGACTATATTTGTCAGAAAGCTGCAGGTTTTGGTTACAGTATGTTTCTTTACTTCATTCTTTGCTACTTTCATCTGTTCTTGCTTGCTGAGGACTGGTTAACTGTGATTGGAGCACACCGCAAAAAGGGGCAGGACTTAGGCATTTACCTTAATTTAAAATTTTCTGAACTCATAAAGGCATTTGCAGTCAAGCTGCCAAATTTTTTGACGTCCTTACTGGTTTGTCCTTCTCCAGCGATGTCTTTGCTGACGCCGGTGGGATACACGGCAGCCACGTTGACGGAGTACTGAGTGTCAGGGTCCAACTTCTGCAGGATGATGCTGGTCTTCTTCCCTCCAACCTGCGTCTGTTCACAAGAAACATGTCAGCTGTGAGTCATTGTCGTCAAATGTCGGGGTGATTCAGCTTGAACAAAAAGTTACAAAAGATCAAATAAAAATGCAAATTCGAACATGAAATCATCGTGTCCCTGAATCTGTGATCATTTATCCCCACTGTCATCGCTCAGTCTTCCAAAAACTCGACTGCAAACTCTAAAATGCAGAACAATCCGCAGTGTGTCATGTTTTGGAGACTGATCCGCAGTTCCTGAGGACAATGTCAACAAACTATTTAAATTATTTATCCGTGAGTAAGTTCAACATTTCTCTGGAAGAGAATCCAAGTAGGCCTGTGGGAAATCCTGAGCAAACAACTCTGAAGTATATCATGGAATGGATACAACGCTGTAAACACATTCATGGAGGGTGTAAACAGTTTGCCTGGTAGCTAAGAGATAAATGACAGAGGGTATCATATCACGTTTACATCAGTATTTTAGGTATTTGGCTCAATCTCCATTCTGAGAAACATGCAAAGAGTCAGTGTCTTGTTTTGTTTATGAGACAATCTATTAATGATGAGGTAATCGAGCAGCTCGTTTCATAACACTGTATTCATCACAGAAGCCATGTCATTATATAAATATTAGTATTCTGTAACAACAAATCAAGGAAATCATTTTTTATCATCTTGAATATTAAACTCAAGCCAAAGTTCATCACGCCACTCCAAAATCAAAACACCATATTCCCCTTTATAGGATGCTTTAACTTCTGCTTTGAAAATCTTTTATCAAATATATTTTTATGATGTTGATTATTGAAGAGGAAGTCTGGCATAACTGCATTTGTGTCCTTCCTCCCAACAAATTCATGAAAAGACCAAAAAAACCAACAATGTGTTCTTGGGTTCACAACAAACGCAAGGTGAAATTTTCAAGCGTCGTGAGTTCATAAAAAGTCAACACAACGTCCTGATGTTGAATCAGAAATGGAGGACAAATTATTATAGCCATCTGTGGGCACCCAGAGATCTATGACACCTCTTCATATTCATACATCGGACAGCAAAAACAAGATTTAAAAACTTGTCTGCTTGTCATCTCGCACACAGAGCTGACAAAGTAGAAATTAAGACTTCATGGTGTGATGTGTGATTATTTCAGCATCCTTTTGATCCATTTATTGCAATTAAATCACTGCAAAATCTGTAGTAAGACAGATTAGGATGGATATTTGCAGGTTAAGTTTAAGTCTTTGTTGGGGACTATTTTCAGTGGCGGATTAATCCACATTTGGTGCTCCAGTGAGTGTTTCTGGCTTTGTTACACACAATACTTCTCATCATCATCATCAACCTTTATTTAACCAGGCAGAAAATTGCTAAGAATAAATTCTTATTTGGGCAATGGCCTGGTTCTCACTGATGGTTTTGGTATTTTCATTAGTGGAGAACAGGAACAATATAAAATACCTCCAGACTTGCAGCTGAAATCAGCTCCAGCTTGCAGACTCGGAGATGCTTCACCTTTTTTATCTCTGCAGGTGTCCTGTTTGATTTACTCTGCTCTGAGTTACAGCAGGACCACCTCGGTCTGAAGCTATCATTCTTCTTAACTGTGATATTTCATTATATTTTATGTTATAGCATCAGTGCAGAGCTGGACCTGAAAAACACAGTACTTTTTCCATACTTTTCCATAATATTTGTACAATTCCCAAAGTGGACATTTGCTACTTTTCGACTTTTTTCAGAGCGGTGAGGAAAGAGCTCATCCTGCACAAACATCCTGTCTGCTTTCACATGACTGATGTTAAAAACAACAAGCCTGCAGACGACAACACGACACCAGATGCTCTCAGTCTTCTGTTATACACATCTGACGTAGCGGGGGGATCAGAGATCCATTACACAGATTTGTACCGCTGACATCATGATTCGACCCTGACACTTTGTTTGGGGGAACACTGTCATAACATCTCAAACACACAATAAAATTTGTAGCTCACTGAAATTCTTCTCATACAGACCACAGCTTCCTTTCAACTTATTTCCACAGCCAATCGCTGGGTAGTCATCGAGCAGGAATGCGATCTTCTGGCCAAACGCAGGACTCCTCTTAACTTAATACAACCGAGCTGCGCGACACTGTCATAAACCAAACATCAGAATATGATGAAGGAGCTCAAGATGGCCAGAAATGTATCTCGCAGAGCACCGACGGCATCTTACTGAGACCTCCAGGACGTTTTTGTGGACCTCAGGAGGGAGACGAGATTTTAAAGTAACATTGTGCAACTTTTCTACTATAAAATATGAGTTTCCTGATGGACAGTGAAGTAAACAGCTGCTAACTGTAGCTGCTGTTAGCTAATGTTAGCTCAGTTTGTTAGCCAAGCTGCTCGGACTCTGAGCTCAGAGCACCGGGGGAGTGTTAGTGTTTGTACCACAGGTGTTTTGGACCACTGGGGAGAAGAAGAAGAAGAAAAAGAAGAAGAAGAAGAAGAAGAAGAAGAAGAAGAGGTTTACAGGCCCAGCAGTCAGCAGCTTCTATGGACTTAATGGCAGAGGAGAAGAGAGTGAAGAGGACGCTGACGGAGGAAGCTAAGAAGAGAAAAGGAGAGAGTGAGCGAGCAAGAAGCCGCCGGACAAGAGTAAATCTGGGACTGACTTTTAGTGGTTGGTGAGAGCTTGGTGAAATAAAAGGCTGAAAGACAGACGCCGAGCTGGGCTGACTGCTGTTGGACTAGTCAGTAATATTAGCTGGCTGCTATGTCTGCTGTTGTTGCACCTGCTTGATGTTTGGCTGTGTTCTTAAAGTTGTCGACTCGCTAGTTTTTCATCATAACTAATATAATCATAACAATACACGAGTCCAGCTGTCCATATTTATGACAGCGGTGTGTAAATGAATTATACTATGAAACTCGGGGCGCCAAATGGCAAAAAAACAAAACAAACTTCTACATCATGTTGCTGTAAAACAAAATCTGAACTTGTCTTTTAAATGTTGTGTTGTTGGCGTTCTCTGAATTATCAAATTTTTGTGTCTTCAAACATGTTGACTGTGGCTCATGATGATCATCGTCACAGTCGACATCATTTCGAATAACAGCGATCAATTCAGAGATTTTTTTTCTTTGACATTTTCTTCTCGTGTATCTGACAGTCGGACTTTTGCAGATTGAACTCATTTACCTCAAACATTTCTTACTTCAAATAGTCTATTTTATAAGAATGCTGTTTCCCGTTCAGTCCTTTTAGCTCCCTCCCTGCAGACGTTCGTGTCTTTTATTCTGTTTTGGACATCCTGAACGTGTACTTCCAGTGGGAGACAAAACTTCCCATCATATTAAGCAGTGTATAATTGACTTGTTTCTATACGTGCACTGGGACTTGTTTTTTAAACTCGTCTGACAGATTTAAAGCTCTCCATCATGTTGAGACACTCATTGATTTGTCATCGAGCAGCTTGAGCGAGCTGGAGATGTTCCCAGTGGTCAGAAAGCAGCACAGCCGGCACCACCGCACCCCAAAAAGAGCGGACCGCTGTGAGGTCGTGTCAGGAAAATCCACCCTAAAAAGGAATCCAGTCATATTGTTCCTGTAACCCCGGACAAACAGATGATACCCAGTGTGCGGTCACAGCCGTGTGGTGACGGGAGCGAGGGATTTCTTTTCTCGTAAAGCTCAAATTTGCTGTTTGTGAACTTCAGCCAGTTTGGGTGTAAAAATTTAGATAAACATTTTAAAAATCTCTTCAGTCACTCTATTGTTCACTGTAAGCGGAGCAGCTCCAGCTTTAGTCTCTTGATAAAAGGAAGAGCCAAGTGTGTATGTGTGTGTGTCAGAAAGTATTTTATGTGTTTATCCTGCTGCTCGCTTCACAGGAATGTTCACTATTGTCATTTTGTCCAATACAATACATATATATACTGATAACTGTATTATTTTTAATTTAATTTAAAAAAAGGCCTCTTTGCAGATCTATTATTAAACTGTATAATACCATAATTACTTTCTTCTAACACAGACATTCTGATTTTCTTCTTTTATTTGACTTTATTTTATTCTGTGTAGTCTTAAAAGACAAAACAGACAAGTGAGCTACTATAAAAAAGCTACCGCAGTGATGTGCATTTCATGGTAATAACACAGACTGAGTAACATTATCACTTTGCACAAACAAGCAAGTCGTCTCATTCAGTCTACACACAATGTTTAAGTTTTCCCGGGATATATCACGCCTGGTGGCAGACAGAATTACATAATGAAAGTGAGGCTTATAGGGAAACAATCTAAAAGCAGGTGGTATCATTATTCTAAAGACATCACACTCTGCAATCAACATTTACTTCATAATGATGAGTTAAAGCAAAAAACGTGTCTATTCTCACTTTAAATGTGATTTTAAACTGCCTTTGTGTTTGAAAGGTGATATATGTAAACAAATCTGCCTTAAGTTGCTTGGTGAAGATGAACCCGTCTAAAAAAACACACCCTGTTATTATCCTAAAAAAACAATAATTACTTCCAGTTTAGATTTTTTGTGCAAACAGAACAAATTCACACTCTCTTTCTTTAAAAAGCCATTTTTGTGCCCCACGTACGCTGATGACTGCGCTCTATTTTTGTCCAAAACTTTTACCTGATGTTATTTTAAATGCTGCAAAATGAGCAGTGAACTTACTGAGATAGGCTCGCCTCCGGCAACAGGCTTGTAAGTGATCTTGTAGTTCTGGACGGGTCCGGGGGCGGCGTCCCACTTCACCGACAGCGAGGAGATGGTGGCGTTGAAAACCCTCAAGTTTCGAGGAGGCTCAGGAGGCACTACGAGCACACAGATAACTCCAGTGAGATAGACAGAAAATTCAGTGCATCCAGGTGTTTGATTAGCGATGATGATGATGATGATGATGATGATGATGGTGAGGATGATGATGGCAGTGATGGTGATGCTCCCACAATCCCGCGGGTCTCAAAAGCTGGAAGGGTCAATTTGAGCATGAAAGCAGCAGAGTTTTGAGGATCAAAACAGGAGCAGCAGTTTGGTCAATGAAGCTGTTTAAAGCAGCGCTGGAGGTCAGAAACTTCTAATTCACATAAAATCATCAACATTTAAGCATATACAGGTCACAATTAACAAATAATATTATTATAAAATAACATTTGAAGATTATACCAAGAAATCTGCAAGCAAATAAATTGGGGATTTTGGTCGTTTTTGGGGGCAAGTAGCTAATTTGGGGATTAGAACAAATAAATTTAGGGTGGCACTGCAACATACTTTAACGTTTACAACATTTCAGGGAGAAGAACAACTCCATTTGAGAATATAACAAATAAAATTGATGGTTTCTAACAAAATTGGGAATTGGGAACACTATAACACATTTTGTTACTGTACAAAATAAATTTGGATAGGGTCTATATCAAAACTTCTGTCAATTAAATGAAATCTTCGTGCTGATTTAGTTGAAATCGAAGCTCACTGACCTCCAACCCTTCAGCAGGAACACTGTACAATAATGCAACAACATGCAACAACATTAACATAAGAACACTTGATGAAGGATGATGTGATGATGATAAAAAGGCGTTACAATGTGAGATGAATGAAACCGTGACAACAGGAATGTTACAATGACAACATGATGAAGGATGGGGGGGAGATATAAACAAATGATTGACAGCTAAATTAAAACAATCATTAACATGGATGGAAGTCTGTGGAGGATGACATGTTACAGGTTAACTTACACACTTTTTGCATTTAAAGCTCTGATTCTACGTTCACACCACAATCTACCACACATCTACATCTACTGTTGCAAATGTTGATTTCTAAACATCATGCACGGCTTGATGTTTGTTTATGACACAAAGATTCATCAGGAAATTAACGTTAATACCCAAAACACTCAATATACAGAGTGAAAGTCTTGATAACTGCTGTGGTTTTTAAACTTTCAGACCGTCATTAATTACAAGTGATGGCAAAATGAAGTTAAATGTGTCACTAGAAACTAATTTTAGTAAAATTCTAGTCACTTTATTATGCGATTAGTAAACAACAATCTGTCCTGATATAAAATAATATTTGTCCAGGAGGCAACCAAGTCCAGTCCTCCATCAGGTTTCTTTATTTTCTATAACAGAACACCTCTGTGTGTGTTATCGTGTTTATAAAACATCAAAAGAAATAAACTAAACAAAACTGATAAACTGATGAAACTTGTTTTTACTAATGAAGTGACTTTGCTTTATTTATCAGGTAATTTCAACTGTTTACATATAAAAAACATCTGTGTCTTTGCTCTTGTGACTGGCAGCCTAACTTGCACTCATTTATAAAAGGTGGATAAACTGATGAGTAAAACTACGTTTAAGGTGTCCAGATGGGGAATTTTAACCAGCTGAAATGTTTTCATGGTGTAAGAGTTGTTTAGCCGAGCCTACAGTAAAGTCGTTTACCTTTCTGAAGCAACAAGATGATAAAAGGTAAAAAAAACAGCTCTGACCAACATCAACTTACTCAAGTTGTTTGTGGTGTGAACGCACAGTGAAGCACTGAAATGCACATACATGCAGTTAAAAGAGAAAAAAAAAAAGTGTGCTTCCATCAACTGTGTCCCTCGTGGTCCACAAAACCATTCCACACAAAACCGTGAACATTACAATGAAAAGGAACCTGTCCTTCTCATATGTCATACCGTCCGGAGCCTTTAACACTAGAAAGAGACGTTGAGAAAACAACAGCGTTATTTATTTCAACGTGAGTTACATCTGTGAGTGTGTAAAATGTGATGGCTGGTTTTCAGGGGCCGGTAGGGCGAGATGTGGCTGCAGAGGGGGTTGCTTACATGTGCGCTCGCTTCCCAACAGGTCCTCGCTCTCCGACTCGTCGGGGTAGATGGCTGTGACGGTGACGGAGTATTCGGTGTCGGGGTCCAAGTTCTCAAGAACGTGGGAGGTCTCATCGCTATTCAGGATGGCCTGGGGACGGACACGGGAGGAGAAGAAGAATGTTAACAGTCTAATCTGCTGCAATAGTAAGGAAGTCATCCAGATAGTGATGATCAGGACAGACATGACATTTTATTTGGGTAGTTGAAGTTTTTGCAGTCTAGTAAGTGACAGGAAATCCTAATTAGAGTACAGGGTGGAATCAAAGTCAGTTATAATTCATATACTATAACTTTTTCGACTGAATTATTGTGCCATCCTATCAGTATTATTTTCATTTGTCTTAGTTTTATTCATTAAAATAACAGTATATTTATGAAGGGCAGGACTTAAGGAGTTCAGAATAGGTATTACAGTCATGTAGACGTCTCGGTTTCAATAAACAGAATTATGCACTTATTCCTCTTCATGCCTGTTGTCTTGACAAATTTGCCAAATTGAGAAAGACTTCAACTACAAGCCTCCTTTATATTTTAGTTTTTTTAACTGCACTGTATCATTTCAGTTACTTTTCATGTCTTTTATAATCTAATCAGCAAATTAAAATGTTTTGGTTTTCAGTTTAGGTTAAGTTAAAACTGTAATAACCTTGCACTGCCGGTTGTGTTCATAATGGACTCTGACACTGATTACCTTGTACAGATTTTAAGCCCAACCTCCAAGTCAAGAAGCATTTCGCAGTGTTTTCATTGGTCGATAACGAAAGCCGAATAATGTGAAATTCTGAGATTAATTGTGACGGTAATTAACAACCTGGCGCTGATTTCATTCACAAATTTTTGTGCTGAAGTGTATGTTGGATGGGAGGACAAAAGTGGGCCCAAAAACAACCTTGGAGGGCCAAAGCATAACAAAAAGAAAACAAAGGGAGCTTTATTGTTGCTTCAGCTGAGCTGGATGTTTTTACTTAAGTCTTGGCATTCACAATAACTACATTTTGTGAAGCATGTCAGTTTAAGGGATCTGTGAAACCACAATGGACCATTCTTCTGATTTTCTTTTAGACTTGGGTAATAAGGAAAACCTTAAACGACAGTTCTACAGCATGGCTGTTTCATTTTTTAAATTTAAACAGAAACCATCTCCGGTTTCATAATCGGATCTTAATGAACACTTACTGAAGAGCGGTCCACGTGTTCAAGAGGCAGCAGGGTTTAAAGTCTGGACTAGTTCTGAGCAGTATCGAGCAGGTGTGCTCGCATGCTCTTCGCCTGAACTCTGCGTCTTTGAGTTCAGGCTCCAGTTTTAATCAGAGGAAATACCGTGAGGCTACAGGCAAATAACATTCACCACTGGTTGGATTCTGTGTGGACTAGGCGACTCAAACCAGATGTTTAGTGCCACTCCAGACAGACAGAGTTGTCCAAACAAAGCTCATTTGCATATTTCAAGAATTTATCCAGCTGCCGAAGATGCATTTTTGATAACAAATATAAATGTAAATGGACAAAACAAATCCAGATACATTCTGGATACAAGTCAACATACCAGATGTTTTGGTCGGTAGCCAGTCGTAGATGTTGATTTGCCAAACTCTCTAAAACTTTTTGAAGACGTGTTTTTGTCTCAGTTTTTTCCCCAAGGATTAGAAAACACTTTAAACACCAGTTTGGAGACATTCGCATGGCTATTTCTCTTAATTATTGTACGATCAGTGTAGAACATTTACGACTCAAAGTTACCCACGAAGACCTTCATTTACGTGTTGAAGAGTTCAAAGCTCTTTTATTTTTGTCAAGGACTGAAGCATTTCCAAGTATTTTCTGTTTGTTTATAACTCTTTTTAACTTCCATGTCTCTGACTCAAACAATTCGGAGAACTTATTACGGTAAACAATAAGAAATTTTTGACTTATTGCAAAAATCAACTGTTAATGATGTAAAGTGACACATTGAGACATGTTACTGCAAAATTTAAATTGAAAGACAATTTACAAACGGGAAATCCGGTCTAACTCATTCAAGTCATTAAGTAATGCTCCTTGGTCGGTGGCACTTAAAATTATGACGCTGTAGGGACCCTTCTAGGGTCCTTTCTGGACACACCTGTTCACGTACGGAGGTGGTGGGGTGAAAGGATGGGTTAAACAAACACAAACATTTCGTACGTCAAGTGAACAATGATTTTCCTAAACCGAACCAAGTGCCAAACCCAAAGTGCAACTGCTGCATGTAACTTTAACCCCACAAGCTGTGTTTCACAAGTTAGGAGTAAGAACAGGTTGGAAAGAAACTGTAAATGGTTGTTTTCTTATGATAAAAAATTCACAGCTGACCCACAAGTCTTGTTTGAGCTTCCCAAAAATTCTTGAATGTTCCAACACTAACACAGGAAGGAAGAGTTTATGAGCTTTGATGAACCATTAATCTAAAAAAATATGGGCCTTGTGAAATGTTAAGTACAGTACTAATTGTTTTGTTATAAATGGAGTAAAACATGCTAAAATAAATGCAAAAAAATGTTTATGTTGTTCTGATCTTTGTCCTGTCTCGATCTTTTACAGGCTGCTTTTGAATACAGTATTTAAGAATCAGCCCCGTCACATACTGATATAACTTACAAACTGAAAGTTGGTTTCCCCCTTCTTGGTCCAGCCAATGCGGTAGAGGGCCACGTCCGGGGCTCCGTGTTCCCACGTGGCTCTGAACGAGGACTGGGTCACCTCAGAGAACCTCAGGTTCTTGGGGGCAGGAACGACATCTGTTGAGAAACAAGAGGGAGGAAGGATGTGTCGGTGATTACAAGCAGGTCTGAGAGATGAGGCAACATCATGTGAAGGTTATTTACTGCAGCCACGAGTGTGGAAATGACTGCACTTTGTAGGCCAACAGGTGTGTGTGTGTGTGTGTGTGTGTGTGTGTGTGCGCTTGTATTATATGCAAGTGGTTTGGATTTGTGTTTGCTTGTGTACACGTTTGCATGCACGTATTAATGTGTGTGTGTTTGCATGTGAGCGCGTTCCCGTATCGAACGGAGGACCTGATTCTTTTACCTTGAAGTGAGGACATTGTTGAAATATGAGGACATTATTTTGGCCTTCATTTCTTCATCACTACAGGTCAATAGAGTAAGGATTTTTGACCATGAAACTTCTCCAGTTGATCACCATTTTTTTTTTTGTATTACAAGTTTTCTGAAATTTGGTGTTTAAATATGTAAATGAGGCTTTATCTAATGATCTGATATCTGGTGAAATCTACAGACACAGACAAATGAAGTCAAATAAACACCTAAAAGTGGATTTTAGGCATTTTCTTTCCACTTATCTGAAAGAAGACATAGATCTTAAAATCTTAAAATTGACCAGTGCATGAAGAAAACTTTTTGCCAGCTGTGTCTCCTCCTTAATCCTTCTTAATCAAATGTCAATTAACTGGTTGTTATTTCTACAATTTAACCTGTACAGATTAGTCAAATCTCATTTTTATGGCCAGTTTTCTGTCACTGTGTCTTGTAAATGTAGCTGGGCAGCTCGCTACGTAAGAAGATGGCATCCCAAGTTCTTAATCCTGCCAACAAAGCTCTGATTAGTCAACTGCTTCGACAACCACACAAGACATATTTAAATCACTGGACAAATCTTGAGACGTGGGCAGTCATTCAGACGTCAGGTTTGTTTAGAGTTAGCCACAGAATCTATGTCAATGAGGGGAAAACACGATTTTCCACAGTTCACCTGGGAATAATGATAAACAGAGCCAATGCAGTAAATGATCACACACACAGATTTAATGGTGCGCAGAGAGAGTCCAGTCCCTCTCTGGAGGCTGTTTTCTCTCCAGGAGAGGAAGTGAATACAGAACTCATCACCATCACAGACATCGTACACAAAACACATGTACTGTTCAGGTGGTGCACAGGCGTTGTCACAGTGATCAAGTCTGATGTAGTTAAAGTTTACAGTGTTTTCTCACTATTCCCTGATGCTCTCTTGCCATACAGATTCCTTTTTTTGCCCGTGTTTTGGATTTAATTGCTACCAAACCTTCTGCTGCCATTCCGATATAATGTAGAGCAATGAAACTCAAGTAAAAGTACACTTAACAATCCACAGACCTCGCTGTCAGCAGCCTGTAAGAGCTTTAAGTCAAAAGTCTAAATCTAGATTTGGACGTTTTCTTTTGAAGATGGAATGGTAGAAAATTAAATGCAGACACAGACGAAGACGTGTGGACAAACTAGGGTCAAGAACCTTTGGACCTCCTTAAAAACTCTGCTGGGGAACCATTATGCAAGGCACCGAACGCCCAGCAGAGCTTCTGTGGTCCATCTGAGCAACTCTGAGGTGAGAAAGTTTAAGACAAGGAAGATTCAGACCTGTGATAGCGTTTCCGAGCATCGGTGTTCCAGGTCCCTCATCGTACATCGGGGTGACGGCCACATCGTACTCGGTCTGGGAGATGAGGCTGGTCAGGTCCAAGGTGGTGATGTCGCCGTTGACTTCAACCTGCCGGTAAGAAATTAAATTATTAGTCACTAAACATCAGTCACAGAGCTGCACAATCATCTAACTTCATTACTCTTTTAAAATGTTCCTAATCTGCATCAATCTGCATAAAATTTTGATGGTTATCATTTGGAAAAATGTGGCTGACAACTTCACAGTTCTGATTGGCTGGCAGGTGTTAATTCATTTCTAATAACAGCACAGTATAACCGCACACCTTTGATGCAGGTGCAGCACCGGTATTGAACTGAAGACAGCAACAGAAATAGCTTTGAATTCGTGCATGAAGTGCACTTTTGCATGAATCTAAACACAAATCAATAAATTTCTCTTCACGTATGTGATGTGACCTGATTTTAACATTTGTCAGGATTTTAAAACTCTCAGCCGAGCCGTCTCAAACTCACTTTTCCTGGATGAAGTGTTCATTGAACACCTACAACTGAGCAAACTCCCTCTGCTGCTGTGATTTGATCAAAAACAGCTACTAAATGGACCTTGAAGTGAAACTGTTTTGCCAACTGCTTTTTCCAAAAATCAAATATTAACTTTGAATTTTCTATTTCACAGGAGAGCTTAGTGAAATAATAGCAGCAGAGCCACAAAAAACTGAGCACTCAGCAGGCTTTAATCCAAAGCATGGGCCTCTTCTAGAGACAAGAAGCATTCAGCCGTTATCCTTAAGAGGACTTGAGCTTGATGCGTATCATCCATCAAAACTTTCTGGAAACATCTCGCAGGTGTCCACCGACAACACCTTCGGCTGCCGATTCACCCCAGACTGTTTGTCCTCCGCTGACATCCAAGTGAGAAATTATGAGGTCGGAGTGGTGCTTGGATGATCCAATCAGGCTGGGCTGACGGCCTGAGCCAGCACTCCTCTGCCAGCAGACTGCTATTTCATCGAGATCGGCCAACAAAGCGGAGCTGCTGCTCTGCCGAGAGTCCGGCTGTAACTCTTGACTCGGTTCTGACTTTCTCACTTTCCCAGAATGACGATATCACCGCTGACTAAAGCTTCACCCTCACAAAACTCACGGTGAGGTTTTATTGTTTAAAAAAACACCTTTGAATGACCTTTTAAACAATACGAACACTTTCAAACAAGTCTTTCAGCCACTGTGAGGGAAAAACAACTGATACCTGCCAATAGAAAAGGTCACAGCTGTACATCCCCTGCTATACACGTGAAACTCATTTAGACGGTACATTCAAAGCGTTTGAACTTCACAACAAGGACTCCAAAACAAATAAAACCTAAATGTTTTCATGCAAAGAAGAAAAGCAAATGGACAGCTATATGAAGCCAAAATGGAGCCTTACCTTCGCCCTATTGCAAAGACTCTGATTTATCAAACACCTTTAGGTCCAACCCCAAAGTCTCTTCCCTTTTTTGATCTGCCAGACTTACAAAGGGTCAATTTGCTAAAATCAATCCCCATGTTACTGGAGGGATTCGGAGCATTTTAAGTCTGCACAAAGGAGCTTGTACCCACGCAGCATTTTTAAATCAAAATGTCAGTCTTACCTCCTTCAGCTCTCCGTCCTCCGGTTTGTAGGTGATCAAGTACTTGCGGACTGCTCCGGGAGCGGCGTCCCACGTGAGCTTCATGGCGCTGTGAGTAACATGACTGATTGTCAGGACTCCAGCAGGAGGTACGGGCACTAAGGGAGGACAGGGGGAAATGGACATCCATTAAAACTGTAACCATCGTGCCCAAGCATCTCTACCAATCTTTTTCGTGAAGACATTAAAAGACACTGACGGACACGGCGGGGTCAGTGCATCTGTTTTCTATCTATAAGTTCTCAATCCAGCAAGTGGGAGATGTGATCCAGCACTTACAAAATATGTTCACATGGAAATGAAACTAAATTCTGCAATTCTTTAAACTTTTTCTAATAAAATAAAGTTAGATTTTTAAAGACTCTAAGTTCTGGTATCCTGTCAATAATGCAGTAAGCATAACATGACACTCTTCCAAAAATACAAACATTTGTGTTCGAACGCTTTCTAACATATCTTGATAAGCACTAATTGTTTTTGCTGGACTAACCTCCTCTGAAGACAGAAGTAATCTCATTACTTGAGAAACATATGAAAACAATCAATTTATGAGTGACAGCTGAGCAGTTTATAGCCAAAGTTGATCATGTAGCCTTCAGAAATGATAGGATATTTTAGAACTGGTTTATAAAAGCTGAGTTCAGTCTTTTCGTTTTATTTCACCCCGACGTGGGAGTCAACAACACAAACAAACTGTCAAGAACTGCAAATACACCAAAGTAACATTACAGGAAGGGTGCAGCAGCAGCACATATCACATCTGGCTCGAATGAAGGAACGCCCAACTGACTTTGAGCTACTTCATCAGGTGGCTCTGTAGAGCCCTCGAGTCAGCAAGGACCTGCATACTTTACTGAATTCTTAAATCTTGTGTTAGCCTGATAATCAGACTCGACTCAACTCGATATCATGCTCATGTTCACCCCTTTTCTTGTTGGCAGTTTTGGCCGAACCATTCGGCACAGAAGCTACAGTAGAACTGACAAAACTCTATTAATGGACTTTTTCTCCAACTAGGGAGTCAGAAATCGTTTGAATAGATGAGTTGCCTCCTGAGGCGAGTGGTGTACGCCTTAGCTTTTTGGTCTGCTACTTTTGGTCTGGGAATGTTTGCTATCTCAACCCAACTGAACACATTTGGGAGATTTTCGAGCGATGTGTTAGACACATGGCCCTCCACCATCTTCAAATCACCAAATGAGGGAATGTGTTTTGGAAGAATGATGTTCATCCATCCTGTAGAGTTCAAAGACTTCGAGATTCACTGAAGCTTTTATTGGAAGCTGGTGGTGGAACAACATTGACATTTTTGTTGGATTTTCCTTTAATTTGTTACTCGTCCTGACAGTGACAGCGAGGATTACACTACACAGTTTCGATGGGTCATTTTCATGATCATGGACTAAGGTTACTCGCCCAGTAAAACTGTGGTTCTTTTGCCTTGTCAACTGAGGTTTGACTCAACTGTCCCCAGAGGAGCTCGGCCTGTAACAAACGTCGGTAAAGCTCATGTCATGTAGAGTTCAGAAGCGTTACTCACAGGTGACTCCTCTCCCCTCCAGAGGGTCGCTGGCAGCTTCTCCATGCAGGGCATAAAGTGTGATGGTGTACGCCGTGTTGGGTATCAGCTCCACCAGCTGGGTGTTAGTCGTATCTCCTCCAACACGAACCTACAGGAGGAAAAAAGGAAAAACAAGAGGGGGGATGGGGGTAGATAGAGGGGGGAAAAGGAATGCAGGTGGGGGTTGGACAGCAGAAGACACAAGGACTTGTAAGAAAGTGTTTTATTTTGTTATTGCACTTTTAACTCAACACCTGGTGAACAGGCCTGACTCTCATCCCTGCTGACCTCTGAAAAACAACACACACACTCTCTGGCCTTCAGCACTAAAACTTCTGATGTTTACCCCGTTTTTAGGCCAATTTATCACAATATACCTACAGCATACTAACAGATTAATGAATTGAAATATATTATTCAGTACTTTTGGGGATATTTTTTCCAGGTTTGGGCCCCTTAGCTCCAGTGAAGACAGATACTTAATGCTCTTGTGTACAAAGATATTTTAGACAAAGTTCCTTCCAATCTTGTGTCAGCAGTGTGCATTTGTCCCTTTCCTTTGCTTCAACATGACAATGCAACTGTGTGCAAAGCCAGGAAAGCTCTAAATGTCTTTCCCAGTTTTGGGTTTGGGAAAAAACTCGACTGGCCTGCACTAAAGCCCTGACCTCAACCCGCCTCCAACACCTTTGGGGATGAACTGAAGCTGACCGTGAGCCAGAGCTGATCACCAAACGTCAGTGTCACTAATCCTTTTGTGGATAAATGGGAGCAAACCCCAGCGAGTATCGTGTAGTTTATGAATGGTTCCTTCCTCCTTACAGAGACATTAAATGGACAGAAATGCACTATTAAATCAGTATTTCCTGTCAAATGATTAATGTTGATAAATAATGCAACGCTTCACTTCATTTTGAGGTCCTGATTTACACTTCAGGTGCATATTTTCCAGTGAAGACCACCTCACTGTGCATTAAATCATCCCTTACATTTTCCTCTGCTGTATAATAGCACGTAAAGGTTAACACCACACAGACGTTCAGTCCCACTCGTATAGCATCTGTTCTGTTTATATCATCCTGATGACTTCACGCCGTGAGCTAATCCTTCCCATTACCCAGTGTGTGTGTCTGTGGGTTCTGCTTTTTGTAGGTTTGGCCTGAGCTGCACTGCTAAAGTCCACTTCCCGTTCTGCAAAGCACTCGTCGTATCGCCATCTGGAAGCAGTAAGGACGGAGGGCGCGAGCAGAAGCCCCTCTTATAAAATCAATATGGAAATGCTGAGCACACAAATTAAGGTGTGTGTGTTTGTTATGTTTAAGTGTGTTTGTATCGCTGGTGTTGTAGTGTGTTTGTGTAGCTTACAATGTGGGGACATCTGTTTAACCAGCACATTACGGGGTCTTACCTAACATTCTGGGACAAAATGCTGTTAACACTTAGTGTAGGGGTAATGTTTACCTTCTTCTTTTATATACTCTATATTCCTTTCTGATTTCCTATGAGGACTCAGTTTTCCATCATTCACAGACGTGTGTCCAGTTTGATTTATTACAGCATTGTCTTATAACCTAAGCTACAAGTATTCTACCCTCAGCTAACAGGACATGAGGCTAACAAAACATTCTTCTTCTTCGCTCTGGAAGGGGTCGCTGGAAAACCGAGCCCTGTCCAAGCCGGCATGGAAGATCTGCATATTTAATTTCCAGGTTTTTATGCCAGGTGCCCTTTCTGACGCAAGTGGCTAAGGAAAAAAACCTTGGGGTTCAATGTTTTGCCCAAGGACACCTCAGCATGTGGACATGAGGAGGTTGGGGGGGGATCGACCCAAGCAAATCACCAACCAATCAGCTGACGACCCCCTCTACCTCCACAGCCTCAGCCGCCCCCCCCTAACAAAACATGAGCTGAGATTAACTTCTGGCAGTCCCATGCCAGCTAAAAGGGCATGACTAACATAGAATTAAGTCAGTTTGTTGTTTTAGGTAGTTTAGTTAGCTACTAGAAAACCAATGTCAGCTAAGCAAACTCAATCTTAGCTGGTGCAAACCTCCAGGAGGTAAAGAAAATCAGTTAGTCACCTCCTCTCTGTTGTAGAGTTTCTTAAAAATTAATTAATTGTGTTTAAATGGATGTTTGTCACATGAACGTGAGACACAACCTCACAAGCTGTAGAATAACCTTACCTCCTTGGCCAGCTGAGGCTCAGTGGCGTTGATGGGTTGGTACAGAAGCATGTAGCCTGTGGCGCCAGCTGCCTCTTCCCATTTCACCCTCATGGTGGTGGAGGTCTCGTCATAAACGTTCATGTTTGTAGCTGCTGACAGGGGCACTGAAAGGACAACAGGAACATTCAGTTTAATATCCCAAAGATTAGCATATATATTTGCTAGCATAAATCCAACGCTGCAATTGGAGATTTTGGACCAAATGACTGACTAAGTCGGTCAGAAATGATCTTTTTATATATATATTTAATATTTGGAGGATGTTCTGGCACAGAAAAAGGGATAATGATACAAACAGGCATGCAACATCAAGGTCATACTTTAGAAAATCCAAGCATGTCCCAAAGAGATGATAAAATTTTGGAACTTTTGATGTGCAGAAGATGTGGTATCACATGTCCAGTAAGGGTTCTGGTTTTTATTTATATTTTGTGTTTTTTGGCTTTGTTGGACAGCACGCTGTTGTTTTGAACGCACCTAAGCAACCTGGTTACTGTTTACTGTCTGTAAACTGATTTCTTAAACATCATGCAAACGAGGCTGACAATGCTCTTTACTTTCCTTCAATAAATCCCACCAAGAGACTCAAACTAACAATGAATTAACCCCATTAACAACTGTTGTGTGGGTTTCCAAAGCTTGACATATCTCATTCCTCTGTGGTACGGAGCCTGAGCGTCGTCCAAAAACTATTAAATAATTCAATCTGAAGTTCTAAACCTAAAATAAATAAATCTAGATGAACTGGTTTCTACAGATGAATAGGTTATTTGTAAAATCCAAACTCATTGACAATGATGTGCTCCCTTCATGTGCCAGATCAATAGAGGACACCTCCACCCAAACTCACAACCTCCAGCTTTTACAGTCAGTGTTTTAGAAGGACATCATGACCTAACGGAGTGTAAGTTTTAAAAATGAGGCCACAGTGATCTAATGGCTACTCTTGCCATCCAAGTGGACGACAGCAGAACAATCCGTTATTGTTTTATGACAGCTTGTTTTAACGTTTAAGAACAAATAAAGCGAACATTTGAGGACACATGAGCAAATAAAAGCACTCAGAGCCGTGCACTAAAAACGTTCTTAAATGATAACAGTCTATTTTAAGATTACGCAAAGACCGCAGCCATGATAAATAACTTTGTGTGCGAGCTACCCACCACAGTTCACAACATTTGCATCGTGGGACGTTGTTTGTGTTTGTAGTTTTCCGCCTCAGATCAGATGCTAAATATATGTCGTATAAACAGAGATGTTGGAGCGGATTTGCAGCGGAAAAAAAGCAAATAAACAAGCTCCATCGATGTGTGTGAAACAGGATAACGAGCAGAGAAATCAAGATGTTTATCTCACAAAACATATGGAAGAAACAGAACGCTTTCCCACCACAGAGAGATGATGCTATCCGTCTTTAACGCCCCTCTTTAATCACACCCAAAGGGCAGCCAGTGTTTTGTGTAAAGGACTTCTCTCATAAAGGGGAAAGTCTCTTGAAGTTCAGTGGCGATGAAGAGGAAACACACTTACAGGTGGTCTCAGTTCCCTTGAGAGGTTCGCTGCTCAGCTCACCAGCCACGGAGTAAACATTGACGAGGTACTCGGTCAGCGGGTTCAGGCCTTGCAGGACAGCGGTGGTCACCGACCCGTCGACCATCACCTGAAACGATAAAGGTCTGGTTATTACATCATGGCCAGTCATTTTCCAGTCTGACTAATTTTTTTAAGATTTAATCCCAACGGACGGCACAATTACGACAAAGTTCTCGCCCGTCGTAAAGTTTTATTGACAGAAATCAAGCCAAAGACTGGCGCACACCCTGCCGACAGTTCAGCCAAATCTGAGCCAGATTAAACCATACCCACCTCAAGGTGAGGTGGCAGCAGAGGTCGCGATGACAGACAAATGTGGTCCAACAGAAAAAAACAACTGTATCCAAGGATGATTTAATTCCAAAACATTACATAATAATGTCTCGAAAAACGGACAAGTTCAGCGAGTGTGGTCTGAGAATATAAGCAAAGTGAAAACTCAGGATGATTTTGAAGATAGTTTCCATATTTTAGGTTCGCAAGAAAACAATTTCCATTGACAGGAAGTTAGAGTATTTTCAACAGTGTTGAGTTTTGAGATCAAGTTGAGGTGAACAGAGACGACTCAATGATGGAGATCTGGCCAAATAAAACCAAAACGTTCTGCATGGATAGATGGGAGTGAGCTGTTGAGAGGTGGAGATTAAATCCTTTTCTGTATTGGAATAAATCTGTTTCGAGAGCTGGCATCAATCGTCCTGTCTGATTCATGATCTTGTTTACTCGTTTAATCATACAGTTCTTGATTTAAATCTGCTTTTGACCGTATTTTATAAGCTCTAAATGTTTGGACGTTTAGCATCGAAGAAGAATCGCTGACTTCTTTGAATAAACTGTTCTCTAGCTATATAGCTGTTTTAGTCAGGTAGCCGAGTTACAGATGTTGCTATAATCCGAATACTTAAAATATTGTATTTCTACTATATTGTAGTTCAAACTTAAGCCACCAAAAGTCATATTCATTCTCATCAATAACAACATCTTTCAAATATAATCTAGCTAGATATATTGTATTCTGCATGAGTGCTGCCTAGTCTCATTGAAAAGTATGTCATTATGTTTTGGGAGGCCGGTAGCTGAAGGTGAAGCTGCCAACTTTTTGTTCTTTTCATGAAGTAACTAAATCTCATTTTGGATAAAATCTCTTCGACTCATACAGCCGCACATGAACAAAAATCAAACAGGACTTCTCTGCTGATTATAAAAGAAAAGGATCAACGTACAGCAGGTTGAGAATAAAATGTTCTAATCACCAATCAGGCAAACGCATCAAAAACTTCAAAAGCTGAGCCTCGGAGGATTGGTCCGCAAAAAAACAGGAATGAAATTCGACTTTCTTGAAGTTGAACTGACTCGAGTCCATCTCTGAGGACACAGGAGGGGTTAGGAGGGCTGGAAACTTACTTTTCTTTTTTCTTTTTGTCTGCCAGATCGTCTGATGAACTTGAGACCCGAAATGATTTCATGATTTATAAAGGCACAACTTTTTTTTAGGTTTCTTTTGTCCATTCCAGGCATAAATTTGACTCAGCTAAATATACAATGTAACATTAACGTCACATCAAAAGATCAGCTAATGATTTCATGAGTTAAAGATCTGGATGAAAGATGGTGGTCTGATCTCTCTTGGCGATCAGTTCATCAGGATCCGTCTATCACTGACTGGTGGTGGTCCAGGTGTCGTATTTTCACCATTAAATGATTTTAGTCTGTTAGCGTGCCCAAACTTAGCGTGCTACGTTCATGTGCTGGTGGGAAAGTCTTCATGTGGGGACGTCCAAGTTGGCTGCTAAACAGCGTTACATTCCTGCGCTATTCTGCTGGAAAATCAAACCCAGAGGAGAAGTGACAAACAAACACTAAGAGGCTGCAGCTTGTCGAGCTGGTGGTATGTTCACTTCTGTGGTCCTTTTTGTCAAGTTATTTGAGTCTGTGATCGATTAAATTCAACCTGTTTCCAATGCAAAATAAGTCAAGTATTTTCTAAAATCAACTTTAGTTTTTCTTGAGCACTCGCTTCCAGAAAATTCTTGGTTTCTGTTGGTTGAAATATTCTTATTTTTCTACCGGTTTTCAGAAATAAAGATATTTTTGTAGCGTGCTTTGTGCAGCAAGATTACCAAATTATCTGGATAACCACATCAGTCCACATTCCAGATTTTAAAGAACCAGGCTGGTGTTTTTTTGCATATTTCAACAAAATCTGTTTACACTTTAACGTCATGCCAGCAAGCGTCCCTGTTTTACCTTTTTTTTTTTGTATTTTGCCAAATTTATTTGTTTTGTTTTTTCTTTATTTGATTGCAGACAGTATAAAAGGAGAGAGAGGGGACATACAGCTGAACAGACCCTAACATATTGTTGTTACGCCTCAATCATTCAGCATCAATCAACATTAATTAGTCACAGTAGTTATAATTTCTGTAATTGAATTATCTTTTTGTTTTGGCGATATTTCACAGCAGAGACATCCGATCCCCCTTTTTTCATGTGCGGTTTCCTGTTGGATCAGTTAATCTGGAGTAAATGTTGTCAGAACAAAAATATTGCAGCGCAGACATGTTTTATTATGATGCATTCGAAGATCGCAGCATCACAAACATGCACGGAGACATGGATGTCGGTAATGTAAGACAGAGGCGTGGACCCGAGTCGTGACTTCAACTCGAGTCGACTTAATGACTCCTGACTTCACTCGGACTTGGAGTGATTTGATATCGTCTCAAAGATAAAAAAATGATTTTATTAAAAATGATAAAACGGATATCAGTGTTTCCTCTGTAATTGTAATACAGCTGTGTTGCTTTGGGCCATATTCTTTAGCTTTGTCTCATATCTGTTATATTTGAAGTTCTGATACAAATCTTATATAACCATTACAGTACTTCTATAAACTAAAGCATGTGGACTACACTGAGTTTGGTTGTAGATAACATTAAAGTTAAATTACAGTGTTTACACATATGTGTGCAGCTGTAGTCATTTTCTTGCGGGGGTGGTGCACTGGCGCTAAACGAACACAGAAGAAACACTGGAGATACTTTTTAATCAATCAAGACAGGAGCCAATCACGTCGCGTGAGCAGAGAAACGCCGCAGACGAGCAGACAGACAACAGATGATAGCTCAGACTATCAGATTCAGACATAAATATCGGCCCCATATCGTCCCCGTATGGCCTCTATGGTCAACAAAAAACTGATGGAAACATCCCAGATAACACGGTGACATTGATTCAATGTTGATATTCCATCAGAATCATTGTTTTTGATTGAGGTTGAATATTCAAGGCTAGACAACATTGAGTCAATATTGATTCAAACAAGAAGACAACCTGACACACCTGATGCACATCTTAAAAACACATTATTACTGTAATTAAATGAACTGTTAGTCTGTTTACAAAGCAGGGAATTTGATGACAGGTGAATAAAGACTTGTTCAGGAATGGGGCGCCCTGGTAGCTCGCCTGGTAGAGCACCCAGTGTACCAACGCTGTAGACCTTACTGCAAAGGTGAGGGTTTAATTACAACCCAACAGCCCCCCAAAAAAAGGTTCAAGACCACCAAGTTTTGGACTCGTGCCTCAGGACTTCATAGCAAAGACTCGACACCGAGGCCTCAGGAAGGGCAGCGGGCTTTGAAGCCAAACCGTGTAACGACAGCCAAAAGTTTCCCATAAGCCAACATGGTGAAAAAAAGAGGCTGTAAAACGGTGGATTCCTTTTTTTTTTTTTTGGAGCATCACAAACCCCTCCAAAAATGTCTCGTTTCACCACAAGAATTTGATCCGTTTTGTCCGATAACATTTGAAAAGTCCAGAAGAGGAAGTTATCATCTTGGCTAGGTGGAAGTCTCTAGTGTGCTTGCTCTATGGGCCACATGATGCAGAGGACCTGGGTAATTTTATGCCCGGAAATCAAACTTTTTGGGACTTTATGACCCACTGAGCAGCTTCAATAAGAATAAACGGAGCCCCGACCTCTTTATACATCCATTCTCGACACTTGTGGCTTACAAAACTACGACTTTGTCCCACCCCTGAAGTGCAAACTCGTGTATTTACATGCAAAAACCATCAGAGGCGTCCGTTAAGGAGGTTCTAGGTATTACCCCGAGAATTCCTGGGTATTTAAATGCTTACACTGACTGAAGAACATCCACTTCAGCTCTATTTATTGTACACATTTCTGTTTCTACTTTATGCATAAATATTCTGCATTCATATGTGTTGCATCTCTTGGCCACGTGCCATGACCTCAACCCTGCCCCTCCTTGTTGCCAGCTGCTTGTAATTTACGGTTACGCCGGCTGTAAATCAACCTCGATAAGAGCAGCACTAAATACCCAGCGTGTAAATACCATATATCTCATGTTGTTATGCTCATACGTGTTCTACAGTCCAATGTAAACAGATGAAAAGGAGGGAGAGGGAGGCGGTCTCAGCCCAGTGTGAGGTCTATAACATTAAACTTAGTGGATCCAGTGGAAACTCTGCTTGATTTCAGACGAGCCCGATTATAATCGCACAGGCTCCGTCTGACAAGGGCCAATAAAAGCACACAAAGGATGGAAAGGACCCAGTGCTGCGTCTTTAAAGATAGGACTGACAGGAGGTTAAGTGTAAACTCAATGCAGGTTCCCCCAAAAAAGCAACTGGCATCCAGATTTTAGCTCCCCAGGGGGGCTTTGAATGGAAGCCAGATCTGGGTATTTAGCCACACGGTGCAACACAAACCAGAAGATTAAAACAACAGGAGGACAACCTGCCCGTGTTACCTAAATTCACAGGAAGCAGTAAATCTCACCTTGAGTTGTAAGGTTCACAACAAACAGAGTTATATGTTGCAGTTTAAGGCGTGTCTAATGCGAGCCAAGGGGAATTAATAAGCAAACAAGATGCTGATTGATATTCAGGATTGTATCCAGCGCTCGCAGATGGGAGGCATAAAGTTTTTGAACCAGGAAGCACAATGAGCAGATTCCTCCTATTAAGTTCAATGAAGTCGGGCAATTGTGTGACTCTTTTGAGCATTTATACCTGGAACAGTGGAGTAGAAGTGATCCCAAGGAACAATATCAAAACCAGGTCCATGATATCATCCTTGTGTTTCCAGTTAGGACCAATAGGAGGAAGAAGAAGAAGAATGAAGGGGTAAGAAGCTTTATCTCACCTCCTGGGTCGGTCCTCCGGCCACGGTCATGTAAGTGACACGGTACTTGTCGACGGGGCTGCCCGGTGCCGTCCAGCTGGCACGGAAGGAGTGGTGGGTCACTTCCGAGGTCACCAGGTCGGTGGGCGACTCCAGCTCACCTCCTGAAAGGTAACGAACAAGAGCGGGAATGTGATCCGACACGTCAAGTATTTCACACCGTAAACCCCGCCGCCACAAATCTGCCCTCGTCATGTGGTGAAGCTGTTGGCTCGCTGTATATTTCAGCTCTTTGACTCTTTAAGAGACGGGCTTTTGTTTTCTCCTTCGGCTGTGCCGTAAATCATTTTTGTATTTCCTCTCAAAACTGATTTACAGACTCTCAAAGCACTTCCAATGTGAAAGTTTCCATGAGACGAGATGCTTGGATCTGCGTCGCAACATCTTCTGAACGTCTGAAATAATGACTGTTGTCAGGCAGAATTGAGTCAAATTTATCTATCTGCAGTTTTCTGGATGTGATCTTTTGTTTAGTAGATTTGTGAATAACAGAACGCTTTGTTCGCATTAGCGGCTGCATCATCACATTCTACTTTCTCCTCGTCAACAGTCATTAGTGTCATTATTCAAAAAGCAGCTGTACCGAGGAAGTATAATGTTACTCATATTCGTGTCTTTACTTGGACTAAAGGTTTACGTCGAGAGCGACTTTCACGCCCTCGAGCACCTGTAAAACCAAATGAAAGCCTGCAGTAACATCTCAAAAAATATATATGGCTGTCAGTCTTAAACACCGTGGCTTTGGAAATTCCGGAAAAGCCGAACGTTGTGAAGTTTCCATCTGACCTCCACCAGCAGCAGCAGAAGTTACTGCTGAAAAGGTGTAAATCTGACTCAGCGGTATTCAAAGAAAAAAAGGCTGCAGCGAATAAGCTTCTTCTGAGAGAAGTAATTATATAAAATGCATCTCTAAGTTGTTGTTTTAGAGCCAGATTCAAGGAAACACGTTTGCACGCATCACTTTGGATGAAACTGCTGAACTGCTGAAAGTTTTTGGAGGAAACATTTTGAGAATGTGACCTTTTTGGTCCATCCAACGCCATCCTGCATGGATGCACGCCAAAGGTCAAATGTGTTTCACAAAGTTTTGGTCTTTCCTTTGATAAATCTTCGTATGTCTTACTGTCAAAATACAAAGTTTGGCTCCTTTTCAATTGGCATTTCTTTAAATCGGTTCTTCTACCATCAATAGAAGTTTGATGCTGATGCTACACGTGACTCTCGTTCCTACCTGGACCCTTGACGCTGTTACACAGGTTGATGGTGAGGTCGTCAACGATGTCCAGCAGGAACTGAAAGTCGTTGACGTTGTACATGTGAATTTCGTCGGGGTCGGAGGCGATGGACCTCAGCTCGTTCTCATCTGCGTTTTTCACACCTAAGAGAGAAAAAAAAAAAAAGACGTCAACGTCACAAACTGCATCTTTAAAATGAGTCCTAAAGACAAAAAAATGATCGATGATTCGCTCACCGACTGCGTAGAGCTCGATGCCGCTTTTTCTCAGGTTCTCCGAGTTGTAGACGATCTCGTCCTGCGACTTTCCGTCAGTGATCAGGACGCCAATTTTGCGGGCGTCTGGACGCAGCCCTACGTTCTCTTTGAAGTTGTTCTGGAGGATGTAGTTCAGAGCCATTCCTGCATGGCGGGAACAAACCAGCGAGTTGTTGGCCGTGCATTACTTCAAACTCTACTTTCTCGTGAGCTTCAGTTTTCTTCAGTTAACGGACCCAAACGACGTGAGTGCTGTTAACTCACCTGTCATGGTGTTGCCGCCTTTGTATGGCAGGTTGGCGATGGCGTCCAGCAGGGACGCCTTGTTCGGGTGGGCGTTCAGGTGCCACTCGGTCTTAGGGTCTCCACTGTACTGAGCCAGACCTGCAGAAAACACACAGCAATGTGTAAAAAAAAAACCACTAAATTACACCAATTACACAATTTTACCAACAAAAACTGCAAGAAAAAACGTTTGGAAGAAAATATTCTTTAGAAACTGATTTTAGACGTTTGCTTAGTCATAAGTAGTAGTAGTAATGAGTAATAGTAGTCGTAGACGAGTTAAATAGGTACTTACAGTAGTAGCAGTAGTAGTGTTAGCATTAGTTTTGTTAATTGATTAATTGTGATTACAGTTGTAGTAACAGAGGTGAAAATCGTACCAATCTGGACTCTTTCAACGCCAATGTCGAACACGCTGACCATGCGAGCGATGAAGTTGCGGATGGTTTTGAAGTTGATGCGGCCGATACTCCAGGAGCCGTCGACCAGCAGCACGATGTCGGCCTTCGCTGCGGTCTTACACTGAGTGTCTGCAGAAGAACGACGAGGAAGGAGGAGGCAGAGGAGGCAGTGAGCGACACACCTGACACACCACAGACACTCACCACCACGAGTGTCCGTTCAGTTTTATACGAAGCGTTTGAGATGAATGTGTGTGTGTGTGTGTGAAAAAGTGTGAAAGAGTGAGGAATGAACTTGAAGAAGAAGGAGTACATCACAAAAAGTCTCACAATCACAAGATGTTTACACAGCAGAATCTTTTACACAGTGTTATGCAACACAAATAATTCACATTGGTGACACATTGTGTAACAGCTGTCGTTTCTGGATTAACTGCTCTCTTCTTCTTCTGTTTTTCTCTCTTTCTCCGAGTCGTTTGGGTTTTTACATCCAGCGGCGAGTCAGCCCTGTGGTTGTTTTCTGGCTCAAACTGCTGCTGTCACCTTCAGCGGCAGCAGTAAGCCTCTCTGACACCGTGATATACGACGACGCCTCCCGCTCCAAAGAGTACATTCCTGCTCCAGGCACCTGTACGGGTGAAAAATGGCCGCCTCGTCCTCATTTTCTAGGACGACCCGGCCTGGTTTGAAAAAGCCAGGCCCCTGTGTGTGTGTGTGTGTGTGTGTGTGTGTGTGCGCACAATTGGAAACAGGGTTAGGACACAATCGATTTAATATTTTTTGTTCTCTTTCAGCAGGCCGAAGAAACAGATGCTCAACGCTAAGAAGAACTGAGTCGGATGCTTGGCCGCAGTCTGTTTGAGTTATACCACCGCTGGTAAACAACATGCTCATGTGTCCCTCCGACGTTCATTAATAAAAACAGATGTCATAAACAGAGGCAGCTTTAAGAGGCATCTAATACACTGCAGACGACTGCTGGATCCAGTGTCTCTGAGCTGAGAGGCTCAGAAAATAAATATGCAGCTCAGTCCTGACTGCGGGAGATGAATCACCGAGGTCCTGCAACAAACCTGCAGCGATTCGGACTTTTTGTTTTCGCTCTCAGGCCGGCAGCAGCTACGTTAGAGTCTGAAATAAAATGATGTTTCAATCTAAAAAAATCAGAAATACAAACTGACAGCGCCAACATGAGTGAAATCATTCTGGAGGGAGCCATCTGAAGTGTTTCATGGCCGCAGATGTATGTCAGTTAGTTACATCATGGCCAGTTTCGATGCTAATCTGTCTATTATCCAACGGTTTACACTTAAAGACCCCAAAGGAGTGGATGAAGGGTGTCTTTTATAAAAAGTTGGACAGTCAAGTTCATTACTGACCCCGAAAATAGCAAATTTCACCTGTGGATGAAGACCCCGCAACCCTGAGCTGGGACTATTTAGTAAAAGCTTTTGATCAGCTCTTTCTCTTGATGAAACAAAAATAATTAAAGGCGCTACAAGTAACTTTTTGTTTTCGTTTCTGGCGACCCCTGTGGACAAAAGCGGTAGTGCTTCCACCACCTGGTTTTGTCTGTTGATGTTTTTATTTAGCAGAAATCTGTCCGCCGATATGGAAGTCGAAGTTTTAACAAGCTATCCTCTAATCCGTTTGTCTTTTACGGTCTAAAAACATAAAAATTTCAAAAGTTATGGCAAAAAAATCCGACATCATGTCGAATTTTAACATTTCCAACGGCGCTTCACTTGTTCAGAAATCTTAAAAAGCACGACTATGTTCCAAAAAACGTCAAGCGATTGGAAACAAGTCCAATTTTCTCACTTCCCTGTCAAGTTTTTCACACTTTGTTTAAAGAACAAAACCTATGAAAGGAATAAAGCGTTTAATGACCTGTAAAAACTAACGCTTTTGCAGCATTTGAAGGACATCTCGAAGCAGCTCTGCCAGACCATATGGACCTGTCACAAAGTCTGGATTGAAGCCTCCGCTAAGCAGCCCGCCAACGTGCGAGCTGCAGTTTAATATACGAGGATCTCCGAGTGGAACCTCGGTGGAACATCCTGGACTGTTCCCCGCTCGGCGGGCAGTCGGTCACCGTGTCTGCTCCCCATTACAGCAAGAATTTCTGCCCAGGGTCAGCACCTCCTCGGGCTCTTATGAGAAGCATAACATTTTCCTAACTGCGTACATCCCTCTGGATCTTTAAAAAAAGTCTGTAATTGCAAGCAGAGCTCATCTCTGTGCTTTGAAAAACATAAAAATGGGAAATATCTACTTTTGCATGACTTAAAAAAAAACATTTGGGCAGCAGACACGGAGTTCAGTAGTAACTCATCTTGCAGATAATTAAGATATATGCGTGTGGCGACGCTGTTAAAGGTCAGCACATCGCGGGGTAGCTGCTCACACAAATATGGCAGATGTGTACGTGAGGCGCCCTGGAGGCAAACGTCCAACTGGGCAATTTATAAATGTTAGTGTCAACACTTCAGCACATGTCTGTTAAATGGCATGTCGTTTAGCTCCAGATCAAACTGCAAATGAGATATGAGGGAGGTGAGGAACCGCGAGCCAAGCAGCTCAAAATAATTTGTAGTAATCATAATCATCTGTGAAGAATTTCGGTGCGCGAATCCAAAGAGACAGTGATATTAATTCCCCACGACAACATATAATTCAACGTTCTGGCACAAATCGGGGCAGCACTTCGAAGTCAGATCACTCCTGTTTTGAAGTGATTTGGATCAGAGAGCGTCTGGTCTGCAGGCCTGCTCTTTTAAGGGCTGCTAATGGGGAGCGAGGGTTGTAGTGTGGTGGAGTTATTGGCTTTTACCAGAAGAGTCGAGAGGAGGCGGCTCAGGACCGTCGATGAGCGTCGTCTTCTCCTCTCCTGCCAGGGGAAGACTCTCCCCGCCTTCAAACATCCCAAACACGGCAACTGAGTACTTTGTTCCTGCCCTGAAGGAAAGAGGAAATGAAATAAACCTACATCAGTCCTTTAAAATCTCATTTTGAAGACTTTAATACCAAAATGAGATGAAATTTAAAAAAACAAAGTAGCTCCTGGTCCAAAGAAAACCCTTTACTGGATCTCCACCAACTGCAGGTAATGAGGCAGCTTGACTCGTGAGATCACAAAATCACACAAGAATCCATCTTGCCAGACTTCAAGCTAAGCTAACAGTGATTCAGACCAACCAGTGTCCACTGAGGAAGTACTTGCAAGCGAGGTCATGAGCTACAGGTGTGGTTTATGTCTATGTGTGTGATGGTATGAAAGTGTTTGCACAAAAACAACAATGGCGGCTGCTGAAGAGGTTAGTGTAGACGCTGCTAGCATCAGTTAGATCCGAACTGGAGAGTATTTCTTCACTGGAAGAAGAGCAAACGACACTGAAGGAAAAAGATGTTTTTAATCTTCCTCCCAGTGACTTCAGAAAGAGTTCGACTACGTTTTATGGTTTGTTGATCTGACTGGTCGAAGTTTGGTTTATCCAAGAATCTGAAGTATTCTTTTCTAAACAGGTTCCAACGCTGACTTCTCAATGGCTTTGTGTAACTAACCATCTGACACAGTCAGGTTAAAAATGTTTCTTTTATGTATAATAACTGGTAAGATCCATGTTCTCCTGTTTATTTTAGAGATAACGGACTTATCTTAATGGTTCCTGTTGCCTGTGACTAGAACTGGATGTTGGTGCTTGACCCAAATAATCCAAGTAGTATCCCAACTTCACCAGTCAAGCAATACCTGAATTCAACCCTTGTCGTACTCAGAAATGGGTTCAACATGGTACAACATGGGACAAAATTTGTACATCTTTGTCTGCAGCCAAACCCCACAAGCTTTCTTCCATTTAATGCAACGTTTGATTGGCCCACTATCGCAGTTTGAGGGCGCTACGTCTGTAGATGGATGCTTAACGCAGGCTCTGTTGGTGTTTCGGTGTATATTAGTCTTTCCTATCGTTTGTCTTTACCCTCTCATATTTATTGTAACTCTAAATTAAAGCATGAACTTCCTCTTAAATATCTTATAATTAAGAAAGCTTACCTGAGTTCCTCTAGAACGACTGTGCTGTCATAGGGACCAACCAACAGTTCCCCAAGATCAACATCATTCCCAGTGGGATGAAAAGTCACTTTGTAGCCCTTAACATTTCCGGGCGCTGGATCCCAGGTGACTCTGAAACTGTTCTTGGTGGGCTCTGAGGTCTGGAGGTTTCTCGGAGCCTTGAAAGGCGACACTGAAATAAAAGAACCCGGCGCAGAACTTCAGGACCAACTCACGCAGAATAAACGTTTTCACACATCTCCAACTGTTGGCAAAGAGTTTGACGAACAGATCAGCCACACCACATTCAAGCTAGTTTCTCATTAGTCCATAATACAATACCTTGAACCCGTTGTCATTGGTTAAAAAAGCCCAGTGTCATGCGGTGTGTTAGTAATGGTAGCGTGTGACTGAGCATATGTTGGGAAAAAAACTGTGATTTTAGTGTTGTAGTGAAAAGACGCTGCAGCAGCGCCTGTAGTGTGAAAAATATTCATCTTAACAAGTCGTTTAAACTTGAGGTTCGTCCTGAAATCTTATTTTTGGTGGAACAATGGAAAAAAAAAATCTGCAACTTGGATGACAGAATCCCATGTGTGTCCAAGACAGCGTGACTTGTGTTAACGTTCTTGTCAAAACTGTCAAATAAGCCACTTTTTGTTTCCAGAACTGACGTTAAAGAGAACATCTGGGAGTTCCTTATCCCAGTGATCGATGGATATTTTCATTTCGGGGGACTTGAACAATTCTTTCCTACTAAACCGACTCAGATCTGTCTTGTTGAGCAGTGAGATTAGCCTTGTTTAGCTAGATTAGTGGACGTCTACGGGATTAAGCAGCAGTTCCTTTCAAATTTAGAGAAACATACCTTCACTTTGTCCATTAAAAGTTCAAAAAATGCCATTGCATGCATCAGAAATATGCAAATTCGTACACTCTGGGAGCAGTTAATGGCCAGATGGCCATCCACCATGAGCTGGGTTCTGCCTCTTAAAGGAAGTTTTTCCTTGCCACTGTCACCAAGTGCTTGCTCATAGTGGGAATTGTTGGGTCCCTGTAAATAATATTATAAAGATTACAGTCTAGACCTGATCTACATGGAAAGTGTCATGAGATACATTGAGTTAATTTAATGGATGGTAAAGGTCACTTTTATACTGACAGTTCAGTCCAAATTCAGATTCTGTGATGGAACGAAGGGTCAGTAATGGAAAAAGACTCATTTGACAGGTGGCTCTACAGATAGAACTACCTTAATTTGAGAGGAACCGCTACTGGATCCCATTGACATCCAGCAATTTAGCTAAAACGTGCAAATCTCCCCATTAAACACAGCTTCAAACTTTATGCAAAGACCAAACACATCCATCAGTTGGTCTGAGATATGTAGGACTAATAGTAGCACAAAGCTAACACTTCAGCATGTTTAATTTTATACCTAAATTTTAACATCCAGCTTGGCAGGCCAATCACAGGACACCCTAAGACTCTGAGGATGGGATCCATAAAAAGCTGAACTCGACCTCAGCAGCAGATTTTTGAGTTTCATTCCACCAAAGATAACGTTTGAAGGACTCGCTCAGGTTTAAACGTCTTTGGTTAAGATGGTTCTTCAGTGTACTGTCTGTCATAGGGTTGAATTATGGACCAACGTACGTGTCGTTCCTACTCCTTGCCTTGCTTTTCCTTCCCCGCGCTTGTAGATGGGGTGAACAGTGATGTTGTAAGTGGTTTTGGGCTGCAGGCGCTTCATGATGGTGGAAGTGGCCGTGCCCGGGACCCTGAGGGCCACTTCTTTCCCTCCGTCTGCGGGAATGTACTTCAGCCGGTAGTGGGTTACCTTGCCCGGCGCCGGCGTCCATGTGACTTTCATGGTTCGCTCGGTCTCGTCCGACACGGTCAACTTTTTACCGGCAGCGGAGGCTGAAAACAAAAAATAAATAGATTTTCAAAACCAAATTCATACTTATGTGGAACTGAATTGAAATTTCTGTGGTTCCCCAAAAGATTATTAGATCAATTTTACCATAAAAATAGAGGTCCATCACATTAGAGGTGGATACCACTGACCAAATGAGAGATATTAGCTTGTCAGCCAATGCCAAAGCTTGTAAAGATTTTACAGCGACTTGTTCAGAGTTCAGAGCTCGGAAATACAGAGAACCTTTGTTTGACTGTTGATCTCATATAAAAGATGTAAATATACCCAAACATCCGTATGTCTATATATGTAATGATCCATCTACGGTCAAAACTGAGAGTCTTATTCACATTATGTACTGCATGTATTGTATGTATGACAGCACGTCAGTGTCAGATGACTGTTAACCTGGATAATTCTTCTATAATTTGATCTAAAATAGATATTACTAAAATAGTAAACTTCGATCAGGCCGATGTGCTCTGTGGAAACATGAAGGATAGACTTGATATTGATAGTTTACCAACTGATGTGGACGTAAGCAGCAGAGTCTTGAAACCAGCACCACGTTGTTAAAACCATTTATAAAATCCATCTAATCCATTTAAAATATCAAACTAATGACTGTGCAAACAAAGATTTTCATATCTGGTGCTAAGTGTGTCTCATACAGAGTTTCAGGTTGATTTTGTGAGCTGGTTTCTAAGAAAAAGAATTTTTACAACCTCCTGAAAAAAGTTATTTAGACATTTGTGGTTTTCATCTGACGGAGAGGATAAATATGATCATTAGACCTCCTTTAACAGTTCATACTTTCTGTGTGTGCAGGATTAAAGTGCACAAACACACCCGTCTTCTACTTTACAGCCATAAACATGCAGTTATTTTCCATCTAAAAAACAATCATCTTTCCCTTGCTGTTTTCAAGCCAGCTGTGGTTTCCCTTTATATTCCTTCTGTAATCGTTATGTTTTCATAACAGCAGGCATAAATGTTGAGTAATGCCACCAGCTTCATGCCAAAACTAATTGGTTATGAATTAGGCATTTACCCAGAAGTGATCAATTTTAGAGGAAATGCCATAACCACATTTTCCTTTTCCCCCCTCAAAACAACCGAAGACGTATAAAATTAAATTAAATTAACTTATTCCGATGATTCTGCAAGTGATTAAAAAAAAAAACATTGCAAAGGGAATAATATTATATTTAATGATCCCGAGGAAAGTTTTTCAGACTACTTGATTTCACTTTTATTGGTGGAAAAAAACACGGCATCCAACATCTCGACGTGTTGATAGATTTGAACAAATCTGTGAAGACGGAGACGTTAAATGTTTCCCCGTCGAGCGGCGATACGTCCCGGAACGTGTTGCTTTGTTTTCCTGCCTGTGTGAATACAGCACGAGGAACGCGTTGATGTGTGATTTGTGTGTGATGCATGATGTCAGCGTGCAGTTCACAGTGCGTCATTCACAGGACACACACGTTGTAGTGATATTCCCTTTAGACGTGAGCCGGCTAATTACGGAGAGCAGAACTGTCACCATGTTGCGGCCGTGCTCTAAATTACAGCTTGAAAAGAATAAGAAGTGAACACTTTCATTTAAATTTGGACTTTCTCCACAGACCAAAAAGCCGAAACCTTTCGAACGTCAACTGTATGATTATGTAAGCTCTGAAAATCCGGTTTGTTTTTGTGATAAAAGGAAGTATTTAATCTACTTTGACTCACATTCACGTGGCACGCTGCCTCGTAATCAAAAAATGGGATTTTCTGCCAGTTGTCCTCTCAGAGAATATAGTAAAAACTTCCTGAACTTCCCCTCTGAGGGTTCACGACCCGAACGCTGACTTCTAAACACCTGTGTTGACCCTGCGGAGGAGATCGGAGAGCAACTAATCTCGGCAGCCTCTAGCAACTTTAATCTCCGCGGTGGTTTAGCAGAGCTGCTCTTTCCTGCATGTGCATTAGGTAAATATAAACAATGAAATACACAAGAAGGATTGAATTATGGGAGATAAAGTCTTCTCTTAAAGGCAGAGCTGCTCTGGAGATAATTAGTGAGAAACAGGCATTAGCTAATAGCTGTTTTATTCTTGAAAATCTTTGCTTTGATTTGTTTGTTTCATTCAGCGTCTGCAGATCGTCTCCAGGACTCTGCGGTCTTACCGTCAGTGGTTTCCTGTCCAGTGAGCGGGTCGCTGTTTTTGTGATCGTAAGCAGCGACCACGGAAACTTGGTAGAGCGTCTCCGGGGTCAGGCCGTCCAGCACCGTGTTGGTCACGTCTCCCGGCACCGTTTTTTCTCCGGACTCGTCGGAGAACAGCGACTTCCACCGAACCTGGTACGCGTTCACGTTACCGGGCGCCGCCGTCCAGGATGCAGCAAAGCTGGTGTCGGTCACATCGCTGGTGACGAGATTTTTAGGAGGGCCAACCTCTGAAAACAAGAAGCAAAGGTACGGATTAATATGTTTTAATGAAAACATACAGTTTGAACTACAGTTTAGCTCAATACAAATTAAATTGAATGTTTTCTAGGTCCAAACATGAGTTACTCCCTGATTTTGTGCACAGGAACGTCCCAGAACCCACAAAATTTTCTTCCCAGATCACAACAGATGTTTTAAAACTCAACTGTGAGCGAGTTTTATATTGTAGAAAGTCAAGCTGGCTGCACTGCTCAAATGTTCTTTCCAGTATTTGACAGTTTTTTTTGTGAATCCACCTTCTCTGTAAAACAAAGGACCCATTTGGACGTGCTGGCAGATCGGCTCATTCTCTAAAATGGAAACTATTAAAAGGCCATCGAGTGGACAGAAGAATTGAAACAACTCACCGCAGCCACAAAGACTTTTTTAGACTTGTGAGGATATTTTAAGACATTTCGGCTTCATTAGTGAGCGCAGAGCATCGGAGATGCGACAGAGGAAAGACATGAAACATGTCAGGAACCGGATGAACCCAAAGTGTCCACCGAGCCGGCGGATAACAAGAAGAGAAAGAGTTTACTGGTCATCCATCAGATCACTGCTTCCCTCTATCAGTGTTTATATTGACCCTTTTACCTTTTAACTAGCTAATCTTCAATGAAGCTGCAGTTTCTTGGGTTTTTTGGGTCATTTGAGGTTGAACCTGGATGTAAACTGGACAGTTTGGGTACCATTTATCTACGTTTTCTGTTCCACATAAGTTTGTCTAACATTTTTCTTAAACCATTAAGCTTCTTTTGAGCAGCACAAACAAAAAACAAACTATGAACATTAAATCTAAAATATCTTTTAGACCTCAGGTCAAAATTTCTTCTTGGGAAATGACAAAATACTGAAAAAAAAGTTGGAGTATTTTTTTATTTATTTATTTATTTTTTAAATTATTATTTTTTTTGGCCTTTTCAAGCTTTATTCTGATAGAGACAGCTGAAGAGTGACAGGAAATGTGGGGAGAGAGAGATGGGGAATGACATGCAGGAAAGAGCCACAGGCCGGACTCGAACCCTGTGCTCCCGCAGCAAGGACTGAGCCTTCGCACATGGGGCGGCTGCTCTGCCAACTGAGCTAAACACCGCCCCGTATTTCTTTAATTTTTAAAATGATCCTTATCCAATTTGTTGAACATTGAATTATTAAACATTTTGTGTGTTTCTTTTGCGCCACCCTCAGGACAAAACATAAACAACAAGAGGAAGAACACTTGATATTTCTGCTCTGGCTCCAGCACCTTTTTGGCCCACAGTTCATTTTGAAACTTTTGGGTTTAAAAAGTGGATTTATTGTCTCTCAACATGTCTGCAGCAGCAGAGGTGCAGATATGAACTGCTGTTATTGTAGCTGTCTGTGAGCACACAGACTTCATATTTATACAGAGACTGACGGAGGAAAGAGAAAAAGTTGGAAGTGCTCGTAGTTACTCGTGGGAATAAACACAAATGATCCCACGGTCATATTTTAACCGCTTGGCATCACTGTCATGACATCGAGGGTGGGAGGAGGTGAAATGCTGCCCCGTTTCTTCACTTAAGGCTTGAAGAGTCTTCAGCATGTTTGTACCAGCAGCCTTAAGATCTTCTGTAACCTGAAGACACGGTAATCACTTTTAAAGCCCCTCTAAGAGATTAACATTGCAATCCAACTGTGATTTGTTTAAAACATCTCCGTTATAAGACACCAGCGAGCTCCCTTTTGTTTGTGCATTTGTCAAAGAAATCCACTAATTTACTCCAAATCTTGAAGTCTAACTTCAACCTGTAAACATAAACCCCGCATTCAACGCTCGACTAAATGACATCAGCTCCCAGAAATGTGCTCTGTCGCTCTGAACGCCGATTCTTAACACTAGCGTACAAACACAGCATTAGTGTGTCTTCAGAGGTTTCCGTGACCTCAACTCAACTCTGCGAGGGCAGCAGCAGCGGCGGCACACAGAAGCCAAAGCTCTTATAGATTTGTTTAACCAACACAGACCAAATCTAATTCCCGCGGCGGCTCGTGTTGCTACAAGCAGACACACGGTCACTTTCCTATACAGACCGAGCAGCATGCTGGAAATATTTGTGAATGATGGAGGAGGAGGAGGAGGAGGGAGGGAGGGAGGGTTGATATCAAATTATAATACATCTTCAGTTTAGAGCAGATGACAGTGTGTAGAGAGGAGGCGCTGGAAAGACCGAGAGGCCAAGTTTCCACGACGTGATAATTATCACAAGACATCAGAACCAGCTATATAATCAAAAGAAGTGAGCATGAAATAAATTACTTTCCAGCTTTTGCCAGTAGATACAGATCTTAATAGAGAGAGAGAGAGAGAGAGAGAGAGAGAGAGGGAGGAGGAAGACAAATGTTTAGAGTCGGAAATTGTCGGAATTGTTTCTGGTCAAGATTCAAGACAACAAAATTCAGGATATTTGATTCAAAAAAGTTGTTTGAGTGAACTGAAGGGCCAGAAAGTCAAAATATGTCTGCATCTCGACGCTGAGAAGGTGAAATCACTGAGGCACGCCTGCATGTCATACATTGTCGCTCCATTAAAACTCCATTAGTGAATTAAAACAGATCGACAGGCGTGTCACGAGACATCCTCAACCAGAGCCAGTGCGTTTAACTCATGTCACTTCTTCCCCTCCTGGAAGCGTTGCACGTGGCTTCGTCCACATCCTGTACATTCGTTTATTTTCGTCTCTCGTAACTCAGTCTTCACCACACAGACGCCGCCATTAGCCGGGGAGCCGCTGCCATTTTTTATCCGCTCGAGGAGCGCTGTCTCTCAAAGCTGGGAGCTGAGCCTGGAGGCTTTTTCTTTTTTTTTTTTTTTTTTCATAAATAACAGCCGCAGATGGAGGATGGAATATCTGGCGCGCTGCAGATGCACTCAGACCTATTTTTCCACAAAGCCATCATGAGGCGAATCTGAACAAAACCGCAGGAAATTTAATGCACTTTTAAAGATTTTTCCACTGCTCTGCATATGTGCCTCAACTATCTATCTATCTATCTATCTATCTATCTATCTATCTATCTATCTATCTCTTTCTCTATCTCTCTATCTATCTATCTATCTATCTGAGCCAAAGGAGCCCTAAATTAAGCAACATTACTGACTCTCTACCGTCATTATTGGCACGACGGTGTTGCGGTCAAGAGCGAGACGCTTTGTGACGAGGTCCATCTTGGCAGTCCTGCCTCTGCCACTTCACGGCTAATCTATAAATGGGCAAAGACGTGCTGAATGAAGCCTGGTGGCTCAAACAAACATCTGTAACGACACCCACCTATCAGTTAAAGTGTCCAAATTATATTAAGGCTTAAAGTTATGCAGAATTAAGAACGTGAACAGGTGAGTTGTATAAAAATTCACCCTCAGTACAGTTGTCATGAACGGGGAAATTAGCTATAGAGACCAAAACAGTTTTTTGTACCAGGCTGTAAACATGTTTATTTCTGCTGTGAAGTTGGACATTTTAACATGGGGACTTACGGAGACTGACTCACTTCTGGAGCCAGCCTCTAGTGGACGACAAGAGGAACTGCAGTTTTTGACACTTCATAGCCACGGAGGTTGCCACTTGATTTGAGCACCCTTTAAATGTCTAATTGACCAATTAGGTTGCTTGGTTGGAACTTCATCTGCTGAAGAAGATTGTGCAATAACATCGAAAGCTCCAGAACAGCTCATAATTTGAAAAAGTACAAAGTCATGAGTTGTACTTCAGAGAAAGAAATAATCAGACTGGTGAAGTTTGACAGATCCAAAAATCCACCAACACCAATTTAGCACTCCTACAACAAGAAACAATTATACAACCTCAACTCCAGCAGCACCTGAAGGCCACACGATTGAAATCCAGGTCAGGTCTACCTCTCAAAGATCTCTTGTGCTGGTCTCTAAGCAGTGAGTTGACACAATGCTGGAGGAGGAGGAGGCCGAGTCTGGGACTCCCGTCTGCTGAAACCTTACAGTCACAGTGGAAAGTCTCTTGGCTTATTAGTTTGTATAAACTTGGCTTCTCGACATGTTCCATCCAGCATCAGCCGTTTAGAGCACCTTGAAGTGCAGAGGGTGACTGCAGTTTTCGTACGGGTGGCCCAGTCCTGTTGATGCTGCCTCACATCAAAGGAGAAGTCCTGTCTAGCTCAATAAGCGAGACCATTTTACCACCCTTGTTCATTTGAATGGGACCACTGGGTTAGGTCAGCAAGGTGCTGATGCAAAAGACTCCAACAAAAAGTTGAACTTGTCTCATCGCCAACATGCAGTGTTTAGCTGTGTGATAAGCCATCAAACTCATGGATCTGTTCCTCTGATCAGCCTTCCTGGATCGTATTTATCGTCTCATCAGTACCTGAATCAACAAACCAACACCAAAGGAGTCCTGAAACCTCCCTCGAGACGAGACGAGGGGCTACTTCCAACAACTTTCTGAACTTTCTTAGACAAAAAGTTCAAGGCAAGTTTTCATTCTTCACACAAATACTACCTTCATCTCCATTTGTAAGCTTCATCCCTCCCCTCAATCGTGGACAGTCCAATCAGGAGATTCAGGTTCTTTTCCAATGTCCCCAATCACACTCCTACAAAATACGTCAACATTTATGGCAGCGGTATCGTAGCCTTGAGATTAATTCAACTCATTGGAATATCTGATAGCTGTACAGCTGGACATCAAAGCCTCCATCCAATGTTTGTTAACGTAACAACTGATGGAAGACACGAAGGAAACATGTCTGAAGTCTTTAACACATGCTCTTTTATGAATCCACGGCACCACAGGGAAAATATCCGTTCACAGCCAGGTATAGCACCTTACAGCCCTTTTATCACCTTCATGTGACAATTGAGGACAAATTTACGTCCCGCTCTTTGATCACGACTCTAAACTGGGAACTAGACTGAGTGTTTTGTCAGCCAGAATCGCCGCAAGGAACACTGAGTGAAGCCCATTTATTTTAGCCAAATTCTGCAGCTTTCTGGCCAAGCTGAAAAAGTTCAACCTCGTTATAATGTTCGGAAAATAAGTCCAAACCTTAAAAACTCAAGTTAACTCCAACCTCACCAGCAAACGCTGAAGCAAGCCCGGAAGACAGGTAAAAACAAGCAAACATCTACAATTAAAGAAAGAAAGAACTTCACACCAGCTTCAACTTTTCTAATCTAGACAAACACATCTGGTTTTAAGTCTGACAGTTGTGTATTTTTAGCTTTTTACAAGGTCTCAGCTTAATGGAAACATGCAAGTCACTCATGTATGAAAGGACGAAAAGGACACAGAACTTGTCTGGAAAACCTCCTTAAGACACATCATCAGTCCGATTTTAATAACTTTTGGAGTTGTTCTGAGCCATCAGAAAATAATAGTGTAATTTCAAAGATGCACTTTCATCATTCTGACAGTAAGTTTTCCTGAAATGTTCCAGTTTCGGAAGGTTTTCCATCCCCACGGCAGCATCACGCAGTCCTGGTCCTACAATCAGGAAGTCCTGGTTCATGTCAAGTCTTTGGTTTCTTTCCAAATGAGCGTTAAAAGTGAAGTAGAGGAAAAAAAATTATCTTTATATATCAGCTGTGGACAGGTTTACACCAAACAACTGAGCGAAATGGACCACATGTATACAAATTGTCATTGGACTTCATCCTGGGATCTACTGTGCCATTGTTTGAACAAATTAGGAAAGATTGAAAACAAAGTCTCTCTGTGGCATTTATACAGTAGTTTGGGCGACGACCTGAATTAGATTTGATATATCGCAGAAAATGTCGGAACCTGCTGATTTTGGCATGAATCTTAGTTTTCCATTTTAGCTCCCATTTGGTCGTTAACACAAACGAGGCCCCCGTGAAGTTTAGTATGAGCTCTTACTGTACAATAAGAAGGAATGAGCTCACTGCTTTTAATGTGGTTACAGTATCAGCGTGGTTTTCCACTGCCACTATAACTCGACATGTGAGAGGGGAAACAAAGGTAATGAGGAAACTCCTGCCTGCCAGCTGCCTCTGATGTGGGCCAACACTGGGGAATGTCTGGGGGCTTCAACCAACCAACCAACCAACACACTTAAAGTGTCCTCACACTGACAAATGTGCTGTGCCAGGAAGAGAGCGACCACGTGAAGATCGGAAAGAAAAGACAAGGAAGAGGAGGTTGTATTGATTGCACGGCACTGCGACGACCAGGGAGGCATCTGGAGGCTGTGCAGAGAGCGTGGACAATGCTATTAAATTCCAGGCAAGCCCTCACAAGGTGGAAAAGAAAAGAACGAAAGCAGCGAAGAGAGATGACATGAAGAGACAAAGAGAGACAGACCGAAGAGAGTGCCACATAAAATAAAGAAATAAAGAAAACAGGATTAAAAATGGGAAGGGAGACAAGAGAGACAAAGACACAAGGTGAGAAAGAGAGACGGCATGGAGACGGAGACATAAACAGAGAGGACAGAGACGGGAATGAGTCAGTGTTCCCTGCTCCTCCTCACAGCTCAGGGTTACATTCCTGTCCAGTCTTGCTGTTTCTCATCTTTACCTCTCAGCCTGTTTGGCAGGCTGCTGCGTCCACTCTTACTGTCAAAACCAGTCAGCAAACACAGCGTCCATCGTGACACGATGGCTTCGAATATATCCAAAGGTTCACTGCACTCTGAGCATGACATGCAACAGACGTCCCCAGATCTGTCTTAACCGCTGGATCACCAGGAAGCAACGCTATCGCCAGTTTTCACTCATCAGCAGTCGATGTTATCCGCTCACGTCTGCACGGACCACCTGCATGCAGTCCAACATGTTTTGTAGTGGTCCGTATGTACCGAGTCGACAAACATCTCCACACACACTAGCTCCGGTCAATGACACGACTGCCTCGTAACATTAAAAAAAAAAGTTTAAAAAATTCAAACAATTGTTTGATTATTTCAGTTCATTGGTAACAATGTTGATAATCGATAGTTTACATCACTGGTTCTCAAACTGTGGCACAAGTACCAGGAATCTGTTGAATATGTTTTTTTTATTAATTCATTTAGAAACATTAAATACTATTAAAACACTTTGTTTTGAATGAAAATACTCAAACTATGAGACTGCAGGAATGTACCTGAATGAACCCATTTTCCTGCACACATACATACATGATTATTTAACGGGCTAAAATGTGACATATAGGTCAAATACATGGTTCAAAAACTCTCCAATCGTGACTTCAAATAAGAAATATTAGGAAAAGAAGCGCGGATCAGGAGAACTTCTTTTCCACACAACCGGTTCTGTTCAGGACTCAAAAATCCTCTTCTTATGAATAAACCTGTGAACTGTCTGTAGCTGCTGTATATCAACGTCTGTCACGATGGCGTGTTTCTAAAGTCGTACACGGTATAAAAGGTTTGAGGAACACTGGTTCAGATAAATATTAAATATCTGTTGGACAAAATAAAGATTGTCATGAGACCAAACTCAGTTCTTGGTTTAACTTTGACCTGCTGTGTTTATTGTAGATTCATGTGTACAGTTTGTTAATTCACCGAGGGATTAGATTGGACTCTTGTTTAGGTTTTACTACAAATAATCTGGTTAAAGTGGGGATTTGTTTCCAACCTGTGTGAACATGTGATCATTATGTTCCCGACCTGTTGAACCCATCTCTAAACTTGATCAAAGCCACATTGTTGTAAATCTATGGAGTAACAGTAAAGAAACTGTCTTTTCCTTCCCACCACGTCTCTCTGTTCTTGTTGTTTATCATCACTCTCCACTAAACAATGAGACACTCGAAGCCCCTCTGGATATTGAAAGTAGGATCACTTCTAACATTTCGCTGTTTGTTTTAAACCATATTAACCGTTTAAACGTGTTTGTTTTAAGAGCCTTTTCCGATGACTTGGTCGCCTTCCAGGATTTAGTCACAGCAATTAGAGCAAAACCTCCAACATTAGCTGTGGTTGTTGAGCCACGCAGTCATAATAAAAATAAAGTAATCGCTTAATCTCGGAGGATCAGCAGGTCACAGCTGCGTGCCAGAACTGACATAGGAATAATGTCAAGCTTTAAGTTATTAAGACTGTTTATTTGGCGTCTCCATATTAGCTGTGAAAACAGACTTTATCTTGATATGTGTATTTATTCAGCGTTTCTTTTGCAGACATCGGATTACTAAAGGTTCATTTCATGTCAGTGAAAGTATTTTCCAGGATACAAACTCATACTAAATCAATATTTTTGACCCACAATGAAGTGAATTAATTGTGAATTAACACCCAACTTGGGAACACTATGGAGCTTTTTAGCCTCTTTTAGCTCATAGTTTTGACCTTTTTTTTAGCTGTAATAAACCCACATCACATGACCTGCTCAGCGTCAAACAGCAGACAGACACTGGTGAACATAGTTCATATTTAGCAGCAAAAGAGCCAGATATTTCCTTCAGGAGGTGGTGGAGAAGCCATGGATATGTGCAGGCTGAGTCTTTTCTGCAAACCCACCAAAACACGACAAGTTGAGCAAAAAAAGAAGCTGGTTTACCTTCTAGCGTGGTGCCTTGTCCCTGCAGGGGGTCACCGAGGCCGGACGAGTATCGAGCGGTGACGAAGACGTCGTACTGGGTGCCCGGCTCCAGGTTCTTCAGGAGGGCAGCCGTGTTGTCGCCCTTCACCGATATTTCCTTCTTTGGGCCGCCGGCGGAGGGTCTGAAAGCCAAGCGGTACTGGAGCACATTCCCCGGCGCCGGCTCCCAGGAGACCTTCATGGTGGACGTGGTCTCGTCGAAAACCCTCAGGTCGCGAGGGGAACCCCTGGCTGAAGAGGAAGAGGAAAACAAGAAAATGAAGCAAGCTGCCAAACAAGAACGTGCAGAGTACTAACTTCTATAAATAAAATTAAATTGATGTTGACGTAAATTTCTTCTTGAGAAATGTTTAAAATCAGAAATGAAAGTCTGTTTTTGTTTATGCGTGAACTGATTGTCTTACTTCATATTTCTGACATTAAAACTTTTTCCGTGTTCAGAGAACAATTATTTTATGTTTGCTTGGAAACGAGATATAAAAATATTAAACACATTTCAACTTATTCGTGGATGCCTGTAGACTTTGTTTTGCACCATTACTATTTAAACATTTTGACTAAAGCAACCATAATTGTCTGATTATTTTCAATATTGATTAATCTAGTTTAATTACCTTTTGATTGATTAACTGTTTAGTCTGTAAAATGCCATCACACATTCAGAAGAGCTGAGATGATGCTAGTAAATTGTTTGCATTTGTCCTAAACTCATATAAAAACACGAAAACGCAATTAATCATGAAGTCAGTAGCTGGAACCAGCCAATGATTGACGTATTTAATACAACTGATTGTTAAAACTGTGAATCATCTAATCATTTCAAGGTTACAAACAAAAGAAACATATACTGCTACATGGAAACGTACACGTAACAACGGTTCTCAGCTTTTTAAATGTACTGGACGTGTTCCGGGAAGGAAGCTACCGAGATTACCGCCAGTTTTGCAAAGCTGCGTTCAGATCGTTCAGTGTTTTTTGGCGTCATTTAGTTGCTTTCCGTAACCTTTGTTGGCCTTTGTATTGAGGAATGAAAGTGAGTGTCCTAATGTGGAAAAAAATAACATATGTCTCATTCTTATTGGCAAAAATAGATACTAGGACCACATGTGATCCACAGACCAACCGTTGAGAAACATTGGCTGATCGTGCACGACGCCCTTGACTGGATAAGAACGCTCTGTCTGAGGCGTCCTTGACCAAGACACCAACACAACTTCCAGTTGCTCCAGTTGAGCTGCACAGTAGAAAACTGTGTTTGTACTGGGCAGCTACCAGGATGTGAATTACAGTAAGTGCAGCGTGTTCACACGATTCCCCATCTTAGAAAAATAATTGTTAAAATAAAGCGGTGACTCATGTTCGACTGCCGGGTGTTACTGTGAAACGTTTTATTGTTGTGTCTGCCTGACGATGGTTTTTTCCCACAGAGTGATGAAAATGTCGTGGATTTTAAGTGAAATACACTTTGTTTTTTTTTCCAAAGAGTAGTCAGAAAAACTGAGAAAAATAAGTAAAGTAAAGCTGCTGTAATTATGTGCCTTTGTCCCCAAAAAAAAAAAAAAAAAAAAAGAAGTTAGTGGAAAAGACTGCAAGCAAGAAGGGGGCTGTACTCATGCAACCCCTCGAGGCCCTGCATCAATTCATAGTTCTGAGATAAAGTCATGGCACGGTAAACATTGTAATAGGAACAATAATGTAAGCCATACAGATGGAAGAAAGACATAAATCCATCTGAGAGCCAGCTGGGTGTTTCATGTCAAAGAGGTGCAAGCTGGGATTAATCCTGCCTCTTTTTATAAACCGTCAAAAAATCCAGAAAAAAAGAAGAATTCACCTCAGACGACAAGCAGCTGCCCCGTCTGAAGGAGCTGGAAGAACCAGGAGGGGGAACAGCACACTCAGACACGGTAAGAAATGCTGTTGCCATGGCAGGCAGGAATATAATTTGTTTATTTCCAGCTGTGTCCTCAACATTTTGGCTCAAGGGTGATAATCTTCAGGAGACACGTAATTCCTCCCTAAATGTGCTAAAGCTAACGGCCCCCACTGGAAGTTTCTCCATGAGATAATCACCCTTCAAGAATCTCACGAAAGATCACGAAACTTTCTTTGAGTGTGGAGGGTTGTTAACCCTCCTCCACTCGCCTTCCTTGGTTGTTTATCACCTTTAAGCACATCTTCTATTTCCCAGCATTCTGTGCTCCCTTGTGTTTTTCATTCCTTCGCCCTGCAAGGCGGGATAGATCTGACGGGGAGCTCGATGGGTGGCAGGTTGTACTAACACTGTGCTGAGCTCACTTTCCACTGGGGTCAAAAATGTGTGGACTCCTGGCACTCCCAGACAATTTTGGAATGAAAGCAAACGCCAAAATGGCAGATGGTGTCTTTAAAAAAAAAAAAACAAACTGTGGAGTCACTCAGGATGTCAGAAGAAAGTCTGACTTATTTCCATCGTGGTCTTTTTAAATGACGCAAATAGACGGAAAGACGGCTTGGACCCAGAGCAGTTTCGTGGTCCAACATCTTTTGTGATTGAAAGTTACAATTAGATTTTTATAGTTTCTACTGTCCCATTGCACAAACAAAATGATCAGAAGACATCTGCAGGCACCTGTTGTGGATCAGAACCAGTGACTCAACGATTACTTAACCAGCTCCTTAGATTTCTGGACTTCAGAGCTCAACTTCTGGCCCAAAATCTGTTTTGGAACAAAAATCTGCCACCAATTGGAGCTTCAAACGCTCATGATCTGTTGATCATTATCTGTTAACCCTTTGAACACTTTGGCTGTTTTTTTCATGGTTTTCACACTATGTAAGTCTTATGTCACTACAGGTCTTAGCGAGTCATACCATTTATTGCAATTTTAAGGCTATTTAGAAGTGTCCTAACTTGTATGGTATGTTCAGCTAAGACAGTTCTAAATGAGTCGAAACAGACGTGTCTTGTTCCAGTAATATGAGAACCTTGTTGTTTGGACACCCTGAACCACATCTCAAACTGTAACAGTACGATACGAAGCAACAGTCACCTTCTTTGGTGGTGCCCAAGGTTTGCAGCGGCACTCCGGGGCCGGACAGGTATTCAGGACTGACGGTGACGCGGTAGCTGGTTTGAGGTTGAAGTTCCTGCAGAACGGTCGTCGTCTCGGGCCCGGCGGTGGTTGTCTCCAGCCTGGAGCTCTCGTCCCCGACTGGTTCGTAGGTCAACCGGTAGCGAGTGACGGCACCTGGAGCTGGCTTCCACGATACTCGGAAGCTGTCTGTGGTTTCTTCGGATACTCTTAGGTTCTGCACGGGTCCTTGTTCTGAAACAAATGTGAATGAGTTAGAGTGCTACTGTTCCCATTTATCAGCTTAAAAAAACAAAATGTAACATGAATACCTTCTAAAGTTGTCTCGTAGCCGGTCACAGGCAAGCTGTCCCCTTTTTCATACTGAGCAATAACGTTGACTTGATAGCGGGTGATTGGGTTGAGGTGGGGGATGTAGGTGGTGAGTGTGCGCCCGGGCACAGCCATGGACACGTAGTGCCCATCAGTATCATCTGCAGGCTTGAACTGGACTAAATAGGACTCGACGTCGGTGGCGCTGTTCTCCCAGGTGGCCTTGAAGCCTCTTTGGCCGACCTCTGAGAAGAAGAGGTTTCTCGGTTGGGTCAGTCCTGGAGAGAGCAGAAGGTGACAAAGGTATTATATATATACAAATATTCAACATACAACTTAAGCAGATATCTGCACATGCATCTGTAGGAAAGAGACGAAGATTCTGGCATGTTCTAGTTTCCATTTGTAGCCCAAGTGGTATTGAACAAAAAGGTTTGAAGGGGCTTTGGCAAAGCGTATTGGCCGAAATACAACCTCTGAACCCATCCGCTATTTTTAAAAATGCATTCACATGCAGATATCTGTTTATACAGATTAGCAGACATGTGTCTCTCTTTTCATTCTTGTGTATAAATTGGCTAATCAGACTGCAGAGCAAGTCTCAGTTATCTGTTTTCTGGATATCTGCTGTCTACACCGGAAACCGGTCGTTGACCCCAGAGGTTAGATCGCGATGGGAACCAACGCAACCATCTTTTAATCCAGATTTTTGTTTTGTTTTTTTTTTGGCAGATTTTGACCTTTTTAAAAGAACATTACCGTCAGCTACTCTGCTAATACTTGCAGATGTAATATCTATGGGTGTCCTGTCATTATATTTTTTTATGATCAACATCAGATGTTGTTTTCCTCTCTAATCAGGACTGTGTTGGGTCTAACCTCAAATGATCAATGTTTCCAACTACTTTAAAGAACTTTCTAACAGTCTGAAAACCGACATCATCAATCAGCTCAGTCTGTCTGATGGGAAACAGTTCTGCTATTCATATTCCGAGAAATCTTTTCAAACCATCCTTCTGTACTCGCAGGGTATCCAAAGAGTATTAACAGTAGATGGCAGAACAACACAGATCCACAGGGATGATGCAAACTGAGCCAAGCCTATATCCTGATTAAAAGTAGGTTTGAACTGTAGAAAGCAAAGAAAACAGTAGCAAACAAAGAAATCCAAAGGGTTGAGGGGCTGACCTACGTGACCTTTTAATGAAGACGTACAATCTACAACTTATCTGACAGCTCCATCATTCAAACAAACATCAGGAGGGCGGCTGCTGTGAAACTCCCCCACCGAGGGAGCTCTTTGAGCCAACAAGTTGCCTGGAAGCTGTGACTGTGCTGCTTCATTCAGGCTCCTGAACACTTCCCTTTGTTGACACAAAGTCATTATTATATAAGAATTATATAATCGGCAATCAAAGCTGGTGTGAGTCACATTCTGCGCTGGCAGAGCGGGAAGCAGCTTTTGGCAAAGTAACAGAGTGATTAATATTTGGCTTTAAGTGGGTGAACCAGCGAGTAACTCTGCTTGTCTAAACTTGACCAGCAGATGTTCGGGGGTGGCTAATGATTTCAGCACAACGAATGAATTCGTCTCAAAGTCATTTACATATACGTGACGGACAACACACTTGACGGTCAAAGCGGTAATAACCGAGTCATCTGGTGCTTCAACTGGGTTTTAAACAAAAGCTAAGAAATCTGTGCGTCCATTATTTGACCCAGTTCTAATATTTCCACTTGCAGGAACTCTCTCTAGCCTTGAAAGATCAAAAGGTGGACATGTGTTTAACACATTGAGGCAAAAAAAAGGAGGGATCGGTTGACATAGACACGCTTGGAAAAGTGACAAGAAAGTAATTGTGTGCATATGGAAGACTGTTGGCACTACTCTGGATCTTCCCCCCACCAGGATGGGTGGTAGAGGCGTCTGACTGCTGCAGTAATCGATTATTAAAACGTTGGTTTTAATCACTTCAAATGAAATCATATTAGCTGACCGGTAGGTCTCCATAAATGTAAAAGAGATACATGCTGATGAAAAGCATTCATCACTGTTCTCAGTACGTGTCTAATTAAAACCGGTGTTAGCTGTTGGATGACTTTTTTTTGTTGAAGGAACTGTAGTTTGGATTGGCGGCAATTCTAAAAGTATTAACATATTTTGAAAATGATCAAGATGAATGAATGTGAGCTCATTCAAATGAAACAAACACTGGATATCAACAGGCTACACAAATCATTTAGCATATTTCTGTTTTTTCTTTTTTGATTTACACATTTGAGTTCTCCTCATAGCCTTTTTAAGTCCTTGGCAAATTGCTTGAATCACTGAGAGTTTGGTGTTCCATGGCTGTCCATGCTAAATTAAAGTTAGCATACTATTCCTACCATTGAACAACAGGTGAAACAGCTCCTAATGTTCTTACAACTGCTCACAACTGCTTCACTCAGACTCTGACAGTAAAGACACGAGTGTAGTCACAGACCAAGATTACGTTTTTGTAATTTCTCCGAGCTTTGAAAGAAAATCTTTAAAACCAAACACCCAAACTGAACTGAGGATGCAAAATAATCAGTGTCACTGAGCAAATATTTTGCCTTGGAGGTCAGCACAACCCATTTAAAAGTTTCCAGAAATCAAAACAATTATGATGCAATAAATCTGTTCAGGAGATATTAAACAAGTAAATAAACCAAGTAATTCATTCATTCATTCAATTCCTACCTCAACAAACAAAGGTATGATCCAACTTAAGTTAAAACCAGCAAAACAAAACAGCCAACATTCAACTTGTGAATGGAAACCTTTTCATTAACTTCATCACAAAATACTTTAACCATGACAAGTGATTATTAAAAGCTAATCTTGCGGAAAATTAACCTGCTTTCTGTTCTAACTCAAACAGGAAGACAAGAATCAACCCAGAATTTGAAAAAAAAAAAAAAAAAAAAACAGAGCAGAATTGATCAAATCAAAGTTTTCCCCAATCCTAAAGCAACAGAAAAAGAAGTTGAATAAAGCGCAGTGTCATCAGCATAGAGGATTAAAGCAGTGTTACTTACGTCTCTGGTTGATGTTGCGAAGTTCTTGCTCGATCCTCAGGCAGATGGACTGTGTGAGCTCTTTGGAAATTCTCTGGAAGGCATCGAAGTCCTCTACGGTATACACATGGGTCTCTGCAGGCGTGTTGGCGATGGCCTCCAGCTCACTTCGTACAGCATCCTTAACACCCACCGCGAAGATCTCCACATCAGAATTCCTCAGCTTGGTGGCCGGGTCCTGGAAGGCGTCAGACGACTTCCCGTCAGTGATCAGGATGTTGACACGAGGAACGTGGGCACGCGCTCCTCTGTTAGCCTGGAAGATCTTCTCTCTCACGTAAGTCATGGCCCTGCCGGTGTTGGTGGAGCCGCCACGGTACGGGAAAGTCCTCACAGCCTTGACAACAGCGTTCAGGTCATGGTGAGTGTTCAGGTAGAACTCGGTGTGGGGGTCTCTACTGTACTGGACCAAGCTGATCTGGACCTTGTTTGGTCCGATGTCAAAGGAGTTCACCAGCACCTCCAGGAAAGCTCTTACTTTAGCAAAGTTAGCCAGACCGATACTGTAGGAACCGTCAACAAGGAGGACGACATCAGCTTGAACATCCACGCCAAGAGAACATTCTAGATTGGAAAAACAATACAAAGTTGTAACAGACTAGCTTCAAAGACAATCATCTGACAGGTTAAATGGAACCATCATAAGGTTGTACCCACCCAGTGATACTGTGACTGGCTGCGTCTTCTGCATGACCATGACGGGCTCGCTGGGCGTTAGGCCCTTCAGGGCGTACAGACTGATCTGGTACTCTGTGTCTGGAGAAAGATCTCTGACCACCACCGAGGTCTGGCCCGGGCCAAGGTACAGCTCCTGCCGTTTGCTGCCGGCCATCATGGGGATCATCTGCACCTTGTATCCTGTAACTTCTCCGATAGAGGCGTCCCAATTCACCCGTATGGACTTTGAGGCCACTTCCAGGACTTGGAGGTTTGAGGCTGGCTCAACAACTGTAAAAAATGTGCACTATTAGTTATATATAAGAAAGGAATAGTTAATAGTTGGTTCTTTCTGAGAATTACGTGAAAGGATTGACAGCATTTTTATATCTGTCAGTCAAATATGAAACTAGAGGCAGCGGATGGTAAGCTTACCTCAGCATAAAAACTGGAAAAATGGAGAAACCGCAAGCCTGGCTCCGTTCAAAGATTTATGGATAAAACTAACCACAAAGAACAGAACTTAGGACCTTTAGAGATGCTGCTAGGTCGGTTATGTTACCTTTGGACAGAGCCAGACTAGCTGTTTCCATTCTCGTTGCAAAGCTAAGCTAGCCAGCTGTTGGCTGTACCTTTTGTATATGGCGCACAGAGAGGTTTTGAACGGTTCATCTAACTTCCAACAAGAAGCATTTCCCAAAACTACTGCTTTAAAATGATGTGCAAGAGGACGAAATAAGATGGAAAACTTGAAAACGTTTGTATAAAACAAATTTTTACAAGCTGCAACCTCCGTGACTGTGAAATGAGGCCAACACACAAGTGCCAAAAACTGCAGTTCCTCGAACAGCCACTTGGGTTTGGCAAGATGGAGACGACCAGAGTGACCACACTAAGCTTTACAATGGATCTTTAGTAACCTGTAGGTGATGTCACAGGGACTGCCTCCATGTTTTAGACCGTCTATGATTTGTTGCCACATCTCACCTTCCTCTCCACTGACGAGAGAGTTGAGTTGATCGTCGACGCCAGCGCACACCTGAGTGATGAACTTTTTCTGCACGTTCTTGATCGCGTCAAAGGTGGCGACGTTGTAGATGTGACTTCTGTGAGGAGTGGAGGCCATCAGCTTCATCTCCTCTTCGTCTGCCTGTTGGATACCTAAAAAAGAAATGTTGTAAAACTGGTAAATGCACAGAATGTGATCATTTCTGAAATCGTGCCAATTCAGGGACATTTACTCGCTCTGAGCTATGAGGCGACACCAGTGAATTCATAGCAGTCCTTGTAAAGTCGCTGGCATCATGTGAGGAGTACTGTTTGAGAGGTAAAGGGTGAATTTGCTCCATATATATGTATAAATGCTGGACGAAACGAGCAATCTATAAAGCGTAAAGTTAAAAGTTTGTGTTCCACGTTAGCGCATTAAAAGCTCTCCAGCTGGATTCACAACGAATCGACAACAAAAACGCCAAGCCTCAACTTTGGAAAGTCTGACAGCGCAGGCAGTAAATATGAGTTTTACAATCCTATATTCTTTTGTAACAGTATTAAGAAAGCTGTGAGTATTTACAGCGGATAGTTTATTCAAAGTTCGACTCAAAGGAAAGTCAACACTGTACTTCAGTGCAGCTCTGTACTTCATTATTTCCATTTTTGAGGGAAGGGAGGGAAATAATCTTTTTTACTCTACATTTCTTTTGACAGCTTCTGTTTCTGGTTACTTTGCAGATTCAGATGTTTGAACGTGAACTTTGAGCCTAAGATAACATCAGATATTGCTGAAGTTGCTCTTTCTGTCTTTCTTTTCTACGATTTCCTCCCTTGTCTTTCATCTTTCATTCCTGTTCTTCCTTCCTTCTGTGCTGCTCCTCCTCCCTCTTTCATCACATATCTAACAGCATGAAAACATCAAACTAAACTCCACTCCTCTGGATTATTAGTACTGTACTGTACTGTGGAAAATGACTGACTGCAGTACTTTTACTTGGATCTTACTCTTTATCAACACTTTTGGTCCTAATATATCTAAATGTCAGACATTGAAGGCCCTACAAAAAGTCATGTTTTGTTCATGCTCAGTGTTTTCTTGCACAAATTTCACCTCAAAATGTAGCTTTAACTTCAGCTCTTCTGTGATCTGAGAAAACTCCACCACCCTCAGTCTTTTAAAATCCTCTCAAAGGATGGAAAACATCCCAGAAACTCACTGGCCGGGAGCCTAACGAGGTCTGTTTATTTATTATTTCTACATTTACAGTGTTAGTCCTGCAGGTTTCCAGCTCCTCCTGCAAAAGCTGAGAGCTTATTTCATGTTTCACTAAGTAATTTCCAATCTGTGACCTGCTTTCAGAGACCAGAGAAGATGAGCTGTTATTATTATTAACCACCTCTTTAACACCATAGCAACAGCCCACTTCTGTTTCTCCATCCTAAGGTTGTGGAAAGTCTGACAGCGAGGGCAGAGTCTAAACATACATAAAACTTGCTATCACTCGCTTGTAATGTTAATGATGTAGGAATTTCACCTTCTGTTTTCACGTCATCACAAAAGCTGCTTTTGTTACGAACGACAGTTTAAAGCATTAAATGCGAATGGAAAAATGTAAGATGTGGAATGTAATAAACTTGTTTTGGCTACGTACCCAGGACAAAGATCTCCACCCCCCTGTTCCTGAGCTGCCTGGCGTAGCTCTCCACTGAATCCTCAGATTTGCCATCTGTGATGATCACCAGCACTTTGGGAAAACTGCTCCTGGAGCCGGCCGCCTCGGTGAAAGTGTTTTGCAGGACGAAGTTGAGAGCGTCACCTAAAGCAATGAGACAGACAGGAAGGAAGTTTTAACGTCTTCTTTATTGGGCCAAACTGCAAAATAATGTAAAAAATTCAAATTAAATGTTTAACCGCATACCCGTCATGGTGTCTCCTCCTTTGTACACCAGCGAGCCGATGGCCCGGAGCAGCGCCGGTCGGGTCATGTGCGTGTTCAGGTTGAACTCTGCTTGGGCGTCGTTGCTGTACTGGACCACGGCCACCCGGGATTTGTCCTCTCCGATCTGAAAGGCGCCGGCCGTCGCAGAGATGAACTTTTGGATGTATTTGAAGTTCGGCCTGCCCACGCTCCACGAGCCGTCCACCAAGAACACAACGTCGCCGATGGTGCTGTAAGAGCATTCTGGGAAAAAAAGAAATAAAGTAGGTAGAAGAGGTAAAGGTTAAACGGACATACGACGTTGGGTATTTCTGAAATTTATGATCCACCACAATCAGATTATCAGATTTCGAATACAGATTCATGGTCCTCAGAGGATCAAACTGGTGATCTGGTTAGATTTACTGTACTAGCTTTTATTTGAGAATACATGGCACTTTTAGGCCCAATCCGTTTTTTCGCGTATCCAGATTGTTTTTAGGAAGTCTGGACACATGAAATGCGATTTTTGCAAATCAAATTCAAGCCACATTTGGACGTGGTTTGAAACAGAGTCCAGATTTCAGAGAGTCTTTGTGGAGAGGCTTCTGTACAGATAAAGCATTAGAAAGGTGCATCATCAGCGTACGTAGAAACTGGTACTAGCGTTGTTACGACAGCAATCCATGCAGATAGGTTGATGATGTCTGGATACACAAATAACTTTCAAATAACAGTGCAGATAGTCTGTCTTATTGGAAATGCATCTGATTTGGAGTCTGAACAAAGCCTTAGTAACAATAATGTAATCGCAGCACCAAAAGTAATCAAAGGTTTTTGCAGAATCGACGTATCGACGGAAAAACGTGTTTATGAAGCCGCTCAATGGTGGTTTGATGGCCTTTGATCCCATTTACTGCTACCTTCATCTAATGGTAACTGGTTTGACCCAAATAATGTGTTTAAAGCTCGTTATTCATTATTTTCTGGTGGTTTAAGAATCGCTCACACTGGGTGTTGAATCAGACTGCACTGTTATAGGTAGAGGTACAGGACTCTGAGCTCCGCTCTGCTTTCTGGGAGTTTCCTTTTGACTTTCCTCTCATGAAAAGAAGAAAAAAAAATCAGCCCAAGCTCGTCATCATCTGCAGAACTGGGCCAGGGCAGCAGCAGCGGCAGCAGCAACAGTGCTCTTGTAAATCAGCATCTGTAATGGTTTCCACTTCTCTCAGCACTTCAGGGCTGGGCTCGTCTTAGCTCGCTCCCCCAGCTCCAACTGTGGCCTCCCGCTCCACCTACGACCCCCGCACTGAGCATGTGCGGCTTCCTCCACCATTGGCATAATTGGCCGGCAGGGGACCAAAGCGATGACCAAATACTTCAGAGATTTATGGGGGCCTAATTTTGATTATTGCTATACAATGGGGTGTTGTGTCGTAGGAGCCTCCCATCGCCGCTGAGCTCACGCTGATGGACGCCGCCCAGCAGTGAGGAAGAAAGTCCGAGAACAAAAAGTGGAAAAGTCGAGGAGGCAGAGCGAAGAGCGAAGAACGCTGGTGACTCATTATCTTAGCAGTGAGTGGAAACCCCTCGACCAATTAACGTTTAACATGAATGAACAAAAGGACTTACTGACTGAATCTGAAGCGTCTGGTTTCCTGGAGGTTCCCCTTGAGCTGCCGCTTGACTCAACTGAAAGACAATAAGACAATTAATCAACCCACATCTTCATTTTAATATCACGTTACGTCCCATTTTCTGTCAGCAACCATCACTGTTTTACTTCAACAAACAGCCGACCGCTCAAACTGGACCAAAACTCGCCTTTTGTTTCCATACATGAGATTTATTCTCTCATCTGAGGGTTTCTTGTGCAACATTTCCTAAAACGTCGATACAACGAAGGCGCAAAACGCGTTCCCAAAAGGCGAAACTAACAAGCTGAAGTCATTGTTTCTGACAGATTTACAGGGAATCTCAGAGATCGGATCATCAGAGTTTGCGGCGGTGCCAAGCAGGCGTCCCCCCACCAAACCGCTGCCATGACATTACAGAAGACCTCACTCGCTGCTGGAAATCTGGGTCACTACTCAAATGATCATCCATATGTTTGAGACTTAACGTTCACTGGACCTTTATGTCTCTTAGCTTTCTGCAGATATTCTTCTTAATCTGACCCTTTCAAATATAGCAATATCTACCCTACTGTGGACTAGGGCCACAGCTCACGATGATTTTCTTTATCCAATAATCGGTTGATCATGTTCTTGATTAATTTAGTAGTTGTTTGGTCGACAAAATGTTTGATCACTGTCCCAAAGCCTCAAATGTCTGATTTTGTCAAAGATATTCAGGTTATTGTCATCGAAGACTAGAAAAAAACAGAAAATATTCAAATTTGAGAAGCTGAAATTAGAAAATTTGGACATTTTCTATTAAAGAAATAACTCAGAACAACATCAATTAATGGACTAATTGTTGCAGTTCTACTGTTGACTTGTATGAACAGCTAAACTAAAGAATTACTTTTCTTGATTTGATGAATTTTTAGAGGCGAGAATAAAGCAAAAAATGTGAAGAAAGTAAGATTTAAATGTTTTTAATTTTCTCGTGGCCCGTCATGTTAAACCTGGCGACCCTTTGGGTGGTCCAGCCCGCAGGTTGGGAACCACTGAACAGAATCAATCCTTTCTATAACTTCTAAACTCTTTATGTCTCGTCCACGTGTCTTTCTTCTGCTGTCTCATTTTGTGATTTATGATGAAAGTCACAAAGACTTTTTCCACATTGTAGAAAACACCACATATCAAAATATCGTCCTAAATTTCAATCTAAATATTGACGGCTTGAGTTCATTCCTGAGCTTGGAAACAGCGTCTCACCACAGGATCAGTTAAGTAGCTCTTCTGGAGCTTTTTTGCATGATCTTCATCAGCAGACTGAGTTTGTGCAGTTGTCACGGAAACAAAGAAATTCAATTTTTGTTTGCACTTCTCGTCTCTTTTTGGTAAATATAATAAAAAATAAAAAATGATTTGATGACAGTTTTCTTAACATCTGTCTGACCTCGTCCAGTTAAATATAAATTAATGGCTTTTTTGTCCTCACACAGTTTCACTTGGTTGGACTTTGTCCTGATTGGCTCCCTGTGCTGCAGAATAACTTAAGTTTGTGTTGATAGATTGGTTCATGAATGTCATATTAAATGGATCTCATGGTGAAACTGCTGTTTCCAGGGACAAACTCTGGTCTATAATACGTCGTCAGGTGTTCCTGTTATTTTGTCCACCCAGTCTCGGTGACTTCCTGCCAAAACAGACCAGCTGCAGACAAACTTTATTAGTGTTTGGTTGGATATCTGGGGCTAATTTACACACACACACACAGTGTGGGGACGCCGTGACTCACGTGTGATCGTGCCGGAGATGGGCAGACTCTCCTCTGATCCGGCGTACGCGGATATTGTTACGACATAATCCACATCTGGACTCAGGTCTGAGATGGAGGTCTTAGTCGCAGATGCAGGCAGGGAGAATTCTTTCGTTGGTTCTTCTACAAGAATGCACACAGAGTCAGAGGGAAGCCATTAGGAAACTATTGCATTACTTCATTTCTCCCAGAGTCAAAACAAGGCTTCAGAAAAAACCTGATGCCGACTGTTGACCTGAGGACTGGAAGAGCCGTGTAAACAGGCAACAACAGTATGATTCAATTTAATGAAAACGTTCCGCATTACTATGAACCAAAACACATTATTTTAACCCTTTAACACCCAATTCTTCCATTAAGTCAAGGATGAATTATTTATTTGAAATTATTCACCTCAGGTAGACATTAAATGTATAAAAAAAATACATAAAATAAACTAACTTGTACTCATTAAAATAAAAATGCTTAACTCCCTTAAATCAATTTCATGTCTGTGTAAAATAAAGAGTTGGATTTAAGCCTGTGGTTAGCTTAGCTTAGCATAAAGGCTGGATGAAAAGGTGAAAAGCTAGCCTGGATCTCTTTAAAGTGAACAGATGTGAGACTTGAAGTGTTAGGCCTCTTTTACTCGTCAATATAAATGGGTCATACAATGGCAAGTTAATATTAGTTAACCAGGTGACCCTTAAAGTCAGCTAACAGTAACACATAACAATTACATCTGGCAGTTACTGAATGTAAATATGGAAGATAACGTTAGTTTGGTTGGTTAGCTGCTTAAATTGGATAACACGTAGCAGTTAGTGGCAGTAAATATGCACACGTTAACAACATTAGCTCTATCAGTTAGCTAGTCAAGTTAGTAACTGTTATGAGAGTTAAATATGCAAACTTGAGAAAGTTATTTCAGTTAGCTAGTTTAGCTAGCTAACAGCACGTTAACAGTTAAACCTGGAGGTTATTAAAAATAAATATGCAAGCTAACGTTAGTGCTGTCAGTTAGCTGATCCAATGAACCAACAGTACGTAACAGTTACACCGCATAGTTATTGAATATAAATACAGAAGTAATGTTAGTTCTGTCGCTTAGCTGGTTCTGTTAGCTTAAGATGTAAGCTGGCATTAATTCTGACATTTAGTTAGGTAGCTAAGTTAGCTAGTTAACTAGCTAACTTAGCTACCTAACACAACACCTGACAGTTAATGAATGTAAAAACGCAAGCTAACGTTAGTAGTTAATTGAGTGTAGGGGGAGCTGAGATATTACTTCCAAACCATCTCAGCTGTTTAATGAACCCTGTTGGATGTGACATACTCCAGAGCGAAACGAATGCTGACAATTTAAATTTCCATAGCGGTGTTAATGTTTTTCTTTTCCCCCCTCATCTTTTACCATTAAAGCTCCTGGAGCCAAACATGTGTCTGCAAAAATCTGCAGATAATTGTGGGGAGTGTTGAGTCTTGTCGGGCAGATTGATGTCTAAGAGAGTTTATGGCACTTGTAATGTTGCAGGCTCTGCAGGACAAAACTCGCAGGTTTAATGAGCACCCACCTGTGTCTGAGGTCACTTGTATTCTGTAGCCCTGTATCCTCGACTGTGGTCTGCTCCACAACATTTGTACTGTGTTCTCATTTAAAATCTTAAACCTCAAATCTGACGGAGGGTTGACTGTGAAGAGAAGAAGTACACACAGTTAATCCTGCAGCTTTAGGAGGCCAATGTATACGAATGTGAAGTATGAAAGGATTTCCCCAACAGTCAACACTTCAGGGTGAAGTTTGACAAGTTCACTGTTGGAGCAACAACAACACAAGACAAACCAAACTACAGATGTGAGGGAAGCCATTTTGGAGGAACAATAAAACAAAAAATGACCTCGGTTTGAGCTCGAGTGGCCGGCAGCCACGATCAACAACTCAAGCAAAAACACACTGAGACAACAAACACAACGAAACAACACGACGTTACCGTCCTACAGTTTAGAACATTCAAGAAAACACAAACAGGACGGGAAGATGGAAAACTTTGGTGAATTTTGGCTGTGACCGGTTGTACGGAAGCAAAAAACGGCCAATTGTAACAGTTGTAAAAAAAATAAAATAAAATATCCACTACTAAATACTGCTGGATTTATAACACTGAAATATGTAAACTGTGGAAACTATCTGAAGTGATGTGTTTTAAATTTCCAAATTTTTCAGCCTTCAAAATTTTTTTTTAGGTTTTTCCAAGCCAGCAGGAAAATATTAAAGTGTCCAAAAACCTCAAGATGCTCTAATTCAACAGGTTAGTTTGAGATCTAAAAATTCAAGTTAAGTCAAAAAGATACCAAAAATTTATTTTGAATTTTCTGTTGAAATATTAAGTTTTTGAAAGCAGGAAAACTTAATGAGCTTAGGAAAATCCCCCCAAAAAAGGGGGGATTTCAAACAACATAAATTCATTAAATTAACGACAAAAGAACATAAAACTTTTCTGACACCTCCTGTTTAAAAACCAAAAGATATTTTTAATACTGAATATCAATATTAAGCAAGCTTTTACCCTTAAATAAATTGTTTAAAAGTAAAAGATTTAAATACTATAAATAAACTAAAAGCAGTAAACTAGTAAACCACACTTGTGGTTAGATTTTACAGTTAGTTATGTCATTTTATAAAATGTAAATTGTTTTGGCCTTTCTTTGCTTCCGTACGTGTCACCTTTACAGATAACCAACACATTTTTTGTGGGTTGTATCCAAAAAAATCTCCGTAGCTGGTGACGTAGCAGAAGAAGTGTTTATTAAATTCTGGAAAATCACCAGCTACGTGAAATTAAAAAAATAAAATGTTTCCCCTCCGTCAACAAGCTACAACATGGACGGGCTGACATCGGGCAGACTGTCCATGACCTCAATCCAACTCGTGACGTTGAATTGACTAAACGACATAAAAACACACAAATCTGATGAAACTCTCCGGTACTGATTATACAATGGATAAAGATCGATAACTTTCTCCGTCTCCATTGCAAACCTCGTAAAAGAATACACGGTGTCGGTGACGACACGTGTACGTCTTTTGTCTGCTCGTTCGTTTCCCCAAAAATTTGCATCAGAGGTTCTTAAACTATTTCAGCTCCAGACCCAAATTTAAAAAAAATACTTTTCTGTGCTTTTGACAGAAACTTACCCTCTATTTAAAAAAATCTTTTTTTTGGGTCTGGACTATAATTTAAGAACCGCCGGTCTTTGTGACGTTAAACCAACAAACAAGATAAAAGTGCAGACAGATTAAAGTTCAAACTCGTGATCACTGGCATGAGGGGAAATCATGCACGTGTACATGAAAAGTTGTTCGAGGACAACTTGGAGCATTCGGACAAGAAGTTTCCATGTACACAGACGACCACGTGTTATTTCTTTGTAAATATTTTAAAATGATATTCTTCAGGTTGGGGGGGTCGAACGCCTCAACGTCACATCTAGCTCGCTACAATTCGGTCAGGACTCGCTTGAATTAAACTTTTTAATCTTGATAAAAGGTTAAGATAAATAAAAGATCATCAATTAAAGAAGTAGTGTAATGACGAGATTAGCTGGACCTGCTTCTGAACGAGCTTGATGCTTTGGAAGACAAATAACAAACTTGTTTTAACAGAAAGAGAAGATTCTAATGAAGACGTCTACGTAAATCTGCAAGTAATTTCCCGTCAAAATAGATCAGTAGGGGGCGCTCTGGTGGCTGAGGAGGTTCAAGGCACTGACCATGAACCGCAACGCAAAGAAAGAACAACTATAAGGCGTAAACCACAGACAGAAATCGGTTAAATTCTCAAACGCAATAAAGAAGTTAGACTTAATGTGCCATCATGTTGGGAACGATTGGTCTCATTGATGCCAACGCTTACGAACGTCTTCGTGTAACAAACACGTGGAAATCTACGGTAATCTACGATAATCTGAGCTCAAAGAAACAAAACGTATAATCTAGCTAGAGTTCAAAGTTTACGGGATCTACAGTATTTTTTTTTTATTCTAGACCGCCAACCAGTTCATCTGTTAGTGTGGGAGTGAAGAATATCATTGGAAAATATTGTCGTGAAGCCAAGACCGAGGGTCGGCTGACCCGGTCGAGGCTTGACCGGGGAGAGGTGACACAGGACGTCATTAAAATGGAGGAACCACCAACCTGGTGAGTCAATTCAAGAGGCCGCGGCTTCGAGCTGCTGCTTCTGTTTTCCACACGGACAAAAAACTACCCAAAAAAACTCTTCAACACACACACACACACACACTTCTACAAACACACACTCACATCCAGGTTTTCTTTGAAGCTCTCGGCATCCAGGGCTCTGCTCTAAACTGCTTTTATTTTGTAATTTTTCAACCTTAAATGTGACAGTTCAGAGCAGAGGCCTTCCTGTTCGGACTCTTTTTCTCTGGTGTTTGAGAGTCTTTAAACTCCGGGCCCCGACATGTCAAACCATTCCACACGGTTAGAATATATACGAGCGGGTAATGATGCCGTGACGAGGGCCCGAGCCTCCACTGGGACATTAAAGAGGAGGTGGTGGGGGTCAAAGGAGGTCGAAAACTCTCCTGGAAGGAGAGAAAAGAAAGATTCTCCTCCTCCTGCTGATCTGATTTTGCTCCTGCTTTTTTTTTTATTCTGAGAGTAAATCCAGAGGTGCAGAGGAGCAGATTTTCTCCTCTCCTAACCTCTAAAACCTCTGGAAAATAATGTGAAACTCATATTTTGTCTTTCCGTTCCATCAGGAGAAAGGACATAGGGAGGAAACTTGGCCACATGCCGTCTGGGTTTCTTTTTTTCTTTTTCCTACAGTAATAAGATAGCAGATTTTGAGCAAGAGCACCTCCTGCTGTAAAAAAGATCAAACTACATCTGAGGAGGAGGAGGAGGAGGAGGAGGAGGAGGGATGCCTCGCTTTAACCTCCAGACGCACATTTATTTCAGCCGTGCAGCCTCACAGGGGATGAAGAGGAGGATCTTTTTACTTTTTTAAAGATAGATTTGTGTCTTTGGAGATACATTTGAGGCATAAAGGAGCACCAGAGTGCCGGAAAAGTGAAATAATTCAGTTTTTCTGACACTATAAGTGATTTTTTACTTGTTGTGGTTCATTTTATTGCACTTTCTCTGCTCTAACAAGTTAAATTCATGACTAAACTTCATAAAAAAAGCTCCTATCCGTAAATTCAAACCAGATATTTGAAGAAATCTGACGGATTCCTGCAGGAAACGGGAACATTTATTGGAATAAAAAAGACAAATCATCATTAATTAAAAAGGTTAAACTGAAGCTGAAATCAAACAAATTAATTCACAAACACACATTTGCTTTCACCGTGTGATTTTTGTTTTTAATCAGCTACACAGTGAAAAAAAGAGGCAGAGGTGAGAGGAGGTGAAGTCAGATGTGTTGAATCACAGAGAGGAGGAGGAGATGGAGGAGGAGAACAGGGAGGAGGGGCGGCTTTACCTTGATTCTGGGCCTGAGTGGAGGACAGCAGCAGTGCCAGGAGGGCAGCAGCCGCCGCCAGAGACAGCCTGCTCTTCATCTTCAGCTCCTTTTTAGCCTCAGCAGCGCATGAATGAAGCTGCGAGAGGAACGAAGGAGGCGGTTAGACCTTTCAAACGGCAGCCTCAGGGCTTCACGAGACCTTTCTAAGTGTCAGACCTCCATCACCTGCTTATTTTAAATCTATAATCATTCATCTAGTATCGATTATTTGCTTAAAAATCACCAGAAAACGCAGCTTTTACTAACAAAGTCACATTTCCACGATCTTTGCGCTCGTAAAAACTGCAGCCCAGACAGCCAAAAACCTAAAACATGACAGACTTTATATGTATTAATGTTCAAACTCCAACAATCCACAACCTAACAGCTTTAAACAGCCAATAAAACCGAGTTAACACAACGGGAAACGTTCGAAACGTGAGAATAACTGCGCGCAAAGGCAAATCTCTCTCTCTCCTCTCTGCTTTAAATTCCGTTTTTCTTCCTAAATACGCTTCAATTCTGCTGCACTCACACTGCAAAGGCTCCAAATCAAAGTCTAATATCTGTGGCTGATAACATTTACCCGCTCTAACGCAGAGAAAGTCTTTACACACTTCCAGAATAAACCGAGCATCTAATCCTGGCGCCGTGCGCAATTACGCACCGGAATATGCCAAGAGTTAGTCCACGCGTTTCATCAAATATTCCCATTTTTTTTAAAAAAAGGATGGAAAATGTAATATTAGAGATGATAAAGTCTGGAAATAAGACAACTCTTAAAAGTGCAAGAAATGATTCAAACTACGCGTCAGTTTATTTCTAAAATTTACCTGAAACTGCAGAAAAAAATCATGCAGGACTGACCTATGGAGGAGACTGTCGAATTTCTGTGATTCGGTTCAAGAAATGAAAAATTAAAAAAAAGGTGTAAGTCTCTGTTGTAGACCCCCAACCTGTGAAAAAGCAGAGTGAGGTGGTCCTGGTGGTGCTGAAGTCAGAGAGCTCCGCGGGTTTTTGTGTTCCCAGACGCGTCCGCGAGCCTATTTCCAAGTGGGAAGACTCTCCACACAATCTGCTACTTAACAGGGGGGCTGCTCCCAGCTCTCTGCCTGCCCCGCCGCGAGCTCTTACGACATCCAGCCGGGCCAAAAATGATGTGTAACCTCTCAAAATGCACACACACACACACACACACACGTGCACGCACACGGGGACGAGCGCGCACACACACTCGGAAACTTTTACATAGTTTTCTGCATTCCTTTCCGGTGATGGAGGCTTCTGTGCGTCTCGGCCGCAACGAGACAGCAGCGCAGATCTGCTTTTCGGGAAGAGAGGAGGGGGGACATCACCGACAGAGGCTTCTACACCAACTTTTTTCATTTCGTGAATCAATGGGAAAATATTACACAGTCTAGTGAACTAAAACCAAAGTCAGTCTTTAACTTTTTAATGGATCAATCCGGTTTCCTTTCAGAGGCTTCTGGGTTCCCTCAGCTGGAGCTGATGGAGAAGTGCTGCTCCAAACTCTCGATGTATGGAGATTTAAATCACTAAGATCGTGTGCAAAACTTTAACAAACACCCATAATGAGTCAAACAGAACATGAAAACACTAAAGCAAAACTAAAACTCCACAAAAAGTCCAAAACTGTCCCAGCTTCATCCAGAATTCCACTCCATGTTAGCACCTTTAAATCCTCAAGTATGTTTTAGTTCCCAAAATGTTCACAAAAGACCTCCAAACTCTCTCATAGAGCATGAAAACCACCAGATTCTGTTCAAATGTTCTCATATATTTGTTGGTTGTAATGACAGAAGTAGTTATAGTGCCGCCAAAGTCACAAACATTTGCACAAAACATCACAAAATGTCAGTTATATCGAAAAATTCATCGAAATGCCAAAAATTTTAATCAAAAATTGAATTGAAAATTGTGATCCTGAAACTTCTCGTCACGTTGACGTCAGTTTAAATATTTTAAACTGCTTCAAAATGATAAATTTGGGTTATTTGCAATAGTTGAACATTTGTAACAGCACCTCAAATATTTATTTTTGCAGAATTGTACAATTTCTTTAATGATTTAGCATCTCCAAATTTCTCAGGGCGAATAATTGGTACAAAATACCGTAAACTATGCTAATTATCATAATAAAAATTTGTTCAAGTGCATCAAAAATGTCCTTTTTCATGATCACGTAATTGGTGTTCGTAAGTTTGTAAAAGCAACCACAAAATAAGTTATAATTAATAATTAGAAACCTGAAACTTCGTCATGTTGTCGTTAGCTGAAGTTTTTTAAAGCAAATAAAAATGTCAAAGTTCTCTGAAGCATTCAGGAAAATATCATTAAAAAAATGTTACGGTGCACCAAAATTTGGCACCGTGCCGACAATTTTCATGTGTTTTGTGTTGACAACAATTTTTGGAACTAGCCTCGTCACGTTGTCGTTGGCTTAATAGTGCGCCAAATTATAGGTTAGGTTGCTACGAATCTGTTATTAACCATAACTGAACATGTGATTCTGCACCTTTTATTCTTATTTTGTAGAATTCTACAATTTGCGTGATGAGTTAGTCTTCAAACGTGTCGAAGCGCTCACAAAACTCACAAATTTGTTTGTTATTGCGCTCTAAACTTTGTTTGAGTGCATAAAATGACAAAATCATGAGTAGCTCTCAAAATAAATCTGTTGTTCGTGATCACGTCTGTTACGATCTTCTTAAATATCGTCGCTCGACTCTTTAACTAAACTTTAAGCGACGTCAGGCGCCCCCTGGTGGCCGGGTAGCCTCTCTGAAGCCTTTTCGGCTCGCTCGTGTCCCCGACCGACTCCGCAGGTTTGTCAATCAAACTTCACATAAATGTGGACAGAAATCAGATGAGTTTTATTCGAGTTGGCAGATGGTTCTCAGTTTTCAGCACCGTCCAATCAGAAAGCGTCGTCAGCTTACACAGCAGATTCCTGAGAGCTGATCAGTGCTGGAGTTTATTTCGGAGGAGGTGGATGGAAGAAGAGCTGCAGCTCATCTGGTTAGTTTAAAGTGTTAAATGATCTGCGGTGGGTGTGGACTGATACCAGAACAGGCCCGGGGCCGTCTCCTTCTGCACTCTGACTTAAATTAAAACAGACAGACGAGAATCCACCCAAGACACAAACTATAGATGAACAAGAGGCGTTCGCCAAGTCAAACTTTCTGCATTCGGGAGGTTTTATGTTTGTTTTCGTACGGAAGCAGCAAAAGTTCATATCAGGATGTGATTATTTAACATGTGGACAGAGTTTGATGCTAGAAGACACAAAGAGTTCATCCTGAGGTGATTTCTTTGTAAACGTCGCCCTCTAGTGACAACAAACTGAACATCCACACAGGAAACTGCTGCTCTGTACAAAGAATATGAAACATTTAGTTGAAGCAACATTTAGAAATATTACATCACTACAGCACCACAGTGAGGATTTCCAGCCTCTTCTGATATAAATGAACTGCACAAAATAACAGAAACACCCACCACAGTACATTTACTCCACCTGCAGGACAAGTTTGAGCTATTTAAACTTCAGTACCTTCATTTTACCTGATAGGAAGCCTGACAACGAAGACAAGCCGACCGGGGGAAGAGCAGGGTCACAGGTCATGACTTTGTCCTCCTGCAGTCCTGTGAGAAACAGCCACAGTGTCTTTCAAGGCCTTGATTTTCATCCTCTCAAACTTTCAAGGTCCCATCAAGTACCGTACATCCCTACTGAGACCAATTTTAACATTCAAAACAAGAAACTGATCAGAGGCAGGGTGAGCAGAGGCTGAACACTGAGAGCGAACTTTAATTATAAGTCAGACTCACCTGTTTAATCAGCAGCTTGATACGACACACCTGTCAGGTGCATGAGCTGACTAACAGAATGTGCAGAACAGAGTTTGAGAGATTTTAGATCTTCAGCTCATTAAAAATATGAGCAGCTGGAGTCAGTGTACTTTACAGATCCACACATGAAGATGCATCATGACAATAATCATTAGTTACAGTGTGTGTATGTGATCAATGACAGACTCCTGAGCAGGTTTTGGTCATGAGAGGCATTTTATTGATTAATGATCCTCAGGTCATCAGAGAGAGAGCACACCAAATAAATATTGATCCCATGAACATGAACAATGACAGGAGACACGCAGCTCAGTGCACACAGAGGATTATTTTTAGATTTTTATACAGTAAAGAGCTGCTGGCCGGTTTTTAAATGGAAGTGAAGAGCTGCTGAGTTATTTCTGCTGAGGGAACGACGCCTTCACCAGCTCGTACAACACGTACCCGGTACCTGAGAGGAGAACACGGAGGTTAGTGTGGACAGTTTGGATGACATAAATTATCTTTTAGGAACATACGCAGCTTCAGTCGACAGCACAGAGAACAAAAGATATTCTGAGATCAGGTTGGTCAGATTGAAGCGCCGTGCAACCAAAGAAAAAAATACCGGAGACGAGAGCGAGCTCTGTCCCATTGACCCTAAACGCCGGAGTCAGTAATGAGCCCCCCTGAAGCGCGGCTGTCGGTGCCCGTTGGCTCGGTGCTCCAGACTGGAGAGGGATGGCAGGACGCTACTCCCCAGGCTGGAAGGTTTACCGATCTATGATGGGAGCAGCAGGCACCAAGGAGGCGAAGGGGTGGCGGCGTGAGGGCGGCTGAAGGCAGGTAGATGATGGCGGCAGCAGCTGGCTGAAGCGAGGAGTTGGCGGCGTGAGGACCGAGGCAGAGGACGGCGGTGGCAGGACACGGAAGTCAAGACTGCCACCACAACATTGGATGGACGGGACTTGTGCGGGTCATTTATAATTATTTTAAAGTATCTGTTAAATAAACCTTAGACGTTTACGCCTGACCCAAAAGAACCTCTGCAAGCCTCAGACTCCTTCCAGCACCACCACATTGATCGTTTCATATCCAACCACACCCGGCTGTCGTAGCAGCAGCAGGTCAACACGACAACATGACTTTGAGTGCAGAAATGTTTTCAGATCACAGCAGACGAAGAAAGAAAAGAGTCTCACAGATTAAACATGAGCGGCATGTAGCTTCATCGCAGGCTGTTTATTCACTGAACGCAGAGCGACGACCTGAAACACTTCGACTGCTCCGAGTGACTTCAAAGAATTTAAGAGAGAGAGATGGAGACGCACATGACATCAGAGTGATGTCACAGTCTAACTGCAGGTTGACATTTATCTTGTTTATTCATTCACATGTTTTTGAAGTCGTGCCTGAGCGCCTGACAGAGCGACTGCTCACATCAACTCATGAGCTCGACGATCAGAAGTTTAAGAAGAATTTCTCACCCAGGACGGTGAGCGCCATCGTCGTTCTGTACAGAATAGCGTCGCCGCTGCCTCCTTTTAGATGAATCGGCATCCCGTTATCCTCCTGCAGGACACAAACATCATGGAAGACACTCAGACAGACACAGAGACACAATGTGGGCTCATCAGTTCATCATCAGGAGGAACCAATGAGCCACAGACAGGAAGTCAGGACGTGTTAAGAGACGGACGAACATGATGTTGGCTTTGGTGTTTTCTTGAGATTTCTTGATAAAAGTAAAACCATAACACCTTAAACATCAGATTCAAGGACTTTTCAATGACTTTCCAGGACCAGTCCCGTCAAATTCAAGGAATCAACACGACACAGATGATTTTTAGAATGAGAACCAGCAGATCATTTCTGTTCCTGTGCAGAATAAATGAATTCAAGCACTTTCAATGACGTTCCTCTTAAATTCACAAACTTTCAAGGACCAGCAATAAACACACAGAGCAACAAACACCAGCAACGTCACCAGTGAAGTCCCTCGAGGTGTTCAAACCAACTTTAACCTCAGATTATTTGAATAAATCTTATAAAATGGATTCTGATTGAAACCCCCTCGCCTCACCCTCTGCTTCCTAGCATGGAGAAGAAACTACAGTTTGTCCCCTCTGTAGTTCTGAATGTTCTATGTTTGAAACTCGACTTGCTGTTCAGATTTTTGGATCTCATTTTGTGTCACATTCACAGATAAACTGACTGTTCCAGTGACTCGGCGCTCGGCTGGTTGTTTGCAGACTGGATTCAATCATCCAGCAGCAGCACAGAGAACAAACTGGCCATAAAACTAGTTTGTTTAGTCTACGAGACACTTTGGCAGCCGGTTACATCATCAGCTCTTCGTCTTAGTACGAGCAGTTATGACATCTGGCGGCGGCCACAAACTACCATCTACTCCACCGCCACGTTACGATCTGTATGTGAGGACGCGCTGATGATGATGAAGCAGTGAAGCTCGACGCGTGCTGCGTTCAGGCGTTTAATGCACCGCACGTCAAACATGCAGAGTTAGCACTGGACTTATCTTTGTGGAGCTTCATGAGGAGAACCTCTGCTAAAGAAATGAAGAGCAGTCAGCACGTCAAGTGTACAATCATGTGATGTTTAAGATCTTTCACAGAGCTCAGACCACTTCCTGTCCTGTCTGTTGAACTGCATCACAGAGAGTTTCTCAGCTACCAAAGAATGAGGAAGCTGCGACTGCGTGACTCCTCTTTCAGCCTTGAAAGTCTGAAGACCTTTCAAGGCAACTTTCAAGACTTTTATTTGGGCTGTCGGCGGCTATAAGAAGCAACATTTCTCCAAACTCTCCTGAGGGCTGAAGGCTGAGTCACTCTGCGGCAGCAGCAGCATTGTACAGTTTGGAAATGGACGGGAAGAAGAAGAAGTCCCGTGTGAGCGGGTTTTTTTTACAGACAGGAAGTGGACAGCGCTCCAGAAGCTGCGTCTCGACGCGAGGCTCATGGGAAACATAAAACTTATTTCTGTTCTGTCGTCCAGCAGCTGTTTGGAGCTTTGAAGATGTTTTTGTGATCTCACAGACGGACTGATGAGAAAGAGACTGAAATGTTTGACTCTCTAACCCTAACGCTCTCTGTACACACTCACCTGATACGTCTATAGTCACACCTGTACAGCTCTGCCTTCACAAACATGTTCAGCTTTGATCGACACCGTCAGGCTGTAGTTTGCAGCTGTGTTGTCGGTGTGTTCTAACATTCTGGGACAAGACTGAGCTCCTTTGAAGTGTGCAGGACTGTCTCTGACTCTGTCGTGTTCGTCTGCTGGAAAAGACTCAAACTGGTGAGGAGGTCCAGCTCTGTCCTGGACTGCCCCCTGTAGACTCCACAGAGGAAGTGCAGGAAGAGGAGGACGCCCTGTCACCTCCTGCATGAGACTGTGGAGGCCTTCAGCAGCTCCTTCAGCTACAGACTGCTCCTCCCACCATGTAAGAAGGAGATCTACCACAGGAGCTGTCAGACTCTTTAACAGCAGATTTATGATTTATGAGTCTTTCATTATCAACGAGCTGCTGTGACGAGTGAATTTCTCCACTGTGGGATCATTAGTCTTATCAAACACTATGACCTCTGCAATAAACATGAAGTTTTATGACCTCTGACAGCGTCAACACCAACTGAAAGCTTAAAGGCAGAGCTGTCACACAGATCACATGACTCATTACATGAAGACCAAACTATTAAATATGTAAAACAAATAATTCACTGGCTTATTTTGTTGATTTTTTTTTTAAATACAGCTTACCAACAGTTATTTAAACAACAATAATGACACAATATGTGATACTTACAATAAAACTTGAGATATTACTGACGACACTGAAGGCTCAGGTCTGAGATATTACGATTAAAAGAGCTTTTGACATGAAATAGTCGGGTCAACACAGTAGGCGTGTTTCTAAAGATACCAATTAAGGTTCAGTTCCATTTAGTGTAGCACAGCCTTTACCCTGAAACTCCACCGGGCACGTCTGTCACATCGTGGATGCGACGCTGTTTTGGTCCTGCATCGACTTCAAACCCACCGGGAGCGTTTATTCCTCCAGACTTTGTTTACTTGCTCAGATTTGGTCATTTTCCTGGTGTATGTGCTTCTAAATATGCTTCTACGTGTGTAAATATGCTACGTAGTTCATTTGTTTCTGACCGGCAGTTTGCACGGGGTATTTTATTTTGAAAATCCACCGGATTCTCTATGCTGTTTCTGCGTCTGGCTTCCTGTCAGCTCGAGGTGCTTGTAACATGAAACAGTCAGGTCGACCCAGGTGTTACCAACTTATTAGGGCTCAGTTCCATTTCCTGCAGCAGACTTTCCAGCGAGGCACCAACGTGCCCCACGGCAGCACCCTGACCGTTAAATTCCACCAGGTACAGACGCTTTCACGCGGCTCTTCTAGTCAGTGTTTTTTAAAATCCCACTAGAAGCACTGCGGACTCTCTGCCGTTCCATTTCTGACAGCGCAGCTCGAGCTGACAGGAAGTCAGACACAGAAACAGCTGGAGAATCAGGCAGATTTTCAAAATAAAACACAGCTGAGTCACCTTGCAAACTGCTGATCGTAAAAACAGTTAAACTCTGCAGCATGCTTACATATTTAAAGGCACATAAACCATTGAAGGCCATAGCTAGCGCGGCTTTGTCTCTTGACCCTGTCTGACCTGAATGGAACTGAACCATAATTGTTATCATTGTAAACACCTGAGTTTACCTGCTGTCTCGTGACAAAGAGGTCTGTTACAGATAACGACACAGCTGAGTTACAGCTGAGTAACTCGCTCCGGTCAGCGGCTCCTCTCTCTCTCTGTTACCTGAAACAGCTTCTGTTTCTGGGGCACTTTGTTCTCCACCTGCCGGCGGGCCGTGCTGGAGATGGTCCGCCGCGCCACCTGCTGGAGCGCCTGAGAACAGCAAGAGACCGGCGGCAAAGTCAGCGCACACGCAGGAAGGCACGTACGCCACACACACACACACACAAAAACACACACAAACACACACACACACACAAACACACAAACACACACAAACACACACAAACACACCACACACACACACACACACAAACACACACAAACACACCACACACACACACACACACAAACACACACAAACACACACAAAAACACACAAACACACACAAACACACACACACACACAAACACACACAAACACACACACACACACACACACACCACACACACAAACACACACAAAAACACACAAACACACACACACACACCACACACACACACACACAAACACACACAAACACACACACACCACACACACACACAAACACACACAAACACACACACACACACACACACCACACACACAAAAACACACAAAAACACACAAACACACACAAACACACACACACACACAAACACACACAAACACACACACACTTACATTTATGAATATTTCACCAAATTTACAGAGAATAAATTCCCGCGTAAAAAGCGACAAAACGCTCGTGAGGCTATCACGGAGGCTAATGCTGATGCTAACTCTTCCGGACGTTATCCCGCTTTGACCCCTGAGCTAACGGCTACATTGAAGCTAAATTTAAGCCTTTGAGTCGCTGGTTTCCGGACTATTTATCTGCCTGCTTGATTAAACAATAATTCTTCAAATTAAATACAAACTCTGAGTGGAAATAAACTCACAAATATGTGTCTGTTCATCTTTAAAGTCCGTCAGCACTCCTTCAGCCTCTGTCGCACAAGGACACCGCAGATCTCTACTTCCGCTTTCCTTCTTCTTCGCTGGTTAACGGCTGTTTTATTTATCTGCTGCCCCCTGCAGGCAGGACACGAACTCACACCTGACACACACACAGTGTCTTAAAATGTGTTTTACTTTAATATTACACTATTAATAAATATTTAATACTTTTATACTCTGTGTTAATTCATATGTACGGAAGCCCTAAGCGATCATGTATTCGTATATTTTATTTCCTCAGTTTTCTCGCGATATTTGGGACAACGAGACATTGCCCGGTGTTTGCTCTGTTGCCATGGCACCGTGTAGTCAGCTGACAGTTACAGTAGCTCTGTGTTTTTGTACTTTCTTCTTTTTTTTCTTTGACACCAGTCTTCATCAGTTTTGTGCAAACATGGACTTGAAGGCTGGGGATCACTGATTTGTCTTTTTTCTGTCAGACTTTATGATACAAAAAATAAAAATAAAGGCACAGCACTCTTGTTTACACTCGTGAACAGCTGTTCACGAGTGTAAACAAGAGTGCTGTGCCTTTATTTTTATTTTGCTGAAGTGAGGAGAAGGAGATGAGGATGCAGAGCTGGATCTGTCATCTGTTATCACAGAGAACTTGAGATTTCTCCAGAGTTAGATGGAGGAGCTAAAAGTGCTAATCAGAGGGCGGATGAAGAGGGTACAATGACAGGGCTGAATGAACTCACTGAGGACTCGCTGGGAACTCTGGACAGCTGAAGACAGACAGACATGGCGAGGCTCCTCATACTTTTCTGTAAGAGCTTCTTAAACGTCTGAACATTTTTTAATTTACAATCTTTAATGGCTGATATGTTAACTGTATGATGAAACTTGTCACGTGTATTGCCTGTAGTTTTCATGGCTTCATAAACTGAATTGGATATTTTGTCTTCCAGGCATCTTGTTGTCTGTGTCTGTAACACTGTCACATTTACAGAGATATTACTTCATGAACTTTGTCCTTATACAGAAAATATGAATACAAATGAAGCAAAGAGAGGAACAAACATGTCGGTCAACTTAAATGACAGATTTATTCTTTTAAAGCAACAATACAACACAAAGAAGTATCAAAAGAAAAAACAAATCTGAAATGTATTAAAAGAAAATAAAACATTTAACTCACATTTCAACATGCAGCTTGTTTAATTGGCAGGTTCGGGTGCAAACTACTCGTGTGCGTTAGTTTCTTAGTGTAAATGTTGAATGACAAACACTGACATTTCATCACATGTATTGACTCTGTTACTGCTCTATCATGCTGTATTGATCGTCTATTATTACTGCATGTAAATGACAATGAATGAAGCTGCGTCACCGCGTCAGTGCAGATTATTCTGGATTAGATTTACACACTCCAACAACCAACACTGTTCAACCTTTAAGACTGAAAACCCCCCTGAGGTCTGACGTGCAAATACTGGCTCTCCGATGCAAACACTTCTTAAATCTCTGAAGTAAATACATAAAAACTAAACATTTAATTACACAGCTCGTTTTATGTTCCCTCTGACGTGGAACTTGCTCACCACGTGTTTTTATTTATAAGTGCAACAACTCAGTGAAAGCGTGTTTTACGGACGAAACGAGGCACAAAGACGAGCCGCTCGAGCAGCTCGGTAATCACATTAACGTCTCTGCTAACCAGCATGCAACTCAGGACTTAAAGCAACAACGCTCCAGCTCACCTTTACTGCACCAGCACGGAGCTTAGAGATCCTACAGGGGTCTGCAAAGTCACCCAAACTTTACAGACACTGAATTTAATCCCAGAAATATCCCAGAACATTTTTGATTTTAAAGGCAGTTGAAGGAAAATCTGATATGGCTGCAAATTTTTGGCTACTTTTCCATTTATTTTGGCAGGTAATCAGCCAACGTCAGGCGGTTTTAACCCCTCGTGAAGTTGGATATTACAATTTTTGGCCTCTGGATGAATGAAGATGTATCACGGGATCGCTGCAGCAGAGATGAGCTGGAGGTCAGCTGGCGTCTTCAGTTAGAAATGTCGGCGCTGTTGTTGCGGTTGCCGCACTTGTGGTGGATGATGAGCAGGACGACGCCCAGGAAGAAGCAGACCGAGCCCACGGTGATGTAGGCGATGCCCAGGAACGGGTTCTTTCCTCCCATCCAGGAGATGGTGCTCAGGATCATCCGCTTCCTGCCCTCGAAGCTGCGAACGGGATAGTCTGGGTTCAACTGGTTAAAGAGGTTCTGCTCGAGGTTTAAAGGAAGTTTTTGCCTCGCCACTGTCGCCAGGTGCTTGCTCATGGTGGGAACTGTTGGGTGTCGTAGCTTAATTGATATTTAAATATTACCAACAAGTATTACGTTGCGAGTTTCACGTTAAGGATACTGTAGACCACCTCCAGGGTGTAGTTTCCTCGGGGCATGGTTGGAACCATGCCGTTGCTTGGCGATTTGATGATGCGGTAGAGTTTGCGGAAGGTCGGCAGGGCGGCGGTCCTCATCCACACGATGAAGTCCTCGTTGATGAAGCCGTTATTATTCGCAGCGGTGTCCAGCTCGTAGACGGGTCGGCGCCAGTTCAGCGGCTTCGTTGTACCTGAAAAAGAAGGAAATGAGCAGCGGTGAAGTGAAAGGCTGGTGGTGTCGGTATGTACTGAAGTTCAGCTGATACAGATCTTGACAGAGTTTTGTAGTGATACCTTGGAAGACGGCGGTGAGGTTTGGGTTGGCTTCTCCAGCTCCGGGGTTCTTGAACTTCACGTGCTTGTCGGTCCACCAGGCGATGCCGATATTGGTCAGAGGAATTTGGACCTTTGTGCCGTTGGGATCGTTGTAAAACAGCTCCAATGTGTCTGCAACAAGAGGAAAGACGGTTGATTACAAATATTTAAGTCACGTTCTGAGCCACAGAGCAGAAACTGGCTTACCGTTGAACATGCTGTTGGCGATGGCTCCACACGGTGCGATTGGCTTGTTGTCATGATAAGCATATGGCTCACACTCCTTACTGGGTTCCTGGGGTTGTACAAAAAAAAACAACACAACATCATATTGGCTTGTTTCTTTATTTGTACAGTGACGCCACAAATGAGAGCGTTGAAGCGTAAAGTCAACAAAGTACTGAACGTCCCTCAGAAGGCAAAGAAGTGCCAATGTAGCCAAAAACATGAATCAAGAAGTATCATGAAGTTCTAGTGATCACACTCCAGTGTAAACCTTTCATGATGTAACTCGTTGGTTCATGGACAAACGTTTTAAAGCCTTGATTTTGGCATTATGTCTGTCACCATCTTGTTTTGTTTTTTTGGAGACAGAAGTGACCATATTTTTACGAGGGTGTGGAGCTGGTGGATGACGTACTGCGAGTTGTTTTTTAGTAAAAAAATGTGATCCTGCCTGATCACAAACGTTCTCGTGTTACAGCTGAACAGGAACTAAAATCTGTTTGTGAAACATTCGAGGGCAGAAACAGTCGATGCAGGAACTGAATCTGGATTCAGATTTGATCAGCACTGCTTAGTTTAAGCTCGGTGTGTCGAGCTGGACGGACTCACAACACTCCCCAGAGCATACCCTGCTTTATCATCTATTTCACTCTAAATGGGACCATAATTTACAAAATGAACATCATGCTGTGTGGAAGAAGGCTTGAAACTAGAGACTGAGACCATAAACTCATGAGCAAACTGTTCACTGAGCGAATAAATGCTGCCATTAGAAAGAATGCAGGTCAATGCTTACGACAGAAGATATCAACTTTCCAACAGACCACAGATCCAAAATACGTTCTTACTTAACCAGTTTGTGAAGGTGACAGGTGGAAGCAGGGGAAGTATTTGTTAATTTGATATGAAGCCTCAAACACACTCCAGAGAGATACAATCTCACTTTAGGTCCTTCTGCGTTCTTTAAATGAAGCCTAATGAAGTGTAACTAATAAACCGCTACCCAAGTTGAAATCTCGTGTTCTCGTGCAGCTTCAGCAGCGTGGTAATTCATTTTCAACACTCTGTGTCTGACTTCGGTCACGCTTTGGAGACGTCTTGCTGAAGTGAGTCGTACCTTGAGGGAGGTCATGTCTCCGTTCAGCTGGCTGTCATCTCGTGACTTCACGTAGCGACGGTGGTTTTGGTAAAAGTTGGAGAGGCCGTAGTACATGAAGACGTTGCTCTGTTGGTTCAGATAAAAGTATAAAAAAAAAAGTTCAAATTGGCTGTGTGAATTTTTATGAAACATATTCTGACATTTTAAGTACATGACAACATTATTCTCACTTCATACGGCTGCTCCAGGAAGAAGGGTATCGTGCAGGTACAAGGCGCTGTGCTGTTCCAGCTGAAGTTCTGGGAGCAGTTGAAGCACGGACTGGACATGTCGACTCCCGTGTAATCAACCTGTAAGCAAGCAAGCAAACCATTCACATGCAGCAATAAAGACCACTCCCACAGAATCAAGGACCAGTTGTAAAGGGGGACAGATGTATCATGTCCAGTTGTTGGCAGTGTTGGAGAGGAGGTCCTCTCTGAAGAGCTGGAGGTGTTTAGGAGGTTTTTGAAGGTGCTCTCCACCCTGTACACATCAGACTTCAGACACAACACTGACAGCTGTCACCTCCACAAGTTCTCTGATGATACAGCCGTCGATGGACGTGTATCAGAAGGAAATTAGCAGGAGCACGGGGTGGACATCACAGACTTCATCGACTGGTGTGAGCTCAAACACCTCCACATCAACACCAGCAAGACGAAGGAGATCGAAGACCCCTCAGACCACACCGTGAACATCCAGGGATCGGAGATGGAGATGGTGGGAGCGTACAAATACCTGGTGTTCACCTCAACAATAAACTGGACCGATCAGACAACACAGACTCCAACAAACTGATCAAGAGGTCCAGCTCTGTCCCGGACTGCCCCCTATAGACTCCATAGAGGAAGTGGAGGAGAGGAGGACGTTAGCAAAGATGACATCCATCATGAACAACTCCTCTCACCTCCTGCATCCTCTACCCCGACATGATATTATTCGACCTCGCCCTGCAGCTACATAGCCCAGTTAAATGTTTGCCTATAATAAATGTCCTCTTCTTAATCTGCTCATGATTACCTGTTCTTTCCTGTTACCTCCATCACCTCCTACCTGTTTCTACTTCACTTTGTACTTTATGTAAATGTCTCCCTTTTGTCTGATCATGATCACATGATCACATGATCTTTCCTCACTGCCTCCTTTGCATCCTTATCCACTTTTTCATTCCCTTGGATTCCTAAATGTGCCTGTACCCACATGAATACTGCAATGTGCTAACCTTGTGAGTGTGCTCTGGCTGTTCCTGTTTTGATGCTTGACAGTGTTCACACTGAGTCACTGCAGATGAGTATTTTTTCCTTCCTGTTATGTTTGATGCCAACAGTATTATTTGAGTGCATATGCCCTTAAATCATGTGATGTTGTCCTTAGTCAGATGACTGGGAATCATCACTGCTGCCCCTGTTAGTGGCTCTTTTGTCTGTTAATGTCTCTGTAGCTGTGAACCTCCTGGACTAGATCTGGATCATTAAAGACTATCTTTTATTATATTATATTATATTATATTATATTATATTATATAGCACCACACCATGCGCCATGGTCCATTCAGAAATCCTCCATTTTAATGTTTCCACTGAGCTGCAGACACTCTGCAGAGGTGAAGTCTGACCACGCTGACCTGAAGTTTATTAATGAAATAACAGCTGATTTTTATGGTAGCATGTTTGCCGAATTAAAGTTTGAGATGTAACGTTTCAGAAAATATTTAAGTTACCTTACAGAAGTCGTTACTTTTTACAGACATGACAGATAAAAAAATAAATTGCGCATTTTTCAGGTGGAGTTTGGCGCGCGCGGTCTGAGACATTAACGTCACCGTGTACCGCTGCGTCATCATGTGTTGCCACATCCAGGTAACATCCAGGTGAGTGTCATGCAGGTGTCACCTCACCTCAAACTCCTTGATGTTGTTGGACGTCACGTACAGGCCGATGCCGATGGGGATGAAGATGAGTCCGATGATGAAGAAGGCGGGCAGCACGGTGCCCGCGGTGAGGATGGGCTGCCAGGCGGGCAGCCTCTGCTGCTTGAACGCGGTGTTCTCGGGCTTCTTGCTCCGCAGCGTCCCGCCGCCGGGCCCGGTCACGGTGATGTGTCCGTCCTCGTCTTTGGCGTTGTAGCTGGACGCCATCATGATTAGCCGTTAGCTCCGCCGCCGCTGCTGTCAGTAACTAAACGCACCGGTTTGAACGCCCCACCGGTGCGCTGACACACGACAGCTGTGGACTTAAGTAAATAAATAAATAAATGATGTTGTCATTTATATTTTGGGGGGTTATTTTGGTGATTTAATCCATTATATCCATTATTACGGCTAGCTTTAAAGAGCTAGCTCCTCCTGGAAGTTTATAAACAAGCCAATGAACGTAACGCGCAGTGACGTCACACGTTTATTTACATAGCGCTGATGCGTTCAAATGCTGTCGGGAATGTAGGAAATTACCAAATACAAATACCGATCCACCAAAAAGATGTTTAGGGCACGTGCACTGTTCTAATAACAGATAAACAGGTGACATGTGTTCAGGATTACATTTAAACAGCTACATGTTTATATTCATAACCTTTATCTTTATTTTAAAAGAAATTTAGTTGCATCTAGTGGTGCTAATCGCTGCATTGCAATCTCCTCACATCACCCTCGCCTTCTTAGTATAAACGAGAAACAACACTTGAAAGGTCCCGTCTAGAGTCAGTATTTAGTTTGTCTGTTCTGGGCTACTGTAGAAACACATGGCGGACTCCATGAAAGAGGACCCGCTCCCACTGTAGATATAAAAGGATGATTTTTAAGTAACAAAAACAAAAATTATGTATATATATATATTTTTTTTTTTTCAGGTGATTATACATGCATAAAATCATAGTTATGAATATTATTTACCATGTCTGCCTTATTCTGGAAATAAAGGCGTTAAATCTTACACACTGCAGGCTATCTGTATATATTATATTTTCAGAAGGGGGGTGTCTGGGTGTTATTGTGTGAAGCACTATGTGTTACATATTTTGATTATATATTTCCTACTGGAATGATAAATAACAGATATTTTAGATGAATTTGGAATTAAGTTTTTATGTGAGACACTTGAAGGCATCATAAGATGCCAATAATTTAATCACACAAAAACACTTTGAAATTAATGGATGTGTTTCATATTACTCAGCTGTTTGTCTCCACTGAGCTGAACATTATGAAACAATGACTCACGAAAACAGCTGAAGTCGTCTCTGATGTCACTGAGTTTATTTTTTATCACTTTGGACAGAGTCAAAGTACAGACGGTCATTCTGTGTCTGCTTCCATCACCAATCAGAGATCATTCATTATGTGTGATTAAAACTGTCTGTGATCACACAGACTTAAAACAATGTGCATCATGTGTATTTAACAAACCACACATTGACAAACACTTTATGTGTTTCCTGTTTATATCCACATGAATCATGTATTCTTATGTTTATTATTACCATTAAATACACTTTAAACCAACATGCCGCTGATTTACCTGTGGTACTTTCCGTACACTTTCCATTCAGCAACTTTCAAAAAGCAATTTTTAAACACGTGAAACACTTTGAAACCCCTCTTTTCCCTCTCCATGGCGGAGTATAGCACTGCATCACAATTCTTCCAATTAAACGGCATCCCTGAGGTCCCTCCATCACATTTTCTCCACTGGAAAAGCACTCTAGGGGTCAGTTCATCACATTTTCTCCACTATAAGGGCACTCTAGAGGACACTTTATTGTGTTTTCTCCACTGGAGGCCACCAAGTTCTGCATCACATTTTCTCCACTAAATGGCACACCAGAGGGCCCTTTATCACATTGTTTCCACTAAATGGGCACCAAAGAGAGCCATACATGACATTTTCTCCACTACAAGGGCACCTAAAAGGCCCAAAATCATGCCTTCTCCACTGGAAGGGTGCCCTAGGGGACTGTGTATCATGTTTTCGCCATTGGAAGGGCAGCGTATTGTGTTTTCTCCACTGGAGGCCACGCTTGAGAGTCCTGCATTACATTTTCTCCACTAGAAGGGCACCCTAAAGGGTTCTGCATGATGCTTTCTCCAGTAGAAGAGCATCATAGAGGGCCCTGACTCATGTTTTCTCCATTGGAAGGGCACTCTAAAGGGCACCTTATAGTGTTTTCTCCACTGAAGACCAACCTATAGACTCCTGCATGATGTTTTCTCCACTAAAAGGGCACCCTAGAGGGCGCTACATTTTTCCATTGAAGGGGCATCCTAGGGGACCCTGTATCACATTTTCTCTATTGAAATGGTATCCTAGATGGCACCTTATCACGTTTTCTCCACTAGAAGGGCACCCTAGAGAGCACGTCATCACACTTTCTCCACTGGAAGGGTACATCAGAGGGCACATTATCATGTTTAACAAACACAGCCTATGAGCTGTAAAGTAGATATATTTCAGATAGTGACTGTATTCCTAGCAGCGTAACACACCATTACACACATACCATTCTATCTGCACAAAGCTCTGCTGCAGCCTCATTCGTATCATGTCTTGTATTATTACTGTAAGGTGAGTGGTGAAAAGGTGCTTTGCTGTTTGTCCTGGAGTCTTATGACAGAGGAGGTTTCTTCTCATGACATCAGAGATCTGAGCTCAGCATCGGCTGTTTGAGGTGAAGTCCATCAGCGGACCTGTGGTGGAAAATTGCGACAAATCATGTCATGAGCTGGGATCAGCTCCGGCCTTCTGCGACCTTCTGCGAATAAACAGTTATAATTATTTCATAGATGGATTAATCAGTTAATTTACAAACCTTTTATTTTCTCTTCGCAACCCCTCGTCATTGATCGGATGTCGATAGATTGTGAGCAGTTTAATCAAAGAGTAATTTTCTCTTCTCGGATTTCATTTGAAAACATTTTTGTTGGTTGGTTTAAGTCGTTTTCTCTGGTTTCAGTTCCTCTAGTGTTCATTTTATTTGAATATATTTTGGTTTGTTGATCAGACAAAAATAATCTAAAGACATCTCCTCAGGCTATCAGAATTTGGGACACAGTTCATTGTAGAAATAATCAACAGATGACTGGATAATAAAAAATAATCACCAGTTGCAGCTGTCTAGTCTCATATCATGGTATTGATATTCAGCATGTCACCCAGCCTTGTCCTGGTCCTACACTTGGTTTTCAAACAGTTTTCTCAGGGTGAAAGGAATGGCATGCGAGATCATGCTCAGATGTGATTTTAATAATCCTGCTCAGCCTCTGATGTTGTTCCCAGGAAGAGCATTTGATCCACCTAAATCTCTGCAGCCGCCTCGGGGGAGTAATGGCCAACACGCTGCAGCTGAAACAAAAAACACTCATCTTGATATAAATCAGTGTTTTACACCCTCTTCGTGTTTACCCTCCTGCTTTCCAGATGCTTCCTCCAGACTCTATCACCATACCATCTCTAGGCTCTCACTGCATTGTTTAATATCCCTCCCTCGCCAGCTTGTTTCCTTACATCAGCACTCACTCATCCTCTTGGTTGTTTGGTTATTAGAAGCTAATTAAGGCAGCAGATTGTGGAGATCAGATCCTTTATTCTGGTCCCCGGTCTCCTTTTAGAAAATGCGATAGCATGCAGATAATTGTGGTTTATTGATTTGTGTTTACAGTGAGACATTTAGGGGATGTGTGAGGCCTCGACTGTGACATCAATCTGCTTCTGAGATGTCAGATTTTTAATTTGCATCAGTTTATTGACATTAAGAGAATCCTTAGTCATTTTGTAATGTTGCATTTGGCCACCAGAGGGAGCTAGACACTTACTGAGTCTGCTATGTGACGCTTAAAAGGTCAAATATGATGTACAGAGAAATCTTTCCAGAAATTCTTTATGTACACCTGGAACAAGATCAAGACTTCGCTTCAAACCCTCACTATAAAATCAAACTGGCACACGTGGACAACCTGAATGTGCAACTAAGTCCAAAAAGTAAAATCACATCTGTGTCTGCAGGACCAACTCTTTCAATCAATGTTTCTCATGTTGGCTGCTCAAATCACCAAATGCATTTAAATGTTTCAAATGTATCCATGCTGCTAACCTTTTGATGTCCAGGGTTTGAGATGAATATGAAGAGAGGGACGATAAAACAAAGTCCCCACATGGTATCAAATCAAGGACATTAGTTTGTGTATTAACCACTAAACCAGGTAGATGCCCATGTCTGTGATTTCTGATGTAAGGAAGGTAAACTGATTTTTTTTTTTTTTTTGGTGGCCATAGCATTAAAGATTTGTTGCTCTGGACCGGGAGTTTTCAAAGTCTGCGGTCACTGTGGGTCATAGAGTCTCTGAGGCTCCAACTTGAGCATCAGGTTAGCATAAGAAAACTTAGTATATTTGTTCACATTTCAGCAAACTGGAAGCATTAAATATGCCAAAGTAGCAAATAGCAGTTCCTGCTTGAAAAGCACCCATGTGCTGTGCAGACAACTTCCACTGGATCACTTCGATGCTGAAGAAAACTAAAAATCTAGATCTAAATCTAAAAACCTAATTTCCCTTTGGGGATGAATAAAGTCATCTATCTATCTATATGTTGTGATTCTCATGCAAATTCAAACTAATGGCACCAGCCACTTTACAAACTCCACAAACTTTTACAAACCCCCTGTTGTTTCTTTAGTTGCATTGTCAGTTGCCGTATGCCATTCAAACTGTTTACACTGTACACATCTTTTATTTTTGATATATTCATACTGTCCATACTCTTTACACGCTATATCTACACTATAAATATCTTTTTATATTTGCCGTATTCTTTTGAGATCTCTTTGAACTTGTATATATTTTATATTTCATGTTTATTGCTGTTTGCAGCATGGATACGAAGGAAACGTTATTTCAGTTCTCTGTATGTCCTGTACGTATGGCAGCATTGACAATAAAGTTGACTTGACTTGATAAATTCTAGACTTCTAAGAGGCGCCTTTTTTTCTATGTCAGCCAAATGGATTTATGGATCTTTATGCATGACGGACACGGGACATATTACATCCCCAGAAAATGTAAGTCACTCTGGACCCTTAAAATTGTGTATTATGTATGTGTGTGCAAATTTTGGTGCAAACTCTGCTTGAGATAATTACTACTCTCTACCGTGAAAATATGTCAGTGGTAGACATTTTACACTTTGTTTTGAATTGATACCTTTTTGATGTCTCATAAGACTTTTGTATTATTTTCACACAGGCCATGGAAACATCACATGAAGCATACATGAACATGGAAGTTGTAAAAATTAGTTTTCATGGCTGTCGTGTTTAGAAGCATGGGTTAATATTATGGAGGTTTCCTTGTTGATTCTTATCCGCACACAAAGCTCACACACACACACACACACACACACACACACACACACACACAAACAAATGAATGCTACGAAGCGATGCCATACTCAGAGATAAATAGTTTTTATTTGGGTGCCTGTCACAAATGATGACAATTCATACTGTCAGAAATAATTCACAGTGCTCCAGTGACTGGAAACCTCCAAAAGCGGCGGTGAAATAAACACATGCTATGAAAAATGTAAATGATGACAACAAGTCTAGAGCTACTGCCAAATATCACCAAGATGAAGTTAATCAATGCAAAAGGAGACATGCAAAGAGACGCTTCATGAGAAACAAATAACACCTGAAAAACCTGCCCTTGAATTTACATAAAATCATGTATAAATGCAAACTGAAGATCCGAATTAAATAAAGTAATGTTTGGAAAGCTAAGCTGTTGTAAGAGGCGACATCCCACAGTCCCATGTGTGTATTGATGTGGCCTGTAACTAATATTTGGCAGCATATTCGGCGACAAACTCAATTATGAGACGTTCACATTGATTCGTCGGTGCCGTGGCAGCATATTTAGCCCTCAGATCTTGCCTCCTGCTGCGGAGGCAGAGCCGCAAATCGTCGACTTCCTCAGCTCGATTTTCATCGAGTGGCTTTCAGCCCGCGACTCTAACCGCGTCACTGTCGACACGCCCAGAATGGCCTTGCTGCCCGGTTTCATACCTTTTGACATAGGGATCCGTGTGGCCGTGCTCCGAGCTGACTGCACATCCGAACTGGGCTGGAAAATAAACAACAAAAACAACATGAGGAAAGGATTTTGGATCATAGAAACACAAAAACACAGATCTGTTGTTAACTTTTTGACTTTAAGAAAAGGTGACCTCCCCTGTAAGCATGGTTTTGGTTAGTCCTGCTTCAGGACACTGTACTACCTATCACTGTCCATCTCCCGTAACTCAGACTCACTCAGCATCTTTGTTACGGGCAGGGGATTGAAAATTCGAACAAACTCGATGGTAGGCGTTCTTCTAAGCAACTTCAAATGTGGTAAGAAAAGATGCCAAGTCTGTGTAAAGTAACAAGTCACCAATCATTACGGTGACAACAAAATGACTTTGTCCTTTCCTGCACGTCTAACACTCATAAAATACGGCATCTGTAACGATGTTAAATGACATGGAAAAGATTAAAAAGCATCAAATGACATCTGAAAAGTCCAGAGTATTCCGAAGTGCACTGTCTTGGGAGATACTGCATCTTGTTGCCATATAGTTAATGATTGTAGTCTATTCTTGGTTTGAGTCTATCATTTATCCATTCTTGCATAATCCTTGCAGGGTTGAGGGGGGTTGGTCCATCTCCCAGCACACATTGGGCAACAGGTGGGGTACACCTTTGGGTGTAACCCACAGAGGCAATTTAGAGTCACCAATAAACCTAATCTGCATGTCAGGATTGGAGGAAACCAAACAAACCCATGCAGGCATGGAAACTTCACAAACTCCCAAGACGACTGGCATGAACCCAAGAACCTTACTGCTGTGTCAGAACCGTGCTATCCACCACACCATCACGCTGCCCAGGAATAGAACATTAAGTTGCTAAGAAGGTTGTCTACCATCCAGCTGTTAAGCGACTGAAATGTCCAAGTACTGATGGTCCTGAATCAGGTCTAGACACTTGATTGATTTGGTGACATCCAAATCATCAAATCAAAGCTTACTGGGTCCATTTACAGAGGTGCGTCAGGGTTAACTGGGGCTGACCCTGTTGGATATTAAATTACATCAGGTTGGAAATATTATTTATTTGTAACTGTAACCTCTTAAGGTGCAAACCTTTTAAAGTTGGTCACTTCTTGCCCGTGTTTGGTTAAAAGGAGTGATATTGTCAGTTGGTAAATTTGTGTTTGTCCATACAAGAACCTCATAAAGCCCTCTCTGGGATGTGGGATCTAATGCATGTCAGATCATTCCAGTGTTAGTTCATACCAGTGAGATCATATGTTTATAAATTTGCTGTTTTATACCTGGAGAGAGTGCTATCTAGGGAGCACACACCACCTGATTTCATTTTGAAACATTTCAGATGCAACTGCAACGTAAAAGATTAGACATGATTCAGAACCTTCTTCTATCCTTGTATGCATGTGGAATCACAGAAAGAACAAAAGACGGACATCAAACATAATGATCTCCAAAGCTCTCACCACTGACTGTGTCGGCCTGGAGGATGCCGAGGTGATGGGTGTGATTGTTATGCTGCTTGTCATTTTGTTCGGAGTCGTCTTCCCCATTGATGATTGCCGCGGGGAGCGGAGCACCGTTCCTGTTGGCATTTCCTTGCTGCTTTCTGAGCCCAGTCCAAGCGTCAACACTGGGCTACTGCAGCCCTCAGAGGGCCTCTTAAACTGTGGACCCAAGTGGATGTGGATCTTGTTGTCCTCAGTTGTGATGATGTTGCTTTTGCCGTTGTATTTCCTGTAAGGGGCTGGCCCAGGTTGCTTCTCTGGGGTCATCTTGATGACCGTGCGGCCTGTGGTAATGTTGTGAGGCTCGGGTGAAGCGCATACTTCGGCCACAGGAGTGGTGCTGACTGTGATGATGGACACCGGCGACTGGAGGCTATCAGAGCTGCAGCCGTTGGTCTTGTCTGGACTCTTGGCCCTGGAGATGGTGGTTATTGTGACCGGAGATTTGGCTCTATCAAGATCTCCCATCAGCTCACAGGATTTGCTCTTTGACGTCACAGTTGTGGGCTTAGGGACGATTGTGATGCGAGGTTTCTGAAGGCCGAGAGTTGGGATGATGGTGGTGCTGGAGAAAAAATCCTCAGCTCGCGGGCTGGTGATCTCCAAGGTGGCAGTGCTGTTCTCGTGATCTGGGGTTACTCGGATGTGGAGTGGCTGTCCTGGCTTTTGGGACATGGTCATCTCAGGTGGATGGCGCAAGGATGCCCCATTGGTCTTCTGAGGAGTTGTCTGAGTGAGAGTGATGGCCTCCTTCTTTTTCATCCAAGGTATCCAGGACTTTCCTGGCCCAAGTTCAGCTGAGGCTGGAGGGTATCGTTCAAGAACTGTTGGCTTTTTAAGACCTCGTTGTCTGAGGTTGCTCATTAAGTGGTTTTCCTCGAGGACTGATTTCCGGATAAAGCCTGCCGCCGTCTCGTCCTCAGCAGGCTCACTGACCATCACATCTGTCTGCACTGCTGTGGAGGTAACATTGACCACCCTCCTACCATTTATGCTGGGCCTCAAGGCACGACTGTATCGCTTGGAGGCTTCCAGCTCCTTGGTAAGGCTGGCGACTTCATGGCTCATGCTCTTCTTCTTCTCTTCCTCTTCCATGAACCTCTGCTGGAGGACAGAATAATCCACCTGCAGCTGGGAGAGCTGGTCCTCCTTGTTCATCAGTTCATGGATTTTCTCCTTCAGGGCCTGGACGTCCACCTGCAGCTCTCTGGTTTTAGCCTCCTCCATCTTGCAGCGAATTCTGAGCTCAGCCTCTGAATTCACGACCTCACCTTTCTCGATGGCTTTGTTTCTTGCGATCTGACCTTTCATTTCTTCCAGCATCTTTGAAAGGGTGTTTGCTCTGTCCTGCTCTGTCCTGAATTTCTTCTCCAGTAGATCATACTCATCCTCTGTTTTCATTAAATCCCCTTCTACCACCTCAAGTTGTTTGAGCCTGCTCTTGAGTCTTTCGATTTCTAACGTGAGCTCTTTGACTTTGTTGTCTTCATCTGGATTTCTGTGTTTGTCCTTGTTGGCCCACTTTCTCTGCATTTCCTTCTCTGTCTCCTCAAGTCCCTCCATTCTTATTTTCATACCACTTAGCTTGGTATTCAGCTCCCTACATCTTTCCTCTTCACTTGCAAGTTTAGTTTTTAACTCATCTTTTTCTTTAATGAGACTCGTCACTTTAATCTCCATTTCTGATTTGAATTTGAGAAGTTTTTTGCTCTCATCGATCAGCTTCTCTGTGACCTCCGTGACCTTGCCCTGCTCTGCTTTGAACATCTTACTTAACTCATCACTCTTCTGTTCTTCCTGTTTAAGTCTCTCCGCCATATTTTTTCTTTCATCCACCAGTATAACTGTGAAGGACTTCAACTTCATGAGATCGTCCTTCAGGACCATTTCTGCCTTTTCAAACTTTGACTCGGAGCTCTCCAGTTCTTTCATTCTGGTTTTCACTGTCTCCAGCTCACCGGCCAGATCCTTCACAACACGTTTCTCTTTTTCCAGGTTTGTATGAAGCTGAGCACACTCCATTTTGCTCTTATTGAAAGCTCCCTCCAGTTTTTCGAGCTCCACCATTCTCTTCTGCAGTTTGTCCACCTCCAACCTCAGCTCCTTGCTGTGGTTCTCCTCATCCTGAAGCTTTTTCCTTAGCTCCTTGCACTGAGTCTCTGTTTTGGTTATCTCCTCGTCCTTGCCCTCCATCTCCAGCACTCTCTTCCTGAGATTCTCCAGCTCAGCCATTAGAGACGAATCCCCACACTCCCCTTTGCTGATCTTCTCCCTCAGCTCCTGCAGGTCCTCATCTGATTTATGCAGCATCTTGTTGCTCTCCTCCAGCTCTTCAATCTTGTGTGCTAATCCAGCCAGCTTCAGTCTAAGGTGTCGGCTCTGGGACTCTTCGTTGGCCAGTTTGGCGGTCATCTCCTCATGTTCCTGTGCAAACTTGGCTGCTCTATGCTCCAGCTCAGCTTCCAGCTTGAGGACCCTCTGGTCGTCCTCCTTGGCGGCGTCAGTGACCGCCACCAAACGCTGCTCTTTCTCCTGTAGCTTCTGAGTCAGGTCCTGGACCTTCTGGCTCTGCTGGTCAATCTGCTCAATGTGCAGCTGTCGCTCATCTACCAACATCAGGGCAAAGGACTTCAGCTTAACCAGCTCCGCTCTGACCTTCTCCAACCTCCTGCTGTGGTCCTTGTCTTTACGAGCCTGGTAGGCCTTTTCCTGCTCCAACAGCCTTTTGAGTCTAAGAAACAAACAGAGGAAATATAATACAAATAAGTATAGTTGTTTCAATGCAGATGACACCAATCCTGGATTAAGCACCCCTGTATCATCATGTAACAATGTTTTGCATTAAAAAATGGTGCACGTCTCTGAAAAAACCCAACCAGTCTCAGAATAAGAGCATTTACTGCCTAAAAAACAGCAGCAGGATAAGTGAGGGAACAAAGGAAATAAAACATGGCTTGAATACGAGTAATTCTCACTGACAGAGCTTATACTGTCCTGTCCAGAGTTCAGTGAAGGGAAGAATTATGGCTGTAGGTCAGGAACTCCATTAGTACTTAGATGTGTTGAGGTGGGACCTTGTGGTCATTTCTGGGGTGATTTACCCAACTGGTCACATTCTGCCACTTGAGATATCAATGAATGACAGTATAAAGAATGGACGTAGTCTCCGTGACGATACCCACAGGGTTCTGAAGAGCTGTTTCGAAGCTCAGCGTGGTGCCATTGGCGGTAGTCCTGCCTCTTCTGTTAATCTGAACAGGTGAGTTGTATAAAAATTCACCCTCAGTATAGTTGTCATGAACGGGGAAATTAGCTATAGAGACCAAAACTGTTTTTTGTACCAGGCTGTAAACATGTTTATTTCTGCTGTGAAGTTGGACATTTTAACATGGGGACTTATGGAGACTGACTCACTTCTGGAGCCAGCCTCAAGTGGACGACAAGAGGAACTGCAGGTCTTAAGGCATACCTGTATTGAATATACTTAAATATATTTACACTAGTAGATGAAATATGGTAAATGGTAAATGGACTTGTACTTATATAGCGCCTTTCTAGTCTTCCGACCACTCAAAGCGCTTTTACAGTACGTATCTCATTCACCCATTCACACACATTCATACACTGATGGCATTAGCTGCCATGCAAGGTGCCAACTGCTCATCAGTTTGAGGAGCTAACCATTCATACACATTCACACACCGATGGCGCAGCCTTCGGGAGCAATTTGGGGTTCAGTATCTTGCCCAAGGACACTTCGACATGCAGACTGGAGGGGATTGAAACGGGGATCGAACCGCCAATCTTCTAATTGGTGGACGACCCGCTCTACCTCCGAGCCACAGCCGCAGGATAAAAACGAGAGCCTGAGAGTCCGTCTAATCTACGTACGTCTGGTTATTCACTGTATGAATTGGACGTGAATGTCGGACTGTCAGTTTCATGAAGTTACAACACGTCAGACGTTGGCTCGGGTTTCAGACTGATGCAGAAGTCGAGGCAACTGGATTTGCCATTTTGACTTCTAATGTTAACCAGTAACTTTGTCCGAGTTGTCCAAGCGAGGAAACTAATTCGAGGAAAGGCCTGAGCGTAGACGCCACAGGAGGCAGGGTGCAGGCAAGGGTCAACAAGTCCAAAAGAAAAGCAAAGATCCCAAACACAAGGACAAAACAAGGCTGAACGCTTGACATATAGTAAGACAATGAACTGACACTGAAACCAGGGAGTTCACAGACTTCAATACACAGGTGAAGACAAGGACAACAAGACACAGGTGAAACTAATCAGGGTGGAACAGACAATCAAAACCGGACAGGAAACCCAAAACCGAGGCTGAAAAGCAGTTTCACCTCTGAACAAACCCACCATCAGTGATGGCTGTGGTCAGAAATGAGCTCTGTCACACCTGTAACCACACCCAACAGTGATGTCACGTGGGTACACCTGAGTAAAGGTAAACCACTGGAGGTCAGCAAAAAGAAGATTTTCAGGTTGAGTCACTTTAGGTGCAAACAAATGTTGCTCCCATGTTGATTTGCATGTGCAGACGAGCTGCACATGTGTGGAGCTCGGACTGATCTTTTATTTCCCTGCAGTCAGTCACACGTGGATGCACCTCACTTTGCATCAGCCTCGCCTCATCTTTGCAATGACTTTGTACTCGATGGTGCCACCTCTAAAAAAAGTAAATCCAGCTCCTTGATATCTTATTGTGAATGAGCAGAACTCGACAGTCGGAGAGCAACAGTAGCAGTGATTCAACCTGCCGGAGTTAATGTCCTGTTGGTAGATGTTTAACTAATCTCTGCGGGAGTCTGTGTGTGTCTGAGGCAGCTTCCCTTTCATGTGCAGTCACATCAGATAAACAGGTCTCAGCGCTGCACGATAAGCGATCCGCAAAGTTTGAATCAAACTCTCTGAAGAAACTCTGTTCAAACTCACCAACAAGTTGTGATGCAGGGCAGGTTGATCCATAGCTGAGAGTGTTTTAAGGCTGAGCTGCTGCTGCTGCTGCTGCTGCTGCTGTTGAGTCTCTCACGGGGGTCAGAGAGGGAGGGAAGGAGGGGCCCGGCTCCGCGGGGAATTAGCCGTCACATTCCAAACATGTCATCAGTGGACAATGAAAAAGGTGAACGTTGTGCTAAACAGCACCGCTCCGCTTTGGCGGGTGATGTCATCCACCCCTCCATATATGGCTGAAGAGGCCCTGCCCTTGTTTGGACACTGAGGAGGAGGAGGAGGGGTTCAAACCAGGAGGCTTTCAAACAATCCTCCTCCTCTTTCTCCCTGTTTTGCTCTCCCTCGACTGGGCGGCAGGTATGACATAACACAAGACTTTTAAGTTCAAACATTTCTGTTTTTTTAAATCTTAAAATGTCTCCCCAGTTTGACCTAATTGTCTCCTATCCTGTCTCACAGCCGGCACTGTTTCCATAGAAACAAGGCAACAATGCAAGGCGAGAGTTTTTTTTTGTTTTGTTTTGGCGAGGACAATGCCAGACTCGCTCAGCCTTTCTCATTATAATCCCCCTGTATCGTGCAAAGGGAGAAGACACATGGATATAAATTCTCCATAGTGGCTAAATTGTATGTGTGTGAGATCATAGCTTCAGACAGCAGAGGAGGCCTGTGGTTTGCATTGCAGAGTCTCCTAAATGAGCCAAATATGAGCAGTGCAAAGAGCTTACAGATGCAGAGACTTTCTATCGCTGCTCTTCATTACTCCAAATACATGTTATACGTAAATACACCCAGGATGCAAGAGCACTTTTTACATTAATTGCCTGTTTTTGTGGCTCAAATACTTGCACTTTTGTTGAAGATCTTCTGTTGGATGAAAGCTTTCAATATATCTTCCATTAATTTCCAGTGACATGATCAAAAAATCAGGAATAAAACAGATGACAACATGTTGATGCCATTTGTTGTAGATGTAAAAAAAAAAAAAAAGCATGCATCCGAGGGAGGAAGTCTTCTACTGCCGTCTTTATCCTGTCATATTTGCAGGTATAACACTTTAATTTTAATCTTTTTATTGATGCTTTGGAGTAAAAGCAGAGAAGACATCCTCATCAAACCCTCCCACTGCGGACCAAAGAAAAAGTTTTAAATAAGTAAAAAACATTTTGGGAAACAAACTGGATTGTGGATTGCCACAAAAACCTTGACCACACATTAATTGTGCCCAGAAGATCGTTGTGTAAAAATGTCTCAAAAAAACTTGTGACTTGTGTTTATGGTCACATACAGAGCTGCAGGGTTGACATATCATCCCGCCCGGTTCCCTCGACAAAACACAAAAGTTTAGAATATTTACAGGTTCTGTTCAGCAAGATAATCTTCACAAATGACCAAAACTTTCAGGATTTTTGCAGCTTAAATGTAAACGTACACCACGGTCACACGACTTCAACGCCACCACCACTAAACTTTAAGTGTTCAATGTGATGATGTTAAATGTCCCTGACGACCTCCGCAGTCTCATTTAGAGACTTGTTAATTTTAACCTTTTTAATTACCTTAATTTGGTCATTAATCTATGATGATCCACCCATAGCTCTTGAGACTGGACCATGAATGTCAAATGGACCAACTGACATTGCTAACCACTGACCGACGGTGCACCTGACACCAAATGTCATGTAGCCACCAGCTCATTCCCCTCATGCCTTTAGAGAAACTTATTTTTGAATTTCTCCCAACCTCAACGATCCTAACGAGGTAGAAGTCTTGCCACGTTACACCAGACTCTCATTTAAATAAATGATCTCTGTGGTTAAGCCTCCATTCTGGATCAGCACCAATGGCTGGATGGTAAATGTACAATAATAATAATAATAATAATCCTCTGACGGCTCAGATTGCGGCCCCCTCGCTCTCAGGATGCTGAGTATCTGTCATTATAACCTCGTTGGCAGTTGATGGCTCTGCTGAAAGCCTCTCTCTCTCTCTCTCTGTTCGGGTCTATTCATAGCCTCTGTGCTGACAGAAGCCCGTCAGAGAAGAGAAGAGAGCCCCGAACACTCATAAAACCCACAGCAAACACAACAAGACCCGGAGATGCTGATCTGCAGCTAATTATAGTCACAATAATTACCATCATCCTTATTAACATTCTGAACAGACGAGTCAACAAGAACGCTTTGACACCGAGGACGTTGTTGACTTTTTTTCAGGCCACATTTTAACATGAATCCAAATTGTCCACCGCTGTGAAATTACAGAGAATCAAACCTACATTTTTCTGAAGACAGACATGGCTTACTGGTTCAAATCGTAACTTCTCCAACCACACAAACCCCTGCCAGACCGGGATCAGGGGCCTCAGAGGTGGCCTCGCATTTCCATAAGAAAACAGCAGCTCCCAAATTTGAGCTGATGCCTCTTAAAAGTTGAGTTTATATAAAAATATGAAGCAGTAAATATGCTCAGAGAGAAGCACAGTGGTGAATTATGTTCATCAACTGTCAACATGTACAATTTATACGACAAAATGGCAGCAAAAGCATGAAGGACCAACTTTCACCTCCTTAAAGAACTGACTCGCTTCTGGAGCCGGCCTCAAGTGGACGTTTGAGGAGCTGCAGTTTTTGGCTGTTAAGGAAAGGAGCTTCAGTGCTTCCTTTATTATCTCCTTTAGCATAGCATTCACACCGTTCAGATGAGCGTTTTGTAGTCCATCTTCTGAACTTTGTAGTTTTACCACAGATCACGTCAATAACATTCACCATCGCACAATGACGTAGTCTAGTGTAAGAGCAGCCGTCTTCTCCTAACTCCTTATGATCTCTCCTTCACATCTTTCCTTGACCTTGTGATGTTTTCCAACGAGGTCAAGGAAAAGTGGTTAGGAAAGGACTTAGGAGGTCATGTTTTTGACTATTCGACCACACCCAGAGGCTGATGCTTGGAGCTAAAAGGTGGTAAGGTGATATTTCTTTAATATGAACTAAAACACTTTGTGGACCAGCGTTATAGAAAATACTTGTCTTGTGTACTTGTATTTGCCCGTGACAGTCGTTATGCAAACAGAGCGTCTAATCGTCCTGCAGGATCTCTGCAGGGAATGACATCACCCCCTCAGCGCTCAGGGTCGACTCATGATATCACCTGCAGTGAATCTGCACGCTGACTGCAGCCGACAGGAATGTGTTATCAGGCAGAGCCGAGAGCACGACGGGACGAAGCTGAAGCCCGGAGGAGATGTTAAAAATGAAACCTGTGAGAATCTGACCTAAACTACAGGCTGCAAATTAAATCAACGGTCTATAAAGTGAACAATGATCTACAAAAACTGAACACTATGACCATCGCAAAGACTTTTGCAGAACTTCAACCACTGCTCCGCCTCAACTCTCTGTGATTTACAGAGTTTCCTGATGGACAGTGAAGTAAACTGCTGCCAGCTGTAGCTGCTGTTAGCTCATGTTAGCTCAGTTTGTTGCACTCAGAGCGCCGGGGGAGTGTTAGTGTTTGTACCACAGGTGTTTTGGACAAAGAAAGAAGAAGAAGAAGAAGAAGAAGAAGGAGAAAAAGAAGAAGAAGAAGAGGAGGTTTACAGGCCCAGCAGTCAGCAGCTTCTATGGACATAATGGCGTGAGAGCTTGGTGAAATAAAAGGCTGAAAGACAGACGCCGAGCTGGGCTGACCGCTGTTGGACTAGTCAGTAATATTAGCTGGACAAACACTAAATAAAACAATAGAAGAAGATTTGATGGACGTCGCTTCAGGCCATACAGAGATTACGAGATTTGGCGAAGGTGACTGAGGTGCAGTGAAGCGTTTTTTTCCATATTCAGGCTGTTTTTTTAAGTTTTATGGAGCATGAGCTCTGAGAGATCTGAGAGATTATCTGACGTGATGTTTGATTTTTCTGTCATCTCCTTCGTCTGGTTGGTTTATTTTATCCTGCTTTGATTACAGCACGAGAAGGTAACACATCAGGTCCAACAGAAAAGGACCAAATAGCAGTTTGCCTTGGTCATCTATTCAAAGTATTTGCAGGCCGAGCTTCATTTGTATTGCACATTTTATAGACGGGTGAAGGAGACGGGTTACAAAAGATGCATTTGTGTGACATCAAGGAGACTACGTCCAAGTTTTATACAGTCTGTGGTCTAGACTTTACTTAGAGACACAAAAAACTAAAGTAAAAATCCATCAGAATAAAGTGAAAGATGCTGTGATGACATTAATTCTGAATTCTGCTGCAGCTCCAGACCTGAAGGCTTGAAACGAGTCGTGGCTGTGCATTGTGCTGCGTGAACTCGATGGCTCGATAAGGCACCATTCATCACCCTTCCTATCAGAGCCATCACGTAGAACCTTGATGCTCCGGGTCTTATCTGATGTGCCAGGCAAAAATAAACATGCATCTGCAAACGCTCTTTCAAGGAAATGCGTTTTTCAGCGTACATTTTTTAACACAGGCCGAATCTGAGGTACTGAAGTACTTATCTATGTTCAGTAACTGCCATCAGTCAGACCTTTCCAACGGGAAACTGAAGTGTTGATATCAATGTGTGCTCTCTTCAAATCAACCAGACTTTTGCCATCTAGACGCCAACAATTCCCACCATGAGCAAACAGCTGGTGGCAGTGGCGAGGAAAACCTCCCTTCAAGACGCAAAAACCTCAAGCAGAACCCGGATCATTGGTGGACCAACTTTTCTAATGCAATACTTCCAAATGCATCAAAGTATGCTGATCTAGTGAATGTATCGACGAACGAGTATCAAAGCCTGATTTATCTTCTTCTTCTGTGGTGCCATAGAGCTCCAACGTCATCCAAACACTCAAGCAAGCAGCAACAAACGTAGATTCATCCACCGCTGAAAATAGTCCCAAACAAACACACTCTCCCCTTCTGTTTGAGGATGTATATATATTCATACATGTGAACACACTCACCTCTCCCTCTCCTGCTCCAGCAGGTTGGTGAAGTCGTCGCTCTTGTTCATGAAGTCGGTGTGTTTGCGTTTCTCGTTGTCCAGCTCCATCACCGTCCTCCGGTGACATTTCTCGGCCAGCAGCAGCTGCTCTAACATCCGTCTGTACGTCTCCTTCTGTTTGTCCTCCAGACGGTCCAACTGAGGACGAAGAAAACGCACGTCAACACTCGTTACGTACAACAACTCACACTCTGACAGCACAAACATCTGCCGGCACAGTATCCCGAGCCATTAGCCACGGCGGTGCTCGTATTGTGTTTGTGGGCTAACAATGAGCAGAGAGACTCTCTCCACACAGTTATGAGCTTTATTCCAAAGTGTTCACGCCGAGCAGACTTCACTGAGCGTGAAATTATATTTTCAACACACAAAGGAGCTGGTTTCAGTACTCTGCTGTAAATGAACCACCAAAATAAAAGTTTGGACAGTATTGGTATCTGAACTTCTTCATATACAGTATATTTAATGACAAATATCCTGTTGAATTTTTATTTTATTTTTATATTTTTCACCCCGGTGTGAAACTTTTAGATCCATCCGGATTCAAAATTCAAATTCTCCTGAAGTTCGTTGCTCTCCGTGTGGGGAGAGTTTTAAAACAGTATTCAGGCCATCATGGTGGTAAATAAACTTTATTTCACAGGTCTGCAGTGGTGGAATGATGTAATGAAGTACTTTCACTTGATTTGAGGTACTTTACTTCCATTTTATGCTACTTTATACTTAAGTATTGTAGTTTTTAGTTACTTTACTTTGCAGACTAACATGTAGAAATATATTTAATAGTTCAAATCAGCCCTACTTTGGCCAATTGCACCAGAATGAATCAGTAATAATCAAATGTATAACTGTAAAACACTCACAGCTGTCATTTTTCTGCAGAATGAGTACTTTTACTTTTAATACTTATCAGTATTAGTGCTAATCAGTATTGTAGTACTCGAGACCAGACTTGGTCAACTCAAGAGCACGTTTTAAAGGAATCAACTGAATTTTTACTCGATCTCATCTTGATTTTTGTTCAGGGCCAGTCAAGACCAAAACTTCAGTATAAGTCAGTATTAAATGTTTATTTTAAATTCTTAACTTTGGAGTTCACTGGACTTTATTTTTGACGATGCACTTCAAAGTCTTCTGCTTCTTTTATTTCCTGTTCCTCTTTATTCATTCATACATGTGCTTGTTTTTATTTGAGTGATACAGGAAAACACTTTGGTATTATTATTTGTACTTGTAATTGAGTATTTTCACAGTCTCGTTTTGCTACTTTTACTTCAGTAAAAGTTTCTTCTTCCGCCCCCACAGGTCTCTAGCTTCCTGACACTTTTGTTGGAAATTCCCTGGAAAGAAAGAACTTTGAAATCTGGCGTTAACTGAACAGGAAATAGAGACAGCTCCATTTAAAAGTCCAAAGTCTTTTATTTTGAAACTTTCTGAAACTCTTCAGTATCTCCTCGTCTCACCTCGGCCATGGGTTTCTCGTACACGTCTTCGGTGCTGTTGTTGCCGTGGGTGAGCAGTCCGTCTCTCTGCAGGGCCTGGAGGGGTTTGCTGGGGACCGCTGATCCGTAGTGGGCCTCCAGAGTATCCGGCCTGGTTCTGTCCGACTTCAGCATGCCGATGATGTCCTCTCTGGCCTGAGGAGACACGACAGAGTGTAAAACAATAACTGGAGAACGTTAATGTCTCGAGTTTAACAGTTTTATTTGGAGTTTTTGTTTCCTGTTTTTTGGTGATCCGCGTTATCAGGATGTTTTTATGGATGGAAAAATGTGTTTGGACCTTTGAACACTGCAGATGGTACTCAGGGATGGAACCACTTTAACTGACAAATAAAGTTTTATTAGAATCATCATTTATTTATTACCAGAACTGAGTTTTAATATATTTTTCTTCAAAACAAACAAAAACAAAAACAGATTTTTGGTGATATTGATGCTCGTTTGCCTGCTGATGAAACCATAAATAAAAAAGTGCAAGTCAAATAAAATACTTTTAAAAAATATTTAAAATATAAAACCTCTGAGGGACATTTCTCCAATCTGCTACACCGCGTCTACACAAAGCCGACTTCATAACATCAAATCCTGGATGGCTGCAAACTTCCTCCAGTTCAGTGAGAATAAAACAAGTCACTTCACTTGGACTGAAGCATTAACCAACATCATGTCTCCTCATCTTGGCCTTCTCAATCAGGCTCTGCATCATCTCCAAACTCAGATCAATTCTTTGTCCTGTCGATCTCCAACTAGCTCAAAATGCAGCAGCAGCTTCTTGCTTTTCTGTCAGCTCCAACATTGATTTTAAAATCCTGATATTTGTGTTTGTGCCGTCTGACATCACACTGTGAAGACCTGAGATCATCTGAAAGAGATCCAGGACTGCAACCTCCCACCATGTTCCCTAAATATGATTATTATTATTATTATTATTGTTGTTGTTGTTGTTATGACTTATTTTTCTCCTCTGTTTGTATCACTGTTTGTTTCCTGTTTTCCTGTGTGTCCTGTGAAGCATGTTGGATTAATTGTCTTTTATTTAGTTGTTTTGAAAAACAGAATGAACACATTCAAACATTAAAACATCTCCAGATACGAGCGGCTTCCATCCTAAAATATGTAAAATCCATATCGAAGGTTAATAGATGCATGTTAGTATTCATAATGATTCTGTTGAAGTCTCATTGTGGAGTCTAATTCTGCATATTTACACAGTGATGCTCAGACATCAGCTGAGCAGCGTGCACCGTGACTGACAGCTTTGCTAATATCATCTGAATGTGATGCTGCACCCATGTGGAGCCAACATATTACCTCATCACGGATATCACGTGACCGACTGTGGCAGATACACCAGCAGAAATCAGCTTTACTCCAGCAGAGGGCGACGTTCCCTGCGCTCTGCTCTGCTCTGCACACAGTGTCTGCTTTCATACAACAAGGCCATGACACACATTCCTGCACAGAGATAGCAAACATCACCGAGCCTTATCTTTATATAGACACGATGAATCCATCACTGTTCTCTCAGATGATCTGCATCAACCTCCGAGGCTACAGCGGTATGATTCTGTTCATAAAGACATTTTAGGTCTGCAGAATCAAATTCAGGTAAACACCTTCACCAAAAAGTCTCACCAATCCCTGAATAACTATCTGAGTATCAATCATCAATGCATGAATCTGTTTGAGAGAGAACAAAACACTGCAGCAGGTCACAAATAGTGACGTGTTAAGATACGGGACACAAAAAATGCTTCATAACGTGTTATGATGATTTCTACAAAGCATTATGAATATTTATGAGTGCTTATATATGATTATAAATTGCTATAACCACAGTATAACACATGTTTAGTATGCCGTTAGTATGTAACACATTAGTATCAGTATGTTTACAGTCCATTGTGGGTGTCAGGATGTGTTATGATTATTGTTATAAAGCTTTATGAACATTTATGAGTGGTTAAAATTAAAGTTATACATAGCTATAACCACAATACAACTCATTCCAAGTGTGTTTCTAAAGCATTATAATACACTGTGTCTTGTACTGTGTTATATCAGAATTTATGAGTGCTATATAATATATTGCTATAAATACAGTGTAAGTATGTTAACACATTAGTATGAGTATATTTACAATGCATTGCGGACATGTAATGTATTATGATTAATGTTATAAAGCCTGATTAATATTTATGAGCTTTTAAAATTATAGTTACACATTGCTCTAACCACAGTTTAAGTCATTAAATATGTTTATAATGCTTCATAGAAAGCGTTGAACTCCAGCAAAAGTTTATTTCTAAATTTATGTATTTCCTCAAACACACTTTTTATTCTGACATGTTGGACAGAATGAAAATGAGCTCACTGTATGAGTCTGTTTGTAAAGTTTGATATAAAGCAGAACGAATCAGCTCTTCCTGTGTGATGTCGCTCTGTCGAGTATTTCTCTGTCTCATCGCTAATGGAAAATATTTAACACGCCCAAACAGATGGAAACAGAGGGTGAGGCAGCAGCATCCTGCCTCTCTGGAGACGAGTTTATAAATGTGCCTCCATTAGAAAATCATTATCAGACTGGAACCCAGCAGCAGCAGCCGGTGGGCCTGTTTCCACACCAACAAAGGTTATTTTCAAAATGTAAACTCATCACACGCTGTGAAATGTCACGAACACATGACAAACTCCTCTGCGTTCATTTTTTTATAAGCTGCAGGTGCTGACAACATCAGCTCGCCGCTTTAGGGGAAAAAGACAAAAACTTCAGACTACAGTACAACAACAAAGATATCTTCCTTTGTCTTCAGTTGGAATGGTAACCAAACTCTCACCGCAATCAAACTGATCATTAGTTATTGATCGAGTCAACATTTACTTCATTATCTTCTGAAATTCCTGGTAATCACTCATAGTGGCCTCTCGCTCCTCTTCTGACATTTTCTCATCTAACTTGGTGAATTAAAGGTTCATTTCTGCCAAACCAAAGTTGCTGATTGTTGGAACAGTGAGAAGACAAACCAAGATTTTGGTTAGTTTTATTAGTTTTTGTCAATGGAGTCTGGTGGTTTTGAACACAGCGATATAACTGCTGTTTTTGAATCTTCCCTAATGTGTTTTCTCCGTAATGTCTGTAATGTTGTCAGACAGTAAGTGGCACTTTTAGTGGATGTATTTTCACAGTGGGCATTTGCCTGGAAGGATTACGCAGCAGCCAGTTTCACGGATGCAGGTTTCTTGCTCAATATTGTTCAAGTTTCAAAAAATTGTTGCATCCTCATGAGTCACTTCGACAGAAAACACGGGAAAAGAGGTTCCAGGTTGGAAAAAATAAAATTCCCCTTCAAGATTCCCAAACTACCCACCAACACATACTTTGGACGAGCACGTCGAAGTGTCTTTGAGCAAGATACTGAACCCCAAATTTTCTTGTGAATGTGTATGAATGGTTAGTTCCTAAAAACTGGTGAGCAGTTGGCACCTTGCATGGCAGCCATCAATGTATTGGAAGACTAGAAAGGCTCTATAAGTACAGCCCATTTACCATTGACATACTTAAAAACTGCTCATCATTTGAACTAATGTTGACCAACCACCAGTTACAGGAGAAGACTCTATATGATGAGTGATTATAGTTTGGATTATGTCAGGTGTTTATTCTCTAATGTAAAGTGACTGACAGGTGGAGGACGTCAAGGCTTGGATGGACATAAAACTCATTGGGACAAAAGGTGAACCAAAACAAAAACTAGGAGTTAAAAGTGGCTAAAAGGATCTATTAAGCTGCAGAAATGGTGATGATATGTTACATGTAGTAATAATATTCATGGTAATAATCCAGAACAAATATATACAGTTATGGTATGTTGAGGAACCTTGACATTACTTGACATTAAAGAAGTCTTACAGATGCTCCTTGCATGATTCCTCCTGTTTCACCGTTCTAGAAGGTCAGCTTTGGTGAACTTAAGGTCGGGTTTGGTTCGTTTGGTGTGATTCATACCTGAACTTCTCCTTCCATGACTCCCAGCAGCTGCAGCAGGTCCTTCTTTGACAGATCTGGCAGCGCCCTCTTCCGGCTGTCTGCAGGTTTCTGAGGTTTCTTAGCGGGTCCGGACACCGCCGTCTTCCCGTCCTTCTCCTCTCGCTGGACTTTGATCTTCCTCTTTGTGAGCTCTGGTGTGTTCTCCTCTTCCTGTTTGATGAAACCTTTCGTGAGCTGGATGTGTCCGTCATCTGGACCCTCCATGGTGCAGTTCCTGGATCGCATATTTGACCTGTGAGGATAAAAAGTATGCCAATAAATGAAACAATCCAGGAAAGTCACTGGTGAAGTGATTTTAAACACTCCTGAGATTTACAACCAAACTCTTCATTACCCAGCATCCATATTTGCTTATCATTTCTCCTATTCGCTTGATTTTCCAGCAACACGACCCATTAATACAAAGTTTTTGGCAGCCGAGTCTCAAATTTTGACTGTTCTTGACTTCCACCACAAAAGCACATTAGCAAGTGATGATGACTTTGACAAGAAAATGATGGATTACCTGTCTTACCTATCGAAGTTCTGCAAAATGGTTTTCATCAACTTATCTTGTACCAAGAGCTTCCTGGAAGGTAAATCTAAAAAAATAAAAGTATAATTTGGAACATGTGAGGCAGTTATGTAAAATAGATTGGACTAGGTAGGTAGGATTGACTTTAAAGGCTTTAAACTGAACTACAGCTCACAATGTTGATAAAAAGTAGAGGTTCCTGACCTTTGTCCTTAAAGAACCTCTTTTCTTTTTGAGTAAACTGACTAAAAGTGGCGTATTTTATGGAAATGTCATGATTATATTGAAATGCATAACAATAAAAGAACAGAACAGCTCATAAACTGAACAATGAACCCCAGAATCGTTAAATTCGGATGCTTGACCACTGTTCTACGAGCTCTTTTGTTGTTTTAACTATGTATTTGTCTAATGCAGGATGTAATTCATTTTGAGCATTTTATTTTGTTGTCTTCAAGAAAAAGGAATGAAATGCAGAGGTACAGCTTTTCTCACATTCTTCACAACCCCCCGTAAATCTTTGGCGACCCGTAGTTGGGTTCAGATCCACCAGGTTGGGAATCAGTGAAAAAGAGGTATTAGATATTAGGTGGAAGTCCTGTGTTTGTTTGACCCATCCATCCACCTAAACTTCCTCTACATGGATACTATCTTACTCTTTACACTCCATTGCTGACTTCAATGGTACTTCAAAACATCATGCCAAACAGGTGTATCCATAAAAGACACTACAAAGCGTCAAAGTTTGAAACGGAGGGCTGCCATGTTTGACGACTTGTTGGAATCGTTCCCTAATCTATGACTTCATAATACTTCAATTATCCATAACCACAATCTCCCCCTAACCATACAACTCTGTGGTTGCATTTCACGGACAAGTATTATAAGAAATGTAATTGGAAGTTTAATAAAACATCAATGAATGTAATCTGTGGTTTTGTCCAATATCAGGGGTCAAAAGAATAAGAATAATGATTGGTGGATCCATTTTAAGATGCCCTCTTGTTCGTGTACTGACAGTCGCTGTGAAAGTGAAAATTGGGTTTGATACCTTAAACACATCAACACATTCAGTCAGATGGTTCTCGCTCCTTCACACTAGCTTGATTGAAGTTGTAAAAGTCTTTTGAGCACAAACAAACAATGACGAAATCGACAGCTGGGCAGGCTGATACTGGGTGGGGGGTTGGGGGTTGTTGGGATCTGATCGGGGTCCTGACGGAGGAACAGGTCAAAGGCTGTTGGATCTGAACGAGGCCAAAGTTCCCCAAGGCTGCAGGTCTGGATGAAAGAAGGCCGTGACTCAGCCAGAGAGAATCCTGGCAGTGAAGCGGTAGCAACCACGTTACCGCTGCCTGTTATTAATAGTTGTTTCAGGGGGGATGCCAAAATCTCCCACGTGTTGAAACCACAGGGCTGTCTTCTTTCTGATGGTCAGATCGGTGAGCTGGAAGAGTCTCTGGTAGAGCTGGTGGGCAAATACTAAAGCCAAGACAAGCCTGAGGCAGCAGCTGGAGGTTTGGGCTTCAGAGGAAGAACCTTTTGAGAGGATTTGGACGAGGGCCTGGAGTCAATCACAAGCTCTGTCATGTGCAGCAAGTTTTATATTACCTCATTTACTGTACGTACACTCAGATACACATTACAGCAGCGGTGGACGTAAATGTACTAATACTGCACTGTAAAAATACTCAATTAAAGTCAAGCACTGAAAATGTTCTCCTCTTCTATCTGATCTCATTAGATTATCAAGACCCATTCATTCATGTAAAACCGGGCTTTTACTGTTATAGTTGGTTGAGGTGGAGCTTAATTTGAACTACTTTGTATCGGATTGCAACTAATGATTACCAGGTCACCCCCTGAACAGCTGCTTCATGTTGTTGCTGTCAGGCTGCAGATTCGGCCTACCTAAATGTGAAACTAATAGACGCAAAAACTCCTTTGTGCCAGCTGCTATAGGCCTTTTAAACAACGGAAAGTGGAGTGTGGAAATGTTATGTTGCTGCTGACTGACCCCTGATTGGCCCCAGCTGACAAGGTGTGGCCACCTGAGTCGATTGGAACGGCACCAATCACCAGTCTCCAATCTAAAGAACTACGTCATTTAAACTAGAACCGCCTTTGTTGAACGGATGTGCATAAGACTGACGTGACCGTGTCATAACCATGACATGACACCAATCATGAACATGTAGCCGTCTTTGAATGAATGTTTATGACTGTTGTTATTAAGTGTCGTTCAGTCAATTATGTCACTTTTAATGCAATTGGTTGTGAAGTCTTCAACATGCCATAGCAGAACTATTAAAGAAACTATTTAGCTTTAAATAGTTAAATAGTATCTTTAAGCTTGATAATTAGGCCTGCTATGGCATGTTTATGTCACAACAAAGACATCTCAAACAATGTCAAAGTGAGCTGAACAGTCATAAAGACTTCTGCATGTTCGTGGTTCAAGTGTCATGTCATGGTTATGATGTTGTCATGTCAGTCTTATGCACACCCCTTCAATTAAAGTAAAACATGTCACCTATTGGATAACCTGAAGTGACATTAACATTTCATCCATGCATTCATTTTGAAATAACATCATTAAGACTTCGGGTGCCTTCATTCTGCATGTGAAAAAGTGCATCAGCAGTGGATATCAGGTCTGTAAATAGAGACGCTTTTGTTTACAGGTTGTGGAGTTTTCATCGGGTTCCAAGTGTTACATCAAAGCGTTCTGCTGGTCTCAATTGTACCAAGTCTCCACATGTCAGCGCGGTGTCGTATCGAGTCCCAGATAAGCAAACTGATCCGTGTAAACAGTTTACCCTCCACAGGAGAGGAACTCTGATTCATAGAGTTGTTTCACAGAGTGACCTTATCAGCGTTACACCGCGATGGAGAAGAACAGTCGAGCACTGATGATAGATTCCACACGCGAAGGCCTTCGTGACGTCTTTGGAAAGGAAACACTTGAGAAGAGTTCTTTAAAACGCTGATGACTTTTACTCTGTTTCCAAAACTATGTGGAGATCTTGTGCATCGAACCTGATCACAAAGTAAAGCACATAAAGAAAAGGCTCCCAGTTTGTCCTGACCTCGACCCCATCCAACACCTTTGGGTTGGACTGGAACACCAAACCTTAATATGTCAATCACATGAGTGTAATGCTCCCGTATCCGTATACTTGTGACCATGCGCATGATTAACTCATGACTATAATGTGCTTTACTATCTAAGCTTTTGATAACAGGGCTGTAAATATGCGATGACTAACTTTACATGTATCTTGCGGAAGATCTGCACATCAAACTCCTATGGAACAAATGTACGAAAATAAACCAAAAATATAACTTGTAGATTGCATCCTTCGTCGTCCCAGGAGGAGAGATATTTACGGAGACGTGATGAGGCTAAACTGTTCTCTCTGATTTACGCTTCAACTCGGATAAAACCTCAGACAGCTGTGGCCTGTGGTCGACACACGAGACCGACAGTGAATGAGTGGTAGAAGGAGGTATGTTGGCAGCAGAGTGTCTTAGTGGGTAGAAAGCTCATCCGCTAATGAGAAGGTCACAGGTTTGATCCCAGAATTGACAAATGTCTTCAAAGTGGGACAAGTTTCTTATTGAAATGTCAAAATCAAAATCTAGTTTGTCAAAGCACCTAAAAAACTATGACGTTCTAAGACCTTAAACTATGATCAAACTCCATTTAGCATGCTAACTGTAAACATGTTAACATGGTAGCGTTGGCATGACATCGATGTTAGCATGTTAACATGAGCGTTAAAATTCACATGCAACACACAAATGTAAAAATACCTCAAAAACTATGATGTCGTATGATGTTATGATCGAATTTTGATAAACATGCTAATTGCAAACAAGTTAGCATAGTAGCTTAGCATAACGTTAGCGTTTTAACATGGGCGCCAACATTCACATGCAAAACATCACTGTTAGCATTCTTTATGCTTGCAAACATGTTAATATGTTAACATGATCATAGATATGAAAGATGTTTAACCTATTGCTAGCCTTAACCATAGAACAAGATAAATATGTAGCCTAAATTAGCTACTAACAAACTACCTTTTTAAATCGCTAAATTGACCGTATCACTGTTTGTACTGGAGGTTGTATACATACTATATAGTAGTACGTTAATAAAAATGACTAATAAGATGACTAAGATTGTGAATATAAATAAGTGAATCGTCTGCATATTAACATTTTGAGCTGAAGCTAACATGTTGCTAAAGGGTCTATCGTGTTTATAGCGTCACTACTAGCATAGATCATTAGCTTCCCACTGGGCATAATTACAGTCAGTAGTACATAATGTGAATGCACCATAACACTTAATATGCTAACAGTAATGCTAACATGTAGCACTGTGTGTTGTTTAACAGTAATATTGCAATAACCCAATAATAGTGTGCGTAAATGCTAATATTAGCATGCTTAATCACTTTTGATGTTTCCAGGATAACAGCCCAGTTTTCCCAGAAGCAATGAGACCAGCGTTGCCCCAGCGAGTGGTCCGTTCCATTCAACAGTCCACAACAAACACTGAAATGTATCGCTGTCCTTCGCCTCTATTCGTGAGCTGAGCCGAGCAGCAGGCCTACGCAGCTGTTTGTTTGGTGAAATTTTAAAAGGGGGGTATTTTTAGGGTCTCCCCACTTGTGTCCAACAAGAGTGGGGGAAACTCCCGGGCTATCACTTTATGATCCATCAGCAATCCCACGGATGCCTGAACCTCCATTTTACTTCACGGCTGCAGCTCTCATGCTCCTCCACAACACGGCCCGTTGTAAATAAACTGCCCGCTGACTGTTTATCACGCCCGCTTAAAAAGCTTCAGCAGTTGTTATCTATAACAGGAGGTCACGTACGGTCAAATCCCTGTGACAAAAACACCAGAGCGGGAACCAAACATCCGTGGCTCGTGTTTCTTTGTATTTGTTTCAGCTCGTGTTGTGATGATACCGCGATGGTGTGTCACAGAGTAAATATAGATCATGTTAGCATTTCTGGACTCTGCGGTCAGTAATTGTTTTCTTAATGACAACGCTTCAGTTCTGTCATTCGCTGGTTATTATCGCATTAAAATCAAAGTCATAGCTGTCTTTCATTTAATGTGCGGCCATATTGGACATCTTCACGGTGTGTTCTTGGTTAATTATGATTTCTGACCATTCAGCTCAACACAACTCGAGTGCAGGGTTCATTTGGGGGTTTTTGGGTTAGCACGTCCCAAACTCTCCTTTAAATTTTGGGGTTAACTGTCTTAATTTTAGCTTAATAACTGAGTTATTCAATGCCAAGCCTGATATCTCGGAGCTTTCAGAAAAATCCAAATCCTGACCATGACTTCTGTTGACGTAAACAGCATTCATAAGTTGGAAACTTGTAGTTACAGCAGGAGAACTGGTCAGTGTCTGTTTTATCCATTCTTAAGTTTTTCTTGAAGGTTTCAGTCATCAGTTGCGTTGCCGAAATGCCCGCTGGTCCAAACTTCTTGACGTTGGCGTTGAAATTCTTGCTCGTTTCACCAACTACATGACCTAAAAATGACTGTTTGAGTTTTAGATCATTGATGATTCTTTTTGTATTTTATGTAAAAAATTCAGAGCCTCATCCAGTCCTGCTCCTGAGTTGGTTTGAATAAACTGATGCCAGTCTCCGGTTGGTCTTTTGGATCTGCTATAACTGGTCTCTATGACACTTTTGTCCCATCGTCTTTTAGGAACCTTTGACAGATAAACAGGTCGACCATCTTCACCTTTGTTTTTGTATAATGAGAAGTATTTCCTCAACATCATGTAAAACTTTTCCATTTTTCATGAGTCCATGATGTCTAATTTATCTTGATCATGTCTAATTGAGGGTGGTGCAGTGGTTAGCACTGTCGTCTCATAGTGCGAAGGTTCCTGGTTTGAACCTCGGCTGGTTCTTTTTGGTTCACTTGCATGTTCTCGAGGTGTCTCTGGGTACTCTGGCTTCCTCCCACAGTCCAAACACAGGTTTAACAGGTTAATTGGTGACTCTAAATTGGCCGTAGGTGTGAATGTGAATGGTTGTTTGCTTCTATGAGCCCTGCTTTAAAGTGTTTCTTCCTGTTTGATCCTTTCCTGCGTCATGTCACGTCCAAATATTCTGTTCCACGATGGAAAAACACAAACATAAAGGCATCAGCCTGATATAGTCATGTTTATTTTAAACTGTGGTGTTTTTATTTTACTGTTAATGATTTGAAGCTGAGCTCGGTTTAATGTTACGTTGACTTTAATGCGACTGTGCCGAGCTCCCTGCTGCGGTGTTCCCTGGACGTTGGCGGCCGTCCACGTTCGCCAGCTCAAAGTTTGTCGTTCTTCAAACTCTGTGCTTCAATGATTTAGTCATGTGGATTTTTAAAAAATGACTATAAAAGGGAACGATCGGCTTCACAAGGAGGTCTGAAGAGGTCCGGCCTGTCGCTGTAACTCACCATAAGGGGGGGGGGGGAGTCCTCGGAGGCAGACGTAGAATAACTTCACAGCAGAGCCAGAACAAACACACTCCTGTCATACATCCACTGGTTAGTACTAATGTCAAATGTGCATCATCAGACCTGTTTAAAAATTATAAAACTGACTCAAACATTCAAGTGACACCAGCAAAATCTTCATTTCTATGCACCTCCTCATATAAAACATCACCGTTATCACTTCATAGCTCGACTACATGAGTTGCATCATGATTTATGGATTTATGAAACTGCACCAGGATAAATAATCATCACAAATAAGATATTTTCTGTAGATTTACAGTCAGAACAGGCAGAGAAAGTTGTAACTGATATTTATTCATACCGGTGTGTGTGTGTGTGTGAGCTGTGCGCAGGCTGGAGACAGCCGGGCAAAACACAACTTAATAATAAAGACATGTATATCAGATTTATTTTACTCAAAACATCCTGTGAGCTTAGTGATGCCATAGCAACCATCTTGAAGACCATAGCAACCACACAGAAAGTCCTCATCCTGTTTTTTTTCTCCGCTCTGCCTCCGCTGTATTCCCATTTGAACTTTTTCTTTTAATGATATCGATGTTACTTAACTTAGAAACACCGGACAGCTCTTTGAAGTTTATGTTCTGACCGCCAGTTTGAGTCATTTCATCTTTGTTTCGTCTGCATGTTTTTACCATCAGTTTGGCTCGACAGATGGGGAAAAGAAAAGTCTGCAAATCATTCGGTCCTGCTTGTAAAGCTTAAATAACCGAAGGCGACTAAATGACCATTTTGATCGACTCGTCGGGATTCTGGCAGTTGGACATTAAGCGGGTAATGAGTGGATGGTACAGTTATTCTTTAATAAATCTTCTTGAATTAACTTTAACGAGTTTCAAAAACAAATTTCCTCCATGAAACAGCAGGTAGGAACCAAAACTAAGAAGAATGTACAGCGGGTACAAGAGGAGGTTTTCAGGCAGAAGGGGAACGGAGTCGGTGTCGTGCCAGAACCAGAGCTGGGTAATGTAACCGGGCTCAGCAGCCTCTATGGACATGATGGCAGAGGAGAAGAGAGCGAAGAGGACGTTGACGGAGGAAGCTAGTCTAGGAAGTGATTTACAGAGTTTCCTGATGGACAGTGAAGTAAACTGCTGCCAACTGTAGCTGCTGTTAGCTAATGTTAGCTCAGTTTGTTAGCTAGGCTGTGAGTTCAGAGCACCGGGGGAGTGTTAGTGTTTGTACCACGGGCTTTTTGGACCACTGGGAAGAGGAGGAGGTTTACAGGCCCAGCAGTCAGCAGCCTCTATGGACATAATGGCAGAGGAGAAGAGAGTGAAGAGGACGCTGACGGAGGAAGCTAAGAAGAGAAAAGGAGAGAGTGAGCGAGCAAGAAGCCGCCGGACAAGAGTAAATCTGGGACTGACTTTTAGTGGTTGGTGAGAGCTTGGTGAAATAAAAGGCTGAAAGACAGACGCCGAGCTGGGCTGACTGCTGTTGGACTAGTCAGTAATATTAGCTGGCTGCTGTGTCTGCTGTTGTTGCACTCCAGCTCATTACGTAAAAAGCTTTGAATCGCCTTGTTGTTGTTGAAAGGTGCAACACAAATCATAAAGTGGCACCACGCTGTGGCTGAGCAGTTAATCCAAACAGCTACCGCGACTCAAACACAGCGAGAGGAGAGGGTTTTTACTGGGAGCCCACCAGCCGGAGGTTTGTCTGCTCCGTGAACTCAGCTGAGCTCATAAAAACAGTGTGAGGGAAGTCTGGGAGGTAACAGCTACTGCATGAAAACGTTGCTTTGTGATGAAACAGTGGTCATCTGAAGAAAGTTGCACTCTCTTATTTAAGACTCCACTAAAGAAGATTTGGATCAGCTGATCTTCAGGTTCACTCCCTTCTTTCATCATGACATCATAAGAGAGGGTGAAAAAGTTTTGTGATGATGTCACACTGTCCTAACTGGAAAACGTGACCTGAGCATTCGCCGCTCTTTGTTTCACACTCAGTTATCTCGAGGTCACGGCTTACAAATCTTCTCATCTGTGCATACCAAAGTAATTGTTTGCGCCTGTTTCACAAACGCTGCTGTTCTTTTCACGAGTCTGACAGAGACGCCAAATCAGACAAAGTCTAACAGAACTCACACGAAGAAATTATTATTTTTAACTCATAACAATGAGGTCATTCAGCCACTAACCTGAGAACACAACATCTATCATCTGATATTTCACACTACACTGTGTGTATAAGTGTGTAAGTATTGGACGAATTTGACCTGACGTTGGCTCTACAGGGAAAAGACAGAGTCATTATGGTTCATCCTCTGGGCACCATGAATGTTTTATACAAACCGTTCAATAGCTGTTGAGATAGTTCAGTGTGGACCAACCAACAGACCAACACTCCTGACATATCCAAGTTATTATCCAGTCTTCAGCTCCGTTCACAGGAGAGTAGTATTACTGAAGAGACCTCTGGTCAGTTGTAATAATCGTGGAGGTCCTCTGTGATCTTCATCCTGTGTAAATCTACCATGTCTGTAATTTGCAAAGTAAAAATTCCACCTTAAATGACCAAAAGCATGTGTTTTGCCAAACACAGAGGTCATGCAACAATATTTGTCGCATTATTTAAGGTTGTTTTCTGTCATGATGATGAGATGATGACGTGCACGGCAACATGCAGTTATTATGTGGTAAACTATTAATAAAGTTAATGTTGACATCATATCTGAGGGATAATGTCAATAAATCAGAGAGTAAAATACAGACTTTGCTTATCCCACATAAAACATGATGGAGGAGGGTAATTTGTAAATGACATGAGGTCTCCTGGTAATACTCGACAACCTCTTTAACCCAGTCAGGGTCAGACATCATGAGATGTTCAGAGAACACAATGAAACTTTGCATTTCCTGCACTGGTGATAAGTATAAAGTGCATGTTAATCTGCACTTTGAGTGCTATAACTACATAAATACACATTCTGTATCAGGTTCCATACAAATCAGAGAGTCAGTGGAGTTTCCCTGCATCAGCGTCTTTATGGATCCACGGAAAAGCTCTCGACATTGCAGGCTCAAACATCCTGTACAGCCTCGACTAATATCAGTCTATCAAGCACCCGCCGTGCTTGAAATAGTGACACTTACAGTGGAGGCTTAAATGTCACTACAGGCTCACATTACCATCTTTAGCACGTCACGGCGACATCCAGAATAGAACAATTATTATCAGCGCCCGTCAGTAAACGACACGTGACGAGGCCGCATCATTAAAACTGTTTCTATATTCAGATTTAAGACGGAACATGTTGAATATACGTGTTTAACGAGCCGCGAGGGTTTGTTTTGTGTCTCTTCTGAAGTTCAGCTCAATCAGTACCGTCCTTTAACCCTCCGCATGGTCCGAGCAGTTGATAGGACCATTGATAGGACCCCAGAGGGTTAAATACCTTCTGTAAGCTCACACATGTGAACTTGACACCAGCGGCTGCATCCACACTGCTTCTATTAGTATTCATTCTGTATTTCTTTGTTATTAAAGTTGTTGTGAAGCAGGGGATGTCACAGAGACTACGTCCAGGTTTTAGACAGTCTGCGTGGACGTCACAGAGACTACGTCCAGGTTTTAGACAGTCTGCGGGGACGTCATGGAGACTACGTCCAGGTCTTAGACAGTCTGCGGGGACGTCACGGAGACTACGTCCAGGTTTTAGACAGTCTGCGGGGACGTCACGGAGACTACGTCCAGGTCTTAGACAGTCTGCGGGGACGTCACGGAGACTACGTCCAGGTTTTAGACAGTCTGCGGGGACGTCACGGAGACTACGTCCAGGTTTTAGACAGTCTGCGGGGACGTCACGGAGACTACGTCCAGGTCTTAGACAGTCTGCGGGGACGTCATGGAGACTACGTCCAGGTTTTAGACAGTCTGCGGGGGACGTCACGGAGACTACGTCCAGGTTTTAGACAGTCTGCTGGGACGTCACGGAGACTACGTCCAGGTCTTAGACAGTCTGCGGGGACGTCACGGAGACTACGTCCAGGTTTTAGACAGTCTGCGGGGACGTCACGGAGACTACGTCCAGGTTTTAGACAGTCTGCGGGGACGTCACGGAGACTACGTCCAGGTCTTAGACAGTCTGCGGGGACGTCACGGAGACTACGTCCAGGTTTTAGACAGTCTGCGGGGGACGTCACGGAGACTACGTCCAGGTTTTAGACAGTCTGCGGGGACGTCACGGAGACTACGTCCAGGTCTTATACAGTCTGCGGGGACGTCACAGAGACTACGTCCAGGTTTTAGACAGTCTGCGGGGACGTCACAGAGACTAAGTCCAGGTTTTTGACATACATCATCATGTTCTTTTGAACCGTTTGAACTTTTCGTAGAGACGAGGTGAAAAACAGCAGCTGAGAAATAATTTATGTCTTTTATATCTGCAGTAGCTGCCTCGTGTAAATACAGTATCATGTTGCAGATAACCTCTGCCTTCGACTGCAGCGACCCTGCCCTCATTACCTGCCTCCTTATATGGGGATCTTAAGGCTCCACGGATGAGTGAGCAGCAGGACAGTGAAGAGGCTGCTATAAAAATAGAAATCATACATGCAAAAACCAAGAGAGAAAACCAGGTCAGAGGTTATTCCACAGAGCTTACAGGAGGTTTATCTGCTGAGGAGAGGATGAGGAGTCATTTGTAAACTTGTCCTTTCATGGCTAAACATTTCCAAGTGCTAAGAGGATTTCTTCTAAGTTTGAAGCTGCTCATAAACCCATCACAAAGTTTGAACTAAGTTTTTATTAACTACTAGCCTCATGCTACACTGACCTGTAATCAGGTGAATGGTGTCTCTGTCATCCGTACGTCTGTTCTCACACTATGTAACTTTGGGCTCTGGGTCGGGAGAAGTACGTAACGCTTTACGGCACTAAGTCACACACCACCAACTATTTCACTGATTTTGGTGAAACTGGATCATATTTTATGGAGAAAATGTTTTCTGGTTTTCCCTCTGATGTCCTCCAGCTGCTCCGCCTCAACTCTCTGTGATTTACAGAGTTTCCTGATGGACAGTGAAGTGCTGACAACTGTAGCTGCTGTTAGCTAACGTTAGCTCAGTTTGTTAGCTGGGGCTGCACAGACTGTGAGCTCAGAGCACCGGGGGAGTGTTAGTGTTTGCACCACAGGAGTTTTGGACCACTGGGAAGAAGAAGAAGAAGAAGAAGAAGTTTTCAGGCCCAGCAGTCAGCAGCCTCTATGGACATAATGGCAGAGGAGAAGAGAGTGAAGAGGACGTTGACGGAGGAAGCTAAGAAGAGAAAAGGAGAGAGTGAGCGAGCAAGAAGCCGCCGGACAAGAGTAAATCTGGGACTGACTTTTAGTGGTTGGTGAGAGCTTGGTGAAATAAAAGGCTGAAAGACAGACGCCGAGCTGGGCTGACTGCTGTTGGACTAGTCAGTAATATTAGCTGGCTGCTATGTCTGCTGTTGTTGACCTTGTTCTTGTTTGGCTGTTTAGTTGAATGCTAAATGTCGTGTATTAAACCTGTTGATGGCTTTTCATTTTAGTCCTATACAACAAAGAACTTATCAGCTGGTAAATTACTGGTTTTGTGAGACACTGTCCCATCGTGACACCTTAACTTCGCTGAGGCGAGTCTTTAGCAGCGTGGGATGCTTGCACCCGACATAAAAATCTTTCCCAAGGAGACTTTTAACCGTCCAAATTAGAGTACATTCCCGGACCACGTCAGTCATCAGGGGGAAATTTTGGGGCTGAGACGAGGCAGGTTTTTATCCTCCCAGCGGTTTGTGCAAGAGCTCTAATCAGCGGTGACCAGTCCAGAAAGCTGACATCACTCCCAACATGCAGCCGACCCACAGCCAAGTCTCACATGCCTTTCAAATGGAATGAGCATGAAGTCACTTCCCTCATAAACTCTGGGAGTAAAGAGAGGAGGGGGATGAGGAGAGAGGCACAATATCATGAGAGTAAAAGCAAGCTCTGACCGCTGCTCATTTTACGTTTTTACAAGGCATTTAGCTCCCGAGTGCTGATGAATCTCCGGCGGTTGGTGGTCAAACACACCAGCGATTTAGCCCGTCACTGACTTGAAAAATGACTCACGAGAGAGGAATAAGCTAGGACCATCCCATAAGTGACCTCAGAGGAGGCTCCCATCACCACCACAGACCATCCCCCAGTAACCAATGAAGACAGAAACCTGTCAAATGATGCATGAAATCGCTCGTCACTCAGCAGGTTATGTGTTCAGATTTAAACTGAGCATAAATTTGACTTTGTAGAACACAAAATCTGTTGAATTCACTTACAGTGTGCTCGTAATGCTCATATATAAATGTTAGTAGTGCTGCTCTTTGTACAAAAACATGTTGGGTTTACCCTGATTTACCAAATGTTAGAAAATATCAAGTTTGCCATTCAAGATGTCCTGTCAACAGTTCCGGGTTAAGGTTAGGGTTAACCCTATAAACCGGTTGGATTGCATTACATCAGCTGACACCGGATGTATCAAACTGTTGACTTGACGGTGAGAAGCAGAAGTCGTGTGCTTGCAAACGCTGTCCTATAAGAAAGACGTATTATAAGATGGCTCAGTCAGTAAATATGAAGTTTGTTGATGTTTGTTGCTGTTAAAACATATTTATCAGTCAAAAAGACTACACGCCGGCTTTGGGGGGACATCCAAACTAAACTACCAACCCAAACTAGTACGTGGAGGTTGACGTAGGCTTATATATGTCCATAATGTTATAGACTATAATACAGAGACATCCATTTTGTAAATGTAAGCTGCACTCTTTGCTGTTCAAGCAACTACCTTGCGTTTAGAAATCCCAAGATGATCGTGGGGAGATCTCCAATCGTCTGGTATTGAGACACTACAGACAGACAAATGAAGGAATCAAAGTACAGCCATCAATATATACCATAATATATAGGAATAAATACAGTAGAATTTGCCTTTCTGGGAAGTTAAACACATGAACTAAGACGCAGTTAGTGCAACTTGCTCTTGAATGCTACACTTTTTTTGGAAAACTTTGACGTGTCTGAGCTTTAATTTGACTGAATATATTGAATATGTATTTATCATAGAAGCATGTTAACCCCCGACTGTTCGTATAACTGTTCAGTACAGTTCTGGTTCTGGTCTTGTTGGGTGTCCAGAGCTGAGTTTAGAGAAGCTCCAACAAAACAGTCTTTAATCCGACATCCCGTCTTTGCCAGCATCATCCATCATGATGTTATCAGATGTTTGATATGCCCTGTGCGGAACAGAAAACTGTACCCAAACAAACACTGTCCTCCCCCTCTGGTCCCTGTTATGTTGTCATGGGAACAGGGCCGCTGTTATGAAACCAAACAAGACGGCAGACGTTGTTGAACACCCCCCCCCCCCCCCCTTCCATGTAAATCTCCCACACAGATTACTGCGCTGAATTAGCAGAATGATCTCACGGCTCCTGTCTTATCAGCTGGCCTTGGGCTGGAAGACACAGTGACACTGTTTCTAACTGAAGCAGATGATTCGAGGCGAACACTGACGGAATTCATGATGGAGGAGGTCATGAAGCAGCACTGATGGAGCAATCTGCAACATTTTGATATGATACCAATGTCTTTGTGCTACTTTGTGTTTCTTGAATGCAGCAAGGTTTGACGAAACTGATGTGTAACTGATGCTGAAGCCCCACCTCACTAAACACACCAAGAAATGTGTCCACCTGTGAATGTTCCTGCCTATATCTCTGGCAGAGGTCACCATGGTAGTTAAGAAGGTCTTCGGCCACAAGGCGCTAGGTGTGGATAAGATGCTGAAGGTTTTGGACATTGTTGGGCTTTCTTGGCTGCCATGCCTTTTCAATGTGACATGGTGGACAGGAATAGCACCTGTGGAGTGGCAGACCGGGGTGCTGGTTCCCGTTTTGAAAGGGTGTGCTCCAATTATCGGGGTATCGGGGAAAGGAGGCTCAGACCGTTGTCGAATCTCAGATTCAGGAGGAGCAATGGACCAGCTCTTCATCCTTGCTGGGGTTCTGGAGGGGTCATGGGAGTTTAACCATCCAGTCCAGACCATGTGTTGACATGGAAAAGGCCTACGACCATGGGAGCATATGGAGGGCACTGAAGGAGTATGGGGTACCGGGGCTTGCTACGAGCCATCCGGTCCTTGTACAACCAAAGTGAGAGCGGTGTCTGGAAGTCAAATATGTTTAAATCTGCAATTGAGGCATTATCTTTTGCTAACTTTTGATGAAATCTACAGACACAAACAGACAAATTGAACTAAAATAAACACAAAAATGTGGACTTTAGATGTTACGGTAAAGTGCAGTGACTAAAAGTGTTGCTCATCCGCCATTGAAGGAATAAAGACTCTGCTCGTGCTCGCTGACGTAGTGACATTTGGGAGAAGTAAATATTACGTATGTGTTTTGGCCTACAGATGGACAAAAAGTCAAGGGGTCACCACAGGAAAGCAATCATACTCTGGGGATCATGAAATATTAATGCCAGAATCTGTCCAGATAACAAACCAACCAAACAACCGTCGTCACCGTCCAAACATGACTTAGTATCTCAGTGTAATGGTCGCTCAACGCTGACTGCAAAAGCAAACAATTCGATACACCCAAACAAATCATTTGTGTTGACAAAACATTTTGAGTGAAATTAATATTTTGACCCGTTCAGCATCCCTTATGGATTTGTAACAACTGATGGAAATCCCAGATCTGGATCATCATCAAAACCTAATCAGTGGTCCTCTTGGACCGGAGAGGATCTGTCCACCAAATTTTACAGAAACCTGTAAACTGAATATTTCCTGCTGGCAGACAAATAGACTGACACAGGTTAATTTTGGGGGGATTTTCATGTTTCATCTTCAATTAAACAGAAAACATCTTTATAGAAATGAAAGATTGTGTCTGTCTCAGGTCTATATTTCTGCTGCTCACAGAGAAAATGATTCAAAATAACTTGCAAAGAAAAACAGTGGAGAAAAAAAAGAAGCTATTAATGGAGAGAAAGGTCCCACGAGATCTGGGCAGGGCAAAGCATGCTGGGTATGATAACACAGAGCCAAAGAGCCCCTCTGTTTACTGTTTGGATTCAACGTAGATCAAATGGGGCATGTTTTCCATATTTAAACAGAAGCGTAGATAGACTGTCCAGACACGGAGCTGTCACAGGTTTGATTCTTACGGCAGACATCAAGTGCCTTTGAGCAAAACACTGAACCACAGCGTGCTAACAAGCTGATGTTTAGCAGGTATAATGTATATATACTCTGTTCACCATCTTAGTTTAGCCTTTTAGCATGCTAACATTTGCTAATTAGAGTTAAATACAAAGTACACGTTCTTATGACTGCTTTTCTTGACAAGACATGCCCTGCCAGGAAGGCCATCTATCTTGTGGTTGATGTTGTGAAATGGTTTATTTGAACTCTGTAAGTACTTTTGTTCCCTAAACTAAACCAAATATGTTTGTTCTAACCAAGAAGTTTAGTTCCCTAAACTTGACCCCTTGAAAATGATGAAAAAAGCTGAAAGTTGTGACTCAACTAAGTCTTAGAAATTGTGTCACAGGAGAGTCGAAACCACAGACAGCAGTGTTTGACCCATTCATCTCCTCAAACATAACCTTTGCTGCTCTTTATATTACCAAGTCTGTCTCTCAGAAAGCTTTCTGTAGGTCACCTGATGAGCATGGCCAAAGTATAGTTTTCTATATTGTATTTGTGGTATTAGAGACAAACATTTTGACCTGACGGCGGCGCTACAGAAAAGTCATATAAACCATATAAGACTGGATGAAAACTGTTCTGAGCCTGAGAATATTGGAAAACTGTGAGCCTATCCTTCAACCACATGTTTATTATTGTAAACATGAAGACAAAGGCCTCCAAACCTTAACAATGTCGTCATTTGAACCCAAACCTCAGTGTTTTCAACATCTCTTTTCATGGAGCTGCTGCATCATCTCTGTTCTCTCCGTTCTCATATCACTAAGAGCAGCTCGAGCCCGCAGAGAGCCGAGCTTAAGTACTCTGGTAAAAGATCTATTAAATTAATGCTTTCTAATGTACCGCTTCCTGTAACAAGCATTTACTGGGCTGTGAATGAAGGGAGTCATAACTCACTGATTCACTGAGCGAGTGTCCAACAGCCACTCCATTCATGACTCAGTATGAACACTCAGAAACTCAACATGTTTCACTGGGAGAACCTTCATTCCAGTAACTATTCGCTCCAGAACAACTTATTACACGCTTTGTTTCTTAATCTTGTTTTATGTATTTACTGAAGAAAGTCTGTTTCTCCATATAGTTTTTCCTTTTCTGAATTCAACATAAAAAAATCTCATGGATGTCGTGTGTTGTACGGATTTTAAAGTCTTCTGAGAGCCAGTTTGAATAAATTTAACTTGACATGAGATGAGAATAAAAAGAATATTTTAAAAAGTACTTCAAGGAATATGAAATTATGATTAGAGCTACAGGATTACGGCCAGGATAAATCCCCATTGACCGCCCAGTGATTAGTTTATATCATGATTAAACACAAGTTTATTTTGGAATATGTTTTATGTAAAAGCTATGTAAATTTAAATAACTCAACTTGAGGCCTCATCATGATGTAATGACGCAGATGTCAACTCAACTTAATGTTTCTGTTTTAGTTTGGCAGAGTTACCAAACAAATGTGTCATTAATTAAATTACAACAAATTAAATACCACATGTTGAACTGAAGGCCTGGGGCAAATATTAAGTTTATTATTATTAAAGTACCATTAACACTAATATTAATCAAGGTAATTCACTAAGCAACGCATGTAAAATAAATACAGACAATAATATTAAGAATAATAGATAATTATTTGTGACAGTTTTGGCCTCCATGAAACACACACTGTAAAAGAAATCGTAAATTTAGAAATTTATGAAAAATAACTTTTTACAGTAATTTTCTGTTTTTTAAAATTGTATACAAAACTCAATACAATACAAATATACAATATACAGTATATATATACAAATATACAATATACAAATTTACAGACATTATATATTGTAAAACAAAACTGTTATTTTAAATATTATTCCACTCATGACAAATTACAGTTATTCCTCGTTTTTGTACAGTAAAATGACTACATTATTTATACAGTATTTTTCTGCTTTTTTAAATTACATACACATTTATGTAAAGTGACAAAAATGATCTGTATTTAAATATGTGGCTCATTATATAGAAATAGATTCAAAGTGTTTGAATGTAGTATTTCAGGTAAAATAACGGTGTTTGTCTGTAAAACACTGACTGAAAATGTGTTTGTTTGTTTTTTATTACAGTGTAACTAAGTTACTCCAGTACTCTACCTCCATACAGTCCTCATAGATTTACTTGAGTACTACCATTTTATTAACCCCCAGAGGGAAACTCGACTGTATTTATATGACGATATATTTACTTGTTACTCGGCAGATTGAGATTTTTAAAACCCATGAATGAAATCAAACTCAAGCCAACAATGTAAACATAATAAACATTACCTTGGCTGCTTTCACATCAATGCCTCAGTAAAATGAACCAATATTATATTAGATTTTATTTATAATTTGGTAAATAAAAATTGTCCTTGTCAAAAAACAAAGCATTTACTTACATATACGCTTTATTGATTGAATTTTTTTTGGCATATTTTCTTTTAATATTTATTTAAATTAAAAAAATTTTAAAACACATGATTTGATTTTTAATTGAATATTTTCAGACATGTGATCCAAGCTGTTTTAAACACCTGTCAGTGATGTCATCGAGCTCTTACCTGGCCTCAGCTCGTCCAGCGCGTCTCAGCTGTTCAGTCCCAAAACTGACTCTGGTCCTCTTTGATGCGTTCACTGACAGGACATCTCTTTGTTCATGTGATTACTTCTGAAATCTTCTTCCCTCTTCAGTTTCTTTTCTTCTTCTGTGCCACAGAGCAAACACAGCCGCTGTGAAGCTTCCTCCTCTCCAAGTTTGGTGTGTGAGCTCACAGGACGACAGAGGAAGAGTCTGAAGTGAGATTCTTTGTTTCAGATCAAGTAAACTCAGTTTTTGAGGATGTTTCAGCCTCTTTCTTCAGCCTGTTTGTTCCTGGTCAGCAGTGACAGTCTGCTCTATATTTAACCTGTGCTCTCAGTCTGTGTTAGCAGCTGAACTGACTGACGGACTCACTGAGGCTTTAACAAACCCCCAACAGCTGAACTATCAGCCAGTCCAGCGACTGACCACTCCTCCCTCTGCTCACAGCCAGGGGCTTGGCTTGGCTCGGCTCAGCTTGGCTCAGTTTGTGCTGGTTTGCATTGGTTGTGTTGTAGCTTTACTTTTGTTTTAGCAGGTTGTTTAGTTTCTTTTTTCTCTCTCAAAACTTCACTTTAAATTCAAGTGGAGGTTCCAAAGTTGCCAAAGATATTAGATATGTCAGGTTGGATTTTGGAGGAAATTATTCTCAATTAAATTTAATTTGTTTTAAGTGGAAAATTGGAAATGAGATTTGTGTTTGATCCAATGGAGAAGCCGTACAAACATCCAGAGATCCAGGCTGCTCAGTCCTAACAGAGCATGACTACAAATATTTAACCTCACCTGAGCCTGCACCCAGTCCTTACCGCAGCGGTCGGAGTCCAGCCCGGTCCATCCCCGACTTTACCCGCCTTCCTGTCGCTCTGCAGCTGTCTTATCAAATAAAAGCATGAAAGTTTGCAGTGCAGCAGTTTGTGTGGAAATGTTAAAAAAGGCAAATTATTTTCACTCATTGTCAATATTTAGCACCGACACTAAACTTTTTACCGACACAAGAAGTGCCTAAAAACTGCAGTTCCTCTTGTCGTCCACTTGAGGCTGGCTCCAGAAGTGAGTCAGTCTCCATAAGTCCCCATGTTAAAATGTCCAACTTCACAGCAGAAATAAACATGTTTACAGCCTGGTACAAAAAACAGTTTTGGTCTCTATAGCTAATTTCCCCGTTCATGACAACTGTACTGAGGGTGAATTTTTATACAACTCACCTGTTCAGATTATATTAAGGCTTAAAGTTATGCAGGATTAAGAGCGTGGATGCTTTGATTGACAGGTGGGTGTCGTTACAGGTGGCTCGTTTGAGCAACCAGGTAACCAGAGTGACCACACTGAGCTTCACAACGACTCTTAACAAACCTGTGGGTGACGTCATGGAGACTACGTCCAGGTTTTAGACAGTCCGTGTTGAAAATCTACTTATCAATGAACCTGATTCTGACTCTACAATAAACTCTTACACTTATTTAACCCGCAGATTAATCATTATAAACTCACGCTGTGCAGCAAATTATCGCTGAAATATCGTGAACTTGAGGCTGAGTTTTGGTGAAATGTTTGTGTAATGATGCACAAGAACATGCCGAATATTTCCATCTGATGAAATGATGCAGCCATAAAAAATCATGGAGTGAACATTTCCTTCAGTGCAAACATCAAACAGCTTGAACGAAGAGCTGGAACGAGATGATACAGAGAAAAACTCACTGTCACACAGTGTGGAATGAGATGATTTTAACAACCGTTAAGGGGAATAAAAGGGGGGAATTGTTTGGTAAGGGATTAAAACCACACTGTTTAAAGTCTGCTGACAAAGAATATATAATCATGCTGTGTGGTAGATGTGAGCTGGAAAGACAGGGAATAAAGAAAGAGTTCAGAAAGGATGGAATTTAAGATTTCAGCATGAGGACAATATTAAAGTTTTCATGAGGTCGATGCAGAAAGAATTTGCTTTGATTTCAGCAGCCAAACTGGATTAAAATGTGTGATTCAGTCTCTGATCTGCACTCTGAAGAGGAAAGAGGAAATATAATGCTTGTCTGATACTGTTTACCATCTGAAGAACAAGAGGATGGTCGTAATACGGTTTATGTTATGGAAGCCAGGAAAAGACAAAACAGAAACGTAAAATAAAATGTAGCAAAAGACAAAAAAGAAAATTATGAGACGCTCAAAATGTTGAAAGATAAGATGGCAAGTTAAAATTTAGATTTAGTCCATATTATGATTTTTATGAGATCATAGACGACATGACAGCTTCCTAAGAGTGAAGCTAAAATATCTCCATCGGCTCCATCTTATAATTAACTGCATGTTTACATTCACTAGCAAAGACTATGCCAATGTGAATACAGTGGTAGACAGGTTTTTTTTGCATATTGTGGATGAAGGTGAACCAAGATGAAGAACTGTTGGAGGGATGAGAGGAGAAATCAGGGTCATACACAGAAGGATGGAGGAGTTTGGAGATGGACCGGCTTCAGTAAAGTATGTAAGACACTTTTTAAGGACAAATACCTGAGTTTTGTTTCATATATAATTCTAATGTATTTTTAAAAAGGTGCAGAAATATCTAAGAATCATCTTTGTAACATCATTGATAAATCGTGTGTCTTCATGTGAGTCAGTCTTCACGCTGTGTGTTCTCAGCTCAGTAAATGAAAGGGCGTGGGCGCTCGCTAATTTCTCTTTATTCATTGTTTTTCAGTTACAAAAAAAAAAAAACCTGACTTGGACCGAGTCTCCTGACTGTCTCAGCAGTTTTCCCGAAGCTGGAGCGGCCGAGGGCCAGGCGAGCCTTTTCAAACACAAAGTGATTTATTCACGCCTGTAAATACACGAACATTTGTTCCTAATAAAAGGGAGTCGGACTCCGGGGGTGTTATTAAATGAGAAACAGTGAGAATCTGAGCTCTGTGCTGTTACAATGTGTGACATCCAGCTTCAGCAGACACAACACAGCTGACGTGGAACGCCTCGTCTCATCAGCGTGTTGTGTTAGATGTCACTCACTGATCATGGAGGGATTTTACACAGATATTCTGATGAATAAACACAGTGGGGGATTTTTTGTTTTATCCTTTAACACTTCAAAACTTGAAAAATACTCACATTATTTCATAAAACACACACAGAGATGTCAGAGGTCATCGGATCCTGCTGAGCTTTCACTTCTTCTTCCTGGAAATCTTTGGGAAAGTGGCGATGCGATGGCAGACGTGATGTTGTTGAGTGAAAGATCATTCCAAGAAATAAAACAGCTGCTGGACGGCGACACGTTCACACACCCACACACACACCAACAGGAGGTCAGTGTTTGACAAGGTGCCGTGGACTCAAACGGGTCGAGTCGTCCATTTTTTCTCTCTCAGACAGCGACGAACACACAGCGTGAGGCGTGTTAACTAAACTTCTCTCTCGTCATTATAACAGTAAATAAACGTTCTTATTATGATTTTAGTATTTTAAAAATACACTCCTAATAGTTCCCTCGTGTGCACCGAAAAAATTTGGATGATAACGAATGTAATAGAACAGATTTTATGGCTGTTTTGGGCCGTAGAGTTTTAACTATCACAAACTTTTATCCAATATCCAATATGTTTTCTATTAAAGGGCTGGTTAACGGTTTTTGAAGTGTGGTTGTATGAGGTACTGATCCACAGTCAGTGTGTTATCTGCAGAAGATGGTATACAGTTTGTAGAAGCATGAAGCTAAGCTGATGCAGACAATCTGTGGGGACGTCACAGAGACTACGTCCAGGTTTTAGACAGTCTGCGGGGACGTCACGGAGACTACGTCCAGGTTTTAGACAGTCTGTGGGGACGTCACGGACACTACGTCCAGGCTTTAGACGGTCTGTGGGGACGTCACGGAGACTACGTCCAGGTTTTAGACAGCCTGTGGGGGACGTAACGGAGACTACGTCCAGGTTTTAGACAGTCTGCGGGGATGTCACAGAGACTACGTCCAGGTTTTGTAACTGTATAAAACCTTGTACCAAAGTGGTGGACTGAACTATCAACATTCATAGAGCCACACTGCTAAAAATGATGCAACACTAGAATAATAATTGATGTAATTCAGATGCAGTGACCACACCCAGACGTCCTCCTGCTCTCACACCATCACCAAACGTCTGCCACCACTCCTGCTTTATCTGTAACTTTCCGTTAATTTAAACCTCTGGAGGAACTCGAGATGAATGAACACCGCTGTGTGATAATCATCGCAGTGCATTAACGGAGGGGAAAGCCATGACTCACTTCACTCTAATGAGCTGCTCCTGCAACTCTGCACATTTCACCGTGAATTATCACAAACTATATATACCGCACCGCAGGAATACAACCGCTCTCATCTGAGGCTGAGGAGCCCGAGCACGGTGACGGTATCAGGTCACGTCTGAAGTGTTAAAGGTAGAAAATGTACTTATGTGCTTTGTTTTCAAGAGGTAGGTGAGAACGAGAGTTGAGTTTGGAGCGAGAGCAAGGATGCAATTATTAGCGCCAAAAGCTGCAGTTCCTCTTGTCGTCCACTTGAGGCTGGCTCCAGACGTGAGTCAGTCTCCATAAGTCCCCATGTTAAAATGTCCAACTTCACAGCAGAAATAAACATGTTTACAGCCTGGTACAAAAAACAGTTTTGGTCTCTATAGCTAATTTCCCCGTTCATGACAACTGTACTGAGGGTGAATTTTTATACAACTCACCTGTTCAGATTATATTAAGGCTTAAAGTTATGCAGGATTAAGAGCGTGGACGCTTTGATTGACAGGTGGGTGTCGTTACAGGTGGCTTGTTTGAGCAACCAGGTAACCAGAGTGACCACACTGAGCTTCATAACGGCTCTCCAGAAACCTGTGGGGGGGACGTCACGGAGACTATGTCCAGGTTTTAGACAGTCTGTGGTCTCCACTGGTATTCTCTTTATAACACATGGCCATATGGCTATTATAAAGAATTATAACTTTATGTTGCATCCATGTTTCATTATTTATAGAATTACTGCACTTGAAATGGAAAAATCAATCCCCCACAATATCAATAATGGATCATTTGTTATACACAAACAGAATAGTTGCTGTTTGCAGCTTCTCAGATGTGAGAATTTGCTGCTTCTCTCTGTTTGTAAAGTGAACATCTTTAAATTTTCAACTGTTTGTTTGAATAAAAAAAATATTTTTTAAGACGTCACCTTATATGCTCTGATACTGATGGGCAGTTTCCAACATTTTGTGACATTTTATAGTCACATATTACATAGATTCACTGATTTATCAACAGGTTAACTGGTAATGGAGGTTTAAAGTGACTGCAGAGGAGTGACATCATCATGATGATTATTTATTTCATTTTAATGAGGAACATCGCCATCTAGCTCTGATTGTTGTATTTTCATTAATTCAATCAATCTGATTATAATATGATGCTGCTGATGTACACATGACAAATAAAAACAAATATAACAGCTGGGATTTAAATTTATGTTGTTTTTTTAAATCTCTTATAATAATAATTTGAGTGACAGAGCCTCATAATCCCTCAAACATGACATCATAATGAGATTATCTGACTTCCTGTCTCTTATTTTTTAATCCTCCTTCACTCTGCTTGAATCAAACTCTCCTGTGTGCCTCTTAAACTCACATTAACATGGTCTGAATAAAAAAGTTGACATGTACAAACTCCAGGTTTGTGCACAGAGCTGTTCAGTTTTTAGGACCAAGTTAACAGAAATGAAAACAATGGACTTCCGGAAATCACCTTCAAAATAAAAGACAGAGTATTGTTACAGTTTGGTTCAGTCTTCCACAGAGTAAGTACGTTTAAAATAAGTTGTGTTTTATTTTAATTAGTTTTCTTTGATTTGTTCATTTTAATTCAGATGATTTCATATTTGGCTGATTTCGTAGATCTACATATATTATCTATATATCTACATGTTCTAGACATGCTGCAATCACCACTTGAATTATGTAATTTATAATTTGATTTAGTTAAAAAAAAGAATTTCATTGAAGTAGCTATAGTTTTATTACTGCAAAGAAAACAATTAAAATAAATAAAACCATGAAATAATCCATCCATTATCTGTAACCGCTTCTCCTCATCGTGGTCACGGTGGGCTGGAGCCTATCCCAGATGACTTACGGTGAGATGTGGGGTACACTCTGGACAAGTCTGCAGTTCATCACAGGGCACGTAGAGACAAACAACCGTTCACGCTCACATTGACACCTACGGACAATTCAGAGTCACCAGTTAACCTGTTGTGGTTCATGTCTTTGTACCTGGACAGAACCCACGCAGAGGAGAGCATACAAACTCCACACAGAAAGGCTTGTTTAAACACCCAGGCTTCATTCAGCGCGCCTCAGCTCCACCCACGCTCCACCTCTTTGACCATTTCTGGATTAGTTCAGTGTCTGCAGAGGTAGGACTGTCAAGATGGAGGCGACCAGAGCGACCAAACTGAGCTTCACAACGGCCTGTGGGGACGTCACGGAGACTACGTCCAGGTATTAGACAGTCTACTCTGCGGGGACGTCACGGAGACTACGTCCAGGTTTTAGACAGTCTACTCTGCGGGGACGTCACGGAGACTACGTCCAGGTTTTAGACAGTCTACTCTGCGGGGACGTCACAGAGACTACGTCCAGGTTTTAGACAGTCTGCAGGGACGTCACGGAGACACGTCCAGGTTTTAGACAGTCTGCGGGGACGTCACGGAGACTACGTCCAGATTTTAGACAGTCTGCGGGGACGTCACAGAGACTACGTCCAGGTTTTAGACAGTCTGCGGGGACGTCACAGAGACTACGTCCAGGTTTTAGACAGTCTGCGGGGACGTCACAGAGACTACGTCCAGGTATTAGACAGTCTGTGGGGACGTCACGGAGACTACGTCCAGGTTTTAGACAGTCTGCGGGGACGTCACAGAGACTAAGTCCAGGTATTAGACAGTCTGCGGGGACGTCACGGAGACTACGTCCAGGTTTTAGACAGTCTGTGGGGACGTCACGGAGACTACGTCCAGGTTTTAGACAGTCTGCGGGGATGTCACAGAGACTACGTCCAGGTATTAGACAGTCTACTCTGCGGGGACGTCACGGAGACTACGTCCAGGTTTTAGACAGTCTACTCTGCGGGGATGTCACGGAGACTACGTCCAGGTTTTAGACAGTCTACTCTGCGGGGACGTCACAGAGACTACGTCCAGGTTTTAGACAGTCTGTGGGGACGTCACAGAGACTACGTCCAGGTATTAGACAGTCTGCGGGGACGTCACGGAGACTACGTCCAGGTTTTAGACAGTCTACTCTGCGGGGACGTCACGGAGACTACGTCCAGGTTTTAGACAGTCTACTCTGCGGGGACGTCACGGAGACTACGTCCAGGTTTTAGACAGTCTGTGGTGGACGTCACTGAGACTACGTCCGGGTTTTAGACAGTCTGTGGTGGACGTCACTGAGACTACGTCCGGGTTTTAGACAGTCTGCGGGGACGTCACGGAGACTACGTCCAGGTTTTAATATTTTACATTTTCCTTTTTCAGTGTGATATTACTACTTTTACTTAAATAAATATCTGAATACTTCCACCACTGCCTCTTTGTCATTCGTTTGCCTTTTCCACACTATCACAAACATACTTTTACTTTGAAGGCGAACGGTGTGCCTTCCGGGCGGCACGGTGGATTTTCGCGGGCAGCTTTGCGGTGAGCGGAGCAGCGGTCAGGCTGCTACATTACAGCCGAGCTCGGTGCTCCGAGAGCCGCTGATGAGCTACACTATCATCAGAGGGAGGATCATGGAATAAACATGGCCCACAACAGACGCTTTTTCTTTGAAGGTAAGCCGTGACACTCCGCTCACGCTCCTCCGCACCAGTCAGCAGACATTTTAACCCGCACACGGCGCTCCGCTTCCCGCTTGTCGAGGCAGATTTCGGGCTCTCTGTTGTCACATATACTCGGTCCAGGTCGGCTAGGTGGCTAACGCTAGCCTCGTAACGAGCTCATCCCTCTTGTTAGCTCTGCCGGGGCCGGGGTGACAGTGCCACATCTTCTGGGCCTGGAGGGGAAGACGGAGCAGTATCTTGGCGGCCCGGTTCAGCCCAGTCCAGCCCAGTCCAGTGGACCAGAACTGAGCTTTACTAAGCCTGAGCTAGCAGCGTTAGCGCTGACGTTAGCTGCAATGTGGGAAGCTGGATGTAGCGGTTAGCGTTGACAGGCCTTCCTGCCTCTGCTGGGCTGTTAGCTGCCACATGACGTTAATACAACACAATAAAACACATAAACACTTTAATAATAAACATATAAAATATGTCGTGTTTGTCCTGAGAACCAATAAAACTGCTCCTGCCTCTAAATTAACCTGCTAAACACGGCTAGCCTCAGATATGAGCAGGCTAACATAAATATTAAATATTGTAAACAGTCGGTTGTTCTCGGTGTTTTCACGCCGTTACCGCGTTATTACTGACGTCAGCCTGCACCTGTCTTAAAGTTTATGTTTTAATTTGAAAGTCTGCCGCTTAAAAAACATAAATAAATCTAATTAAAGCATCTTTATGAGGGTGGTTCACCTGCCACCTCACACTGGAGCTCAGAGGGTTAAATGCCTTGCTCAAAGGCAGTGTGATGATGAGCTGTAATGTTTGGTTAATGTTGCTCTAACGTTAAGATATGTTTACTGAACGTTCGTACATGTTGTTCTGGTGATATCTTATATATTTTATTTATTGTCAGTAAATCCATAAAAGAGACGAGTATTGTTCGTGTATCCCGGCAGGATTCATCTTCCTCTGTGCCATTTAAAAAAAAAAAAAACACACCAATGAGCCACGCTGAGGTTTGTTTTGACACACACACACACACACACTCCCACACACACCTTTACTGGAGCACCAAAACGTGGATTCATCCACCGCTGGAAATAGTCCCTGTTTCCTCTTTTTGTTTTGGGAAATGATTAAATTTGAGCTGTTTTTTAAAGATGTACGTCTTCAGTAGGAACCAATGAGGTCGGAGCTGAGAGGCACAGATAGGAGGTGAGGTCGCCTTGACAGATGGACGAACACGTTGTTGTCAAAACGTGGAGTGACGCCGACATTTAACTTTAAAATAAGAAGCAAATGTTCTCAACCGCCCTCCACTGAAACCTCACAGGAAGTTGCGAGGCGTTAAAAGAGGTGTTAATAAACAAACAAACATATATTTAAATATTACGTATATTATCTGAGATTATCTGAATGTTTAGATGATTATTTAAGATATAAACTTGACAGGATAAGAGCTGAACACAGGCTGTATTCACAGGTTATTAAGTATGTATGATTTCTAGTTTTATTATAAATAAATACATAATACAGACGGAGAATTTTCTAAAAGGTTGCTAAAAATATCAGGAAATAATTTGCTCCAAATACATCCAAAACGTCCCGCAGTTATTGTTTCACTGTTTGGGTTCATTGTTCAGTTTATCAGCTGTTCTATGAGCTGAATATAATATGAAAACAGGTTTTTTCCATTGATTTTAACGCGTTAGTGCGATTTGGCAGCGTCGTGCGGCGGAGAAGATGATCAACAACACAACGAGACGTAAAAATAGAAACAATAGAAGTTTAATTTGGTTTGAGAGAGCTGGCAGTGGTCGAGTGACGTAGACAGTGAATGAGGAGAGCGAGCGTCGGCCTCGATGAAGTCGTTAATCAGAGAAATAAAAAGTTATTTCCTGATTGTTTCACAGCGATTACGTTCAGCACGAACACACACACCTCCAGTGTAAGTTCAGAATGATTTAATCAGAGATTAACAGGATTATTAATTAGATAATTTTGACACTTTCTGTCCTTGAAAGTTTTGGATTTCACTTCATATTCAAGGTTCCAGGCGACAGCGCCTTGGGGGGTTTGTCATGGGTTCATATTCTAATTGATCATTTGCCATATGTGCTACTCCTCCCACAGTTTTGGTCGTACGTACACACAAAAGGTATCGAAACGTGCGGCTCGGCCGGGAGAAGCATGCTATGACGTTTCTAAGTGTTTCGCCAAACGGTTTTTGAATTATTTGTCAAAAACGCGCCAAAAATTTCCCCCCAATGTTGCCTTAGGGAGAGGCTAGAGTGGAGAGGGAGAGAAAAATCTGTGGAAAAATACATTTGCAAACTGCTCTTGAGGCCACAAATGTCACTCTACATAAATAATTTAAAGATAGAAACGTAGGAAAATTCGTGGTTGTCGCTCTGATGACACTGCTGAAGCTGTCAGATTTAGAGTTTTAGCGGCAAACGCACTCATGCGTCAGGATGACCCACCGACGGCCCCATTGACTACCATGTTCAAAGAGAGAGGAAATTTCCAGAGGAAAGCAGATGTACCAGTTTCTTTCCATCGCTTTAATTGTCACATTTCTTAACTTTAGCCACATAAAATATATATGTAAACGTTCAGGAACATCTCAGGATGCTCACAGTGAAGCCCGTTCAGTGGTACGACATACGGTTTGGCCAGAAATCCTTCTTGTTCGAGGGGTACCTTCAGGGGTTTCTCTCTCTCTCTCAGCAGTTTTAAATGTCACAGGATCAGCTGCGGTTAATTGCTTAATTGCTCTGCTCTGATTGGTGGCCTGCAGCTGGCCCTGGTTGATGACCTCGTGCTGTAGATTTGGCGTGGCAGGATCGCGTTAGGAAACGTGTGCATGTTTTAATCTATGGCTGAGTTCCATTTCCTGCGAGGGCTGAGTGCAGCTCTGAGTTGAAGCTCTCTGTTCAGCTGTCAAAGCTCGACCCCCTTCCATCGTGGATGTCTCCTGCTCCGTCACGAGTGTGTTAAAGCTCGGCAGGATGCTAAATGCCCCCACGTGAACGTCATCAGGGCGTTTGTTGTGATTTCTGAAGCTCCGATTGGCTGGAACAGGTTTAACTCGAGGATCTGTGATCTGTGTCGCCTTGTGAAGATGAATCTTCTTTAAAAAGCAGAAATGAATAATTCACGTCCACTTTTCTCTCCTAAACGTTCAGCAGGCTGTTTGTTTTAATCCACTTCTGCAGCTGCACACAGAGAGCAAAGCATCATGGGAGGAAAAATGGGCCTCTGAATTCAGTCTGGGGGACAGAAAAAGATGCAGCTTTTTAAGGACTGTCATCAGAGCGAGGCTGAGGTTTACTGCAGAGTCTGTGCATGCATTAACATGAACATGTGTGTATTGTCGAAATACACACAGAGAAATGTATGAAAAGTTCCTAAAATATCAGGAACATTCACAGGAAATAATGAGCTTAAAATTTAGAGAAGTTTAAAACAGCAGGGCTGAAGTGATGTTTTGTTGACGTAGTATATTTCTTAAACGGTTGGATCTGATCAGGATCCCCCGGGTAGGAGAGCCCCGGGGCAGACCCAGAACCTGCTGGACGGACTACGTAGCCCCCATCTGGTCTGGGAATGCCTCGGGATCCTCCAGGAGGAGCTGGAACGTCCTGCTAAACCTGGACGGACATTGAACCCAGCAGGTTGTGTCACAGTTGTGGACGTGGACTGTACGGACGTTGTTATGTATTTAGGTTATCTGCAAACCTTCCAAACGTTTCTGGATTTTTGTGCAGCAAGCTGCGTCACGTTATCCGTCAGCGGATGATCTCACCTCTCGGACGTGTTCCAAACTCTGATGGGAATTACTTGTTTACCTGTGAGCTGTGAGCGAGGTCTTTGGATTGGCACTCGGCCCAAAATCTGTGTTGACAAAGACTTCCAGTTCGTCTAAAGTTTGAAGGAAAGAAGCCCCGACTGTGCAGCACTCTCATGTCACAGAGCGTCATATGTGGTGTCATAATAATCATCTTCATTCACAGAAACACACTGGTTTCATCACCTGACATGCTTATTGAATTTAATGCTCATAAAGTGTGTTTGATGTTTGATCAAACTGCGGTCACATGAGTGTATTTCCAGCTGAATATTTGCAAATTTGGCAAGGTTCCCCTTTGCTGGTTTGCGTTCATCTCGTTGAAATGATGCGCCCTGAAACGTGGCATCATTTCAGCTGATGGCTGATGTGTGTTTGTTGTGTGTGTGTGTGTGTGTGTGTGTGTGTGTGTGTGTGTGTGTGTGTGTGTGTCCGCTGTGCACTGATGTGAGTCTGGTTTATTATCCAATCCAAGCCCTGGATAGGTCAGAGACCAGGCGAGATGGAGGGTACAAGCACAACTGGAGCTATTCTCTCTCTGGTGACAGTGAAGAGGAAAGGAGACATGAGTAAGCACTTCTTCTCTTCTCCGGCCCTCCACCCGCTGCACTGCATCACTTCCCCACCACACGGCAGGAAAAGACCCCAGTGACTCTGCTGATGAGCAGGCTGATGAGCAGACACACTGTCTCTGGTCTTTGTAGTCCAGATCTGTGCGCCGACTGGAAGCTGCTAGGGTTGGACCGATATTTAAAAAAACTGTTCAACCTGCAGTGAACCTGTGTTTTTAAAAGATTTAAAGATGTTTAATCTGCATTTAACGGCAGCAGAGCTACAACTGTTGTCAGTTTAACCTGTTCGTTAGTCGTATTAGGGATGCAACAATATCAATTTTTATATCGAGAATCAAAGTCACAGATTCTCCCTGTACCTGTAAAATATCTTTTAGCATCTCCTCGTTTGTTGTTTCAATAATTTCTTTTAATTTGACTGAATATGGTCTAAAAATATATATATATATACGGTGATTAAATCAGACACAATACCAAAAAAAAGATGGTAATGAATGACATTAATGTGTCAGTCAAAATGTTTTTAAAGTTAATTTTTACCAGTTTGATCTTTTTACTTTTACCACAGTGTAGAAATACTTCAAGTACCAAAAGTAAAAGTACTCTCTATGAATTTAAACCCAGAGGATCAAAGTCTCCACCTGTAGATGTAATAATAACAATATTACATCATAAATTATTTTGTATTTTTTAATACCAGAGGTTACCTCATGACACGTTCCATACAGAGCAGGTCCAGACTGTACTCTTCATTATATTACTGTATGTAGTTCTAGTATTAAAGTAATCAGTAACTAAAGTTGTTGGTTTACAGTATCAGAAAATTGAAATACGAGTACCTGAAATGAGTACTTCAGTAAAGTACCGTTACGTTTCACTGTGTTGTATCAGTGACTGACAGATCAATAATTATGACTCTTATCTTCATCCTGAGATCGATCAGTTTATTATTAAACACAACAGCTCAGTATTATGAAGCTTGTGACCAGTTTTAGGTGATGAACGTTATAGTAACGTCTTTCTAACGTATCAGACTGCAGCAGGATTATAACTCCATATCGGTCGAACCCTAGAATCCACCCACTGATACACACACACACACACACGCACATTGAACACCATGAAATGTGCTGAGTAGAAGTGTGTTGGTACACACACACACAGACAACAGTCTGATCATCATATCTGTTTCCTGTTTCCTCTCAGTGCGAGCGTGGTGAGCTCGGAGGAGATGGACAGGCAGCAGCCGACCTCCCCCGAGGAGAAAAAGGTAAACCGTCCTACTGTCTCGTGATTCTCACCTCCTGGTATGAAGACTCCCAGCAGGCAGCGGGGGTGCTCCCATCAGACGGTGCCACAGCCCGGCTGGCGCCTGATGCCTGGCGCCGCAGAGCTATGGCACCCGAAGGACCCTGTTGGCGGCGGCGGTCCATGAGCTCACACTGCAGGGGTGTGCTGTGGGACGCCTCAAGGGCTGTTGATGCTGCTGTGGTTGTTGGGAGTGGGTGTGAGGTGTTGGCCTGTGAAGATTATCATTCACACTAAAAAAAAAACAGATGAAACGACAGCTGAAAACTTGATGTAACAATAGTTTAACAATCATTTTTGTGTGTCGGGTTGTTAGCGTGGCTGTTTAGTCTTAATTCTTTTAACTAATGACCCTTTTTAATTAATGTTAATGTGTGTCGTCTCTCCAGTCTCCCACTCCTAGGCACTTCACTTCCTCTGATCCCCTGAGAACGTATGAAAACCGGCCAAATAACCACATGAGGCCTCTGAGCAAGCTGGCACCCAAACGGCTCAGGTACAATGTATATCCTGTTTATATCAACTCTGCTTTAAAGTGTGGGGATGTCTGGATTATTTTACATGATGTGTCCGACCTTCTCTTCCCGTGCTGCAGCGAGGTCCCTCTCACAGTAGCAACGTCGTCCCCTATCCCCAACAGAACCAACTATTTCATCATCAGTCCGGCACCTTCGCAGGGAATCGTTTTACAAGGGCGACACTTTCAGCACGCACAGATGCCCTCTGCAATAAGGAAACCAGTCCAAAGGTAAGACACGCTTTTCTGCATTATTGTGGAGACACGACATCCGATCCGAGATGTAAACAGGACTTTTGTTTATATTTTGGAACACCGTTAAAGTTTGCATGAATCAGCTCTTTAGTTGTGTCTACATCAGCGAGTCCACTGTAAACAGGAAGTGTTGTCGCTGGATTATTTTAGACTGAAGGAAACTTAAAAACACAAAGCTTCTCAGGCTAATACAGAACATCTTTATGTTCTTTATGGCTTTGAAAGTTGTTCTTGGACGTGGATATACGTGAGGAAAGTTAATGTGAGCATTCACGCTTGGAGTTAACGTGAGCATTCACGCTTGGAGTTAACGTGAGCATTCACGCTTGGAGTTAACGTGAGCATTCACGCTTCGAGTTAACGTGAGCATTCACGTTACAAGTTTACGTGAGGATTCACGCTTCGTCCAGCACAATTTGAGCCATGAGCCCTAATTTCCTTCCTTTTCATAGGTGCTGACCGCTGTAGTCGTCTGGCCTTCACAGTTTGGTTCTTGTCAAAGAAATATAAATCAGATTGTCACCAAACCGGGACTGGATGTTCACGGACGGTTGTCACAAACGATTAAGCAAAGATTGTGTCAATAAACCGAAATCCAAGACGTTAAAACTCGTTTTTAAAAAGTCTCTTTAGATAATCTGAACACATTTCAGGCGCAGAAATGTTCCCTGCTTTAAGACGCAATAAGAAGCCGTCCTCTTCAACTTGTTTAAAGAGAACAAAGGGAAAAAAGGAAGATGACATGTAACTTTGAGCTCTGGTATCCTGTCACATTTTTAACCTTTTGAGCTGGAACTTTTAAACCGGAGTAAAAACAGCATGACTGAACGTATTTTCATGAATCAGATGAGAGTCGGCACACAGGATCTTCTCTAATTGAGATGAAAGTCATTTAAATGTGAAGATGTTCATTACGTTCATGGTCTGGATAGATGAGTGTGAAGGTTTTGAGGTTTAATTGATGTGTAAGCTGTAAAAAAATGAATTATGGCAGATGAGTTGATTGAATTTCTTTTGATTTTTATCTTCAAGCAGCCTCGATCTGAAGGAAAGGTAAGACTTTGATCCAGCCGCATCGCTCCGACTCAATCCGGATCTCATTTCACGCTTTTTTCGTGTCGCCGAGACGTCGGTACATTTTCATTTCTTCAGGTTTTGTTTGTGCGTCACACACTGTGATACTTGTGTGTGGTCTCCTTTCATGATACGTGAAATGTGCCGCTTATTCATGACTGTGACAAAAACATGTGAGCACGCTGGAGCTGAATGTCACATTAACAGAGTGTACGTCCATTTTTTATTGATATTTTCAAGCTGAAACAGTCAGTTGATGTCAGCACCACAGTACTCAGCGATATGTAGTCTGATACATCCTGTAGATGTGGATCAATGGACACATTAATTTAATTGAAAGTTGCATTCCAGTTCTCCTTTTGTTAGAGGGTTTGCATGCATTTTAACATGGGGACTTATGGAGACTGACTCACTTCTGGAGCCAGCCTCAAATGGACGAGAAGAGGAACTGCAGTTTTTGGACACTACCGCGTTGGCTTCACTCCACAGCCATTCATACTTGATCAAAATGCGTCCATTAGAAGTGCTTCTTTTCCCCACAGACAGACTCAGATTGTCGTTCTGTAACCTGCAGACAAGTTGAACCTTTTCTGGACCTTTTTGCTTGATCCAGTCTTTGAAATCTCCTCTGTGCCCGAGGATCCACAGGAACACCACCAGTCTCCAGAGTTTCGCCTTGCAGTAGCTGGTTCTTATCTGTATCCTCAGGCTCAATAAAATACATATGGACGACCATCAAATTTGAAGTCCTCCTCATGTTTTCGTTCGTCTCGTTTCTCTTGAGATTTGAGATCGAGACTTTGGTGAGGTGTCAGTCACACAGCGGATTCAAGTGAAAGGAACAGAAGACATTTTATTTCTCCGTAGGGTCGTACGGTCAGACACACGACAGACAAAAACGGGCACTTTTAATGGATGTGTTTTGATGTAGCGCTCACTCAACGCTGGACCAGATTCAACAGTTGTTAGTCTGACACACAAACATTTTTCTAATATTAAACTTTATTTATGCAGTACTAACAAAGTTTACGTGGTTGAACCGGGATTCAAACCCGTCACTGCCTCCAGCATGAGAACCCGTTTGTATAACTTTCACTTCTGGTGTCCCAAAATCTTTTCAGAACTCTTTCCAGGACGTCCACACTCAGTGTTTTAATGTCAGCGTGGGAGATCTCGGCGCTCTTAATGTGCTGAAAACATGAAAAAGCTTTTTTCCACTCACGCTGACTGCAGGTCTTAACGCTCGGCCGCAAACACTGAATCACCTCATCACTGATTCATATCTGTTCCAGAGTCAGCAGGGCTGCAGCCTGACGGTCACTTCTGATTATTAAAGATTCATTCAAAGGTTTAACGTCACGTACAAAGAGAACGCGCTGCACTGTATGACACCGACTCAAAGTTTGGACGCTGTGAATAAAACAACAAATGTTATCAGTTTAAACATTAAATAATTAAATGAAATTTTAGTTTTCCTTCCTCTTTGATCGTCCTCTGAAGAAACTGCGTCACTTCTTATTCATCAGTTTAGACATTCGTCTTATCTCTGGACTCTGGCTGATGATTAGCCGCCTGTGCTCTAGTTTCCTCTTCATGCTGTGGTTGAAATATCTGCAGTTTGCATCTGTCCAGTCACCTTTGACCCAAATCTGCTGAGTCATTTTAACCCCCACATGTGCTGCATTTCACAGTGAAAGGTGACAACAAACAGGTCCATTGAAACATGTTCTGTCTTACTGTCAACAAACACTGCTATTCCTTCATTACCTTGAACACACCGTCCTCTGAAATACTAACTAAACTTCACTGAGCAGCTGTTTTAGGAAATTACTGAAACTTTTTGACACTATATTTCTCGATTTATGTCTTCAGTAGGAACCAATGGGCTCGGGGCTAAGAGGCCCAGACAGGAAGTTAAATATAATTACCACAGTCCAAACAGACGGTGACTAAATTTCTCCATTTTAACTAACAGATTCAGAAAAAGTCTGAAACCGTTCAGACCTGCAGGGTCACACGGGCCTTGAAAATCCTTGAAAGTTTGTTGATTTGGTCTTGGCAGAGAGACAGTTTCACCTGAAATCTTCATCTCGTGTCAAATTTTTCAGGTTTTCATGGTGCAGTTATAGTCTGAGGTTTATATTTGTTTTATTTTGAGGATTATAAAGCTTTCATTTACTTCACAGCACTATTTTTTTGTTGTTGTTGTTGAGCAGTTTGCAGTAAAAATGAAAGAAAGAAATTGAGAGCAGGTGTCAGGCCCTTGAGATATTTGGTGAGCGTTAAATTATAACTGGTGTAACACTCCTTTTCCTGCTGAAAGATCAACTCTTAGCTCGACTTTACTGTTGACGTTTCAAACCTTGGTTTATAGTGAAATCTCTTAAGAGATTTACAAGATGTAAAACCTTGGAAGTCATTGAAATCTCCTTGAATCTCCTGACCATCTTGTGTTTGTTTCTCTCTCCTGCAGAAATGATTTCTCCACCACACAGAAAGCTGTAGAAGTGGACAGCATCGTCCTCACCTGTCCAGAGATTCCAGGTAGAGTTTACAGCTCACCGAACACGAACGCATCACACACACAGGATGTTTTTAAAGTCCCTCTGAGCTCGGACAGGGACGCCGTGTTCCTCGAGTTGAGAGGAAACGACTCGATGGTGTCTGCAGGATGAGCACTGATCGTATCTTTGTGCAGAGTGTGTGTTAGCAGGTGGTCCGTGTGCTGATGTGTGTGTCTGCAGGGCTGCAGATCTGGGCTGAGCCTCCTCCTCTGATCCTGCCAGCACCAGAGGAGGAGGAAGAGGAGATCTCAGGCCGTCCACATTAATCCTCAAAGCTTATCGTTCACGAGTACAGGCTCTCTGAACGAAACAACTTCCTGAATATGGAAATAAACTGACGCTTTGCAAATAAACTAAAGGTGACCTTGGAGGGAAACCAGCCTGATCACTCGCTGTTTGTTTTTTATTTTAGAGGACGAAATATAAAAGGAGGAGGAGGAGGAGGCTCAGAGGGGTTGTGTTGTGCTGAAGCTCCGCGGCTCAAAGTAACCGAGTCAGATAATGAATGCAGATGTTTGGATTCATAATCGATGTTAGCTAACAGGGCGTCATTTCCACTTGAAGCAGCTTTTCATATCATTAAGCCCTGGGTACTGCCTCTCAGGTTACATACACGCTTGCCTTGGAGGCTTTCTTTTAGGGCCGTACACACCCTGTTCCTCCACCACCTCCACCTCCACCTCCACCTCCACCTCCTGTGTTTTTATGGGTAAAGGTTACAGATTAGATATTTGACTTCATGGAGTCTGTGAAACCAATTCTATTTTTCTTGTCAGCTAATAAATGTTAAAGCAGAAATCTTTGCTAAGAAGGTTGTAGCATCAGATCCCACACTGACAAACGTTGGATGCCGAGCACGACGGTTTTTAACCGATCTCGATAACGGTAAAAGTGACAACGCACAATTTTTGTTTGTCACAGATAATTTGGTGTCAGCAGACATGTTGGTCAGTTAGTTAAAATATTTATTAAAAATGTTAAAAGCTAACAGCGGTTATCAGATGTGAGCTATTGTTCATGGCGTCTTCTGTCTGCATCAATCACTATGACCACTTGAAACACTTGAAATTTTTCTTGAAAAAGTCTGGCACATGACTGTATACCAGTCAGTATTTTAATATTAATCAGATCCAAATTAAAAACTCTTAAACTAACATGCAGGATTCATGCAAAGTCTTAATATATATGTCTAATTTGTGTATATTAAAAAAATGGTTGATTTTCAACATAATCAAAACAATATACATCGATTGTTGTGGGTATAAATGAATTCTGTAAACTTCATAACAGTTTAGAAGTGATGATAAAGGCTGTGAGAGTCTGGACATGTACCTTGAAAGTGCTTGAATTTTAGCTGTACAAACCCTGAACATATTTAGACAGTTGTACTGTGTGAATCAAAGATTGAAGAAGTTCAGCAAACAAGTGATTTTGTCTCGATTGTTTTGTTGTTTAGAAGAGCAGACCCTGAACATAAAGCGTCGCGTCCAGCAGAAGAGGAAACCGTTAGAGGACTGCTGTAGTTTCCCTTCGCAGGTCAAAGCCGCCGAGGTGAGTCCACGTTCGTCTCTTCTTCTTCCATCTTAAACGTGAGATGTCGTCTTTGTGGTGTTCAGACTCTGTCTGTCCTCGCGACACTGAGCTGCTGTTGATGTGAGGTTTAATCCCGAGGCTGTAGTGCTTCATATTCAGCTGTTCTCTGTGGCAGAACACGCTGTGATCAGCCAGTGACCTTTACAAAGTAAAAACATCATTACAGAGTTTGTTACTCTGATCCTCCGAGAGGGAAAACATCTAAATATAGTCGTGTTCAACAGGCAATGCACTTCAAGCATCAATTTATATTAATTTGTTTACACTGTACAACTTCACTCCTGCTGTACACTTTAAATCTCACCCAACTTTTCGTGGCAATATTTACTTTATTTAAATATAAAGCATCACATCGTCTGCATATTGAATAACCTGCGCAGTTATTTCTGTCAGTCACGACACATTTATGAGCTGGTAATGTCAGAATTTGTTTTTCAACTCCAGCTTTAACAAGTGTTTTTCTTTGGCAGCCTCTCCGGCCGACGGTCTACCGCTCGGTGTGCGTCAAGTGCAACAAGCCGAGCGAGGACAGCAGCAAGTGTCAGAACTGTGGGAACGGTGTGGCGTTGCTGCCCTGTCAGCAGGCTACGCTCTCATCCCCGACCCCCAGACCCCCAATTCGATCCCAGCCCTCCCCCGGACCAAACAGCCTGCAACAGAACTTCTACAAACCGGTCACGACCATGAGGGCGCCCCGCGGGGAGACTCTGCCGGTACGCATCGTGAGCACCAGAGGAACCCTGCCGCCTCTAAACAACGGCAGGTCCCCCTTGTTAGCCGGGACGTCGAGCTGCTGCGGAGCCAGAAACCCGCCGAAAGGGAAGAGGACAACGGCCCAGCAGCACGAGCTCAACGACCCCAGTGAGTAAAAAGTTTATTGATAAGTAGATTTTCACCACAGACTGTCTAAAACTGGACGTAGTCTCTGAGACGTCCCCACAGACTGTCTAAAACTGGACGTAGTAAGATAAGGAGTAAGGAAAGATGTTCTTGGCTCCTTCCCATCATTGTTCACCATGATTAAAATGTCTTTTTACCTTCACACTGAGGCAGCGTCCAATCCAAAGCGTCCAGGTGAGAGCGTATAAGCTCCTGTGTTCTGCTAAATGAATACAAACATCACTGTCAGAGGCTGTAACTGCTGCAGAGCGAGCTGAGATGAAACTGTGGAGCTCCTCCGACGCCCTGACAGTTTTTAATCTGATGCTCGTCACGTCTGTCTGAAGGTTTAGTTATTGAGTTTCATCATTTTCCAGGACAAACAGAAGAAATACAGTAATTATTCCTCAGAGGGTAAACAGATCAAAACCTTCTACAGGAGCTAAAGTCGGTAATAAATCTGGAGTTTTTCTAACCGAGCAGATTAGTGGAATGTTTCCAATGCAGTCATAAGGAAAACAAACATTACACCACCGAACAGACGTCACTGCTGTAGGAAAAGTCAACAGAACATCCAGGCAGGTAGATACCAACAGTGTTGTATGTATACAACGTATTTAAAGCAAGGCGCCCTCTCTGTGAATTAGTTTGAGTTTCTACCAGAAGAAAGAGAAGCAACATGATAACACAAAATACAAAATAAGACGTCAAACCTTCTCGTCCTTCTCTGTTCTGTTTCCTCTCCAGTCGTCCTGTCCAGTGACGACGAGGAGGAAGAGGCCGACAACGCCAGCACGGGAAGCGTCAACAGACTGGACAGCGTTTCCCCTCGACCCGCAGACTCCGCTCACTCCTCGCCGGCGCCCTCTGGAGGCCGAGTGGAGGCTGCGGTGAAGAGCGCCGGAGAGCAGCAGGAGGAGCTGAACACTGAGTTCTTTGAAGACGTCAACATGAAGATCACGTTACCACGGAGAGCCCGGATGAAGGATCAGGTGAGACTCAGGGCGGGACCAGAACCAGGAGGTCCAGACTGAGGACTCTTCTTACATTTGTTTTTATGTTGTTTGAATTTCTCAGTTTGGAAATCAGCCTCCTGAGCAGTTCTCACCAAGGACAAAGAAACCCAAGTTCATGTCCAGTAAGTGTGACAGCATCATACTGGAGTGTCGGAGCGTGAGGGTGGGAACTGTTCGCAGGATGGTGACGAAGCCCGTCATCGTGAGTACTTCACTTATGTTTTCTTATTAAAATATGGACGCTACGCTGTGTTTCAGCACTTTGAGCTGCACGTAACCAAAAACACAAAACTCCTGCACGAGTTATGGAAAAGAACCAGAAGTTTCTGACGTATTCGATCAGTTATTTTTGTGTTGTTGTTTGACTTTAGTGCTTTAAGTGGTTAAAAACACCAAAATCATCAATGAACTAACTGAGGCAGTTGTCGACCAGAGAGATGAAGGCAAATAAACACACAGGAAACAAGGAAATTATACTTAAACTGAAGGATTTTATACTTTATAACTCATGGAAAATAACTCATGGTGAAGTTATGTTACCAGAAGAAGAAGTCGATTTTTAGGTCCATAAAATCAGGAGATCATGAAAATATGAATGGAAAGGAAATGATAAATTAACTTCTTTGTTCTTTTTCCTTCCAGTTTTCCATCGATCACATCCAGCTGGAGACTGAAGGTATGAATTCAGTAAATGAAACACGACGGATGCAACACGACTTTTTTGTTGCTCTTTAGTCATAACTGGAAAATGAAATCACATATTTGGCATCACAGATAAATAAGCATGAAAACATCTTTGAGCGTTCGTCTGCAGACGGATAATAAAACTTAATTTGATCAAATCCAGTTACATCACTGCTCTGTGTGAGGTCTTTAGCTTCATCCTCTGTTTGTGGTCAGGTCCGGAGCAGAACACCGTCGAGAATGTTTGTCTGCAGTCGTCGGAGCTGATCAGCTGCGAGTGGTGCAGCGTCCGGAAACTTCCGGTCTTGTTCTTCCAGACGACCCCGGAGGAGTGTGTCCGCCTGCGAACGCAGCTCAACATGTCCAAAGAGGTGGGAGGCCAGTGGTACGACTGTGCCGGGGACCGTGAGTACAAATATCAACTGTTTTCCTCTATTTGATGCTAAAATGATTCTGTTTGATATTAATCTGTGTCTCTTGTTCTGCCGTCAGAGTCGGATGAGAAGTACATTGTGTTGATCTTCGAGAATGGGCTGGCGATGAAGGAGCAGATGATCCTGGAGGACATCCTTGGCGAGATCGGTAGGAACAACAACCTCATCCACTTCCCCGCCAAGCTGCCCTTCGAGGAGGCCAACATCCGCCTGGTCAACTACAACAAGGCCACGAAACAGAAGGAGCAGAAGGTGAGCGTGGAGACGCTGGACTGTGTTGAGTCAGTGGTACCGATGAGTATCGACTGAATCAATCAAATTATTCTAGATTTCATGCAGGTACACTTGAATATCGGCTATTCCTCAATCACATGCTCATAGCACACTGCTTACTGCAGGGCTGTTGAGGCCACGCCCCCTACCTGCACAGGTGATTTCCCTATCTGGACCACACTTTAGAGCCCAGAGCACACAGAGACTATTGAAGCCACACATTTGAGCTTAATTACCATACATTTCCATAATTCCCATGGAGTTTGTTATTTGCAAAATTCCCCAGGTTAACTTCCCATGGAAATTTTCTGGAAACTTTCCACCCCTTTGCAACCCAAAAAACAATGGTTACGGGTAAAGTCTCACGAGATTTTCGCAAATCTATGGTTACCACCTAGACACGACTTTTAGAGCAAAGTTACAACAAAGTATGTTTGTGCAGGTTGAGAGTTTTTTTTTTTTTTTTATTTCACAGAGCTTCTGAATTTGATGATTTTTACACGATAGTTGGTAAAATTGGTTCCCATTCTTTCACTTCTTCCTGTGAACTTTCCAGGGACTGATTACATCTGACTTAAAGTGACCGTTTCTATCTCAAACTCGTCCCTCCCTGCAGGAGAAGCCGATACAAACGCCTCCCAAAATCACCCACGTCTCCCCGGTTACCAAGGTCGCCCCGGTCAACAAGGTCTCTCAGGTCACACAGGTCTCCCCGGTCGCCATGCCCGTTCGCACACGGATGGCCACCCGCCAGCAGACCAGCTCCTACTTTGAGGATGAAGACGAGGACATGACCGACCTCCAGCCCACCTTCTCCGGACCAATCATCAAGTGAGCGACTCCCCTGAAATGTTTCCACAAGCGGTCGTTTTATGTGTTACTTTGCCCCATCTAGTGGAAGTTGGCGGTATTGCCGTTGATTCTACAGCCCCAGTGTGACGATGTTGTTGGTGTTTGTCTTCCAGATTAATGGTGTACCCTCCTCCTCCAGCCAAAGGTGGCATATCGGTCACCAACGAAGACCTCCACTGCCTTAATGATGGAGAATTCCTTAACGACGTTATCATAGACTTTTATTTAAAGTAAGTATTCAGGGGCATTTGTAGACATCAATCAACAAACAGCTTTAAACAGAAACAAACTGACAATCACAAGTTGTTTTAATTTGAAAAAAAACACAGCTTCCTCTTTAATCTGATACCAAATATGTGGCATTTGTAGCTCTTTAAACCAATTCAACACTTAAAAAAACAACAGTACAGCTACATGAGAAATAAATCTATATGAATTAAAATAAATTTATATGTGGAAAAGTCACCGCGACCTGGTCAGTCCTCACTGACGACTCTTCGGTGAACCGCCCCCCAGAAAACAGCCTCGTTCTGGGCAGTGAGTGCCGTGTATGTCTTGTTTTTTAGCTACAGTGATTATGTGATGAAATGTTGGGTGACAGTAACGACAGTAACATGGTAGTAGGTAGTTTCTTTGGCAAGTTATATGAAAAAACATCTTTGATATTACGTGGAAATGTTAGCGTGACGTGGTCAGTCCTCCTTGCCGACTCTTCGGTGAACTCCCCCAGAAAACAGCCTCTGTCTGAGTAGTGAGAGCTGGTCGAGTCCTGCCGTTTATCTGCAGTGATTATGTGATGACACCTCGGTCATAGGTAGTCCTAGGTAGTGTCTCTGGCAACTTATATGAGACTAGATCTTCAAATTTATGCCTAAAAGTAACGTCGACCCGGTCAGTCCTCGCTGATGACTCTTCGGCAAACACTCCGCCCAGAAAACAGCCTCCGTCTGGGCAGTAAGAGCCGGTTTAGTCCCTTTACTGTTTACTGATGGTGATGATGAGCTCTGCATGGTGGGTCAGGATCTCCCTCACGACACAATCTGACAGCTTCCTGAAGATTGGAAACCCGCCAAAATAAAATCACATATCAACGTAATGATGTATATTTCTGGTTATTGATCTAAAATGACGGATGCTCTGAGGTCTAGAGGGTTAAGTACAAAAAAGACAACCAATAAAATCAAAGCAGCAATGTTTATTATGTTTCTCGTACTAAAGTAAGTCTTTCTTTTGTCTTTCTGTGTTAGATATTTAGTTTTAGAGAAATTGAAAAAAGAAGATGCACAAAGAATTCACGTCTTCAGTTCCTTCTTCTACAAGAGACTAAACCAGAGAGAGCGGAGGAACGTCCCAGACACAACAAACCTGCCGTCAGTATCAACACAGGATGTTTCTACGTCCAGTCAGATGTTTCTGATACTAAGTGTTTCAATCTTTGGTTTTCCCAGAATCCAGAAAAGGAAGCACAACAGGGTCAAGACGTGGACTCGGCACGTGGATCTGTTCCAGAAGGACTTCATTTTTGTTCCCATCAACGAGTCGTGAGTCTTCAGTTATTTTGACAGCTCTATTTCTGTCCCGCTCTTTGACTTCAGTGCTGTAACCGGTTTGAACTCTTTGTTTTGTCAGGGCTCACTGGTACTTGGCCGTCATCTGCTTCCCGGGCCTCAAGGGGCCGGTGTACGAGCAGAACCCGCTGTGCCAAGACCCGTTTCCAGCCTCCGCCTCGGCTTCAGATCCCTCGTCGGAGGAGAACATCCCGGACCACTGTCGTCCTCTGTCCCCGGACAGAGACGGGCTGGACAGCTCTTCGGAGGACCCGTCCCCCGGCGTCCCCGAGGTGTCTGCAGAGGTTCAGACTGATCTGGATGCCGCCAAGGAGAACGCAGCCTTCATTGAGGCCGGTCAAGAGCCTTCAAACATCTCTGCAGTGTCCGGCAACGGCCAGGGCGACGAGAAACAGTACTCAAGTGAGTCAGCGCCTGATGGTCTTTGGTTTTCCATCTACAAACGTTCCAAGCGAGATGAGATGATGCTAAAAGGTGGAGTGAAAACACTGACACACAGACATCCGACACGTGACAGCAATTTTTTTTTTTGTCATTTGATCACAAAACCACGCTGCGGTCAATCGACGTTCTTCTGTTCGGTTATCTTCCTCTGTTGTTCGTGCATGTTTGCGTCACGTTGACGATATCACGGCAGCGTTACTGTGACAATCAGCTAAGAATCTCGCCTACGTTGAGGAGGTACCATCAGCAATGGACAACGAATTCAAGAAAAGTACCCAAAGGGAGCCACAGTTTAGAGAACCGACTGAGTCTGTAGCATCGAGTATCAAACTTGTTGAGTACTTGAAAGCTTTAATCGGCTCATTTATTATCTTGTTTAATCACTTTTAGATCAGAAAAGTAAGTGTAAACGTTAGGAAAGGATCAAATCTAAACATCCGTCCTTCTAAAAGCTCCTGCTTACTTGACTTGTTTGCTACCTGAAGTTGTCCTGAGTGGACCAAACCTGAAGATCCCTCCGAAATGACTCAGAACAGCCGACGTGAACTGTTTCTTGTTTGTGTTTTTTAGGTGAGTTGCACAGAATCAGCGTTTGCTACGGTTCAGGAAAAGGAGACGATGACACCTTCACCTTCTCCGACGACCAAAGCTCCGGTCAGGTACTTGACTCTCTCTTTATTTTACTGATTTAACAGACCTCGTCTGTCCGTCGATAAGTCGTCAGTCCGTAAAGGAGTTGACGAAGCCTTTTAATAACGTGATTAATCGTCTCCAGGATGACTGCAGCGAAGACGGGACTCTGGCTGAAGACTCTCTCAGCTCTGACGCTGCTGCTGCTGCTGCTGCTGCTGCTTTGGCCTCCAAACAAAACCTCTGCAGACAGTAAGTTTGACGCACCTCCACCTTTTCACCTGTAGGTGTCACTGCCGCACTGCTCAAAGAAGCAGCAGAGGCAGAAGAAGCCTTAACTGTTTCTTCTTCTTGTCCTCCTTCAGGCCTTGTATCCTCATCATGGACTCCCTGAGAGGTCCGGCCAGGTCGACTGTGGTGAAAACTCTCAGAGAGTGAGTGCCAGGCAGCATTTATGAATTATTATTTATGTGTGGTTTGTATGAAGCTGACGGCGTGTGCGCTTGTTTTAGGTACCTGGAGGTGGAGTGGGAGGTGCGTAAAGGGACTCAGCGGAGTTTCGGGAAGGATGTGATGAAGGGCTCGAGCCCACGTGTGCCTCAGCAGGACAACTTCAGTGACTGTGGAGTTTACATCCTGCAGTATGTGGAGAGCTTCTTCGAGGTGAGCGCGCCGTTCTCAAGTCATTCCCTGTTGGTCTCAGAGGCTGTGCTCGTAACTCCGTTAAGTCACGTTTCATTCACGGTAAACTCTCTCTCGTCTCTTCAAACAGAATCCCATCCCCAGCTTCCACCTGCCCGTCAACCTGTCCGAGTGGTTTCCGCAGCAACGGATGAAGACGAAGCGCGAGGAGATCAAGGAGCTCATCCTGAAGATCCAGGAGCAACAAGAAGTGGACAAGAAGGAGCCCGACCGGGTCGAGGCTCCGCCCAGCTCTCCTGAAGAGCCCGAGATCGAAGAGACTTCTGGGTCGACGGGCCGGCCGCCAAACCTACCCATCAGCCCCTGAAAGGACCCCACCCACCTCCACCTCCACCTCCTCTCCGAACCTGATTGTACGCTGCTGGTTTCACTTCAACGTGTCTGAAACGATCCCTCCATTTCCCCACAGACATCAAACACACCTTTAAATTTGTATGGAATAAAACCTGAACTGTAAATACGCCGGAGTTTTTCCCGCTGCCTTTGTAATTTACCGTTTTCTGACTCAGTCATAAAGTGGCCCGTTAAGTTATGTTTTCATAGATGTTCTTCTTTCCAGGAAGGATCTGTGCAGAAGATACTGTTGCGCTCTTGCATCGTTATTTTTTATTGCTTTCTAGTTGTGTAGAGGACAAAAAAACACACACAGACATAGAAGAAGAAGTTGCTGTTCTTTGTAAGTCATCGATCCACCCGTCTGGACTTTACAGCTCACGAGTCACATACGTAGTTCAGTGCTTGTTGTGTCTCTTCGATTGTGGAGTGGATGATTTTTTTCAGCATTAAAAAGCGACTCGAGATGCAAGAGCAACTTTGTTTGCCTTAGCTGCTTCTTTGTGATGATGAGTAAATGTACTGCACCGTACGAACGGAGAAGAAAGTTCTCAGAGGTTTAAAACAAATCAAAATCCTGTTTAGAGTTTAAAAGTGTCCTGTAGAATCACCTGAAGGTTTCATCACATCTGACTCAAACCTGCTGCAGCTAACTGCTATGTTAGTGATCTTTTCTAACCTGTAGGGTGGTTCTGGTTCTGGTTCTGGAAAATGTTCAGGAGCCATAATGGAGGCGGTTTGTTCGCACCCCAAATTAAAAATATTAGTGTAGAAGAGCTGAAAAAGTGATTTATGTGATGATAATATGTCAAATAATTTCATTAATCTCTAAACGAACTGTTTTAAATTGACAAAATTGACACAAATATCAAATTGATGCAGCTGTGCGACTAGAAAACTTCAGTCTGTGCCGAATATTTCAGCTGTAAACGAGTTAGAATGTCTGAAAATGTCTTTAAAATATGAGTTAGTGTTTACAGCGACCGGCCGCTTCATCAGGTGAACACACCTGAACGATCTAATGTGATGTAAAACTCTGACATGAAGCTCATGATGTTTCAGTGTTTGTCGACAGTCAGATTCATTCATTCATTCAGAGTGCATTATATATCAGAAACACTTCTCAGTATGATGCAGTCCAGTTTAACGTCACCACTTCAGACTGCTTCAATAATAAACACACAGTAGAATTATGACGTCTGTGAGAGTCAACAAACACTCCAACATGATGAACTTTATATGGCAGAGGTGTTTCGTTGTTGAATCATCCAGTGAAGTGGCCGTTCAGTTGAACTGCAGATAATTGAAGTGATTAAAGTTGAAGCGTCAGACTGTGTTAACAGTCTGTATGAAAGCAGTGAATACGGTTTAAATGTGATTTAATGAACCTCGCTAAAACTGGAGTTATCCTGTCAGTGGGTTAAACTGAACTCTGCATGTTAAATATTAATAATATTAATATTGTAATGTTGTACGGGAGCTGCAGCTGAAGTTGAAACAGTTAAAGGAGTTAAAGCGGAGGAGATGAAATAAGTTTAACTTTCAACAAAAGATTTGAAAGTTTTCCAACATTCTTCTTTTGAAGTTTAAATGTCTCATGTTGTAAAAATCATATTTTCATGTTTTTGATGATATGTCAGGTTTTTGTGCTTTATAAACTCTTGAAAGTATCAAAATACTGAATCCACTGAGAAGCGTGCACGGTATTCAGAAACTTTCCCTTTGAACGAGCCGTCAGGACCTACCTGAAGGTTGTGATGTCACAACTGCGCAAGCCACGCCCCCCCCCGGCACAGACCCCCACCATCCAGGTAGGCTACAATCAGCCAATCAGAAGAGAGGCTCGTTAATAACAACACAAAACACCCTGATCTTACTAAAACTCCAGATAGAAGATGTAAGACTACACTGAGATATATAGATCTAATAATTATCCTTTAACGAACCTGTTCCAAGTCAGGAACTTTCTTCACAAACATCACGTCACATGTTCCAGCTTTGAGACATTTCACAGCTACACGAAGCGACAAAGACGCCTGAACTCACCACCAAATCTGAATCAAGTCTCAAACTTTTACAAGAATCTGAAGCTCTGCTCTGACGGTCACAGTGGGACACTCGAGGATGAAGTGACAGCTGTGATCACAGCTTCATATTTTAGCTTCATGTCACTTTTCAGACACAGGCGGGAGGTGATTAGCCTAGCTTTGGCTTTAGCATAATAAACAAAAGTGAGGTTTGACATTTTTATCTGGATAGAGATTTAAAGAGACAAGACACAAAACATCTGAACATCTTATCAGCGGACAACAACCGCTTCAAACATCCACGTTTAAACTTTTTATTCAACAACAGGACGCCTCCAACGATGAACGACAAACTCCAACCAAGCTCAAACTTTATGTTACGCGTGTCTCGTGCCGTGTCCGCCGTTTGTTATGAAGCACTGCTCTCAGCTTTCAGTCGGGTGTTGAGTGACTTCTTCTTCTTCAGACAGTGTTACGTTACTGCACGTTGAATCATTCATGACTCCTGAATTGTGTTTTGTCGTTCCACTTATGAGCTTCTTCAGATATTCAGAGCATAAAATATACATTAAGAGCTTGAAGTAATGAGCAGTGACACGTTGGTGCTCGCTGTCACTGATTGATGTAACGGAGACAACGCTGATTCAACCGTGTGTTGCTCCTTCATCGTCTTTTATATCAATGTTCTCTTCATGTTTGTGTTGTGTTAAGTTGCATGATCATCTCCACCTCCTCTCCATAAACTCTGCTGGCATATGTGAGGAGCAGTAATGCCTTCAGGAAGGTTGGAGGATTAACTGGGATAATGTCAAAGACGACAACAATGGTGCTAATCTCTGTCTGCTGCTGCGCTCGTGGACGGTCAACACACACAAATGAAGCACTAAAATATTCATCATACAACACAACGGCCAGATGAGATGGAGCCAGCCTCAAGTGGACGTTCAAGGAACTGCAGTTTTCATAGACACACTTGGCTGTGATTGCTAGTTAACAAAATAAAAGCCTAAACAGGACTGTATGTTCACTTTTTGTTGTCTTATTAAGGTTATTAAGGTGTCTTATTAAACCTGCAGTTTTGTGGAATCGTTATTTAATTAGCGGTTCTACAGGTCCGGTATGACTGTATATATCTGTGTTTTTGAGTCCTATCCAGGTATATTTCTGTATATATGTCATAAATGTATCTTTCATATATTCCTTTTGTATAAAATCCCTGATATACAACCTCCACGTTTCTGCTGTGAAGTTGGACATTTTAACATGGGGACTTACGGAGACTGACTCACTTCTGGAGCTAGGACGACAAGTGGACGACAAGAGGAACTGCAGTTTTTAGCACTTACGAATAGGTTTAATTTACCAGCCACAGAGGTTGCTGCTTGGTTATATTGTTTTAGCTCATTGTTAGCTTGTTTTAGCTTGTTGTTAGCTTGTTTTAGCTTGTTGTTATCTTGTTTTAGCTTGTTGTTACCTTGTTTTAGCTTGTTGTTAACTTGTTTTAGCTTGTTATCTTGTTTTAGCTTGTTGTTATCTTGTTTTAGCTTGTTGTTACCTTGTTTTAGCTTGTTGTTAACTTGTTTTAGCTTGTTATCTTGTTTTAGCTTGTTGTTATCTTGTTTTAGCTTGGTGTTAACTTGTTTTTGCTTGTTGTCAGCTTGTTTTAGCTGGTTATCTTGTTTTAGCCTGCTGTTAACTTATTTTAGGTCATTGTTAGCGTGTTTTAGCTCGTTGTTAGCTCAACGCAGAACGGGGAAATTAGCTATAGAGACCAAAACTGTTATTTCTGCTGTGAAGTTGGACATTTTAACATGGGGACTTATGGAGACTGACTCACTTCTGCAGCCAGCCTCAAGTGGACGTTGGAGGAGGTTGTGAATCTTGTGACGTCTATGGACTAGCTAGCTGAGGACTGATGTAGATTAGCTAGCTGGCTACATCTGATAGCCAATGTTAGCAAAATCACCATCTAGCTAGCAAATGTACATAGAATGTTGGTTAGTCATTTTAGCATTAGCTAACTTAATTAGCTTTTAGCTAAATCCTCAAACAGTATTTTCAACATAGACGAGCTAGCACTTAGCACGTAGCATGTAGCATCCAAGCACAGACAGAGACAGAGGCTTGCTCAACTGTGATTGGAGCACACAGCGCAAAGAGGCGGGGCTAAAGAAAAGGTCAGTATATTGCATTGTAATATATTGTAATATATTTTAATATTCAAAGTGCTCCTACAGTGTGATATTAGCATATATTTAAACGTTGGATACTGACTAAAATCGCGGACAGCGCCCCCTGCCGGAGGAGACTCACTCTGGCACGGGAGGGGGGGGGCAGTATTTATTTATCCAGCGGCGTGACGTCACGGGGCCAGTTTCCCAGGATTGCTGCGGGAGTCGGAGGCTAGCAGGGCGGGGAGAGTGTGGCCCAGGCTGCCGGAGCGAGAACACCTACCATCATCTTTGGAAGAGAGAGAGGCACCCGGCACGGCTGTGTGCGGGGAGGCGCGCTTCATTTGTGGGATATTTTTTTTAATATTTAAAACAAACGCACTCTCCGGGGAGTTCACGCAGACATAAGGTAAGAAACGCCGGCAGCCGCGCGCATGCACCGGGCTGAATTTATCGCCTTTCGGTCGGTGATGTTAGCTTAGCACACAGCGGCGTCCGCCGGGCTGTCAACACACACACACACACGCACACACACACACACACACACACACACACACACACATTGTAGCTTTCCCAGGAGGAAAACCGTGAGCACAGAGCCGAAAGCGGAGGTGCAGACCTTTTATTAAACACCTCTAAATACATTAGCTGTCAGTCTGTGAGCATTCCCGCGTTTAGAGGGGGAAATTTAACGTTTTTAACAACATAAGTCGAGCTTGTGTAGCTTTGTTGAGAGGAGTCGGCGCCAAACCTCCTTTGAGAAACTCCCAACTGAAAGTGTTTCGATGATTTCACGAAGGATCTATGAAATAATACTTAACCCTATATATATTTTGAAACTATAGGAGACCCTTAATAATTCGGCTTATAAATAATCCACCTTGCCTCTCTGTATTTGGGTAAGGCTTCAACTTTTTCAGCACAAACAACGGCGCTGCCATTGCCTCCAAAGGGTGTATTCAGGCGAGCGAGCAGCCCGGCAAACAACATTTAAAAGTTAAAATCTTTAAAATTAGTCACATTTTGTTGATTATATGTAAGCCGAATTGAATATAAACGTCTCCTCTGTTAGAAAAAGTCATAATTTATAGTTGAGATTATGTGTTTTTGACAGAAAATCAACGCAAATTCAAAGTTTCAGATTTTGCAAACGAGGATTGGTTCTTAGCCAGACAGCTGAATCTCTGCCCGAGCCTCATCACATCAGAGGGGGGATGAAAAGAGGCCAGAGCCTGGCAGCTGAGAGGAGAAATCAGTGGTGCGTTCATGACACGAGAGGCTGTGTTGTTGTTGTACACCAATATGTCAGATCTCACAATGTGTAAGCACGGCTGAGGCCTGCACACACACACATACACACACACACCCCCACTGCTGCTGAGCCTGGGAAGAAGAAGAAGAATCAATGGACATACTTTGCATCAGGCCGTTGTGATATTATCGCCGAGCTGTGTGACATCCTCAGCAGTGTGTGGACACGCCGTGAACGAGCTGAGCCGGCGAGAGCTGTGTGTGTGTGTGTGTGTGTGTGTGTTTTCTATCTGTGCTGCACGATTATATAAGAGCTTTTCAGTGCTTATTGTGTTTGTCCTGAGCTGGAGCTGCTCTGAAATCACAGCTGAACTCTGTCAGAGCGCGCTGTGTCACATTTCTGTGCATGTTTTAACACCTCGGGTGGAGAAACTCTTTGATTCCTGCAGGTGCTCTTGACTTTTGCCCCCTCCTCGCCACATTACAGCCACGTCTGACGTGCACTTACAGCAGGAAATGGGACTTATTGTGACCGAGCTGTCCTTCCTGATGCTCTGTGGGGAGTTTCAGGAACTTCAGGGATCAAAGTCCTCTTCAGGAAATGATCCTGGTCATTGGATCAGTGCAGCTTTCTCTCACTGATACGCGTGTTAGATTGTAAAAGTCTGAGCACGTTCGCCTTCTTGGCTGCGGCCAATGAATATGCGCTCGGCATCCCGGGTAGCGGCTCGCGTCCAAGAGAGAGATAAGCTGTTTAAATGCATCTTCATCCACTTAGCATAGAAAGCTTCATGTCGCTGTGGAAGGAATATCCTGGAATATCCTGGAATATCCTGGAGGTGTATTCTGGATGTTAAATAGTTCGGCTTTTATTTTGTTAACCGGTGATCCAGGCTAAGCCAACAAAACTGCAGTTCCTCTTGTCGTCCACTTGAGGCTGGCTCCAGAAGTGAGTCAGTCTCCATAAGTCCCCATGTTCAAATGTCCAACTTCACAGCAGAAATAAACATGTTTACAGCCTGGTACAAAAAACAGTTTTGGTCTCTATAGCTAATTTCCCCGTTCATGACAACTGTACTGAGGGTGAATTTTTATACAACTCACCTGTTCAGATTATATTAAGGCTTAAAGTTATGCAGGATTAAGAGCGTGGACGCTTTGATTGACAGGCGGGTGTTGTTACAGGTGGCAAAAATGTCTCTTCTTAATCATTCTCGTTGTCCTCAGAGGCTGAACCGTCGTCAGATGACAGCCGATGGGTTCAGAGAGGAGCCTGATTACTAATTGATTAGATTGGGATGTCTTAATTTGTCTCATCGTCAGCCCGGTGCTTTTAAGCGCTACAGCCACGTTATTCTTTGACTTTTATTTTGAAATATTTGGAGGGGTGGGTTCAGATGCTAATGCTAAGCTAACCTCCCTGCAGCGTCCTCTTTCTCTGGAGGAGGTGCTGATGGAGCAGGAGGGGTTCATCCATCTCTAGTTTCTGATGGAGGTGTGTATTAATGGAGGTCTGGGATCCCCCTCCACCCTCCAGCCTCCACCCCCGCGTCCCATCATCCTTTGTAACGAGGGGAATGTGAGCTGAATTGGTGACACCACACCGAGCAGACCACAGACTTTTGTTGATGTGATGAAGAGTGTCGACTTACACTCCGTCTGCAGCGCCACACACACGCACACACACACACACACACACACACACACACACGCACACACACACACTCTGCTGGATCACAAGTGAACTTGTAAACAGACGTCACGTGGACTCACGTGAAGTTTTAACAGGACCGTGAAACTTTAACGTCACCTCACGGTTCATAACGAAGTCGGCACGACGCTTCAAATCAACTAAACTCAGATTTATTGAACACGAACCTGACGAACAGCTGGATATCAAGTGTCAACATCTGTCTCTCTGTACACGTAATCCTTTCTGAAGAGCTGTTTCCTGTTTTCTTTGGGTCGGATTACAAATCAAACTATATCCACTTCAGATGGCATTTAAATATTATATCGATTAATTATGTAACTTCTTGACATTCAGGATAAGATAAGAGTTTAATTAGTGGGTTAATAATGAGTGACTCATAAATTATAAATCTATAGAGTCATGAAGTCATGCTGGTGTCTGACAGCTGATGGTGGGAGGAGCAGTCTGTAGCTGAAGGAGCTGTTTAAAGAGATAGTTTGTGTTATTTCAAGTGTGTTTGTATGTTGTACTCAGACTCCATTGATAAAAACAGTTGTTGGTCCACTGCTGCATCTGTCGGTTGGCTCGTTCAGAGTTTTAACGCATTAGTTGCTGCAGATCGAGGCAACGGTGGACCAGCAACTCACATGTTGTGTGAGGTAACATTGCTGTTTTTGTCAAAGGAGTCTGGTGTCTTTGGAGAGAGCAGCATTAGCTTCATGCTGGTCCTCCTGTCTGCTTCTACAAACTGGGGACGTGCCGACCATCTACTGTAAATAACACACTTCAGGTTAGGGTTGCAAAATTTCGGGAATTTTCAAAAGTGGGAAACTTTGCATGGGAATTAACGGGAATAAACCGTGAATTTTCAAAATTGAATGTTGGCCCTTTAACAGGGAACTTAAATATAGTTGGTGAAAATATATTTCAGCATAATCTTGACTAAAACAACCAGATTTCATGCAGGTACACTTGAATGTCTGCTCTTCCTCAGTCACGCACAAGCACACTGCTTCCTGCAGGGCTATTGAGGCCACGCCCCCTACCTGCACAGGTGATTTCTGTACCTGTGACCCTCATCACCTTTGCATGAAGTATTTGCCGTTAGCTTTGAGCTAGCAGCAGTTACCTGTTTACATTGAAGCGTTTAGCCGTCCAGCTCACATTAAGTGAACATTTAAGGTATCCGTGTCCTGCAGTGACACTTAATCAGTCCACCTTTAGTGAGGGCTGGACCTTTTACCTGCAGGTAACCTCCACACCTTTTAAATATTAACTGATGAGCTAATAAGTTTGTCCTGTAGAGCTCACTCAGTCGGAGGCCGTTGGCTGTTTTTGGACTTGAGTCAACGGTTCGTGTTCTGACAGGCCACGGAGGAGCTCCAGAAGTATTTCAGACACGAACCTACAACTTTATCACCGCAAAGGTGTCCAAAAACAGACGTTTATCTGTTAAATTCATGAATATAAATACATATTTTATCACTAACTGAACTTCTGAGCACGATTAAACTCTCCAAACATCGTCTGAATCTATTTTTAATCCTCATGTTTGGAGACGTGACGTTTATTTTTAGCAGAAGACATCGTCGATGCCTTTAATCATAGTTTCTGTCTCCGACAGCAGACCTGTGTTTTCTCACACACTTTCCCTTCAGCGTGTGTGTGACTGAACCACCGTGTTACGTCATGTCAACATGCAAATGAACCCAACCCATCATTATGGTGGAGGTGGTGGTGGTGGTGGCGGCGGCTGTAACCGAGGCAACGGAGGAGGGGCGCAGCCATTTGTCCGCTGATCCCGGGGAAGGATCACGTGTCCGTGACCTTTGAAACCTCCTGGTACGGAGCGAGGCCTTTGCTGTGCGGCCTCTGGTGTCACACATGTTGAATTCTGGGAGGTATTTTGGTTTGACGTGACTCGTGCTCTGAAGTCAAACTGTGTTTTTGTCCGTCTGAAGGTGTTTTACATTAAAAAGATGACGTGGATTGTTAAAAACTGATGCAGGCCTCCTCCACAGAGATGAATGTTGTTGACTTAAACATAAAGACTGAGTAAATTTGTTGAACGCAGCCTTTAAAACACAGTAAATATTAATATTCCTTCCTGTTTCCTCGTCCTGCTGTGTCACACTGCTCAGTAGTTTCAGTGGCTTTACTCGGAGAGGACTTTGACCCGAGTTAATCCGGCTCGTCTCTTAAATATTCAAGTGACACAAGAATCCTTGTTTTTAGCTGTCGTCTGGGTTTTACAGCTCTGAACTTTAAACTTCTAACTGCTGCTTTTCTCCAACGCTGCTGATTTTGAGATCAAACTGCAGACATGTTGGATAAAAGCTGCAACTGTTTAACTTTATTTTCTAAAAATATATAAGGAGTCATGATTACTTATTTCATTTATTTACATTCTCATTCATTGGTTGATTATTGGGTCCATAAAATGTAAGAAAAGAGTGAAAAATGAGTCCAATGCTGCCTCAAATCTCGTACTTTCATACTTAAACTTAATATTTCGAGTCCATAACTGTGTCCACGCTGTCAGTCATCGGTCGCTTAAAGAGTGTGGAACGGTCCGAACTGTCCAAAACCCAAACATGTTTAGTTTGCTTTAGTATATGACAAGAAAAAGTAGGTTACCAACATCGTTGCTAATTGCTAACTGACCATAGTTTCAGCTCAAGAGTTAAAAGCTATCGGCCTCGGTGATCAGAGGCGAGTTGGTTGCGGAGGATCTGTGGTTGGTTGCGGAGGATCTGCGTCCAGGTTTTGAACATTTCTAACATTAGCTCGGTCTCCTCCACGTCCCAGCAGTCTTTGTGTTCAGATTATCTCTTGTTTCCTGCCTGTTATATTTAGTCACTGCTTCACAGCTCGGTCCTCCACTGGACTTTCCCTCGGTTGCCATGAGATTTGTTACACAACCTTCACACGTCTTCACACTGGACACGTTCAGGAGAAACCAGTTTTCAGGTTGATTTTCTCTGCTGCATTAAACACAAAGAATGTGTGTGTGGCTGAATAAGCTGCTGCAGCTCTGGTGCTTTGATTCTCGCCGTCCTCGGTGTCTGTCTGGTCTTTCAGGGTCTCGGCGGAGCCGACGCCAAGCCGGACACTTCCTCTCTGTCTTTTTTAGGGTGTCTGCATGATGTTCCTGTCTGTCAGGCCTGTTTGATAATCTGCTGTGAGGAAGTGACCGCAAGGATGATTTCAGTGAGGTTCAGTGTCACTGTCAGGACGGAGACAGATGTTTAACTTTTGATTTCTGGAGGACGAACATGACACAACTTGACCTGCTACAGACTGATAAACTTCGACTAAAAGTCAGTCCCAGATTTACTCCTGTCCGGCGTCAACGTCCTCTTCGCTCTCTTCTCCTCTGCCATCATGTCCAAAAAAGCTGCTGACTGCTGGGCCTGAGAACCTCCTCTTCTTCCCATGTGGCCCAAAACACACCTGTGGTACAAACACTACCGGCTAACAAACTCGGCAAAAAACATCAGCTAACAGCAGCTATCGACCTGAGTTAACATGAGCTAACAGCGACGAAAAGTTACAACATGGGGCTTGTTTCATGTTTCATATCGCAAATCTTTGTTTATCGTTCATGTCAGCTTGTTTCTCAGGTTTGAAACGTGACCTTTGTGTCACACCTTGACCTCCACATCACCTGTCAGCCTGCAGAGCGTCAGGATTATCTAAGATCCTCCTCAAAGCCTGAATCCTCTAAAAGTCTTTGTGTAATGTACAACCCTTTTAGCTGCTTATGACACACTTTATTGGCATTAGACTTCGCCTTTAGGAGGATGACTCCCGTCAATCTTTAAACTGCGTTAACGGGCAGTTTGTCAAAGTTCAGCGCTTCACAAATTCCACCGTTTCTGCTGAAATCATCAAAGTGCAGCTCACCCCGCTCACACGGAGGCCGGTGTCCGTAAAGAAGACTTGTTTAATGGCTGGCCTGGAGCCTGTTTTGTGTGCGTTGGGCGGGTCGGGTTGATTTCTGCTTCAGTGAAAGGAATCACCTGCTGATTGTCTGATCCTTCAACACGCCCTGTTGTGGTGAGGCGGCGGCGGCGGCGAGGGCGCGGCAGCAGCTGGTTAATCGCTTCAAAGAATGCTGAGTAACATTCAGGAGACACAGCAGAAAGAGTTTTTAAAGACAGTTCAGTTTGATCAGGAGACAAAAGGTTTGATCAGGAGACAAAAGGTTTGATCAGGAGACAAAAGGTTTCGTTTGTTTGTCGAGTCAGAGATTTAAGTTTCCTGCTGCTGCTTCACAATAAAAGCATTCGATTTGCCAAACACAAGGTGGGTTTTATTGTGAAACACTCACAGGAAACAAGATGTATGAGTCACTGAGGTTAGCGCTGACAGCAAAACAAGTGACGTCCCCGCAGACTGTCTAAAACCTGGACGTAGTCTCTGAGACGTCCCCACAGACTGTCTAAAACCTGGACATAGTCTCCGTGACGTCCCCGCAGACTGTCTAAAACCTGCACGTAGTCTCTGTGACGTCCCCGCAGACTGTCTAAAACCTGGACGTAGTCTCCGTGACGTCCCCGCAGACTGTCTAAAACTGGACGTAGTCTCTGAGACGTCCCCACAGACTGTCTAAAACCTGGACATAGTCTCCGTGACGTCCAAACAGACTGTAGTTGAAGCAGATGTGTGGGAGGAAACATTAGGCCTGTTAACAGCAGACAGTCATTATGATGCTTTGTATAAAGATAACTGACTTGTCGGCTAACAGCTGTACAGAGTTCATCATCAGCCTCGTTAGAGTTTCATTTTCTGCCTAATTAGAGAGGAAGTGATAAAACCAATCAGCAGGAGGCTGATGTTAATTATCCACCAGCTCAACATGAGTTCACCTCATCTGATCAATACATGAACAGGCTGGTTATTGACTATTGGTCTGTCACATGTATTGATCATGGTTAAGTTTGGTCTGGTTCTGTTCGGCTTGGTTTAGTTTTGTTTGCTTTGGTCTGGTTTGGCTTGTCTTGGTTTGGTCTGGTTCTGTTTGGCTTACTTTGGTTTGGCTTGGCTTGGCTTGGTTTGGTCTGGTTCTGTTTGGCTTACTTTGGTCTGGTCTGGTTTGGCTTGGCTTGGTTTTAGGTCAGATCTCTTCAGATCTTTCAGCCTGCTGCCTCTCTGTCTCTGTCAGTCTGCCCTCGGGCTTTTTGTCCCTGAACACATCACGGGCTCTGTGTTGGTCATGTGACCCGGCCCGGCCGGCCGGTCATGACAGTGAGCTCTCAGTGAGCAGCGACACAGATCCAACAATCAGCTGTTTGTCAGTGGACGAGTGGGTCGACACACATCATTTTCAAACAGCTTCCTCTGCTGCCGTGAAATGTGGCGTCCTCTCAGACGCACAAAGTGACAGCTGCTGCAGCTCCAGGCCTCCGAGCTGAACACGCTTTGTTTTCATCGTGTTCTGATCCGGAACGCGGACTCTGATTTAAAGGAGTCCACCCCGATGGACCGACACGCTGCTGGAAGCTGATGCAGCTCTGCTAGTTTACAACATGACGTTATGTCCAGATATTTAGAGGAACACGAACAGACGAGAACTATATAGAGTTTTATATGTGGTGTATCCTCTGTGGCTCTGCACGAGCTTTGAGCCTGAGACTCACTCAGGTAAACTTGAGTAACAAAGCCTCAACTCTCTGTGAGAGTTTCCTGATGGACAGTGAAGTAAACTGCTGCCAACTGTAGCTGCTGTTAGCTCATGTTAGCTCAGTTTGTTAGCTGGGCTGTCCAGACTGTGAGCTCAGAGCACCGGGGGAGTGTTAGTGTTTGTACCACAGGCGTTTTGGACCACCGGGAGGAAGAAGAAGAGGTTTACAGGCCCGGCAGTCAGCATCTTATATGGACAAAATGGCAGAGGAGAAGAGAGTGAAGAGGACAGCCCAAATGAATGAGCTTCCTGTCAGTGTCATGTTTAGAGGTCTTGGTTCTGGTCCGGTTCAGTTGTTCCCGCTGTCTTGTTACAAACTCTAGCTGTATAGCAGCATGCTAATGTGCAGTAATGGATGTTAACGTGTCCGCAACGACCTGACAGAGTGACTTCATCACGGTTTGACTCCGCTCTAATGACGGCCTGATCGCTCGTTCAAACAGAGGATGAATCCAACATTGTTCATATCGTGGGAACATTTACATGAAGCGATGCTCATTGAGCTCACGTTCACACTCAGACTGGAAATATGAGTTCAGACAAGCTTTCTTTATCCTCTGCAGACACTGAATGTTTGTAATGCTCTAAATAAAGTTCATTATTATCCGGTGCAGCGTGCACGCTGTTAAATAATTTGATCTGTGAAGGATTCAGTCGGTTCAGTAAAGAGCTGCTCTTCATGGAAATATCAGCGCTGCTTCATTTACACACTTTTCTCTGACGTCGGGCTCGAGTGTCACAGCAGAGCAAACAGCTCGCAGCTCTTTGAACATCAATCTGTTTGAATATGGAAACGCCGGTAACCAAATACTGAACCTCTTTGTTCTGGAAGGACAGGTGTGTCGGAGAGGAAGGATAAAAGGAGGAAAGGAAGGGAAGAAAGGACGGATAAAAGGAAGAAGGAAGCTGTTCTTTATGGTCAAATACCTGCAGAACTAAACGGCATTCCCATCAGCCCCTGCTGTACTTTGTTTTTAGTGCTAATTAGCTAATGATGACATGCTAAAATGCTAAGTTTAGATTGCGAACACGGTAAACTTTATAAGATAAGATAAACTTGACTTTATTGATCCACAGCTCACGATACACGAGGAGGATGATAAAATATACTCATAAATAAATAAATGTTGGCGTCCTGGTGAACGTCTGAAAGTCTGCGCAGGATTTTAACTTTGACTGACTGAAAAATCAGAGAACAACATGTTGTACATGAAGTGTGTTTTCTGCTCTGCTGCTATCAGTGAAGTAAAAGTTTGAAGTAAGGACGCCCCGATCAGGTTTTCTAGCTGCTGTTTGCTGACGTTAGCCCAGTTTGTTAGCCAGGCTGTGCGCTCAGAGCCCCGGGGGAGTGTTAGTGTTTGTACCACAGGCTGATTAGCTGCTGTTTGGTAATGTTAGCCCAGTTTGTTAGGTTTTCAGGCCTGGTGGTCAGCAGCCTCTATGGACATAATGGCAGAGCAGAAGAGTCAGTCTTACCTTTGTCTGTTGTCGGACACGTTTTGGTCTTTGTCGTGGCTCAGAGACATCCGGAGAAAAGTTTGGTCTCAACTTGAACTGATAGCAGATCGATGCTCGATCGATCTGGGCATCCCTAATCTGAAGATAAACGGTGAAAAAGTGTCTCTGTGCTGAAGTTTCTCTCTCAGGTTGTTTGATTTAAATTAATTTGACTGTTTCACTAAAAGAAGAATTTACTCAGCCAGTTAATTTACATTTCTCCGTCTAATTAACGTGTTCACTCACTGTTCAAGAGTCTTCATTAGCATAAAGCTCGTCCCGTCTGACTCTGATCGCTGCTTTGAATCATCAGCAGATTTTCACGTCTCAGCTTCTGTTTGCATCTTTAATTTCTCACCTGACTGAGGACGTTAATGGAAGCGACGTTCAGAGGACGCTGACAGCTCCAAACACGCTGGATTTTTAATATTTAGGGCAGCGTCTGGAAATAGGTTGTACCACTTTTAGTTTAAAAACACATTAATGTGATCCGTCGGTCGAGGCTCAGCTCAGCTCGGCCATTAGCTGACTGTCGTCGGTACTTTGTGGTCTGTGCATCAGCTGCTGCTGCAGGCCGGAGGGATCAGCCGCCTCCACAGCTGGAGGTTTGACGGTGAAACCAGAAATTATCGACTAAATTTAGCTGCAGAGTCACTCTGCTGGAGACGAGCTGATCAAGTTTAACGCCAGAAAATATCAGTTTGTAATCTCTCGGGATGGTGAAGCCTTTATCTACTTTTCTGTTTCTTTTACTTCTATTCTGATCAGGGTTGCAAAGGGAAAGTTTCCAGAAATTTACCAGAAACTTTCCATGGAAAGTTAAGCTCAGGAATTTTGGGAATATTCCAAATCAGAAACTCCATGGGAATTAGTGTGAATTAGCTGTAAATTGTGGGTAATTTAAACAAAGTGTATCATATCCAAACATAAATATGAACATTTTGTTTTGTCATAAGCAGGCGTCACTCTTCAGACACCGCCGTTGCCGCCTTGCGTTACTCACGTCAGTTTACTCGAATAACACGTGTACATATCTCGTTACTTGAACCCAAATTAAACAGATCTGACTGTGATTTGATCGCGTATCAACACATATACCTGATGGCTGGAGGCTCATTTTTTTTTTTTAAGACTTGCCAGGTAGTCAAACGTCCTCGTTTACTTTTCTCCAAGCAGGCTCAAAGTTCAATATTTACAACTCACAACAAGAGAAGAGTCTCAAACAAAGCCTCTGGCTACATCCTGTAACACCAAAACTATGAGCTGTTGTAATTATGAAAATATCAGTGCAGTTAAGACAGGTCTGAGGTCTTGACGTGTTCAAAAGAGATCGCTACATGTTCCACCATGTTGACGCCTCACCGCCTGGAGTAACATCCAACGGTTCTAATCCAAGTTTCTAATTTCCCAGGTTGCTTGAACGCAGCTTCATTCAGCCCATCATCATTACCTGAAATAACCCACGTTATAACCTCATTCGTTCTTTCATCCTCCATCCAGGCAGAGTTTTTATTGGCGTTGCATCACTTCCTGTGAGCTGGTAGAAGATGTTCAGTGTGTCGTGATGTGAGTGTGTGTGTGGGCTGAACAGAGCAGCTTCAGCAGGTTTGATCTTGTCTTCTCAGAGCTCGTCGTGCAGCAGTTTATGATTATTAATACTGATTGGAGAGTGATGTGTGAAAGCCGCCTGGCCGACACTTTTAGCCTCTCAGTGCTCTGAGGCGGCAGCAGCTGCAGATGTTTTTTTAGAAATGAATTTTTCCCTGTGGGAGGTTTGAATGTTTTTATTAACCTGCTGCACGACACTAAATACAACTACTCGAGTACTTTACCGACAGCACGAAGCCCAGCTTGACTTGGCGTCACCAAGCTCTCACCAACCACTAAAAGTCAGTCCCAGATTTACTCTTGTCCGGCGGCTTCTTGCTCGCTCACTCTCTCCTTTTCTCTTCTTAGCTTCCTCCGTCAGCGTCCTCTTCACTCTCTTCTCCTCTGCCATTATGTCCATAGAAGCTGCTGACTGCTGGGCCTGAAAACTACTTCTTTTTCTTCTTCTTCTTCTTCTTCCCAGTGTTCCAAAACACCTGTGGTACAAACACTAACACTGCCCCGGTGCTCTGAGCTAACAAACTGAGCTAACATGAGCTAACAGCAGCTACAGTTGTCAGCAGTTTACTTCACTGTCCATCAGGAAACTCTGTAAATCACAGAGAGTTGAGGCGGAGCAGCCGGAGGACATCAGAGGGAAAACCAGAAAACATTTTCTCCATTAAAATATGATCCAGTTTCACCAAAATCAGTGAAATAGTTGGTGGTGTGTGACTTAGTGCCGTAAAGCGTTACGTACTTCTCCCGACCCGGAGCCCAAAGTTACATAGTGTGAGAACAGACGTACGGATGACAGAGACACCGTTCACCTGATTACAGGTCAGTGTGGATCAACAGGCCTTTAAAAACTTTCAACTTGAGCTCAAAGCACAGAGTTTACTCCAGTTCAGAGCCACAGAGGACAGTACACAGCCTGTGGAGGTTGATGCAAAATAACTCTATAAAGTTCCCCTCTATTTGTGTCATAAACACTTCTTCTGCTGGAAATATCTGGACATAACGTCATGCTGTAAACTAGTCACCCAACAAACATGCAGAGAAGCAGCTCCCTCTTCAAAAAGAACCTAAAACAAACCATATGTGCCAACAGATCATGTGATTTCTTTTGTATAAGATAGTTTACACGTCACATTACTGTGAAGCAGTATTTGACCTGAGAGGACTGATTTGATTTCCTCCATGAATAACCTTTTTTTTATATCACAAAGAAATCACGAGGTAACTTTACAGCCCTGACAATGAGTTACCGGCAACCTTTGATCTCCATTCATCATCCTGGATCAGGCTTTTATACTGCTCTGTTCAGGAAGTCGTCCAGGTGAGAATCCTCCTCGTGTTTATGTGCACAGGGCGGTTCATTTGAGCTTAAAATGTAACCACAATCTTTTATAAGACTGAACATAAATCAGGGTTTGGCAGAATAAGTTGGACGGTTTGTCGGGGGACTATTTTCAGCGGTTTCAGCGGTGGATGAATCCACATTTAAACTATGGTGTGTTTTCAGGGTAATGAAGGAACTCATTGATGTGTTTTTCATAGTTTTTGGACAGAAAATGGAGCTTTATGGTACAGAGAAGAATTGGCATCACCTACAGATGGAAACATGGCTATTGTGAGCATGTTAGCATGCTGATATTAGCATTATATTTTAATTTGTCCACTACCTTCATGTTTCATGGCCATATACTTGCAAAACAATTGACATGCTAACTAGCCTCTGTTAGCATGCTAACACACTAAACTAAGAGGTGCACATGGTAAACGTCAGAATGTTAGCATTGTCTTTAGCTGCGTTTCCATCAACCAAGTATTGTCGCGTCCTCTTTTTTTTGGTTTTCTGGCGGTAGCAGTGGCGCCACCTACTGCTTATCTCATGAACTGACGCTAACAATATCAAATTCTGTTAAAATTAACGACACATTTAGATGGAAACAGTTAATTTAACTCAGTTTTTGTCGTTTTACTACTTTAAGAAAATGTACTCGTTAAACTCAAAGAAAAGTCTGAAGTGTGTTCAGCTTTAACACAAAACATGACGCACACAGTGTTTGTTGTTGCTGTGCTTGAACCTGTGACCTATCAGCTGCAGGGCAGAGTCTCTGACCTCCACACAGTGTAACCAGACTGTTTGAATACAGATGAGATGCATTCAAACTCTTCCTCTCTCGGTCACGTAGTGATGAACAGCTGAAGTTATCAGGCTTCACCGGTCGAAGACAATCGTACTCGGGCGGTTTAATGTCCATAATTGAATTTGATAGCCTCTTAGTGTTGCTCTCAGATAGTGCTGATCTCTGGATGATTACTTTAAGTTCCCATAGAGACTTGATGCTGGTGTTAAGTTTGCAGTTTGGCAGGAAGTTGCCGAGTAAAGAGGGAGCTGCTGAGCGTTACGTGGATAGAAACTAACAAGCCTTAGCCTTAGGATCTTATTGGCACCCTGAGGAGTCGAGATGCTCTTAGTTGGCATTAAACTTGTTTCTCTGATGCTTAAAGCGGATTGATCTGTAACTTGTTAAACTCTGCTGCTGCTTCTGGGGATTTCTGATCTTTAAACGAGCTTCATCTGGACTAACTTCCCCTCACAGTTCTTCCTGGATAAAGGAAGATCTCTGAGCTGGGACTCGGTGTGCATGTAAACACAGTCTGGTCGAGGCTTGTTTTTCCTGTTTTCTCACACATGGTGGTAGTTTGTGGTCTGATGTTCCTCCGGGTGCTTGTGTTCAAGGAGAAAACAAAGGTGTGAAGTCATGAAGTGCGGTAGTAGTTAGCCTTTGTTAGGATAATGTCTCAGGTAGGAGAATTTTGGAAGGTAACTCTACTTCTAGTTTCAGCGGTGGTAGCGGTGTAGGGACGATGGTTTCAGTTGGTCCAGACCGAAATATCTCAACAACAGTTGGATTGATTGTTCACACGTTCAAGTTCCCTTCAGGATGAACCTCTCTGACTTTGAGGATCCTCTGACTTTTTCTTGTAGCGCCACCAACAGATCAGCATTTTCACTTAGATTTTCACATGAATTGGCAGAACGTTTTGTTCAGACGTTCATGGTCCCCTCAGCATAAAAACATCAGGTTAGCCAATTTTCGTAATTACATGAAATGTTTGATAAATGTTCATCGCGAGTTGCCAAAGCCCAATGTGACATCTTCAAATGTCTTTTTTTAGTAAGACCAACCCAAAGATTTTGAGTTTAATCATCAATAATGAGCAAAATATCGACATCAAACCACGGAGTGTCGATTTTTTTTTTTTTTTTTATTTAATTGATTTATTGACTACTTACTTAGAATTGTTGAGTTAATACTTCTTCCTGGAGCTTTTTCATCATTTATTGTAATGTTGTTTTGAGACGGCGCTTACAGAGCAGCACTACGTGACCCGAACTTGTTTGGTTTTTTTGCCCTTTACATCAGTCGAGGCCGTGAGTATCAGCAGAGGTCGTCCCGGAGGGAAAGGACCTCATTCTGTTACACCATGGCCACAGTAACACGATCAGCTGCTCGTTTGACTCTATAACACTGTAATTGGTTTATCAGCTGCCACAAAACCTCCGGAGAGCTTTAGGACACATGTGAGTCGATGCAGCCTGTGTCATCCGTCGCTTCAGTAATTTCATCTCGAGTGTTACAGATGTAGAACGACAAAATCAAACATTTTGAGATTCATTTGAAGTTTTGAAGAGTTTAATAAGAAAAGACAGAAACAGCTTTGTTGACACTTGCGCTGTAAAATCCAGCTCACGAACAACCGACTGAAACTTCACGTCCAATAAAGAAAACATTGTATGTCTGACCGCTCTGTTCTGTCATGTCATGTTTTCCAGAGCCCTCAGAGCGGCGCGATGGAGGATGGGAAGCCGGTGTGGGCGCCACACCCAGCGGACGGGTTCCAGCTGGGAACTATCGTGGACATCGGAGCAGACAGCCTCACCATCGAACCTCTGAAACAGGGAAAGGTGAGCGACAAAGAACTGCAGACCCGTGAAGTTCACATACTGTTTGTTTGCACTAAATTCTACGTATGAACCTTCGAGGCTGAACACTAAAAGCCGGGTGAAGTTCTGCTGCGTTCAAGTCCAACTTTCTGACCTGTGCTCATTTCAGGTGCACGGTGCTAAACATAAACAATAAAACTGACTGGCTGACTGTGAGAAAATGATATTATTTATTATATAGTGTACATACAATGAAGTGACATCAGAGGAACCTTTTTGCACATTTAAACAGAACAGAAGAGGAAGAACAGCGCATGCAGTCATAGATTATTTTACGGCACTTTTATTCTTATATAAACACATCTAAATATTCCATTCACTTGCCTGGAATTCGACTCTGTTGATAGAAATGTATGTAATGTAATGATAACTGTTGCTTCATGATGTCGGGTTGATCGGATCGGTTCACAAACGGGGGCCTCCGACGAGTGTCGTTTTTCTAGAAGGAGCTCGAAGACGTTTTAAGTTCTGACTTATCTTGAACGCAGCGTTAGAAAGAAGGCTCAAGGCTACATTAGCTGCTACTAAAATACTGCACCTAAATCTCTGACTGAACCTGCAGTGGTTGAGTTGTTTTGTGGGTAATGTAGGCGCTAAAAAAAGTGTGACTTTAACTTTCTCAGATTTGGTGATTTTTCTTTGGTTTATGTGCTTCTATGATCAGTACGTAGGTTATGTAGTTTTTACGATGGAGAGACGGCTCATGGTGCTTCTGAAACCCGACGTGGCGCCGCGATCAGCAGCCGTGCCCGGTGGGATTTCGACTTCTTTAAGTGTCTCCTCATGCAGCTTTCGTTCCAGAAGTGATGATGCTGCATTGAAAGTTTTTTTTAAAAAAAAGTCTCTTCCTGCTCCGACAGATTCACTTCGATCCTTCCTGGATCTCTCTCTGGACTTTACTTTCCTGCCAAACCTTTTTTTTCGTTGCGTTAATGATTTAATGTGTCACTTAAACCTCGTGTAGAAAGAGGCCTCAAGTCCTGGAAGCAATAAAGCGTCATCACTCACTCAATGATTCACCTGCAGACCCTGCAGTTTACAGCCTGCAGGTCGGATGATGTGCTTAAATTAATCAGCGCTATCTGAAGTCAAGTGGCTCTTCGCTGTAAGACAAACACCGTCTGCTCACCGTTAATTCACTTTTCTTGTGGACGAGGTGCCATATCGCCCTCGAGGCGGAAAGCTTTTAATGTCCCCTGAGAGCCCGTCGCCGTGGTAACCCCTAAAGCTTGGTGTCCGTCTGGGTAATCTTTTCCCAGAAGGCCTCTGTGACTGAGTGCTTCCTTTGAAAGAGCCTCCTCGCTGATTGTGTGTACCGTCAGCCTATAAAACACCCGACTGTCTGAGTCTAATGGGAACACGAATCTCTGGCCCGACATGTGTTTGTACTGTGTGGAAACATCTTCACGTCATGTATCTCTTCTTCTTCTTCCTTGTGGGTAAATTAAGTTCTTAAATCTTCTAATTGTAACAGCAGTTCTGCTTTTTATAACCCTCCTGAACTCGGCATGATCACATCGTGTCCTCTTCCTCCTCTCGGAGTTTCTATGACTCTGAGCTTTGCACTTTATGCAAATGAAAGCACATAAAGGTAACGCTGCCTTTTGGAAGTTTAAAGGAGTTGTGAGTATCAAGCAGTCGTCATCTGTGGGCCGAGAACAGTTTGTATTTTGCAGGATTGCAGCTGGACGTCATATCTTCCATAACTAACTGCCTATGATTGGCATGTTGTGAAGTTTTGCACATTCCTGCACAAACTGTGCAGCTCTATAAATAAACATTTATACTATCTTTTTTCATATTTTATCGTAGTTTTCTAGTCATGCTTCTTGACTTGTTCGTAACGTCTTGTTAGTTTTCTACTTTCTATGTTTGTTATGCATCAAAACAACAAAGCAGATTCTTCATATGTGAAGATTTATTTTGCTATAAACCTGATTCAGATTCTTTGATCCACATCAGACTTCTAAAAAAATGAAGATAGTAACTTCATGAGATATTAACTTTTTCACACAAGTTAACTTTTTTTTGGTCAATAGGATTTTAATAAATCAAACGTTTTACCACACAATATCAAAACTTTTTAGGAAACATAAACCAGAGGATTATAATAACTTTTATAATATCTTTCTCAACCTTTAATGCCATTAGAGGGTTTCCTGGAGGGTTATTTTTCAGTGTTTCTTTGGGCTGCACCGTGACAAATGTAGGTTCTTTAAATCTCCTAAAGATTCTGGACTTACTTTCTGAACTGAGATCTGCACTTCTTCATCTGTGCACTACCTTCACATTTACGCTGCAGGCCTCTGTGCTCTATGCATGTCTCATTGTATACATCCTCATTGTATGTGTTTCAATACATTCGGATGCTGTATGAGCCTGAAAGTCTTGACTGAAGTCTAAATCAAGTGCAGGTTTGTCGTTTGGCCTTCTTTCCATTGACGTTTCCAGTCGTCCTTCATCCTGATATTGACTCAAGCTGTTAGGTGAAGATTAATTTGCCTGTAATTCATCACATGTATCTGATTTTACACCTTGGATCGACGCGTCTTGAAACCTTTTGTTGGTCACATGATCAGATTCCTTCGTCCTGAGTTCAGTCTCCCAGGAAATGTCAGAACCGACCATGTCCCTGACTTTAACTGTCTTTAACCTAAAGATATTATAGGTAGAGTTTGTTGGGGGCCGTTTAAAGCCTACAATGCAGTGTTTCCTGGGAGAGAAGCAGTTATTTTTACACTGTAATAACACAGAGACTCGCTCTCTTCAGATCTGTTCTCAGAGAGTTTCCGGGCCGCAGCCGAGGCCTCCGACAGCCAGAACAATGTCCGGTCTGTCCCTCTGCAGCCAGTCCGTGCCAGTGTCTGACGACGTGTTCACTCGCTGGCAGACGTCCTGCGATGGACGTCAGGAGAACGACAGAGAGCATGATACTTTGTCATACTATCAGTCACAATGGCCGACTCTTTGTCCTCGAGCGTCTGTGTGAGCCAGATGGTGTCCACAGTTTGATCTGGCTAAATGTTGATGGTGGTTGGCTTGTTTTGGGAGGGAGAGGAGGCCGTCCATGCTGTTGTTAGCCTCTCAAAGCCTGCTCTTTAGCTCTGAGTATGCTAAGCCACTAATGAATGCTGTGAATGTTAGCATCCTAGCAGTGATCAAGAGGCTAGCATGCTTTGTTCTGCAGTTAAGCTGGCTGCTCGAGGTAAAGGAATAGTTCAACATTTTGGGAAATGCGCTCATACAGATGGATGCAAATATGGAGATGGAGATGAGTCGGGAGGCAGTTAGCCTAGCTTAGCATCAATACTGGAGTCAGGGGAGAACGACTAGCCTGAATCTGAAAGGTTAAGGGGCTGAGGGTCTTTAATTATCAGGTTTTATCTTATTTGTTTAGTTTGTGCACAAACAGGAGAATAACAACAACAAATCTGTGATTTTTGGGGGCGTTATATGCCACAACAATTTTTGCAGCTGGAAGTTTTGTTGTCAGAAATTGTTGCAGAGTTTCATCACGGTTCCTACTCGTAGTAAACCTTACTTACTGTATGCTTTGGAAAAAGGTCACAAATTCTGTTTATAGTCAAATCCAGGTTGTAGGTGGAAGTAAACAAGCTACAGTGACGTCAACGTATGTAGAAGATTTCACTTTTTAAGAGCTTTAGTGAAGAAATCTGTCCAGGAAGTCAAGTAGAGCATTTTACATGTTTAAAGTTAAGTCTCGTCATTGAATGCCATTGAAATAAAGGTTATAATCTGATAATTTAATTGTCTAAAACTATAGGTTACACAGTCACTCTGTGGGACGGGGGCCAGCCTTCAATCTGTGCTCCCAGCTGCTGTTTCTGGTGATGAAAGGGTGAACAGTGTTTAGCTTCCCCTCAGATTATTGGCCTTGCGTCACCTCCCCCCACCTCCACCTCCACCTCCTCTAGTTTCTCCTCTCCATTCTCCTAACGCGGCACGCAGCGTTTTGTGGAATCCGTCCAGCTTGGGCTGAGAATGTGGAACATGCCACCACTGGAAAGAATGAATCGACTGTACGTCACCTCGGCCTCACTGCAGCCTTCCCTTTTGGCGCTCCGACGGCCTGCAGCAGTGTCTCGTTTTTTTAATAGGGCAGATTAAATGGCTTCGCCTCTGCAGAGAGAGAGAGAGAGAGAGAGAGAGAGTGTCTGCTGGAGCCGACGGGCTGGCAGTGATTGGCCTGCAGATTACAGAAATACAACACCCAGCACCCCCCTCTGCAAAACACTGAGGTCACATGTGTCCTCAGAAACCCTCTGTGTTTGTCCAACATGGTTACTGTAAGGATGAACAACTGAAATCTGAATTTTTGTAGAAGTTTACCAACCAGCTGTTGAACTAATCTAGTGAAGTAATAAGTACAATACTCCCCTGGGAAATGTAGTTAATTCAAAGTACAAAGTCACATAAAAAGTACCTCAAAATTGCAGTACTAAATGTACAACCGCCTGGTACTTCTGTTCCCGATAAAGACATCAGATGAGATGAAAACTGAAGTGGTAGTGTTGACCGGTCTCCGTCCAGCCTCCTCATCCCCTCTCTCTCTCTCTCTCTCTCTCTCTCTCTCTCTGATCTTGTTACCTGCTGCCTCCAAATAATTCATCAGGCCTTCAGCTGGAGCAGCTGATATATTTATCCAGGTGGATGGATTATTTAAAGTTCCAGTCTTCAAAACAAGACTGGATTTTCTAAAAATGGAAAGAAATCGAGATTAAAGCCTGCGGTTCTGTGATTTATGACACCAAATAACTGATGTGTCACAAAGTTTGAAGGCGAAGTTTATGCAAAACTTTAACTTAATGTGGCTTAACGGCATCATTTTGAAGCTTATTTCCTCAAATCCATCAACAAATCAGTTGTTTCCTGTGTTTTATTTAATCTGCTGTTTATTTTCATTAACTTTTTATCAAATGTTTGTCCATAAATAAATCAAATTCTTCACTATTTCTTCAATTTCTTCAGTCTAAGAAGGTTGGTAGACATTTCAGCAGGTTAAATTCACGAGGACTTTTTTCCCTAGACAAACTCGAGCCTGTGTTTTGATGTCTGGTGATGATGCATCGATTCATATTCATTTATCATGCATTGCATTTAATCAATCAATCAAATTTGCCTTTTTTTTGCAGACATTTTTGGCTGCTATCAACCAAGTCTTCCCTGCCGAGGATGACGTCAACAAACACGTGGAGGATAACTGTGAGTTTCAAATCTTCTTTTCTGTTACCTGCTGAGTGGAAACAAAATTGTAGAGTTGATACCTAATCCTAATAATTCCTCTAAATTTCCAACTAACTAAAAAATGAGCATGTTGTTTTTTTAAAAATGTGTCATGTTAGTTTTGAATCCAAATCTTACTTCATTAAGTTTTTACATGCTGTTGCTCTAGTATAAAGGTTTCTGGCTGTGTTGTCTTCATCAAGATGGTGTTGATGACTGTTTCTGGCGTCAGTATATCCATCCCTTTAACTTCATGTCCAATTAATTCTTCCTAAGTCCCGCGTCTTTTCACTCTGCTCCAATCACAGTTGAGCAAGCTTCGTTCAGCTTCCTCCTTTCCTGTACTTAGATATGCTACGTGCTAGCTCGTCTATGTTGAAAATGAAACCACATTTTTAAGATGGTTAAAAGATTAAAGTGACATATATAAATGTGTTGCAGCCTTCATTGTGTCAGTAACACTTTGTCCTTTTTGTATCTCTCAGGTTCGCTGATGTACTTGAATGAAGCCACTCTGCTCAACAACGTTCGAGTGAGATACAGCAAAGACAAAATTTATGTGAGTACTGACATGAGGACGTGAAGCTAATCAATGCTGCTGAAACACTCGATTCATTGTTTGTTTTTCCTCCACTGTATTTTCATTGAATGACTCTGAAACATGACATAATGGATCAAATAAGTACAATTAAAGGATTGAGATCAATGAAAGGTTTCCAGAATCCTCAAAGACGTTTCATTCTGTTGGTTTGCTTGCAGATTTAACCCTCCAACAGAGAATTGGACAAAACATGCTCACTTCCTAAATAAGTCCCCATTCTCCAAAACTGACCTCACTCTCCAAAAATAGCCCCAATGTTCCCAAAATGTCCTTTCTTTTTTAAAATGTCCTTGTTATCCAGGATGTCCCGACTTTCCAGATTTTAATCATCATGGTCCCCATAAAGACAGATGAACAGGATCACACACACACTCACATGAACACACACACACTCAGGTGACCTCTCAGGTGTGTTTTCTTATTAACTTCTTCATCATCTGATGTTCATCTGTTGTCTGCTGTGACTCAGGCTCACACTGCCATCTAGTGGCTGAAAAGGGAAATACACTCATTTTTGTCTATTTTAGAGAGGTCATTTCTGATTTTTATGTGAAGACAGCAGGTCAACATAGAAGTTATATACATCATCTGAAAGCTGTGAACCTGAAGATTAGATTGAGAAGCAGCTCAGGACCGTGTGTCAAGTTTTTCTAGTCATAAATCTGAAATAAACATCTGTGTTTTCTTTAAAGTGTATAATGTCTCAGCATATTATGATAGAAGTATGGGATGATCATTTCAAGTTGTTGCAGCAGTTTTTGGGTTGATACCATTTGTTACAGAGATTTGGTACAAAATGTAAACATTTTTGACCACTAGAAAAGTGATGAAATGGTAAAAAATACCTCCAAAAAACGAAACTGAAAGACCTTGAAGAACACTATAGTATCAAAGAACTTATCGTGACTCTCCTGTGGAAAGCCGTCCATTCTCCGAATGTCCTCGGTCTCTGGTTTGTACTTGGACAGTTTCATGAGGCTGTGATTATCATAGAGGCCACAACAGCTCATTTTATACAGTGAACTCAAAGAAATGGCTCCTTTGGGGACTAACATCATCACACATGAATCCACAAGAGTCCCAGCTTTACAGTCAAACCCAGTTTATGCAAATCAACACTGTTTGTTGAGCCCAGTATGCAGAAATATTCCAATAACACATTTATACTGCATGTTTCTGCCGAAAGCTGCATTTGATTAACATAAAGTGGATATATAGATGTACAGAGGAGACTCGTGGGTACCCATAGAGCTCATTTTCATCCAGATATCTTGAGGCCAAAGGTCAAGGGACCCCTTTGAAATTGGGTAGCAGAACATAGTTGGTACCAAAGGATGCTTCATGTCTTCTAGTTTCATATCTTTACTCTAGCTTAGGCCATCTGAAAACGTCATTGTCTGTGCAAAGCTTGAAGAGATAATGAAAGCATGCAAATTGTAGTTTTGGGGTGAATATTTGTTATATTTATCAAATGTTAGCTCTTGATGAGCTCTTTCTACTCGCTAAAGGGCGAATGTAAAGTCTAAACAAACGTCCCTCTGGTTCTCACCTCTCTCTGGACCTCCCGAATATCACATCATTCCCCGTCAACAGTTTGTTGTTCTTAAGTAATTTTTGTTCCTCTTCTTCTTCTTCTTCTTCTCCTCCTCATTCAGACGTTTGTAGCCAACATCCTGATCGCGGTGAACCCGTACTATGACATCCCAAAGCTTTACTCGCCGGAGACCATCAAGAAGTACCGGGGCCGGTCTCTGGGAACGCTGCCGCCGCACGTCTACGCCATCGGTGAGTGAACACAAAACACAGTCACTGTTCAGTTTGAATCCATAGAAGAGATTTCATAGAAGTTTAGTTTTGTTGTTGTTGTTGGGTTCAGTATTTGGACTTCTGGTTCTCTCCAATATATTTCAGGCTTGTTTTCTGCTGAGTGTCGGTCGTGTGTGTGGGAGAGATTAATGTTAACACGTTAGGTAACAGTTCAGTCAGACGAGGCTTGTTTTTATGGGTTTTTATTTTACCATTTGTCAGGTTGAACTCTCTTTACTGCTAGAGGATAAATCCACTATGAGTCACAGATACGTGACGGCTTGTGAGGGTATATTATTGATTAGTCATCACCCAATACTTAAGATTTAGAATATAGGTTGTACTTTTCTCTGATCACATTGATTGCATCAATAAAATGAAGATTTTTCTTTGTTTGGTTGTCAGAAAACAGGTTTTGTTTGATTTGTGGTCCTCGTGTTGTTCGCTTGAGACTTAAATGTTCCTTCAAGGAGGTCTTGTTGACATTGACATTCAGTTTTAATTTGTTGTAGTTTCTTATTCATCCACCAGGTAGCAGTCAGCACTCAGATTTCCCACAGTCCCCTGAACATCACTGATGTATCTAAGCCTTTTATATTGCAGACAAAAGAACCCAGACAGTCCTGGAGTTTAATATCTGCCTGATTATTGGGGTCATGTTTGTGTCCTCGAGGCAGAGGGAAGTCTAATCTAACAGCTGCTTCTGTCTGTGTTTTCACGGCCAGCTGATAAGGCTTACAGGGACATGAAGGTCCTGAAGATGAGCCAGTCCATCATTGTCTCAGGGGAGTCTGGAGCCGGGAAGACTGAAAACACCAAGTTTGTGCTCAGGTGAGGATGGCGCTGCAAATTTATGGACTGCAGAGACGAGTCACTGACAGGAACATGTTGGGTTTGAATTGAATTAAGATATAGTTAAGAATAGTTTTAATTTATTACAGTTACTTTACTTTATTTTACTTATGTTACTTACTTTTCTACTTTCCTTCACCTCACTTTACTTTTTTATGTGGCTTCACTTCACGTCATCCCACATCACTTTAGTTACTTTGATTTTACTTCTTCTTTACTTTAATTTTGTTTACTTTGATTACACATGCAGTTCATTAAAACGTAGATCTCTGTGTGTTGAGTGTTTCATTAAAATAAAATAAAGTTTCTTCAAACTCTCAGTATGAAGGAAAACAAGTCAACAACATGACAAACTACAGACTCAGAAGATTCCTCAGTGTGAAATAGGGTTGCAAAGGGGCGGGAAGTTTCTGGTAAATTTCCGCAAACTTTCTGGAAACTTTCCATGGGAAGCTCTGGGGAATTTTGGAAATATTCTGGTTGTTTTAGTCAAGATTATGCTAAAATATATTTTCCCCAAACTATATTTAAGTTCACTGTTAAGGGCCAACCTTCAATTTTGTATATTTCCAGTTTATTCAAATGTATTCCCATAAATTTCCGTTTATTCCCATGGAAAGTTTCCAACTTGGAAAATTCCTGGAATTTTGCAACCCTAGTGTGAAACCAACACTCTGACTCAGCGTTATAAACTGTAGTTGTCCTGTGTTGTGTGTTTGTCCTGACAGATACTTGACCACCTCGTATGGAACAGGTCAGGACATCGATGAGAGGATAGTGGAAGGTAACGCTCACTTCTTCTTCTTCTTCTTCTTCTTCTTCTGCTCTTCACGTCACGTTTCTTCTTCTTCTCTCGAGTTTGTGTTTGTGACTCCAGTTGATTCTTCTTCTTCTCTCATCCTGCAGCTAACCCGCTGCTGGAGGCGTTCGGAAACGCTAAAACTGTCAGGAACAACAACAGCAGTCGCTTCGGAAAGTTTGTGGAGATCCACTTCAATGAGAAGGTAGTCAAAGTTCACAGTTAAAGATGACGTAGAGACAGATAGAGGGATGATTTTACTTCTACTTTTTTTTACTTCATACTACTTCATACTTTACTGAACTTAAAGTAAAAATACAGCAAATTGTACGTAAAGGATGTGAACACGTCTTCCACCGCTGATCTGAGATTAAAACGTGTTTCCTGTCTGTGTGTTTGTGTCGTCAGAATGCCGTCGTGGGCGGCTTCGTGTCGCACTACCTGCTGGAGAAGTCGAGGATCTGCAGACAAAGCTCTGAAGAGAGAAACTACCACATCTTCTACCGACTGTGTGCCGGAGCCACCGAGGACATCCGGCAGAAGTTCCACCTCAGCTCGCCCGACACGTTCAGGGTACGAAAACACCACAGTCTGTCTGTAGTTTGATCTCGTCAGTATGACTGTACATTTGGTAAACAGACGCAGACCACAGATGGAGGATAGATGGACACTGCAGATGATGGACGGACAGCAGGGTGGAGTATTGATTATTGTACTTCTATGATGTAAAAGTCTGGAAAGTCTGCAGCTTTCTTATCGTCAACAAATCACATGAAAAGACCAAAATCTCCACATACAGTGTCCTGCCAAATGTGGATTAATCCGCTGCTGAAAATAGTCCCCAACAAACGCATTCCTTCCTCCTGTGTGCCAAAAATCAATTCAACTTCATATTTTCTGGGTCTCCAGTAGGAGCCAACAGTCTCAGAGCTGAGACCTCAGAGAGAGGAGGGGAGTACCAACACGTTGTTGATTTTAATGGGATTTTCTGACAATAACAAAAATAAGAATTAATACCATACTGAGAAAAATGAAACATTTCACCTTACAAAAATAAATAAATATTACATAATAACATACACAGGAGTCCTGACACCTGCTGCAGTCAAACAGGTTTGAACAGAAATGTAATTTATTTTATTTGTATTTATTCATTCATTTTTCAGGGAAAGTCAGTATTAAAAAACATTCCTGTAAATAAGTTTTTATGTGTAGTATGTGGTCAGGTGGAAAGTTTGCAGATGATGAACTGAAATTGAAATCAATAATCATGACATGATGTTTGTTAATTACAGTCAAAGCAGTATAAGAAGTAAATTATGATTACCTCAGCAGCAGGTGTCCAATTAAAGAAAAAAAAAAACCTTAAAATAACTTCTTCTCGTCACTCTGTTGTTAACGTGGATCATGTTGATGAACTCTGAAGTCCATTAGAGCTCCAACTAGTCATTGATTAATCTGTGCATCATTTTCTACATTAATCAATGAGTTGTTTGGTCCATAAAATGTCATAAAATGGTGAAAAATGTCCCGAGCAGACGTCCTCAAATGTCTCGTTTTGTCCACAACCCCAAAGATATTCAGTTTACTGTCACAGAGTCTGAAAAAAACCAGAAAAAAATCATGTTTGAGAAGCTGAAATCAGAAAATTTTGACATTTTCTCTTAAAGAATGACTCAAAACAATGAATCAATTATCAAAATAGTTGGTGATTGATTTAATAATCGATGAATCGACTAATCATTGCAGCTCAAAAGTCTACGTGGCCGTTAAATGCACATCAAGGACTTGATGGAGAGTCCAGATGTTCTCCAACATCTGGACAGTTTGTCTGTTCAGGTCTGTGCTCCTCTAAATTACTCATTGTGGTTTATTCAGACACAAACGTTAAAAGAACCTCACATTAACACATTCTGGACACTTCCTGCTCGCTCCTCTGTGCCTGTGTTGGACATTAGGGGGCAGCACCGAGCCGTCATGAGCTCAGCTGTCTCTGGCTTCAGCTCTTCATTAAAGCTGGAGCCCACCTGGCTGAGCTGCACTCAGTCTGCACCGCGTCGCGTTTACCGTCAGGTTTGTTTCCCGTTAAACACAAATTGTCCCAAACAGAGAAATCTGCACACATGGCTGCAGAATGCACAGATCATAACAGCTGTTATGTTTCTGCTGCGGCTCAGATGAAACAGACGTATCCATCTTCATCACGCCGGCTGCTGCTCTAAAGATCTAAAGAGACAGAACAGCACAGTTTGAATGAAACCTGCAGAAACAGCACAGAACCACAAAACTGGACCCACAAGAGTTAAACCTAACTAACGAACCGGGATCATTCTCGAGGATCCTTCTGCACCACCGTGCCCCCAAATAATAGTAGAAATAGAAATAACTTTCTCAGAGGTTTGTCTCTATTTAATCTGTAATTAGCAGCAGGGAAACTTCCAGGGAGAGTCTAAAAGTTTCAAAGTTCTCCAACTCTGGTGTTTGTTTCTAACTTTTAGCTCTGGTTTTGGTCTCCACTGCCTCCTGAGGCTCGTCCAGCTCGTCTGTAACTGTGTCTGTCAGCTGTTTGCTGCTGAGTACAGAGAGTTCATCAGAGCTTTAGATATCGACTAACGAAGCTTCAACTGTCCAAAGTAAAAGTCCCAAAAGAAGACAACAACAAACAAGATGGAGGACGTCTGAGTGTCCTCAATGATAACCGCAGCCCTGCATGTGCTAGTGATGATGATGGAACAAAATAAGACTTCACACATGGAGAGAACACAGAAACTCGACATGACGATGGAGGCAATGTGCACATATATACAATAAAAAGTCAAACAAACAATAAAAACTCATATTAACTGAAATAAACAAACAAAAACCTGATTTTGACCTTCAGGCTAACCTCAGAGGATAAACAGACTCTCCTCTTTCGACTCTGCTGAAAAGTGCTGAGTCACTCGTCGTCTCGCTGCCGTCGGAGGAAAAAGAAACATTTTTTTATTGGCTGCATCTCAATTCAGTAGAATATCCTCACCTGCGTCATTCTGAGGCCTTAAAGTGCCGACGCCGGCTCAGTGGACTCTGCCAGCATCCCCAAGCTACTTATTACACCGCCCGCCGTCACTTCAGCAGCTTCTAATGGCTTCATATATCTCCACTTCCCCCGCTGGTGGCAAAGTAAAAAAAGATTCAGTGATTTTTCTGATTATAGCAAACGAGGAAAGAGCCGAGCGGCCGGGATGAACTCCTCGAGCTTTAGTTTGCAGGCTGGAGGGAGGAAAGAGGTGCATTCAGGACCGATCACTTAGAGAGCTCAGAGAGAGGAGTGTGTGGACTCCTCTGATCCTTTACGCAAGTATAAATACCACAGAGACCCAAGGAAAAGTCCACTTTAAGAAGGAAAGGAAGAAAGATAAAGGAGGAAACAGATATAGAAGAAATAAGTGAGGAAAGAAAGTATGAAACTAAAAAAAGAAGGCAGTGAGCAAGGAAAGGTAGAACACAGGAGGAAAGGATGAAGGAAACGAAGTGGTCAGCAAAGAAGGAAACAAAAGGAAAGAAAGACTGAATGAAAGGATGAAAGAAAAGAAACTCAGCTGGGTTAGAAAGATGAAAGGAATGCAGGAGAAACTGAGCTTTAAAGGATGAAGGAAATGAAGTGGTCAAGAAAGAAGGCAGGATAGGAAGGAAGGAAGGATAGAGGGATGAAAACAAGGTATTGAGGAAGGAAAGAAAGCTTTGATTCTTTCTTTCCTTCCTCAATACCTTCTGAAGAAGTGAAGAATAAAGAAAAAGAAACTAATGAATAAAGGAAAAGAAGAATGAGGGAAGGAAATAAGGACACAAATATGGAAAAATAAGTTAGGAAAGAAGGATGAAAGCAGGACAGAGGGAGAAGAGAAAGATGGAAGGAAGAAGAAGTGAATTACCAGAATAAAGTAAACAGTGAGGAAGGAAAGAAGGAAGCAAGGAAGTAAGGAACATTATAACAAACGAAAAGAAACGAAGAATAAAAATAAGGAAGAATACCTAGGAGGCATGAAGAAGTGATGAAGGAAAAAGGATGTAAGGAAAGGAGGATGAATGTGGTCTGGCGAGCGGTGAAGGTGAAAAACGTTCTTCCTTGCTGGAGGAAACACTTCCTTTTCTTCCTCCTCCACGTCCAGACGAGCCTCGAGGGCGTCACCGGCCGCTCTGTAACACTTTGATTGAACACGCGTTAAGAAGAAGAAAACAAGAAGAACAAGATGGAGGACGTGTCCAGATCTGCAATCTGCTGAGGAGACGGAGCGCTCACTGAGGTTCAAGGCTTCCCCGTGGCTGCTGCTGTAATGAAAGTCTTTGTTTATGTCCACCCGCACGACTAAAAAACACTAAACACACCATCCGAACGAGATAAGACCCGCCGTCCAAACACACCTGGGAAGTTTGAGTCGATTCTCTGCACGTAGCGGAGGAAGCCAGCTGGTGGAAATCTATTAAAACTGCTACAGAATCAATTACGGAGACGATGGGATTGCTTTTTGTGCAAATGCTAATTTAATTATTGAAATGAATTCTCAACAATTGAGACAAACACAAAGGAGGAAAAGCACAGATACAAAAAGACAAGACGGTCGATCCAAGAAACATGTTCCACAAAAACTCCAACAAATTCAAGAGTTTTTGACTTTTAAAGGGAAACTTTGGTATCTTTCAACCTGGACAGTTATTTTCCAACAATTTCCAATCATCATTTAAATCTCGATCTAGCAAGAACTTTGTTTTAAGCCTAACTTTGATATATTCAAGATAAGTCTCCGTGACGTCCCCGCAGACTGTCTAAAACCTGGACGTAGTCTCTGTGACGTCCCCGCAGACTGTCTAAAACCTGGACGTAGTCTCCGTGACGTCCCCGCAGACTGTCTAAAACCTGGACGTAGTCTCTGTGACGTCCCCGCAGACTGTCTAAAAGCTGGACGTAGTCTCCGTGACGTCCCCGCAGACTGTCTAAAACCTGGACGTAGTCTCCGTGACGTCCCCGCAGACTGTCTAAAACCTGGACGTAGTCTCCGTGACGTCCCCGCAGACTGTCTAAAACCTGGACGTAGTCTCCATGACGTCCCCGCAGACTGTCTAAAACCTGGACGTAGTCTCCGTGACGTCCCCGCAGACTGTCTAAAACCTGGACGTAGTCTCCGTGACGTCCCCGCAGACTGTCTAAAACCTGGACGTAGTCTCCGTGACATCCCCGCAGACTGTCTAAAACCTGGACGTGGTCTCTGTGACGTCCCCGCAGACTGTCTAAAACCTGGACGTAGTCTCCGTGACGTCCCCGCAGACTGTCTAAAACCTGGACGTAGTCTCCGTGACGTCCCCGCAGACTGTCTAAAAGCTGGACGTAGTCTCTGTGACGTCCCCGCAGACTGTCTAAAACCTGGATGTAGTCTCCATGACGTGTTTCGAGTTAAAGGTTCAGTGTGACTCGTTCTGTTGCCTGAAGGTTTGCTCATTCTTTGTTTTTCTCTCTTTGTGTTGCAGTACCTGAACAGAGGATGCACTCGCTTCTTTGCTTCCAAAGATACAGACAAACAGATCCTGCAGAACCGCAAGAGCCCCGAGGTAAAGTTCACCACAGCCTGACTCACTCTGTTTCATGTTCATGAACCATCAGCGAGAGCAGAGTCAAAGAAAGTGGTGCTGATTTCTGTTGTTCAATACAGTAATGTTGAGTGTTTATGGTGCTTTTAAAGCTCTTATATGCACAGTAATATAATATTCATGTGACAGACTAACAACTGAAGATAACAAGAAAACATGAGCGCACAGACAGAAAGAGAGAGAAGACGTTTAAATCAGAGTTTTCTCGTCTTCAGTCTTTAGTCTCTCCACACAAACACAGACGTTTTCAAGCTCCAGTAATAAGCTAAAGATCTGAACTCGAGGTAGCTGCCAGACACGCAACATTAGCTGCTGTGGAAATAAGATTTGGACTAACAAGGTAATTTTTAGAGCAGCTCTGCACGATCACACCTCACATTGAATTTGTTGTCGAGGTTTGATTTTTAGAAGCTGATTGAGACAAAAAACCTCCTTAAACTGCCAAAGTTTACAAAGACACTCGTGTTCTTCATCACTTTGAGAGTTTCAAACAATCGTTATACTAATTATTGATTACGTGTTCTGATGAACTGATTCATTTTATAATTAAATAAAAGAGAGAAAAGCAGAGAAACAGTTTGTGTTTGTAGCATTTAACGTTATAGTTTGACTGCTGAGCTTCTATAGATCAGTCTGATCAGAATGTAATCTGATTACTGAGATTATTGAGTCCCGTGTTCAAAGAGGAAGACGTTTCACTTTTAAAAACTGAGCTCGTGAATAACTTGGATTGGCTTGGTTTGACTGAACTCGAGTGGACGGACGCTGAAAATAATATAATATTCCAAAATGAGGATTAGAATAATGATAAAACAGAATGAGATTATTTAGAGAACGAGAAGTTTATTCAGATTATTTTAAAAAATCAATTTCATATGAACACGGTCACTTTGTAAGAACGGCATGTTGCATTTTACATCCAGGGTCAACGGTAACTGATTACATGTAATCTGGATTACACTATAATAAACACCAGATTACATTTGAAAAACTGTGTAATCAGATTTTAGTTACATTGTCGAGGATTACTTGAGAAAAAGAGTCAAGACAGAAAGAAAAGAAAATTTGTCCAATTTTTAAAAATAAGGTGAAATATTTTCAGTGTTTGATTTTGAAGTAATCCAAGAGTAATCAGATTACATTTTCCTCCATTATTAAGTACTTTTGTTTTAAAAGTATTACACATATTACATTACATATTACTTTATGCATTAACATGCGAGCAGCATTTAAATACTGAATGGAGCCGACAGACGTCAAACTAAATTTATTCATTTAATCTATATATACACAAAAATATATAAACTCTACTACTAAATATATAAACAAGTACTCAAACTCTAGAGTACCTTTGCGTTGTACTTTGGTACTGAAGTAAACTTGCTGACGTTTGCAGATGAACTGAACAGAACTTTAAAGTGTTTCTCTTCACTCTGCTGAAGTTCTTGTTATTGTCGCCTGTTTGTGTCCGCGGTGTTTCGTCCTCCATCTTAGTTACAGTCTCATGCAAACTAAAAAAAACAGCCGCCCTGCGGGTCGTAACAAAGGAAACGATCTCTCTGCAAACTCCATTAACGCCTCCTTAAACCTGACTCAGCAGATTGGATTTACATTCAGCGGCTCCAGCTCCTGTTTTTCTCTGCTCACTTCTTCTTCTTCTCTCGGTGTGCAGGACAGTTCTCGCCTTTGATTTACGCCTCCTCTGTTATCTCAATGTTCTCTGCATCTGTTAATCCGTCCTTCACATCCTCATCCTGTTTCCTCTGCACAGATTTATCAGCCGTGATTCTGATTATTGGTTTCTGTCTTTAGTCTTGGTAACTCTATGTGATCCTCCCGTATGTGGAAACACAAATCCTCTGATAGGACCGCTTATTGCAGCAGGGAGTCATTTTTCTACCTGTGAAAGGAAATAGAAAAGTTTATTCGTGTTTGCTCCTTCTTGGTTGGAGGACATGAAGTAAACAAGACTGTCCTGAAACAAACAACATAATGATGATTATTTCTCCAGCTTTAACGTTTCTGGAGCTGGAAGTGAAGTTTGTCCCGAGGGCAGTGGTTGAAGAACAGTCATGAGTTCACAAAAAATCTTAAAGGTTCATCCATAACGTGACACAGCAACCTGATGTTATTGAGATGCATGACTCTGAATCATGGCCGATCAAAATCAAAGCCCGGTTTTTGAATATGTAAATTATAATCATATATGCAAATATGACATTTAATCGGATTATCACGTGTTTTTGTTGGTGTGAGGATGTAAATCAAGATGTTTAGTACATCAACACTTCAAAGGACCTTTTTTTTTTTTTGGTAGAATACAGATTTTCTTGGAAAAGATGCCAAATTTTGAGCTACTTCTACTCCACCGAGGCCAATAGTCTTCTGTGATATGCAAATCTACAAGTGCAACCACTATGTTGTTGACAAAAGTGAACCTTGTACCTTGTAACTCAGCGGATCATTGAGCTCGTGTCAAAGAAACGTCTGCTTTCTAGAAAGTTTCTGAAACTTGCAGCAGTTTCTTAAGACTGTCACATTTTGGCAGTCAATTAAACGTTCCAGATTAGTTTTCAGACTGGAACACACTTTGCAGCTGGTGATGAAAGACTAATTTCAAGTTAGAACTCCAGTTCACACCTCGACTTGATTTTTGCAGTAATTTGTTGGCAAATAAGAGGAAAACTTTTGCTCTTACCTCGAGGGACCGAGGACGATGAAACCGAGCAAAGCTGTGTTTGAATACACGCGTGTAATTATGAAGTCTTGCTCAACAAGCCTCGGCAGCAGATTATCTCCGTAACAAAGAGCCTCTCAGATATTTCCGTGCCATTATGTTCCTACCCTGGAACTCACCAGCTTTGCTTATATAATTTCATAATTTTCAGAATAGGTTCAGATGCTTATATTCAAACAGCAAACATTTTAATTAGCAGCCTGGCTGAGAGCCTCAGCACGGCACAAAAAACATCTAATACGCCGAATTAATAAGGAAACCTCATCATGTGAAATGAGCTCCTTCCTTTTGCCTTCAGCCTTTGATTAATTATGCACAAGTATTCCATTACTGTGGCTGTATATGGCATTCCCCGCAGTACAGCATTATTAATTATTGTAGCCATTAAGAGGAACATGGACAAGAGACTGCTGAAGATGGTGGACAAATGAAAGAAACGTCTACTGGGACTCGAGCCGCAATCCAATAATATGGATTCATAATGAAGTTCATCACTTCCTCTGAAACATGGAGGAATCCATCTGTAAGGCGAACATGTTGTCCAACGGTAAATCATGTATTATAATTTGTTTTAATATGCGTATGCATATCATTATACATAACACTGTAAAAGGAGCGCCGCTGGCTTTTACTCTGAAGATTTCTTCTTGATCTCCTCGTCACTCCTGAGCATGAACAGTGGAGTCTTTATTTTTCTTTATTTATATATATATATATATATATATATATATATATATATATGTGTGTGTAGTTTGACTAAAATAATGTCAGTTCAATTTATTTGTCACACATAATTAAACAAACATCTTTGAGGTTTCAGGTTCTCACTTTGCAGATGTTGCTTCCCATTTTTCATGACTCGACATATCCGAGCTTCACCGACAGCGGTGAGAAAACAGTGAACTTACCCTTCAAACTAAAAAGGAGAAATACGCTTTTAAATGAGGTCGTGACTATAAAGTTTAAGGAGCAGACTTCACCCCGATGGCTCGGAGATTGAAATGGGAGCGCGGGGGTCAGTTTGACGGCCAGTTATCTTTAAGTGTGGTGATGTACTGCCTGCTGCTCTTCAACACATTTTATTATTCTATTCTATCTATATTATTCTCATTTTTTATAAAGTAGAGAACTGAATAAGTTCTCAGAAAAGTCTGCGTCATGGCTGCCTTACAGTTATATCTCCTTAAAATCAATTTGACTGTAAGAAATTAAAGAGCATTGAATTGTTTTATTAATTTCAAAAAAGAAAGTTTAGATGGAAAAGTCACACAACATTAGACGAGCTCTCTTTGATTAGGAAAGTTTGAAGTAGTGTCAAACTGTGGAGACGGTCACAAAGGTAACTGTGAGTAAGTCGGCAATCGATCTCACGTCTTTGGCTGTAATCACTGATGATGGAGTTTGAATGGAAAGCACACAAACAGAAGAATATATCAAAATTACCCCTGAAAAGTTCCTTTGTTTTATTTCCTGAACCCTGTAGAGACATTTGCAAACAATCCTCAGCTTTGTGCCTCAAACTCGACGAGTGGGCAGCAGGCCGGTAGTCTGCGTTCACTTTAAAGTAGACGAGACGAGATTAGAAAACAAATCTGTGTATTTGAAGTTTTCATAGCAGATAAATGTGTTGGAGTCCAGGTGTAGTCTCAGGTGCTGTAATGACTGATAAATGATGTACTGTATGTCTCCTCACTGCTCCGTCTCATATCTCACAGGACGACAAGGTGATTCGTTGTTCCTCTTCTCGGTTTTTTAAGCGACTCTTTCTCTCTTGTATCGATGTGAATGTTGGAGCGCTGGCGGGGTTTACTGCATGCTGATTTTTTTAATCTTTCTTTCACCTCTCGAGTGCTTTGTTTGGTTTCCTACTTTCCTCTGCTGTGTAGAAACTACAGAGCGTTTCAGTTGAACTGTATCATTTGCTTCTGTGTATCTCAGAATGTCACAGTGCAGCGGTGTATACGCCTCCCCAAAAACCATCTGTGTCCACGAAACAGGTCCAGTTTTTAAAAGCAGAAACGAAAAGGCAGATTGTAATTTGAAAAGTCCCCACATGTATCGATGTTTATATTTAGTGTTGTAGGTAATGAC